>CM038141.1:188653994-189853994 GCA_021437245.1 Aegilops speltoides | reverse complement strand
CGACAGCTATGTTCTCTTTGGTTGAATCGACTTATGTTTGAGCAGAAGCCCCAAGTGATCATGGCTAGATTCAGATATGATCATAAGCTGGACCAAAGGGAAAGCCAGATTCAGATATGATCCGTCCCCTGTTGGCAGTGTCCACCTGATAAAGAAAACATGAAACATTCTTTATGGGAAAAAGGACAGAGGTCCTGCTTTATGCTTTATATAATATGTACATTATAAAAAGTATCTTAAGTATAGTAAGGATGGAGATGGGCTATATTCCTCGGCCGGCGGGTCTCCTCCTCCGATTTAAGTGAGTCCTTGTGCTCTCGAATATCGATGAGATAATATGACCCATTGTGCAGATTCTTGCTGACCACAAAGGGCCCTTCCCAAGGCGGGGATAGCTTGTGCATGTTAGACTGATCCTAGATGAGCCAGAGCACCAAGTCGCCTTCCTGAAAGGTTTTGCTCCTAACCCGGCGGCTGTGATAGCAGCGCAGGTCTTGCTGGTAAATCGCCGAGCGGGCTATTGCCAAGTCTCGATCCTCGTCCAACAAATCAAGTGCATCCTAACGAGCCTTTTCGTTATTCGCCTCAACGTAAGCCGCCACACGGGGTGAGTCGTGCCAGATGTCACTTGGCAGGACCGCTTCTGCTCCATAAACCATGAAGAAAGGTGTGTATCCCGTAGATCTGTTAGGCGTAGTGTTGATACTCCATAACACGGAGGGTAACTCCTCCACCCAACAACCCGGAGTCCGCTGTAAGGGGACTAAGAGCCGTGGTTTGATACCTTTCAGGATCTCTTGATTAGCTCTCCCTGCTTGACCATTGGATTGAGGATGAGCAACGGCCGAAACATCAAGCCGGATATGTTCTCTTTGATAGAATTCTTCCATGGCATCCTTAGAGAGATTAGTGCCATTATTAGTTATGATGCTATGTGGAAAACCAAAACGAAAGATCACCTTTTTCATGAACCGAACCGCCGTGGCTGCATCACATTCTTGACCGGCTCGCCTCAACCCACTTGGTAAACTTATCCACTGCCACCAGTAGATGTGTCTTTTTGTCTTTAGACCTTTTGAAAGGTCCAACCATGTCAAGCCCCCAGACTGCAAACGGCCAAGTGATTGGGATCATTTTCAATTCTTGAGCCGGCACATGAGCTTGTCGTGAGAACTTTTGACACCCATCACATTTACTGACCAGATCCTCCGCGTCAGCATGAGCCGTCAACCAATAGAAACCATGACGAAAAGCCTTGGCTACGAGGGATTTTGACCCGGCATGATGGCCACAATCTCCTTCATGGATCTCACGGAGTATTTCTTGGCCTTCTGTAGGTGACACAACGTCGAAACGGCCCGTGATGCTGAGGTGATGTAACTCGCCGTTAACAATCGTCATGGATTTGGAGCGCCTGACGATTTGTCTCGCTAATGTCTCATCCTCCGGCAATTCACCCCGGGTCATATAAGCCAAGTAAGGCACCGTCCAATCCGGGATAACATGAAGAGCCGCCACCACCGTGCCTCCGGTGCAGCCTTGCTAATTCTTCCTCGGTAGGCACCTTGACAGAAGGGTTATGTAACACATCGAGAAAGGTATTGGGTGGCACCGGATTACGTTGGGATCCCAACCGGCTTAAAGCATCAGCCGCCTCATTCTTCCTTCGATCAATGTGCTCCACTTGATAACCCGTGAAGTGACCAGCCACAGCATCTACCTCACAACGATAAGCCGCCATGAGGGGGTCCTTGGAATCCCACTTGCCTGACACTTGTTGAGCCACCAAATCTGAGTCGCCCAAGCATCGTACCCGGCTTAAGTTCATCTCCTTAGCCATCCGGAGACCATGGAGTAATGCCTCATATTCAGCTGCATTGTTAGTACATGGAAACATAAGCCGGAGTACATAACAAAATTGGTCACCTCGAGGGGAAGTTAACACCACTCCAGCCCCCGAGCCTTCTAGCTGCCTGGACCCGTCAAAGTGAATAGTCTAGTATGTGTTATCCGGCTTCTCCTCAGGGGCCTGCAGCTCTGTCCAATCATTGATAAAGTCCACCAAGGCCTGAGACTTAATAGCCGTCCGAGGCATGTATTTCAAGCCATGAGGCCCAAGCTCAATAGCCCACTTGGCGACTCGCCCTGTGGCCTCTCTGTTCTGAATGATGTCTCCCAAAGGAGCAGAACTTACCACAGTTATAGGGTGGCTTTGAAAGTACTGCTTCAACTTCCGGTTGGCCATGAACACCCCGTAAACAAGCTTCTACCAATGCGGGTACCTTTGCTTGGATTCAATGAGCACCTCACTGATGTAGTAAACCGGCCGTTGAACCGGATGCTCATTACCGACTTCCTTACGCTCCACCACGATGGCAGCGCTAACGGCTCGTGAATTGGCAGCCACATATAACAGCAAAGGCTCTTTGTCAATCGGAGCAGCGAGAACCGGCGGCTCAGACAATTGTCTCTTTAAGTCTTCAAAAGCAGCATCAGCAACCTCACTCCAAACAAAAGTGTCAGTTTTCTTCATCATCTGATACAATGGGAGGGCTTTCTCACCGAGCCGACTTATGAATCGACTTAAGGCGGCAACACGACCCGCCAATCGCTGAACATCATTGATGCCGCCGGTTTAGCGAGGAGTAATCGCCTTAATCTTCTCGGGTTAGCCCGATGCCTCTGTTGGACACGAAAGCCCAAGAGCTTGCCAGCAGAGCATAAACACACACTTGGCCGGGTTAAGCATCATCTTGTAAACCCAGAGATTATCAAAGGTCTCCTTTATGTCAGATATCAAGGTCTCCTTTTCTCTAGACTTCACCACAATGTCATCCACATAGGCATGGACATTACGCCCAATTTGGTCATGCAAACAGTTCTGCACACACCGCTGATAAGTTGCCTGGGCACTCTTGAGCCCAAATGACATAGATACATAGCAGAAGGCTCCAAACGGAGTGATGAAAGCCGTCTTCTCCTAGTCTTTAACTGCCATCTTAATCTGATGATAACGAGAGTAAGCATCCAAAAAGCTCAAACGCTCACAACCCGCCGTAGCATCAATGATTTGATCAATACGGGGAAGAGCAAAAGGGTCAGCCGGACAAGCCTTGTTTAAGTCCGTGTAGTCCACACACATCCGCCAGGTGCCGTTCTTCTTGAGGACAAGCACCGGGTTAGCCAACCACTCCGGGTGAAAACTTCAATGATAAACCCGGCCGCTAAGAGCCAGGCGACTTCTTCCCCAATAGCTTTCCATCGTTCTTCATTAAAACGGTGAAGAAACTGCCTGACCGGCTTATACTTTGGATCAATATTGAGAGTGTGCTCAACGAGTTCCCTCGGTACACCCGGCATGTCAGAAGGTTTCCATGCAAAGATGTACCGGTTCTCACTGATGAACTCAATCAGCGAGCTTTCCTATTTGGGATCCAAGTTGCTGCTGATGCTGAACTGTTTAGAAGAGTCACCCGAGGTAAAGTCAACAAGCTTTGTCTCAGCTGCCGATTTAAACTTCAACGCTGGGTCGTGCTCTGTAGTTGGCTTCTTCAGGGATGTCATATCCGCCGGGTCAACATTATCTTGATAAAATTTGAGCTCCTCTGTTGCGAAGGCCGACTCAGCATAAGCCGTGTCACCTTCTTCACACTCAATGCTACCTTCGATTGCCTTGTACGGTGATGGTGCCCTTGTAACCCGGCATCTTGAGTGTAAATAAGCGTAACATGGCGGGCCATAAACTTAGCATAAGCGGCCGTCCAAGCGAGGCGTGGTGCGGGCTCCGATCTTGACCACTTCAAGCGTCAACTTCTCGGCTCACGGTGTCATGTTCGACTCAAAGGCCACCTCGGCTCAATCCTGCCAACTAGGTAAGCCGACTTACCGAGGACAACTCCATGGAAAGCAGTGTTGGATGTTCTCGATTTTTTATCGGTCAATCCCATCTGCTGAAAGGTCTCATAGTAGAGGATGTTGATGCTACTACCCCATCCATGAGCACCTTGGTGAACTTATACCCACCAACCTGAGGCGCCACTCCCAAATCCAACTGACTCGGGTTATCGACCTGCGGAGTATGATCCTCCCTGCTCCATATGATGGGCTGCTCTGACCACCTTAGATAACGAGGAATTGCCGGCTCAATAGAATTCACAACCCTCTTATGAACCTTCTGGTCACGTTTGCACAAACTAGTGGTAAACACGTGATATTGTCCACCACTCAACTGCTTCGGATGGCTTTGATAACCTGACTGCTGCTGCTGCTGTCCACCTTGACCAAATTGCTGCTGATTATTACCTCCTAGATGCCCCTAAAAACCAGAATTTGAGCCGCTGCCCGGGCCTTGAAAACCGCCTGCCCCTGAGCCGCCGCCAGATCCATGACCGCCATCAAAGGTGTTGGAATTTTTAAACGCCTTCATGATCGCGCAATCCTTCCATAGATGCGTGGCGGGCCGCTCCCTGGCGCCGTCCTTGGGCAGGGCTCATTGAGTAGCTGTTCCAGAGATGGGCCTGACCCGACGGATCGAGGCGGTTTACCCTTACGTCTCGGATTGTTACCCCGTACGTTGGCATTGGCCACAAACTCCGGGTTACCGTCCGCCTTACGCTTATTGCGCCTTGATTCCCGGGTTATCTGCTTGACCCTTTCCATTGCCGTTCCTTTTTCCCTTCCCTGTCTTCTCATCATCAGACGCGGATTCCTTGGTACTATCAGAATCGGCGTATTTGACTAAAGCCGCCATCAGCGTACCCATATCCGTGAGGTCACGTTTAAGATTTCCCAGTTTCTGCCTCAGTGGCTCAAAACGGCAATTTTTCTCCAGCATAAGAACTGCAGAGCCGGCGTCCATCTTATCGGAGGAATGAATTATCTCCTTGACCCGGCACACCCAATGGGTGGTGGATTCACCTTCCTCCTGCTTGCAATCCATCAAGTCCACAATCGACATAGATTGCTTACAGGTGTCCTTAAAGTTCTGGATGAACTGGGCCTTTAACTCGCCCCATGAACTAATGGAATTGGGTGGCAAGCCCTTCAGCCAAGACCGGGCTGTTCCATCTAACATCACGGTGAAATACTTAGCCATTGCCGCGTCACTGACCTCTAGCAGCTCCATGGCCATCTCATAACTCTCGATCCACGCCCCGGGCTGTAAGTCGGCCGTGTAATTTGGTACCTTTCGAGGTCACTTGAAGTCCTTGGGCAGACGTACATCGCCTTGAGCGGCACCGAGCAAGGGACACGCGGTTCTAGTGCTACTCCGCCTCAGCAGATGTCATTGGATACTCGGGTGATTGTTCTCTGATGTACTTGGTCTGCGCGGATTATAGCCCGGGTTGGTTATGTCGTTGGGCATTGCTTGACAAAGCTTCCGACTCCACGCGTCTGCTGTAACTTCGGGCTCCGGTTACGGCGGTGGTGCTACCGAGCGGGGAGTTGAATGAATCTGTCTGGCTGTAGAATAGGTCTCTGCTGAGCGGGGCTGTCGGAGGAGCTCTCCGACCCTCGGGTTTCCACGCCATCGGTCATCACCTTCCATAGGAAGAGCCGCTAAGCAGCTGAAGCTGCGATTAAATTCTCCATGGGGTTGGAAAAGTGACCGGTGGAATCGGCAAATAACGTGGCGGTGGCATGCTCACGTGGCGGCACCATATCCGAGTGAGCAGTCCTCTGTTCGGTTGTTATAAGCTGATCGGCATCTGGCGGGTTACTAGGGCGGCTTGGTGTAGCAAAGAGAACCGGGGTCGTAATTGAATGCGAGACTGCGTTTTCGATGTGTCGGGCTCGTATCTCTGTGGCCTCGAACACCTATAGGGCACTTAGGGGCCCCTACGTTCAACAAGGGAGGCGGGGTTGTCTTGCAGAGCGGTCGAGGTCGGCCTTGAGAGGACAGGCGATCTTTACCCGGCCGGGGCTCTCGGGAGATAACACCCCTCTGCTGCTTTGTGTTGTTATTTTATCTAGCTCGGCGTGCGGCGTATGGTGGTGCTATGGGTGTCGAATGGACCGAACCCCTTCTCGTCGCATGGGCCTCCTTTTATAGTCTGAAGGGGTACCCACGGTGGCGGCGTGGGAAGAGGGGTAGAAATGTAAGCGGGGGTTGGTGCAGCGATGCTGTGATGTCCCTACCTAACTCGGCGGTAGGGGACAAGGGCATTAAATGCCCGTCCAGGTCGCTAACGGTCACGGGGAGGTGGCCGTTAAGTGAGCCTCCGGTTGCCACGATGGCGCCTCTGTCGACTCCGTTTGCCACCTCGCTACGCATGGTTGCGTAGTGTCTGCATCACGTGCCCTTGGGATGGCTGGTGACGACGCATCCTTTGGGTGTCTGGAGTTGGGTGGCAGCCTTGCAGCGGCAAGTGCCTTGGCCGATCCTTTATTTGTCTTGGCAAGCTTGCGGCCATTGGAATCTTGCCGAGACGCGCAGGCGTCGCGGCAAGTTTTACGGTGATGCCCTGGTTAGCCTTCGGCGAGCTCCTCTTCTTGGGACCTTCGTGTCCCAGGCTAGTACTTTGTTCTTGAATGGCGGTGCAAAGAGTGGTGGAGGGCCTGCACGTGCGCCGGCAAGCCTCGCCATGAGGTCTTCTGTTGCCGTGCACAAGTTCGGGTACCAAGGTACCCCTACTTTAAATACACCGGCAGAGCCCCGGGCCTGGGCCATACATGGTGCGGCGTTGTTGGGCGAGGCCCAAAAGCGGCAATCTGCAGACGCGCGTGGCCTAAATACGCACAACAGCGGGCTCCAGCGCCCAGCGCTCTCCATAGCAACGCGCGTCGATTGCGGTGTCGTGGGAGACGTGGGCGGCGCATGCGGTCTCTAAGGCATCCACCCCCGTGACCATGGTGCAGGGCGAGGTCACTTCACCCGTCACCCCGGCTCCGCTTTTTTCGCCACGCGGCTCCCATGCGTGGGGGGTCGTGGGCGGCGAAGGTGGGAGACCAAGCCGTCACGGGCGGAGATGGCGAGTCGGCCCCGCCCCTCTGCCCTCCTCGCTTTCCGATTGGCTGGGCGGGGTGTTTGAGTCCCCACCTCGCCCTTTAAAAGGGGCGGAAGGGGGGCACAATAGTCTCGCGCTTCCTCTTCTCCCTTCGTCTTCAACTTCCGTTTCTCTTCCTCCCATCTGCCATGGAGGGAGGGAATCCTGATCCTTCAGCGGTGGCGCGAGGTGCGCCTCCAGGCAGCGCGCCTCTCCCTACCCCGCACCGTGGCGGCGGAGCCGCCACGAGGGGGAGAGGGAGGCGAGGCAGCAGACGGGGCGAGGGCGTGGTCGAGGCTCTCGGGGAGAGGCGGCGAGGCGTCGCCTCCCGTCTCCCGGCGGCTCCTTTCCTCGGCGGTCCACACCGAGGCGATCCACAGGAGTTCTTCATCAAGCTGCGCCGAGCACCTCGTCGCCGCCTCCGGCTGCCGGCCCGTTCGCGGCCTTGATGGAACCGGATCCGCCGAGATGATGGAGTTGCGCATGAGGGCTGCGGGATCAGGCGGCACTTTCGAGTGAGTGTCGTATCTCCGGCCCGGCGTGATGTGCCGATCGAGGTGGAAGGCGTTCGCCCGTATCCACACTTGCGGCGGGGTTTACCCTCCATTTCAAGTTAATGGAGGCGACCTTCTCGCCGTCAAGGTCTTCGAGGACTCCGGCACCGGGCGAGATGCTGCGTGGACAGCTCCTCCGATAGCGAAGGTCCCTCCTCGGCGAGTGGCGAGGAGGGGGAGCGGCAACGGCGGCGGCGAGATGGCGGGTCGACTAGGTGTCGGACGCCGCCTCGCCAGCGTCACCGGCGACCCCATCATCCGGGTCGCCCGGCCTTGAACTCCGGGGCCGTCTCCTTGGGCGGCTGGTGTAGAGAGGCTGCGGAAGAGGAAGAGGGTGGCGGCAAGGCCGTCAGAGTCGAATCTGGCGAGAGCCCTTGGCGACATCTTGACGTTCCACCACCCGTCTTCAAGCTCTACCTCCGGCGCCTCCGTCTCCGCCAAGCTCTGGCGGCCCCAGGAAGTTCTCTTGGTGTCTTCTGGCGCCGTAGCTCTCCTAAGCGCCCTTTTGCCCTTCCCAGACAAGCTTCTCTTATCGGGGCCTCCTTGACCTACCTCTGAGCAGAGAAAGCGGGAGAGGATTACGGGCATCTTATCTTCCAATTTGTAAGCCACAGGGCCTTAGTTGTATTTAAAATCTGTAATCCTCTCTATCATGTTTTCATCCTCCATGGGCTTGTACTAAACTAGGATGTTTTTTAATGAAAAGAGGCAGCTTGTCGGACTAGGTCCTTTACTTGATCTAGTGCCTTGTATGCTCCGTTCTCGCTTCTAGGGGACTTGCGGGCGAACACACTTCTGAGTCTTGGGACATCGGCAGCCAGCTGGCGGTGTTGCTTCCGACAAACAACCTTGCGGGCGATTCTGCGCCACTTGTGTTTGTTGGCGGACTCGGAAACAAACCGAGCGCGGCTGGGCCTGACTTCGGCTCCTCGGCGCATGGGTTTTACAAGACCGCTCGTTCAGGGCCTTGGTCCCGCCTTCCCGGCCCATAAGAGGATGCATGACAAGGGATGAAAAACTTATCGACTCCACGAGCCACCGGCGACATTAGCCTGTCGGGGAGGAATCTTGGCCTTCAGCCACCGCAACTCTGGCTCCACCAAAATCCAGTCTTTGGCGTGCTCTCTTTTGCCCTTATCGCCCGGCCTTGTGACGCCCGGGGGCCACAGTCGTCGCGAAGGGTCCACAGTACTTACAGCCCCAGTGATGTTGGCTTGCGGGGCGGTGCACTCTTTGGTTTCTCCTTGTCCTTGTAATTACAGCCATGAAAACAGCTGAGACAATCTTGCAATAATTTCATCATCTAATTTTTATATGCGACTTTGCAAAGCGATGCCATGCTTTGCCCTTCGTATGTTTATAATCTCGCTGCTAGGGAACTTGCGGTGCTAACACACTTCTTGAGTCTGGGACATCGGACCCGGCTGGCGGTGTTGTTTCGGCAAGAAACCTTCTCGGGCGATTGCGGTGCACTTGTATTGTTAGGCGGACTCGGAAACAAAGAAAGGGCCTTAACAACCACGAGTTGGCTCCTCCGCGCACAAGTCTCTCATCTGAAGGCGCCCTATGGCAAAACTTGCGTACTCGCCCCTACTTTGTTACATCCTTTGTGCGTTTTCCCTTATGCTTCTAGGGGACTTGCGGCGCTAACACACTTGCTGAGTCACGGGACATCAGCAGCCCGCTGGCGGTGTTGTTTCGGCAAGAAACCTTCTCGGGCGATTGCGGTGCACTTGTATTGTTGGCGGACTGGAAACAAAGCAAGGGCGCAACTTAACCATGAAGTTGGCTCCTCTGCGCTGCAGGTATTGCGTACAAAGGATGAGCATACGAGAACATAACATAAAAAAGCATGGAACTAAGGGTGTTACGTACAAAAACTTCGGATGACTTAGCTTTTACATCTCCAGCGATCCGTCGAGGCGTACTTCTTCCCGATCCTTCCCCTTGTATGTTCTCGTCCCTCGCTTTGAGGAACCCACCGGCGCAAACATGCTTGCTGCGCGGGGCATCAATGACTTTCGTTAGCGGTGTTGCCTCGGTAGGAAAGAACTTGTCGGGCTGGTTGCGGCGTGCTTTTATCGTCGGCGGACTCAAGGCGGATCGGCGGCGCAACCTAACCGCGATTCGACCCTTCGCGCTGGGTTCTTCATACAAGGTATGGATTTTGGGAGTACAACTCAAAAGTTGAAGCTTGGCAACTTTCTTTACCCTCTTGGCGGCGGGCTGGCGGCGAACTCGATAGTGCACCCTCGGCGGCCTTGGCACTCCGGAGACAGGCTTGCGGGCGGACAACAGAGCCGTTCTTGCCGGGCTTAGTCTTTGGCTGGTCTGTCTTCGCCTTCTTGCACTTGCCGGTGGAGCTCGATGGCGCGTCCTCGACGGCAGCGCAGCGCTCGCGGAGATCGCTTGCGGAGTGAGAACCAGAGCTGTCCTTGCGGACTTGGTCTTCTTCTTCCCGGGGGCTTAGTGACAAGTGGCTCGCGCTTCTGCCGCGGCCAGCTGCTTCGGTAGATCTTGTCGGCGCGAGATGGCGCATCCTTCTTATCGCCTTGGGCGAAATGACACTCATCGGGCGAGGCATTTTGAGCACATTGTATGCATGGTGAGAGCCGCCATGAACTTGGCGAGTCTTGGTCGGCGAGTATCCCATTGTAGGGTAAGGGGATATCAGCCACGTCGAATGTGACCCTCTCGATCCACGAAGTTCAGCTGTTGCCGAACATCACCGGCAATGTGATCTCCCCTTAGGCTGGCTCCTTCCCGGATTTATTCCTTGAAAGGTGCGGTCTCTTCAACTTCATTGTCGGGGATCTGGAGCTTCTTGAGCCTGCGGAGAAATTAAGTTCGAGGCGGCCCGCCGTCAACCAACATCTTCGTGACCTTGAGGTTGCGGATTGTTGAGTGAGACCAGCATCGGCAAGCACCCGACCCGGATGATGCGATCGAGGTGATCCTCAACGTCGAAGATGATGGGCGTGCTAGACCGCCCAGAGCTGCGGCGCCTCGGCGGAAAACTCACTTGCATTCACTTCGTACCTTTGTTTGAGTTGGCGGTGCGAGGTGTGCGAGGCGCCACCAAATCGACGCCTATAACACCTCTGTCATATACGAAACTCTTGATCCTCGGTCTCATCTTCCTCCATCTCATCATCTTCATCTTCATCCTCGTCCTTGTCGCGACCACGGGAGGCTGTCTCCTGCAGCGTCTTGGCCTTGCAGCGGTTCCCTCCCAGGCGGGGAAGCTTCTTGCGGATCCTCCGCCACCTCACTGGGCTCTCTCCTTATCGCGGCGCTTCGTATTCAGCTTTTGCAGCTCCGCCATCTGCTCTACTTTTTGCGGGTTTGGAGGTCATGGCCTTTAGTGCGGTGGATCATGCAATAACGCTTCTTTGGAGCCATCACCTTGTCGGCGGCCGCTACTGACCTCGCCCGGTCGTCGGTCTTAGCCTTGTCGGAACCGCCTCCGTTCGGAGTGCTCAACAGCTAGCACATCCTTAGCTTTCCTCTTCCTATTATTCCGCCTCCGGTTCTTCCTTTGCAGGGGCGGCATCCTCCTTGTCGAGATCATACGCTCCGGTAACTTCTCCGGGATTTTCCTCCCTCCTCGGCCCGTGCACACTTGTCGGCGAGGCGTGAGCTCGTGACATCTCGATCTTGATCGCCGCCATCTCCTCCCTCATCCTGCGGTTATACGCGTTACGATGAAACAGCTGATAACGCGGCGGTGGGTCGACGTCACGGATGTTGCGTTGCACTGGCTGAATCTTTGTATATACTTGCGCGGGGCTCCCCCTCATACGGGCGAGCAAGTGGAGTCCTCTCTCGGCCATGAGGCTTGTGGCCACCCGTGAAAGCGCCGACAAACTGATGACAGAGTCCGCCCGAAGAGATGGAGCCGTCCGGCAAGTGCATGAGCCAAGATCGGCGTTGGGCTTGAGTACCAGCGGGGAAGTAGTTGGCGAGATCTTCTCGTCGCGCCTCGGCGGCATGCACCGCGATGGTGTAGATCTTTGAGGAACTCCGGCGGGTGTATCCTGCCGTCGTACTTCTCGAACGCGTCGGCAAGTTCTTGGTTTTGGGCCCTTTGGACTTGCCGCAGCTCCGGGTGAGCGGAGGGCAACCTGCGCGTCTGGCAAGTCGCCTAGTTCTCCGGTGCGTCGCGTCGTCAATGAGCCAGCGCTGGTCAGATTGGCGTCGCGCTTCTCTCCGGCGCTTCGATCACGAGTCTGGCGTCTTCGTGTTGTCGTTCTTGGAGAGCGTGGTGCTGATCCGCGGCGAGTTTGCGGGTCCGACGGCCAGCGGTGGAGTCGGCGTCAAGGTTGGTCAGCGGCTGGTGATCTTAGCCCTTGGGGTGGAGGCGCCGAGGCGGCACCCCAGCGGTCTGTCGGCGCCGTCTGCGCCGGGCGTCTTCCGGGCCCTCGGCGCGTTTGGTCGCTGGGGCTTATCGCCCGTTAAGCGAAGCCGATGAGGCTGTATGGCCATCCTCGATCGTCGATCTTGTGTGGCGGAGAAATCTAAAGCGGTGGGCTCGGGCGGCGCTTCTTCTTTATCTTAGGCGTGGCGGCGGCGGCGGCGAGGCGAATGTGCTCGGACTCCCAACGGATTGGGAGGAGCAACACCTCGTCGGCGACCGCACCTCACTCAGCGCCCGGCATGCGGGCGTGCATCTCGCGACCTCGGCGTCCGCGACCCACCAACAGCCTTGCTCCAGCGAGCACGGTGCTAGGAGCACCGGGCGTGGTTGACCTTGTACCTCTTAGGAAGGCGCGGCGTCTGCACCGTCGCCGACACTTGCGGGGCCTTGTTCTTGGATCGGTGACGACCACGAGACCCACCGGCGGCACCGCTCCTACGCCGGCGTCCACTTCACCGCTGCTTGCTCGGCGGTGGTGGTGGAATTGATGTAAGCGGGCGGCCACCTTGAAGGCTTCTTCTTGGTGGCATGTTGGCGATGATCTTGGCGTAGCGCCGCGTGGAGACCGGATCGAGATGCTCACGACCTCGGCGCCCCTACAGCGCGCCAAAGTTGTCGGGGCTCGTATCTTTGTGGCCTCAAACACCTATGGGGCACTTAGGGGCCCTTACAGTTCGACAAGGGAGGCGGGGTCGTGCTTGAGCGGTCGAGGTCGGCCTTGAGAGAGACAGGCGATCTTTACCCAACCGGGGCTCTCGGAGATAACACCCCTCTGCTGCTTTGTGTTGTTATTTTATCTAGCTCGAGCATGCGAGCATATGGTGAATGCTATGGGTGTCGAATGGACCCGAACCCCTTCTACGTGCGCATGGGCCTCCTTTTATAGTTTGAAGGGGTACCCACGGTGGCAGCGTGGGAAGAGGGGTAGAAATGTAAGCGGGTTGGTGCAATAGTGCTGTGATGTCCCTACCTAACTCTGACGACGGGGACAAGGGCATTAAATGCCCGTCCGGTATGCTTGATCTTGGAGGAGTGACCGTTAAGTGAGCCTCCGGTTGCCACGATGGCGCCTCTGTCGACTCCGTTTGCCACCTCGCTCCGCATGGTTGCGTAGTGTCTCGCCACGTGCCCTTGGGATGGCACGGTGACGACGCATCACTTGGTGTCTTTGGAGTTGGGTGGCAGCCTTGCAGCGGCAAGTGCCTTGCCGCGATCCTTTTCTTTGTGCGGCAAGCTTGCCGGCGCTGGAATTCTTAGGCGCGGAGCGTCGCGGCAAGTTTTTAGTGATGCCACTGGTTAGCCCTCGGCAAGCTCCTCTTGCAGGGGCCTTCGTAATCCTGGCTAGTACTTTGTTCTTGAATGGCGGTGCAAAAGAGTGGTGGAGGGCCTGCTGGCTGCCCGCAAGCCTACGCCCAGTGAGGTCTTCTGTTGCCCGTGCACAAGTTCGGGGTACTAAGGTACCCCCTACTTTAGTACACCGACATGATGTCTCCTCCTCATTACCTCATTGGATGCGTTTAGGCTCATCGTGAGCTGGTAAGCTTCTGACTGCAAGCGCTGTGCCCGGGCGTCGAGAGCCACCCGCTCTGTAGCCAGTCTAGTATCCTCAGCTGCCAAGGCTTCCTTGGCCTGAGCTATCTCCTCACGCACCTGTGCTACTGCTGCGTCATGCTCATCTTTGTTTGCAGGAATAACCGTGGCGGTTAACAGGGCCGTAAGCTTGTCCATAAGATCTATCGGCTTTTGAGCGGTGGGCGCGCAGGGGCCGCTGCTCCGCTGCTTCTGATCCGGACGTGATCGCTGCGGCTGCTGTAGAGTTTGAACCGGGCTGGGTTCCAGCCATGAAGATTCTGGCCCATCTTGGCGGTTCATCGGGGTCCGGAATACTGATGCCATCGGAACAGCCCCTGAGCACGCCATCTTGCACTTGATACAACGAATCTGTTGAATCGGCGGACGAATCATCGTCCGAGAGGACGGCCGTCTCACCCTTATCTTCAGATCCTTCAGAAACTTCTTCTCCATGGACGCAACCCACGAAGGCACGCTTCATGACCGGCTAAGTCCGGGTCTTCCTCGCACGCTGAGCCGTCTCGACGAGGTCGGTGCAGTCGTCCGGCCAGGGCCCAGCTCACCGATCCGGCCGATGAAGACGTGGATTCCGCCGAAGGGGACCCGGTATCCGTACTCAATTGAGCCGGCGTCGGGACCCCAGCCTTCATCGTCGATGTAGATCTTGCCGCGACGACTCTTGGTCATCCGGCCGACTACGTACCCCTTGAGCCCTTCGAAGCTGCCCTTCAAGAACTCAAATCCACCGTGCGCTGGCCCAATGGTGGGCGCCAACTATCGTGGAATAGTCACGTCAGATGTCCTTGTGAAAGGACTTAGTTGTGGACCCATCGCAACTAGGAAGCTTGAAGGGGTTTAATCGGGTCAAGAGACACGAGAGGGTTTATACTAGTCCGGCCCCTTACGGTGAAGGTAAGGCCTACGTCTAGTTGGGTTGGTATTGATGTTTCGATGACCAGGGAGCGAGATATGCTATGCCCGGCTCTCGATGAGTTGTTTTCTTACCCTAAGCCGCCAGCAGGTCGTCCCCTTATATACGGGTTGGCATACAGGCTTCTGAGTCGGCCGGCTTGTAAACGATGTCGGCTCGGTGACTAGTTAAATCTACCTTATGTTACAAGTCATGCCATCATGGCGATTTACTACAACGGGCCTTAAGTCGCCTGTGGGCCTTGGGCCCCTTATAAACCGCCATCTTCGCTCTTGGTCTTGGGCTTCCTCTGATGAGTCCTCTTTGCGTAACCCGGCCCCTCCTGGGCGGCTTACACAAATAGTCATATCCCCAACAAGAGTGGCAGAAGCTTAAACCCTAGTTTATGCGCTATTCCGTAAGGGGCTGATTTTGATCCAAAAGTTTAACGCCATGGTTAGATTTATTCTTAATACTTTTCTCGTAGTGGCGGATGCTTTCGAGGGGCTTAATCATAAGTAGGAGGTTTGTTCAAGTAAGAACATCACCTAAGCACCAGTCCACCCACATATAAAATTATCAAAGTAGCAAACACAAATCAAACCAACATGATGAAAGTGGCTAGATGAAACTCCTGTGTACCCTCAAGAACACTTTGCCTATTATAAGAGGCCATTTTGGCCTGTCCTTTACCTCAAAAGGATTGGGATACATTGCTGCACTTTTGCTACCATTATCGTTACTTGCTTGTTACAAATTACCTTGCTATCAAACTACTCGTTACTTACAATTTCAGTGCTTGCACCAACATTGAAGCACCACGTGGACCCATGACAAGAGCTAGAGCACGTGCAATGTTAACCGAGGTGAACTCCTTCCTAGTTGACATGCATATGGATACAAGTGGAACTTGGTTGCTACCTCACCAAAATACTCTATGCCTCATTAGGTAGAAAGAGGAACACCACTAAGGAGCTCAAGAGCATCACCAAGGATAAGGAGAACCACCCCAAGGCCACACGGATCAAGACGGAGCACTACAGCAGCTAGACAGGAAGTCCCAGGCGACCCCGTGCCCACAGACTATCCAGGGAGTTGGCACTGTAGCACCCCGTGCGCATGGGCGTGTACCGTGCACACGGGACCCCCGTGCGCACGGGCCCAACTTACCCCGTGCACATGGGCTCTACAGGATGGGCGGCTGAGATGGCGTTTTGGACCTTCCCTTCTTCCACTTCGACCCCAAGCCTATATATTCCGTACCTAGGGTTATGTTTAGGGTTAGCAAAGTATTAGATGAGATATTTGTGAGCTTTGCTCCTCCTATCACCTCCATTGGGGATCAACGCCTCTTTGGAGAGGATCCACTTGTGGATTTCAAGACCTCCAACTTGGAAAAGACTACCATCATCAAGGCCTCATCTCCCAAGAGTGGGAAGAACTCTACCATTGTATATTTCCTTTGATTGTGTTTGTGAACTTGTGGATCTTGTATTGCTATTCTAGTGGATGTGTAATTTGGTATTGTTGGTTTGAATTCCTCTTTGTGTTCTTGGTGTTCTTCCTCTTTTCCCCTCCAACTGTGAAAAGATCCATCTTAGGATTTCACCCTACAACACATTACCTTGCTGAAAACCGCTTGTCATTTCCTTCCGCTCCTCGTTAGGTTTGACATTCATACTTATTGAAAGGACTACAATTGATCCCCTATACTTGTGGGTCATCATCCACATTAGTGTCCCTGTGAGATGGAGTCCTTCTACGTCGTCTTTCTGCTACCGCGTAGCTATATCATTGTGATCGACGCCCTCCTCATGTTCACTTAATAATGTACACATGTGCAACATCACCGTGTGTGCCACTTGGCCTTGCTATCTGATGTAATACTAACCTCTGTATCAATAAAGCGGTTGTCCATCTGTACCAAGTTGTTTTGCGTTGCCAGAAGACATGATCCATGGGCTGGCAATGCAAGGTAAACCGGTTGCTCTAAGCCGGGGTGCCACATGCATATAGTGCAATATCCAAGACGCCGAACAAATAGCGGAAAGTGGTGCCGGACTTGGTACATGGAGCTGATGAAGAGATCAAACTCATGGTCAAATAACCGATTTATATTTGTTACACAATGTGTACATGCCAAGCTATTCGAAGAGCAGAAAAAAGAAAAAGAAAGGGCTAGACAATACGGATGCCTGAATACCGTAAAAGGTGTTTTGATTTTCCATAAGCTCGGGATGTCTATACGTACAATTCGAAATGCCGAGGCATTTATTGTAAGTAAGAAAAGAGCATTTTACAGAGGAAATGTTTACACTGGGCCTTGATGCGTGGGTTGAAGACTCAACTGTGCCCTGCTGCATGTCTGCGCCTTTGCTTCTGCTAGGTAGGGGGGACATCTGTGTAAAAAAATGCATGCCAGTGAGGTGGGCCTTGAATTGGAACCTTGAGAGGTAGCCGTGTCGTCACAACTTGATGCTGGATGAGTCCGGAGTCATACCCATTGCCGTACGAGGACATGGTAATCCCATAGTTCTGTTAAGCCGAACACATGGTGTTGTTGTTTGATATAGGCCCCACGGCTACCCACAGTATCTTGAGCACGAAGTTATGCTGACGAGGCACATAGAGCGCGACTATGTTGGGAGTGTCGTGGGGTGCGAGTCCCTATTTGTGACGAATGAGGGCTGGCTCCCATGACGGGGACCAGGCTCAAGCCTGTTTACTTGTATCTCTGGCCTTTACGGCGGGCTGATACCTAGGCCTGTTGGCGTCGGCTTGGTCTTCGACTGCCAGGGCCGCAGTATGTTCCTCGGTCCGGAGTGAGCGCTCTGTGTTTCCGTTGATCATTATGACACCCGAAGGACCAGGCATCTTCAGCTTGAGGTATGCGTAATGCGGGGCAACGTTGAATTTGGCAAACACCGCTCGGCCGAGGAGGGCATGGTAGCCACTGCAGAAAGGGGCAATATTGAAGATCAAGTCTTCACTGCGGAAGTTGTCTGGCGAGCTGAATACCACTTCCAAAGTCACCGTGCCTGAGCAGCGGGCCTCTACTCTTGGAATAACCCCCTTGAAGGTGGTGTTATTGGGTTTGATCCTTGACGGATCGATCCCCATTTTCGTCACTATGTTTGCATAAATCAGATTGAGGCTACTGCCTCCATCCATAAGGACTCTCGTGAGGTGGTACCCATCTAAAATGGGCTCGAGTACTAGGGCCGCTGATCCTCCATGATGGATGCTGGTCGGATGGTCCCTGCAGTCGAAGGTGATCGGGCAAGTTGACCATGGGTTAAATTTTGGCGATACGGGCTCTAGCACGTATACATCTTGTAGCGCGTGTTTCCTCTCCTTTCTTGGTATATGGGTGGTGTGGATCATGTACCGTCTTGACCTCGGGAGGGAAGGGCTTTTTCCCTCCACTATTCGGCCTGCACGGCACCTCATCGTCCTCGCTCTGAGGACTTCTGCCCGAGTCCTCGGCCGTGAGCTTGCCAGCTTGTTTTAGCACCGAACAGTTACGATTGGTGTGGTTGTCGGGCTTCTCAAGGGTGCCATGGATCTGGCAGGGCCTGTCCAAGATTGCATATAATTTGGTTGGTCCGTCCTGGTTGCCTTTAGAAGGCTTTTTCCATGACCTGGACTTCGGATTACGGAATCTGGCATTTACTGTCATCTTGTTGACTTGACCGTCGTTGTGGTGATGCTTGTTCTTGTTGCGCTATGGCTTTCCGTTCCTGTCCCGGACTTCAGAGGTGCCGAGGGCTTGTTAGTTGGTGCTTTTATGAGCCAACCAACTATCCTTTCTAGCATAGAAGCGGGTCATCAGGGAGGTAAGCACTGCCATTGTCCTCGGCTTGTCCTGGCCGAGCTGACGTGCTAGCCATTCATCTCGAATATTATGCTTAAAGGCAGCTGAGGGAGTCCCGGATTAGGGGGTGTCTGGATAGCCGAACTATCACCTTTGGCCGGACTCCTGGACTATGAAGATACAAGATTGAAGACTTTGTCCCATGTCCGGATGGGACTTTCCTTGGCGTGGAAGGCAAGGTTGGCGATCTGGATATGTAGATCTCCTACCATTGTAACTGACTCTGTGTAACCCTAACCCTCTTCGGTGCCTATATAAACCGGAGGGTTTTAGTCCGTAGGACGAACAACAATCATACCATAGGCTAGCTTCTAGGGTTTAGCCTCTCTGATCTCGTGGTAGATCTACTCTTGTACTACCCATATCATCAATATCAATCAAGCAGGAGTAGGGTTTTACCTCCATCGAGAGGGCCCAACACAGGTAAAACATTGTGTCCCTTGTCTCATGTTACCATCCGCCTAGACGCACAGTTCGGGACCCCCTACCCGAGATCCGCCGGTTTTGACACCGACATTGGTGCTTTCATTGAGAGTTCCACTGTGCCGTCGCCATCAGGAAGGATGCCCCGTCCCGTCTTTAAAGACGACCCTGTTGCTAAAGGAGCTTTGGCCATCGGCCAAACTCTCCGGCTAGGCAGTTTCCTTATGACCGCCTGTTCGGCCGCCACGCCGACGATGACTTCTCGGGTCATCGAAAGCAATCTTCACGTTAACTCGGAACTCGCCGGCGCGTTAGATCGATGGAGCTCTCTTCCTTAAGCGAGCTCTTGGATCGCATTGCCGCCACAGGAGTCGCTTCTGATTCGATCAGATTGGTCCTAAACCTGATCTCGAGAGAGATTAACTCTCCTCAGTTACCCTGCGTTTCCGTGGTAGAGGAATATCTGGCGACCCTTCTACTATCTTAAGGACTAGCTATGTCCGGATTCGATCCCTCCATGCGGATTCCCGCGGAGGGAGGACGTCCTCAAGCCACGAACCTAAAGTCGCAAATGGCTAGATTCATTGGACGACATCCAAGAACCCAAGCTTCCAAGTTCGAAAACTTCTTGGCCCCTGAGTCTTTGATTGGACGGGGTTCCGAATTTAATTCCACCCGCCCACCCAAACATAAGCGATCTATCCCAAATCCGGCAAGATCCCGCAGAAACAGTACACCATTACTGGGCCAGATTCCTCCTGGTTATGAACAAGATAAAGGACTGCCGCGAGGAGGACGCAATTTCATTCTTCTGCAATAATTGCACAGACAAGGGAATCCTCAACGCCGTAAGTCGCCGTGAAATTACACGCTTCGCTGACTTGGCGTCCATAGTACAAAAGTACTGTGCGATGGAAAGCGCCTGGAAAACCGAAATCAATTTTTGGGATTTTTCGGCCCTGAATATAACCCCAGTCCGAAATAAAAGGGTGCATCATCAAGTACCTGGGTTAAATACCAAAAAGCAAAAACCCTCTATAGGGCATGGAACCATACTGGAGGGATGGCTCAATGGACCCTGCAAAATTCATAGTACAGAGGGCGCCATTCCAACTCATAGCCTAGAGCATGTTGGATACTATGGCAGGTAGCCAAAAGTGGCGAAGAGCTTCAAACTCTAGAGCACCAGCCCAGGGATACCAGTACGGTATTAACAGTCTTCGAGACTTTTGCATCAAATAATATGCGGAAATGAACACTCCGCAGCCTTGCCGAAGTCTACCTAGTAGCAACAATAAACCCATGGAGTGACACGGCTATTACCTTTAATGCCGTGATGAACCTAAATTCGAACAGCCCGAGCACCGGCCGCATTGGTCTTGATCCAATAGTGGGCGGCTTCGCCTTACCAAGGTACTCATGGACGGTGGCAGCGGATTGAACCTCATTTACGAGAAACCCTCCGAAAAATGGAAATAGACTAGAGCCGCATTGAGCGAAGCAACACAACCTTTAGAGAATAATCGATCGGGAAGCATCTTTGTCTTGGAAAAATCACACTGGATGTGGTGTTCGGCACGCCAGATAATTACATGTACGAGGAGGTCACGTCCAAGTGGCCCCGTTCAGCAGCGGATATCACGCTCTATTAGGGCGAGAGGCATTCACAATTTTTTAAGCTATACCCCATTACGGGTACATGAAGGTCAAAATGCCCGGGCCCAACAGAATCATCACTCCTGCTAGTGACCCGGACATAGCACTCCGTGCCGAAAACAAGACAGTTGTACTGGCTCTTGAGACACTATCGGCTGAGGAACTCACTGTGCTGCGCTCCACGGTGAACAGGGACGATGTGATACTCGATAAGAGATCCAAGTCCACCTCCTTTAAACTGGCGGACGAAATAGTCAAATTCCAAGTCCATCCAACGGACCCTACAAAAACGGCCTCCATCGAGGCACAATTAAACTCTAATGTAGACGCCGCACTACGAGAATTCCTACGCGAAAATTGGGACATTTTTGCCTGGCACCCTTCAGACATGCCAGGAATCCCACGCCGGCTGGCCGAGCATAGCCTAAACATCTTAAAAGGATTCAAGCCAGTCAAACAAGCTCTAAGGCGTTTCTCCGAAGCCAATAGGTAGGCCATGGGAGAGGAGTTAGCCGAACTATTGGAGGCCGGATTCATCAGAGATATAAAACATCCGGACTGGCTAGCAAACCTGGTGATGGTACCAAAGAAGGACAAATCCTGGCGCCTATGCGTCGATTTCAAGGACCTTAACAAGGCTTGCCCCAAGGATCCCTTCCCCCTCCCCCGCATCGATCAAATTATCGACGCTACCGCAGGACACGATTTGTTGTGCTTCCTCGACGCATACTCCGGCTACCACCAAATTAAGATGGCAGAGCCCGACCAAGCTGCAACGGCATTCATCACCCCATACGGCCCATTCTGCTTCAACACAATGCCCTTCGGGCTCAAAAACGCCGGCGCAACATATCAGCGCATGATTCAGACATGTCTGGCAAACCAGATCGGCAAAACAGTGGAGGCATACATAGACGATGTGGTCGTTAAAACCAAGCATGTCGAAACTCTAGTAGACGACTTGAGGCTCACATTCGATAATCTCCGAACATATGACATCAAGCTCAACCCGGAAAAAATGCATTTTCGGAGTACCAGCCAGAAAGCTCTTAGGCTTCATTGTATCCGGCAGAGGAATTGAAGCAAACCCATCCAAGATCCGAGCTCTGTCACAATTGGATATCCCAAAGGACCTCAAGCAAATACAAAAATTGATGGGATGCGTGGCGGCTCTAAGCCGCTTTATCTCCCCTTTGGGAGAAAAGGCATTACCCCTTTATCGCCTCCTCCGACGCACCGAACACTTCGAGTGGATGGATGCCGCCACGGCTGGACTCGAAGAAATAAAATCCATATTGGCAACAAACCCGGTCCTGGCCGCGCCCAACATGGGCGAACCAATGCTATTATATATCGCGGCAACTCATCAATTTGTGAGCGCGGTGCTCGTTGTCGAATGAGAAACGGACGAACACAAGTTCCCCCTTCAAAAACCAGTTTACTACGTGTCCACTGTCCTAAATCCATGGAAGTCACGGTACCCGCATTATCAAAATATAGCGTACGCGGTGTTCATGGCATCTCGGAAGTTGAGACACTACTTTCAAGAGTGTTCGATAACAGTAGCCTCCGAAGTACCTCTTAATGACATTATGAACAACGCGATCGACGGGCGGATTGCCAAATGGGCCATTGAGCTCCTCCGTTCGACATAACCTATAAGCCACGGCGAGCTATTAAATCGCAAGTTTTGGCCGACTTCGTCGCCGAATGGATCAAGCCGAACTCCCTAAAGATGCGGCGCATATTCCAACCGGATCATGCACTTCGACGGCTCCAAAATGTTGGCTGGTGCTGGGGCTGGCGTCGTTCGACGTCTGGCCCGGAGATCTGATTCAATCGTACTACATATAATGTACACGGACTCCAACAACGCGGCGAATCGAGGCCCTTCTACATGGCCTTCGGATGGCGCTCCATGGGCATTCAATGCCTAGAGGTGTGAGATTGAACCTCGTGATATCCCAAATAAATGGAGACTTGATGCCAAGGATCCGAAAATGGCAGCTTATAGCGCCGTCCTAAAAATGTCATTTCAGTTTGAGGGCTCGAATTTCACCATATAGCCGGGATAACAACCAGCGTGAGCGTATTAGCGCATTGGCGCAAAGCGCGATGCCGTCCCCTCCCAACATCTTCTGGAGAGTCTGTTCAAGCCATCCGTACTATGGGAGGGGAGTCCGGAAATAACAACCCGGACCCAACCGCCTTGCCCGACACCCAACATTACGACACAATTGGTGGTTCTTCCAGCAGTAACATCCTCATCCCGTAATAATGGCAGTCATTGCCCGTGGGCGGAACCATTCCTAGCCTACCTAATCGGCAGGAACTTCCGAGGACCAAAACGAGGCCTGCTGCATAGTGCGGCGATCTAAGGCCTATAAGGTCCATGAGGAGAGCTTTACAAGAAAAGCACAACCGAGTCCTTCAAAGGTGTATCTCCGAAGAGGAAGGGCGGAATCTTCGGCTGAAATTCATGCGGACTCAGCGGGCACCACACATGGCCCGGCCCTTGTAGCCAAGGCCTACCGTCTGAGATTTTATTGGCCGACAGCCGGGCGGATGCTCAGACTTAGTCCAGCGATCGTTGGTTGCCGGCTCTTTGCTAATCAAAGCCACATGCCACCCATCCCTCAAAAATATACCCATAACCTGGCCCTTCGTAGTGCAGGGGCTTGACATGGTTGGACCCTTAAAGGAGGAACCCACAAGCAAAAATACCTCTCGGTCATGGTGGATAAATTCACCAAATGGATAGAGGCCAAACATGTTAAGACGGCCGAATCCGGACCGGTGATAGACTTCATATCAGGGGTTGTACACCGTTACGGCGTCCCCCATAGCATCATCACTGATAACGGCACGAACTTTACGGTCGACGAGGTCAATCTCTGGTGCAAAAACATAGGCATCAAGCTCAACTATGCTTCAGTCTATCACCCTCAAACTAACGGTCAAGTCGAGCGAGCAAATGGTCTAATCATGAGCGGCATCAAACCCAGATTAGTGTGGTCCCTCAAGGAATCTAACACGCACTGGGTAGAGGAGCTCGACTCCGTACTCTGGGGGCTGCGGACCACTCCGAATCGCACCACTGGATTTACACCATTCTTTATGGTATACGGTGCAGAGGCAGTTTTGCCCTGCGATATAATTCATGACTCACCTCGCGTGCGCATGTAGGAAGAAAGAGAAGCCGAGCTCGATCGGCAAGACAGTTTGGACGCCTTGGAGGAGGAGCATGACGTGGCAAAAGCCCGTTCCGCATTCTATCAACAACAAGCTCGAAGATATCAAAGCAGAGAAGTACGGGCCAAAACTTACAATGTTGGCGAGTTAGTTTTATGCCTGCCGGACAAGAAAAAGGACAAACTCAAGCCGAAATGGGAAGGTCCCTTTATCATCGACCAAGTCCTGACCGGCGGAGCATACCGTCTGCGAGATGCATCAGATAACCGACTCGAGCCAAACCCATGGAACGCAGCCCGTCTCCGAAGATTCTACGCCTAGCGCCGGATTCTGAGTTTGTCTCCTTCCTCCGTCTATATTTTACATATTAGTTGTCTTCTGTTTCTCTCCTTCTCCCTCCTTTTCTCTTACAACCTCTGAAGGCTTGTTTGCGCATTGTTCGCACACACTTGAGGCGCTGTCGGTGCTCATCATACCGGGGGGCTTCTTTAAGAGAAGCTTATTTATACGGGCTTCATGCCCAACACATGTGTCACACTTCCGCATGTACCTTTTATTCACCATCATATGCATCGATATGACTTTAGTTTTGGCCAAGCTGGGTTGCTGGCTCTGTGCTTACCCCCACGTTCCCGATTGTTCGGCTAGGTGGTAAAGGAGCACCTCTGCGATTATTACTGCCGGTCAGCGGATGTGTACCTCGGTAGGTGAAGCCGAAAGCTAGCGTTCTTAAGGGAATATTCGGTCGATGAACTAAAAGCGATTTCTTACCTATTTATTTATCTACCCCGGATGTTTTTCTGCTTTTTTCGCAGTCCGCACATGCACTTTAGGGCATGCCTCGAGAAAAGGAACCCCTAACGGAACTATTCTCCCTGGAAGATGTTTCTTACTAACCATGTAATATAACATAACTAGTTGGGCACTTGTCTGATAGAGCACTAATGACCCCTACGCCTGGTCTCCTCGCATGCCCCGGTTCTTATAAAACCGCGAGGGTATTCGGACACACTCCGGACTATTGGGTCCTGAGGTTGAAGCAAAAAGGTCCGTTATGACAAACGATCTACAATCCGGCTAGAAGGAATTTTACATGTCACCTTAAATTACATAGTCAATTCGACTGATTGTATTCCTCTTCAATGTCATCTAATAGGCTGTCTAGTTTACAGTCCTGCTGGGAATACTTTGCGGCCAACTCTACTTGGCCATACACTAAGCTCACAGGGATCTCCTTCCCATCGGGCCCCGCAGGTCCGACCTCGGCCATGTGGTTTGGGTCAGCCTTCGTGTACCGCGTCTTCACCATGGCCCAGGCCTCCCTAGCGCCTTGACACCAGGCCGATATCTTCCATAATCGGAAGCGCCGCCGCGCTCCCTGAAGCCTCTCTGCAAGCTCTCCAAGGCCTTCGGGCAGGGAGACAGATGGCCACAAGGCCTGGGCGACGTCTTTCATCACCTGCCGAACTCGTTCATGCAGTTGCAAGAGCTCGGTAAGAAGGTCACCCGTAGAACCGGGCATTTCCTCTGCAGGACGGCCTGTGAGCATGAAGCACTTACTAAAAATGCTGCGTCGAAGCCACCGATTCTCCTTAATGGAGTCAGACAGCTGGGCACGAACATCCTTTAGTTCCTCACCCAGCTGGGTGTTGGCATCTTGGAGAATATTTTTCTCTTGCCTCACCCTTGTAAGCACATTCTCGCCGGCCTTTAACCGGCGGAAGAGATGTTGCTTGTCCGGATCTATCCCGACGCCATCTGCAATATTATTGTCAGACTAATACACACGCCGCACTTCACAAATTACTTATATTTTGAAGCATATATTACCAGAGGGGGTCTCTTTGGCTTCCTCCACCACGGCTAGTGCGGCCTCAAGTTGGGCTTTGCAGTCCTCCAGCTCCAGGGACAGTTGGGCATTCTTTTCTGTAAGATCCTGCACAATAAATGATCCTTATATCAGTTATTCTAACTATTTCAAGTCTCGGGGGCTACTGGCATATATAACTATCAAATTTTCTCACCTGTATGTCTTTTACATACTGCTCCGTGGCTCTGGCTAGACCATTTTGAGCGGCACGGAGGTGCGCATCTCCCGAATTAAAGGCGTTCAATGCCTTTGGGGAGAAACATGCGTCACGAAGAACTGTCCGGCGACGCCTGTGATTCATGGCACTCTCCACCTCGGAATTGGTGGCAGATAACCTGTCGGCATCCTACATCGGAGGAGAGTCCAACGCATGCCTCATGTTCGCCTCCGCTTCTGGACCTCGCTTTGGAGCCTGGCGAGCGGAGGATTGATTGGAAACCTCTCCGGATACAGTCCGGCGAGCGCTCTTCTTCCTGAAAATAGCACGAGCATTAGTATGCCTCCCAAGAATAAAATCTGGGAGTAAGATGACAAGCCATACCGTCGCGTCGGCGTTTCAATCTGGACCGCACTTCTTTTCAGCTTGTTGGGCCTTGCTGTCCTTTGTTGACTAGCCGTCGCAGGCTCGGCCTTCCGCCTCAAGGACTTCCCCTGCGAAACACCATTGGTATACGGTGATCAAAAATAAGCACGGATGGGTCATTTTCAAAGTATTGGGACTTCGGTCTCAGTTAGCTGCGAGGCTGGAAGTTTTCCGGGGTAATCGGCCATAATGGCGACCAAGGCATTATGGATGCTCAGTTGGTGAAATACCCCATCAATCAGCTCCACCGATATGTCCGGATCCTCTTGAGAGGCCGGATCGAGGAACCGTTCCGGATTGTCAGGTTGTGGAGGCAGGCTGTTCATATCCTTTACGGCCTGGCGCTGTTCCTGCGTCGAAATCACAAAATAAGATACTTGACTACAGGAATATGGATCGGATGGGCAAAAAGAAATATCCGCTTACCTAGCTTGGAGGATTGTTCATAGAAAATCCGTTCGACGGATTGACGCGGAGAAATTCCTCCTCTTCTCCCTTGTACAGTGCGGATAAGATCTTCATCAGATCGGCGACCGATCTCGGCCCCTTATGGCCGCAGCGGGTGGCATCGTCCTCCCCATTGTAATCCCACATGGGGTGGCCTCTATACTGGAGCGGCTGCACCCCCTGCATAATGCATGTGGCCATGACCTCAATCATGGTCAGTCCGGAATGAGCTAACAACCTAATTCGGCTCATCAAGTAAAGGACGTCCCTATCATTTTCCTTCTGAGGACTCCGTGGACGCCAGCTTAGGCGTTTCTTCAAAGGAGCATCATTGAACTCAGGGAGGCCGACCCGAACAGGGTCCGGCAGGGGGATATCTTCTATATAAAACCATTCCGAAGGCTAGTCTTCGGACGCCTTCTTCGGGGTTCCGGATAGATATCCGGTCCCGGCGATGCGCCATAGTTTGGCTCCGCCCACTTGATACATTGACCCCTCTTGAGAACGGGGCACAAGGCAGAACAGCTTCTTCCACAGCGCAAAATGAGCCTCGATGCCCAAAAACAGCTCGCAAAGGGCCACGAAGCCCGCAATATGCAAAATGGACACAGGCGTGAGGTTGTGCAACTAGAGGCCGTAGAACTCCAGGAGCCCCCGGAGAAACGGATGAATTGGAAATCCGAGCCCTCTAATCAAATAAGGGACAAGGCATACCCGCTCTCCTTTGGAGGGACTGGGGACGCTCTCCTCTTGCTTTCTGCCCTTATAGGTGGTGAGTCCGGCTCGAACCGGAACCATGAAGGCTGGGGCAAGAAATCCCTTGGTTTGGAGCGCCACTAGCTCGCTGTGCGGGATGGAGCATCTCTCCCAATCTCCAGGCCGAGGGCTGGAAGGGCGAGAGGAGGAGCCGCGTCGACTGTCCATGATGGAATGGATTTCTGTCAGATGCACTCCGATGAATGCTCGCGAAGGGGGGATGGTGTGATTCGGATCTAGATCCCCTTCTCTTTTATAGGCAGCTCATTTGCGTAGCTAGGGGGGTAAAAGTAAAAATACCCTGGCTTTTCGCATACGTTCAACACGTGGAAGATGGCCATTATTGGGTGTGGAAGCCGAGGAGCGCATTATTTATAAGGAGCCGGACGCTATTCAACAAGTACACAGGATTTGGAGAAGAACCCGCCTTGCAATGCCGAAGACAATATGCGCGCCGGACTTGTCGTCATTGAAGCCTGGTTCGGGGGCTACTGAGGGTGTCCCGGATTAGGGGGTGTCCAGATAGCCGAACTATCACCTTTGGCCGGACTCCTGGACTATGAAGATACAAGATTGAAGACTTCGTCCTGTGCCCGGATGGGACTTTCCTTGGCGTGGAAGGCAAGGTTGGTGATGCAGATATGTAGATCTCCTACCATTGTTACCGACTCTGTGTAACCCTAACCCTCTTCGGTGCCTATATAAACCGGAGGGTTTTAGTCCGTAGGACGAACAACAATCATACCATAGGCTAGCTTCTAGGGTTTAGCCTCTCTGATCTCGTGGTAGATCTACTCTTGTACTACCCATATCATCAATATCAATCAAGCAGGAGTAGGGTTTTACCTCCATCGAGAGGACCCAAACCTGGGTAAAAACATCGTGTCCCTTGTCTCCTGTTACCATCCGCCTAGACGCACAGTTCGGGACCCCCTACCCGAGATCCGCCGGTTTTGACACCGACAGCAGCTATAGCTTCGGCGTCTGGACAATCGACAATCTGGTTTTTCTTGGTCAAAAACCGATTCCAAAATTGCTGGGCTGACTCTCCGGGCTGTTGGATTACTTGGCTCAGGTCATCGGCGTCTGGAGGCCGGACATAAGTGCCCTAAAAGTTAGCTCAAAAGGCATCCTTAAGCTCTAACCAACATCCTATGGAGTCTTCAGGGGGGCTATTTAACCAGTGTCTACCTGGACCCTTGAGCTTTAGCGGTAAATACTTGATGGCATGGAGATCGTCTCCTCGTGCCATATGAATGTGCAGCAGAAAGTCTTCAATCCATACGGCCGGATCTGTTGCCCCGTCATATGGCTCAGTGTTTACAGGATTGAATCCTTCCGGGAGTTGGTGCTGCATCACCCTATCTGTGAAACACAGAGGATGAGCGGCACCCCTGATTCAAGCTACGTCACGCTGGAGATCGTCTGTCATCCAGACTCATTGCTGTTCCCGAGGTCTGTCATTTCGGTCTAGCCAGGTTTGGTATCCGTCCCGTCTAATAGGAGGATTATATCTGGGTCTGTAAATGGACCTTGTCAGACCCGCCCGAGTGTCCAGGTCATGTCGTAGGTCATACTCATAACCTGGCTGTAATGGCTCCTTGCCTTGACGGCAAGGTGGAGCGGGAGTCTGTTTGGCTTTATCAGTTGTCCTGTCCCGTCCTCGAGGGGGGGCGGTTCGGCTGTTCTGCCTGAGTGTGCCAGCTTTGTGGCCTCGTCATTGAATTGCGGCAGTAGTCTTCACTTCGGGTAGCTCTTGGTCTATCATTCATGGCCGCACTCCTCTTCGGTAGCTAGGACTTTAGTCCATCTGTCTTTGAGGGTATCCTGTTCGCCCTTTATATTTTGCCGCTATTTCTTCAGGCTAAGAGCGATGGTAATGAGCTGCCATTTGAATCGCTCTTGGTCCAGCGGGTCTTCGGGGACGATGAAATCTTCATCACCCAAACTGACCTCCTCTTCGGAAAAGGGGAGGTAGTTACTATCTTTGGAGTCATTGAGGTCTTCAAGATTGAGCTGGTCCTCATGCTCTTCGTGGTTGTCTTATGGTTGTTCGTCGGCACCGGGGTCGCCAAGGTTGTTCGCATTATCCGAAGTGCCGTTCTCTCTGGTGTCCGTTGATACGTCTCCAACGTATCTATAATTTATGAAGTATTCATGCCATATTTACCACAATTTTATATGGTTTTGGTATGATTTGCATGGAACTAACCTGGACTGACGTTGTTTTCAGCAGAACTACCATGGTGTTGTTTTTTGTGTAGAAATAAAAGTTCTCCAAATGCAATGAAACTTTTTGACGATTTTTTTGGAACAAAAGAGGCACTAGAAGCTTTGTGGGAGGGCCAGAAGAGGCACGAGGAGGGCACAACCCGTCAAGGCACGCCAAAGGGGCATGGCTTGCCCTGGTGGGTTGTGCTCACCTTGAGGCCCATTTTCGCATGAAACCAATGCCAAAAAATCCTATAAACAGAGAAACCATCATAAATAACCATAGATCAGAAGTTCCACCACCGCAAGCCTCTGTAGCCATGAAGAACCAATCTAGACCCCGTTCCGGGACCCTGCTGGTGGGGGAAATCATCACCGGTGGCCATCTTCATCATCCCTATGGCCATTTTCATCATCACCGGTGGGGGAAATCATCATCGACGAGGAGGGAGTAGTCCACCCTCTGGGTTGAGGGTTTGTACTAGTAGCTATGTGTTTAATCTCTCTCTCTCTCTCTCTCTCTCGTGTTCTTGAGATGGCACGCTCTTGATGTATCGCGGGCTTTGTGATGCGGAGCATCCTACGGTCATCACCATGTCAAGAGTCCGTTTGGCAAGTGACACGTGCGACATCTACTTCACATACACAAAGGTGAATCTTCTCCTTTACACGTGCTCACTTGACCCCTTCGAGGATGGTATACTACTTGACACTTCTCCCGTGTGCATGCATAGGTATTGTCGGAGCTTCAAGGATGTCAAGGAGGAGTGCAAGCGCTAAGGAACAACTACACCATCCGTGAGGGAAGCATGGAAGAGAAGACGGAGAAGAAGGAGCTGCGGAGTCTATAGCGACCGGACGACCGGAAGCCACCAGACGTCCGACACACCTACAGCGCCCGGACGACCGGACTACACCGGACGTCCGACACCTGGAGCTCCAGCCAGCCCAAGAGACCTGCCGACGATAGCTACAGCGGCCGGACGACCGACGAACGCCGGACGTCCGACAAGTCCCAGCGCACGGACGACCGACACCGACCGGACAACCAGTGCTACGGGGACAGAGAAGAATTTACGGAAGTCCGAAGACGACGTCCGGACCGTCCCGAGCTTCCGGACGTCCGACCCCCACCGGACGTCCGACGATTGTGTGCGTAGCCGCGGGCCTTTGGTCTTGTATCCCTCTCCCCTTACCCCTTGGTGGCTTAGACTATAAATAGACCACCTCCACCTCCTTTCTAGGGTTAGCAAATATGATAGCTCATTCTTAGGTGAGCTTTGCTCCTACCTCTACTCTTGAGAGAGAGAGACTACCACTCCCATGGAGTTCAAGACCTCCATGTGAGAAGATCCTGCGGGATATCATCAAGACCCCCTTGTGGGAAGATCCATCTAGGATATCATCAAGACCTCCTCTTGGAGATGAACCTTACCTTGTATCTTTCCCTTTGTTGTTCATGTACCTTGTGATCTTGTGTGTTTTATTGTCCAGTGGATGTGTGATTTGGACTTGTTCTTGAGTGTTTCCCCTTGTGATTTCTCCCCGTTCTTCCCCGTGTTCATCGTGTTCTTCGAGGGATCCCACTCCAATCGTGAAAGATCGGCCTACACCGGGTTTGCCCCGTATCACTTTGTTAATATAGTTGGATCATATGGTGTTTTCCCCTCTCTATCTTGTTGTGATGAATTGAGTTTTCCCTTTGGGATTTTGTTTTATCAGATTGAATACTTCTATGGATTTGAGAATACTTTTATGGGCATCATATTGCTTCACTTGATATGTGTTTTGGCACTCAACTCGTGGATTCCCGAGGTGACATTTGGGTAATCTATGCATAGGGGTTGATGCACGTTCTCGTCTTTGTTTCTCCGGCAGAAATCTTGGGGCACTCCTTGAGGTTCTTTGTGTTGGGTTGAGTATTATAAAGCTGAAATTGTTTGATGCATATCGTATAATCAACTCATGGATACTCGTGGTGACATTGGAGTATCTAGGTGACATTAGAGTTGGTTGATGTGTACCATATGGTGTTATTTTAGTATGAACTATTGGTTAGACCGATCGAAAAGAATAACTTGATGTTATTTTAGTACGAACTCTAGGATAGATAGATTGGAAAGAATAGATTTGAGGTGGTTTCGTACCCTACAAACTATTTCTTCTTATGATCTCCGCTAGATAAGAACTTTGGAGTGATTCTTCATCGCACGTTGAGGGATGGTTATATGATCCAGTTATATTAGCATTGTTGAGAGATTGCACTAGTGAAAGTACAGACCCTAGGCCTCATTTTCAAGCATTGAAATACTGTTTGGGCTCTGTTTTATCAATTGCTACCTTGCTGGTTTTTTGTTCCTATTAAAAAAGCAATATCTACTATCATTACTACATTTGTATCACCATCTCTTCGCCGAACTAGTGCACCTATACAATTTACCATTGTATTTGGTGTGTTGGGGACACAAGAGACTTCTTATTATTTGGTTGCAGGGTTGTTTGAGAGAGACCATCTTCATCCTACGCCTCCCACGGATTGATAAACCTTAGGTCGTTCACTTGAGGGAAAATTGCTACTGTCCTACAAAACTCTGCGCTTGGAGGCCCAACACGAGTCTACAAGAATAAAGTTGCGTAGTGGACATAAAGCTCTTTTTTGGCACTATTGCCGGGAAGGTGAGTGCTTCAAGGTATATCTTTAGATCTTGCAATTGAATGTTTCAGTTTCTTGTTTTATCACTAGTTTGGTTTATAAAAAGAAAACTACAAAAAAATGGAATTGAGTGTGCATCATATTATTCATATTTATAATGTTTTTCGTGAAAATGATGGAAAGGAAAATTTTGCTCAATTGATAGAAGAATAATTCTATAAAATGTTTGACAAAAAAAATTTGAATGATGAGCATGATTGCAATGTTGTTGGTATGAACTCTTTGAATATCCATGATGCTAACGATATGCAAAGCCCTAAGCTTGAGGATGCTATGTTTGATGAAGATGATATTTTTAGTCCCCCAAGTTTTTATGAGAAAATTTATTATGATGATAGCATGACTCCTATTTATGATGATTATATTGATGAAAGTGGATTTGGATAGGTCATGACTTTATTTAATGACGAATCCACTATTTCAAAAGAGATTTCAATTGATTATTATGAGAGCAAAGTTGCTATATATGATGATTATTGTGATGACACTTATGATACAAAGAATAATGATAGTCATGAAACATGTCATCATCATTTTAATGCTCAAATTTATTATGTAAATCAAATATCTCATCATAGTTATTTTGTTGAGTTTGCTCCCACCACTATTCATCACAATAAATTTGCTTATGTGGAGAGTAATAAATTTCTATGCTTGTGGATCATGAAAAGAATGCTTTATGTGATAGTTATATTGTTCAATTCATTCATGATGCTACTGAAAATTATTATGAGAGAGGAACATATGCTTGTACGTATTGCAATAGTATCAAGTTTCCTCTCTATGTGTTGAATATCTTAAAGTTTTGCTTGTTTTACCTTCCTATTCTAGTTGATTCTTGTTCCCATAAATTGTTTGCTCAAAAAATTCCTTTGCATATGAAATGGGTTAGACTTAAATGTGCTAGTCATATGCTTCATGATGCTCTCTTTGTGTTTCAATTCTTATCTTTTATGTGAGCATCATTGAAATTGTTATGCCTAGCTAAAAGGCATTAAAGAAAAGCGCTTGTTGGGAGACAACCCAACACATTTTCCTACTATTTTTGTGTGTTCACATGATTAAGATACTGTAGTAATCATGTTTTATAGCTTTTGTTTCAATAAAGTACCAAGTAAAGCCTTTGGGATAGTGTGGATGATAGTTGACTTGATTCTGTGCAAAAACAGAAACTTTTGTTCCCGGTAATAGAATTGATATGCTCTACTGGAATGTGATAAATTCTTGATTCTTTTTACAGATGATTGATATAAAATTTACCTACGTTGTCCTAATTTTTCAGAATTTTTGGAGTAGCATAAGTATGGTCGTTGTCCAGATCATTATAGACTGTTCTGTTTTTGACAGATTCTGTTTTCAATACATAGTCTGCTTGTTTCCTAGTTTCTATGGCTTATATTGGTCAATATATATCGTGGAAATAATAAGGTACCATAAAAATTGTGTGCAAACAATTATGAATCTTGTCTTTGATAGTACCAAAGTGAATGGTTTGCTCTTTATCATACTAACCTATCACACGAAGTTCCGTTAAGTTTTGTGTGATTGAAGTTTGCAAGTTTGGGTGAGATATCGATATGAGGAGAATAAGTAGTGGCAAGACCCTAAGCTTGGGTATGCCCAAGGCACCGCAAGTTAATATTCAAGGAAGATCTAAGCAACTAAACTTGGGGATGCCCCAGAACGCATCCCCTCTTCCGTCTTCAACATTATTGGTAACCTCATTAAGAGCTATATTTTTATTTGTCACATGATATGTGCTTTGGTTGGAGCATCATTTCATTTTATTTGTATTTGCTTTCTTCTATTTATAATAATGTTTTGCATCTTTCATTTCAATAAAAATGTCAAGGATTGCCTTTACCATGCTTATTTTGCAAGTCTACATGTTGCTGTTTGAAAATGGGAAGTTTTCTATCATTGTCTGAATTATTCTAGAAAGTCAGAACATGATAAAATCTTGAAATTTTTACACATTGTGCTATGATATATTTCCCTACAGTGTGATAATTTTTCAGAATTTTTGGAGTTACATAAATATGAATATCCTTGCATCCTTTATAGACTGTCTTGTTTAGACAGATTGCTATTATGTTTGCATTGTTTGCATATGTTTGTCTATTTAATGATTCTATTTCAGGATTGGAGTTTAAGTATGCATAGGCATTCAGTATGCAATGTTGAATAATAATTTTAGTTATTTGATATAGTACAGAACGATAAGGTTTTGCATTGATTTATACTAACTTATCTCACGAGTTCTTGTTGAGTTTTGTGTGGATGAAGTTTTTAAGATTTAGGAAAACCAGGACATAAAAGGGATTAAGGAGACACACAAGCTCAAGCTTGGGGATGCCCAAGGCATCCCAAGATAACATTTCAAGAAGTCTCAAGCATCTAAGCTTGGGATGCCCCGGTAGGCATCCCACCTTTCTTCATCAAGAATTATCCGCTAGTATCGGTTGAGCCTATGTTTTTGCCTCTCCACATGAGTTGTGCTATTCCTGGAACGTCATTTTATATCGATTTGCTTCTTGTTTTAATAAAATACTTAGATCTAGAAGTTTCTAAATAAGAGAGAGTAATCAAATAGTTACCCATTTACTTAACAATTCACTTGATCTTAACTTATATCGTTTTGGAGTAGTTTGTCATTTACTCTTGTGCTTCACATATATCCTATGAGTAAATTGTTGAATGAACTGAATATCATGAAGTTGAAATTATATGTTCATATCATGACTAGTAGATGCTTCACATTGGGTTTAGGAAGTGAAATCTTTTGAAGCTTGACAATCACAATATTGGTCATATAAGCAATTCATGAATGATTAGTATAAGGAAGAGAACTTTCACATACAAATATATTATCTTCGACACCTTCTATGATTGTGAATATCCATTAATTATATTCAAGCTTCAGAAAATTAATTGAAGTTGGACAAGGAATACAACGTAAGGAGTTATGTTTGGGTATATTTGCATAGAAGTTATATTGTTATGGATCCTCCAACATGTGGTGTTTGCTTAGGATCTTTTTCTAGCCAAAAATTCGTACTAAGTAGAGGAACTACTTGTGCATCCGAAAACCCTTAAACCCAGTTTCTTGCCATGAATGTCTACCATACCTACCTATGGATTGAATAAGATCCTTTAAGTAAGTTGTCATCGGTGCATAAAGCAATAAAAATTGCTCCTAAATATGTTTGATCTTTTATTGTAAGGGAAAATTGAGCATTGTACGAACTTGTGATGGAAAAGTAATAAAAATGACATACGGCATAATGAAGGTTGCTATCATAAGGGGCAATATAATGTGACGTTCCTTTGCATTAAGAGCTTGTGCATCCAAAAATAAAAAGCACATGACAACCTCCAGTTCCCTCTGCGAAGGGCCTATCTCTTACTTTTCAGTATTTACTTTTATGCAAGAGTTAATAGTATGCATGCTCATTTCAACCTCAATTATTCTCTAGTTAGCAAGCATCATGTGGTGGGCAAATATCTAGGCACATATCAAATATATTTGATCATGAATTATTATTGTTGACAATTATCTCTATGTTAAATGAGTTGGGAGGCGAAACATTAAGCCTCTATCTTTCTGTGTGTTCGATGGATGCCATTTGTTCTAAGAATATGCTTTGAGTACTAGCAATCATAGAAGACTATATGATGATTGAGTATGTGGAGCTCTTACTTAGACTCTGTTGAATCAGTTGAATTGCAATTGTTTGGTGACTAAGAATATAGGTTGTTGAGTTTCAAGAGAATTCATTGTTTGAACCTTAACATGTGAATTGGTTGCTACTTTAACATGACAAGTTTTATGATAAAGATTTACTGTTATGATGCTTGGAAAAGTGACTGAAATTATCATTGATCAATTTTATGCACTTTGCTAGCATTCACACTTCATAAAATATTTCTTTTATCCTTTACCTACTCGAGGACGAGTAGGAATTAAGCTTGGGAATGCTGATACATCTCCAACGTATCTATAATTTATGAAGTATGCATGCCTTATTTACAACAATTTTATATGGTTTTGGTATGATTTGCATGGAGCTAACCTGGACTGACATTCTTTTCAGCAGAACTAACTTGGTGTTGTATTTTTGTGCAGAAATAAAAGTTCTCCAAATGCAACGAAACTTTTTGACAATTTTTTTGGAACAAAACATGCACTAGAAGCTTTGTCGGAGGGCCATAAGAGCCACGAGGAGGGCACAACCCATTAGGGCGCTCCAGAGGGGCTTGATTTACCCCGGTGGGTTGTGCTCACCTCGAGGCCCATTTTGCGTGAAACCAACGCCAAAAAATCCTTTAAATAGAGAAACATGCAAAAATAATCCTAGATCAGAAGTTCCGCCACCGCAAGCCTCTATAGCCATGAAAAACCAATCTAGACCCCGTTTCGGCACCCTGTCGGAGGAGGGAGTCATCACCGGTGGCCACCTTCATCATCCCTATGGCAACCATGACGAGGAGGGAGTAGTCCACCCTCGGGGCTGAGGGTTTCTACCAGTAGCTATGTGTTTAATCTCTCTCTCTCTCTCTCTCTCTCTCTCTCTCTCTCTCTTTCTCGTGTTCTTGAGATGTCACAATCTTGATGTATCGTGGGCTTTGTTAATATAGTTGGATCATATGGTGTTTTCCCCTCTCTATTTTGTGATGAATTGAGATTTCCCTTTGAGATTTCGTTTTATCAGATTGAATACTTATACGGATTTGAGAACACTTGATGTATGTGTGGATATGAATACCTGTGGTGACAATGGGGTATCATATTGATTCACTTGATATGTGTTTTGGCATTCAACTCGCGGATTCCCAAGGTGACATTGGGGTAATCTATGCATAGGGGTTGATGCATGTTCTCGTCTTTGTTTCTCCAGTAGAAATCTTGGGGCACTCTTTGAGGTTCTTTGTGTTGGATTGAGTATTATGAGTCTTTAATTGTTTGATCCATATCGTATAATCAACTCATGGATACTCTCAGTGACATTGGAGTATCTAGGTGACATTAGAGTTGGTTGATGTGTATCATATGGTGTTATTTTAGTACGAACTCTTGGTTAGATTGATAAAAAAGAATAGATTGATGTTACTTTAGTACGAACTCTAGGTTAGATTGATTGGAAAGAATAGCTTTGAGCTGGTTTCGTACCCTACAAACAATTTCTTATTATGTTCTCTGCTGGATAATAACTTTGGAGTGATTCTTCATCGCTCATTGAGGGATGGTTATATGATCCAGTTATATTAGCATTGTTGAGAGATTGCAATAGTGAAAGTACAAACCCTAGGCCTCATTTTCAAGCATTGAAATGCCGTTTGTGCTCTGTTTTATCAATTGCTACCTTGCTAGTTTTTTGTTCCTATTAAAAAATGAATATCTAGTATCATTACTACACTTGTATCACCATCCCTTCGCCGAACTAGTGCACCTATACAATTTACCATTGTATTTGGTGTGTTGGGGACACAAGAGACTTTTAATTATTTGGTTGCAGGGTTGTTTGAGAGAGACCATCTTCATCCGATGCCTCCCACAGATTGATAAACCTTAGGTCTTCCACTTGAGGGAAAATCGCTAGTATCCTACAAAGCTCTGCGCTTAGAGGCCCAACACGAGTCTACAAGAATAAAATTGCATAGTAGATATAATCCGTGTTGCTCGCATGGGTTCGACGTGCTTGGAGCGGCGGCGTTGTCTGCTTTGTTTTGGCGGCTCATCACTGGGCTTGCTGTTATCCTTCCTGGGGGTGCCTTCGCCGTCTTTCGGGGTGTCCACCATGTAGATGTCGTAAGTGGACGTGGCCGTCCAATGGCCGATGACGGGGGCAGCAGCATCGGTGTTCCCCGTAGCTCCACTATCCTTGTCCATGTATTTAGTGTTTTCCGAGGTGTAGTCGAACATGTCGGTTAAGTCTTTCACTGTGGCCACTAGGTGGGTGGTGGGCGGGTCGTAAAATTCCCTGTAATTCACCTTGAGGGGCGGCTGAACGTAGGCCGAGGGTGGATCATCTCGAATAGCCATCCTCTGGATTTGGTCTAGCACCTCATTTAACAAGGCGAGGCTTGCCAAGCTGGTATGCGGTGGCCGCTGGGGACCGGTCTCCGTCGTGGCGGGGCGAGGAATGATCTGGGTCCGGGCTAAATCCTGGTCTTCGAGGGCCGAGTTACACTCGAGGCCCGGGGCCGGCTTCGTGGCCAAATAGGCAGGAGAGACCAAGGCTAAAGCCTGGTTTTGGATGTTACTTCTGTATTGGGGCTTGAAGCCAAGTTGGTGAGGGGTAGTTTGGTCGGGGATGATTCCTGATTTCCAAACATCGAACCGTCATTGGGGTTCCATGCCAGATCCATGATGTGAGGAAAGGGTTCGACCGAGAGTGACTCTGGGCGTCCGAACACTGCTCCCGTGCTGAGACCTGAAGTTGAGTCTTCGACGGGCATCATTGGCTTGGCTGAAGGGGATTTCTGATCCCCAGTCAGGGTGAAGATGTCCGAGCTCGAGGCCGACCGAGCGGTTGAGACCGATCTGTAGATTGTATTGGGAGAAAGCTCCGGAGCAGGTACTGCTGGGCCCATGGGGGTACCGGGTGAGGCCGCGAATCCGACAAGACCAGATTGCCTTGAGCATCCTCTATGTACTCCAGGTTGTCGAATCTAATCCGGTGCTCAGTGGAGAAATTGTTGATTTGGTCTAGATGACCAGTTGGGTTGGCGTATGGCACAATGCTGCCAAACGCGAAGAGCTGGCCGGGGACAAAGAGGTCGCCAGAGTTGATGCCATCTCCGATGATCAGGCGAGCCATCGACCTTTCAGCGACCCAACAATGAAACTCTCAGTGAAAGCACCAATGTCAGTGTCAAAACCGGCGGATCTTGGGTAGTGGGTCCTGAGCTGTGGATCTAGGGACAATGAGGAACAGGGGACGAAGAACATGGTGTTTACCCAGGTTGAGGCCTAGGTGGTAAAACCCTACGTCCTGCTTGATTGTATTTGATGTGTATGGTATGATTACAGAGTCGATCTACCTTGAGACCAGGCAAGCTAAAGCCTAAGTTGATAGGGTATTGGATGTTTCTCTAACCCTAAATACTAAAGCCCTCCGGTTTATATAACACCAGTAGGGTTAGGGTTACACACGGTCAGTTACAATAAAGGAAAGATCATGCTAAATATTGACTTGGAGGGCACACCACGGCTTTGAAGATCTTCTGTCTAATCAGGGGTCCACGCCCTAGCTCAGCTCCATAGTATTCCATTAGTTTGGCCCATAAGCAATGAGTCGGCGGCCCGAGGACCCCTTAATCCAGGACTCCCTCAACGGGCTCACTTTTAGTCTGGCCTTCCATTGATGAATCAAGAGCGGCCGACCAGTCCGACCCATGAGATATAAGCCGGCAACCCGAGGACTCCTTAGTCCGGGACACCCTCAGTAGGCCCCGAACCAGTCTTTGAAGCCAAGGTATGTGCAGACATTATCGGTTTTGTGGACCAGTTCCTTCCCTTCTGTGGTTACTTTAATCATTTCTGGCCACATGTCCCCGAGCCACATCATAGCTTCTGAAGTGTATAAGTAACTTACCCCAAAGGCCAGTCGCTCAAGTGTCAACAGTGCCCCTATCTAACAACTTTTGCTGAAGGGTCACGATCTGTCATAATCACAAGCCAGTTATGAAAACTCAATTTGCGGTTCGAGGCGGTTTCTCCATTGGCACGTTCCATCAATATGGAGATTGTGCCATGTTTTAAGGGATATGATCAATGATTTGTGCTATCCCATGTGCGCAGAATGACACAATTATATCAGGACGCAGCGAGGCATGTGGCGCAGTAAAAGGACTCTTGGCCTTTCTAGTCCTTAAAATGGGAGCGGCCACCATTTCCTTCGCACGCTCTCACTTTCCCATGTGCCTGCTTTCCCAATCTCCTGAGTTCCAGCGCCTAGATCTATTCTCCCTCCAAAAACCTCTCCGGCCATCTCCTCAATCCAGCCATGGTCGGCTCTGGGTCAAAGGGCAAGTGGGAGGCCTCCATCGTCACCAAGGGCGCCATCCAGGAGTTGAAGAACACGGGCTATCTTCTAGTTGACGTCACTCACCGTGCTCTAGAGGCGAGTAAGGTCATCCCCACGCTGAGGCCAAGCCATAGGGTGGTGTTCCTCCGTCATTTCATCCGAGGATTGGGTCTTCCCCTCCACCGCTTTGTCAGGACCTAATGTTTTTCTACGGGTTAGATTTCCACGATCTTACCCTGAACTCTTTTCTGCACATCTCGGCCTTCATCATCATTTGTGAGGCCTTTCTTCGGGTCCGGCCACACTTTGGCCTATGGCTAAAAGTTTTCAACTTCAAGACAAAGATCATCGATGGCCAGCAAGTAGACTGCGAGGTGGGGGGGGGGGCGATGGTCAGCAAACTCCCCTGGGTTGAGTGGCTAGAGGGCACCTTCATCAAAACTGTCAAGATCTGGCAGAAGGATTTGTTCTATATCACAGAGCCGCGAAGCATGGATTGGCCGCTGATTCCCGCCTTCAGATCCGACCCCCAAGAGGCTAGTCTCGTGGTCTAAGAAAGGCTTCAACTAGGGGTCAACCAAGGAGGTGGCATCACTGCAGATTAGGATATCCAAGATGATAGAGCAAGGGGTTGAATTGCCCAACGTGATTCAGATCATGCTCCGTCGCCGCATCCTACCCTTTGAAGACCGGACCTCCCCATGTGGTCTTACAAGCCCGAAGACCCCGCCACCGTGCTCTGCTTCTACCGAACTTCCCACGCCTAGCTGTTGAAGGTGTTGTTGAAGCCGCAGAAGGACTGACCAACCGAGGAGGAAGGCATCAGCCTCGACGCCGCAAACCCCCCTCACGAGGTATGATAAGTTTTACTCTTATGTTCAGATGTTCCTTTTTGACAAAGTACTCGACTCCCTTTTTTCCATCCGTAGAGCTGGCTGAAGAAAGTAGAGTGAATTGATAGCCTAGCTCTGCTGCCTGAGGGCCCTAGGACAACCTTGTTGATAGCCATGTTGGCCACGGAGCCATACAAGGTTCCAGAGAAGAAGGAGAAGGAGGAGGAGGAGAAGGAGGCAAGAGAAGGTCTCCGTTCCAAAGGACCCACAGACACTAGATCTGGAGAGACCCATGCCCCCTCTACCCTTGAGGGGCAGAAGGAGAAGGGAGAGAACGGGGAGGAAAGCGATTCCTGCCAAACAAAGAAGAGGGCGACATCCGAAGACACAGATGAAGATCTGCCTCCTCCTGCCCCAAAAAGACAATGCAGGGCCAAGGTGGCCCTGTCCGGCTATAGCTTGGCTTCTACCAGGGACTCCGAAGCCTCCGAAGAGGTTCCTCAGAGGACCCCCAGGGTCAAGCCTCGGGCCAAAGGTATATACCCTAAGATACACCCATGCACTCTTAGCCGAACTAAGTCTGTTATTGATCGCGAGCCTGCTTTTAAAATTGCAGCCAGTCGCGCAACCTCCATAATGATCGAGTCTCGGAGGGGGAATGTCCATTGGTCATGCTGGCGGAGAGCGGGACCGGATCACGTGCCTTGCCTCCCTCGGTCATAAGGAGGTCGAGGAGGTTCTGTCAAGGAGGACCCCTCTTGGGTCGAGCATAGAAGGAGGAGGCGATGCTGTCATCGACGAGGTGAATACCTCGGCCGTCGAAGACGAGGAGGGGAGAACCCTTCTGGTGAACGAAGAGGGGGAGCCCGGCTAGCCCAAGCTCTCGCGAAAAGTGGTTCCAGAGCCGCTAAGGCACCAAGAGCCCACCATTCCAGCTTCCACCAAGGAAGAAGCCAAGGTGCCTCCGCCACCCCCACCCGCTCTAGAGCGGGTTTCGACTGGGTGGCCGGATGTGATGGAGGAAGTGTTAACCATCTCCTCTATCGCCAAGGAGCACCATGCCCTGATGGGCATGGTTTTGCAAAATCTTTAGTCCATGGACCACTAATTGAAGGAGGCTTTCAGCGGCCTTCTGACAGGCTTCAAGGTAAACCATGTAATGCCCTTTTTCTTAAAAAATTCCTTTTATATGATCATGCAACCACATATACATTAGCCCTCGAGCCCTAAGTGAGTTTGAAAAGCTCATGCTTGGGTCGAATAACTTAGAGATATAGATGATAGCAAAAATGGGCTGTAGCCCCCGAGACTCTCGCTAGATTAAAAAGTCGACAGAGTATCAAAAGTTGTTAACTCGGGAACCTAATGTCCTTAGTCTATTGTGCAGGCGTTGTCTTTCGCGGTAGCTGCCAACACCGAGGAGTTGGTCAGGATGAATCAAAGCTCAAGAGCTCCGATGACGAGCTCGATCTACTGAACAAGTGGTTCGATGAAGCACAACGCAAGTCCGAACTGAACTGTTTACTACAACTGTTTGGTAATGAAGTGTTTTGAAGTTAACCTAAATGGGATGCAACTAACATTACTGCAGCTGTCGCTGCGGAGGTCGAGAACCTGAAGGCCGAGAGGAGAGCTTAGCAGGAAACTGCACAGCAGAAGGCGGCGGCTGAAGAGGCGACCACCGAACCAGCCACGATGAAAATAGATAGCCAACAACAGGAGGCCAAAGTGGCTGAGGTGCAACAAGATCTCAGCGATGCCGTCACGAAATGTGAGGTCCATGAGAAAAAAGGATCAGGCCATCGAGCTAGCCTCGTTGAGGTTAGCGGTCAAGGAAGCATGGATGGAGGCGCGAGGCCGCCATGTCAAGCTTATTGCGGATGGTAGTTCGTACTTACTGCAAAGTGTCTTTGGTGGTAACAGGTTCGCTTTGTTCACGCGAGTATGGTGTTCCCCATGTGCTTTTGCGGACTTCCGAAGGGTGCATCAAATGCAGCCACGTACTTCACGTCCCAGGAGGGTCGTACCGTGCAGAGGCTATTTTGGACGTATTTTCAGGCACCCGAACACCCTCCCCTCCTCAACAACCAGATGAAAAGCAACTGATGGATTTTCATTGGATGACCGAGCCGGCAATGAAGGACCTCTGCATCAAGTTGTGGCCTTCGGAGCCGCTGTTGAGCTGCTACTTTGGCTTGGTGCGGAGGTTGTGCCACGCCACACCCTGGATTGATGTCTGGAAGTGCTCTGTATGCATTGAGGGAGCTCGAATGGCCTTCGGCAAGACTATGGTACATTGGCCGAAGATCAAGCCAACCGAAGTTGCCATCGGACCCCTGCCCCCTGGGAAGGAGCATAGGTGTCCCGAGCAATATTTTCCCATCGTGATGGATGGTGCTTGGGTGATAGAGGCCCAGTGCTCGAAGGATGTAACTTATGAATGAATTTATATTCGCTTATCCAAAGAAGTTCGAACGCTTTTGCTTTATAATGCAACTAGTTGGCCTTGTATATAATGCCTTGTTTATTTATTTTGACTGCTGTGCAGCCATTTTAAACTCAAAGTTACCAATCTTTGGCTTCAACCCCCTTGGTGTTTTCTCTTTAACACTTTAACCCTTAGCCGACATCTCGGTGCCTGGAGGCGGTAGTGTGTAAGGAAAACAAGGCAATCGGACTATGCGGCTTTAGTGCTTTCACTTAGCCATATGAGCTTGACTGTGGGAACTAGTGACTAGCCCCTAGTGCATGTGATGTTTGGGTGTGCCGTGGTTGATGCCATCATCACTTGGTTTCTGTGATAGCAAACCCTTCGTTTGACACATAATGACCTCCATCGATTTTTAGTTTAACACTTGTCATTGGTCTCCGATCAGTGCTCGCTTATTATGACAGTCAGTTTTTGGCTTTCTCCGCCGAGGTACTTAACCAGGCAAGCTAGAAGTACAATCACAGTTGTTCTCCCTTTACCCTCCTAGCCGAACAATGCGGAACGTAAGAGGGCAAACACATGAACCTAGCAACCCAACTATTGACCAAAGACATAATTCAAAATTGATTCATATAATGCAATATCCAAGACGCTGAGCACATGAGATGAAAATAGTGCCGGAATGATGCTTGAGACAAGATTTATAGTCGAGCCCCCGGTCTATTAGCTGATCACATCTAAAAAGGCACGTATCACACTAGTTTATTTCGGCATAAAAAGCGGAAAGGGGTACGCGACACAAACGACAGCAGTATGACCGTAAAAAATGGTCTTTATTTCCATTGAATTCATGATGTCCAACCGTACAATCCAAACTGCCGAAGTAACTGCTATAGATACTTTTGAAAATAAACTTATTAGAGGAAAGGTTTACACAGGGCCTCCATGATTGGTTTGACGTCCCTACTACGCCCTGCTGCACGTCTGCGCCTTTGCTCTTTATGAAGTTTCCATAGGTGGAGGTGATAGTGTTTGGCGGGTGGGCCCTTGAGAGAGGGTCTTGAAATGTCACCGCAGGATATCAGCTTGACGCTGGTCAGGCCTTGGATGGTGCCTTCTGGCGATGTTTAATCCGAGAACATCTTCGGCCATGGCTCGGTCGAGCCAAGCACTTGACCCTTGTATTGCTTGCCCCCATAGCTGCCCATGGAATTTTAAGCCTGAAATTGTGCACCCAAGGTACATATTTCGCGGCTGGGGAGGCCATGATGTGGGGAGCGTATCCCTATTTAGGATGAGCATGATAAGACTTCAGAATCGGGGCTATAGCTCGGGCTCGTTTGCATGCGTCGACCGTCTTGATGGTAGACTGGGCTTTCGACACTTCTTTGGCCTCCAGTTCGGCCGAGGAGTGCATGATAACCGCCACGAAAAGGAACAATGTCAAAGATTAAATCTTCGTTGCGGAAGTTGTGGGGCGAGCCAAAGACTACTTCCAACGTGACGGTTCCCGAGAAGCACGCCTCGACCTAGGATTACTCCTTTAAAGGTAGTGTTGTTGGGTTTGATCGTCGATTCCCATCTTCCTCACTGTATCCGAGTAATAGATCGAAGTTGCTACCTCCGTCTATAAGGACTCTAGTGATGTGGTATCCATCCACGATGGGGTCGACCACCAGAGCCGTCGTTCCTCCATGACGGATACTGGTCGGATGGTCTCTTTGGTCGAAGGTGATCGGACAAGCCAACCATGGGTTGTATTTCGGGGCCACCGGCTCCCGGCGTAGACGTCCTGAAGTGCACGCTTCCGCTCCTTCTTGGGTATGTGCGTGACATAATTCATGTTCACGGTTTTTACCTCCGGAGGGAACTGCTTTTGGCCTCCATTGTTCGACCCGTGAGGTTCGTCGTTGTCCTTACAGCGCAGACCCTTGCCCAATTCCTCGGCTTTGAGCTTGCCGAGGTGTTTAAATACCCAACAGTTACGATTGGTGTGGTTGGCGGGCTTGTCTAGGGTGCCGTGGATCTGGCAGGCCTATCCAGGATCTTGTATCGCGGTTGAGCCATCCCTGTTCCCTTTATAGGGCTTCTTCCGTGGTCCTGATTTTGAGTTACTGAACCCGACATTTACTGCCGCATCATCAGCTTCATGTCGTTGTGCCGATGCTTGTTATTCTTGTTGCACCGGGGTTTCCCGTTCCCGCCCCGGACCTCTGAGGTGTCGGGGTTGTCCGGATGGTTGCTTCTCTGAGCTATCCAACTGTCTTCACCCCCGGAAAAGCGGGTCATGAGAGAGGTGAGGGCCGACATTATTCTCGACTTATCTTGGCTGAATTGGCGAGCGAGCCATTCGTCCCGAATGTTGTGTTTGTATGTGGCTATTGCCTTAGCATCCGGACAATCTATGATCTGGTTCTTCTTAGACAAGAACCGGTTCCAAAATTGCCGGGGTGACTCCTTTGGCTCTTGAACAACGTGTCTCAAGTGATCGGCATTCGACGGACGAACATAGGTGCCCTGAAAGTTAGCTCGGATGGAGTTTTTAGGTAGGCTCTTCAACCGGAGTCTTTCCGGTCTTTTAAGCTTTAGTGGAAGATATTAAATGTCGTGGAGGTCATCTCCTCGGGCCATATGAATGTGAGAAGGAAATCTTTGATCCACACAGCTTGGTTGGTTGTCCCATCGTACTGTTCTATGTTTACTGGTTTAAACCCCTTGGGGAACTGATGCTGCATCACCTCGTCTGTAAAACACATTGGGTGTGCGGCGCCCCTAACCTGGGCCACATCATGCTGCAGATCGGTTATCATTCGAGCATGGTGCTACTCCCGGGCTCTGTCATTCCTATCTCGCCAGGCTTGGTATCTGTCCCGTCCAGCTGGCGTGTGTCCTCGAGATCCATAAATGGATCTTGTCTGTGCTGTTCTGGCGTTTAACTTGTGTCGCAGGACATATGGATCCTTTGGCTGTACTGGCTCCTTTCCCGGCCGACGAGGGAGCATAGGTGGGTTTTCGGCTTCTCCAACCGTCTTGTCCCAGCATCAAGGGGGCAGTCGGGCTGGTTTCTCTGAGTGCATCTGGGGAGGGTGTATGCGCTCAGGGGCTTCATCGTTGAAGCGCTGAAGCAAATGCTACCATGGGTAGCATTTTTTTGATCTTGCCACTGATTATTGAAGACCTCTTCGGGTACTAAGACCTTCATCCACATGTCGTTGAGGGTATCATGTTCGCGTTTAACTCCCGCTGCTTCTTCTTCATGCTTCCGGCGGTGGCTATGAGTGCCGTTGAACAGTTCTTGATCTAGAGGATCCCCGGGGATGATGAAATCCTCAGGGTCCGAGGCTATCCTCCTCTTTAGAAGAAGGGAGGTAGTTGCTGTCGTCGGAATCACCGGGGTCCTTGGAGTTGTCCTAGTCCTCATGGCCTTCAGGAACGTCGCGGTGATGTTCAGGGGTGGTGTTGTCGCTGAGCTCCTCCATATTGTCCGAAGCATCATCATCTCTAGTGTCGTTTGTGTCTGTGTTTAGGTCGTCTTGCCTGCCCTTTCCACGTCCCCTGGATCGCCTTTGCTGGCGCCGGCGTTTAGATGACTCCTTACCGAGGTCATCACCATCCTTCCTTGGGGTGTCAACCATGTAAACGTCGTAAGTGGAAGTGGAGTCCACTTTCCCGTGTTGGGAGTGGCCAGGGAGGGAGCAGTATAGGTCATGCCATTGATATCCTCATCTATGTCCTCAGCCTCATCGGAGGCGTAGTCCAGCATGTCAAGTAAGTCGTCGACAGTGGCTACTAAGCGGGTGGTGGGTGGGACATAAAATTCCCCATGGCTGGCCTAAAGTCCGATCTGCTCATAGGCCGAGGATGGGCCATCCATGAAGATCAGCGTCTGGATCCAATCTAATGTCTCATTTAAAAGTGAGAGGTTAGCTGGATTCATCCTCTGACATCTTTTGGAGTTAACCTCCGGTATGCATGCATGGGGGGAGCATTTGGCCAAGGCTGACCCATGGTCCTCGGACGCTGATATCGGATCCGAGCTTGAAGCCAGATCCGAGATGGAGGCAAACTTGGAGATGAGATCAGGGAGGAGGTCTGAAGTTGAGGCTTCGGGATTACTAGGTCCCTCAGGTAAAGCTGAGAACCCAATAAAGATCAGATAGCCCTGAGCGTTGGGGACGTACTCCAAGTTGCAAACCTGATTTCCTGCTCATGGGCGAAACTGTCGATCTGGTCAAGGCGACCGGTTTGGTTGGCATGTAGAACGATGCTGCCAAATGCGAAGAGCTGGTCGGGCACGAAGACGTCCCTGGTGCGGATGCCATCGCCGATGACTAAGTGAGCCATTGATCCTTTGTCGACCCTACAACGGAACTCTCAATGAAAGCACCAATGTCAGTGTAAAAACTGGCAGCTTTCGGGTAGGGGGTCCCGCATTGTGGATCTTGGACTAGTGGGTAAAAGGGAACATAGAGACAGTCTTTGCCCAAGTTCGGCCCTCTCATGGAGGTAAAAACCTACGTCCTGTTTGGTTGTGTTGATGTGTTTGTATTATAATTACAGAGTTGATCTACCACGAGATCGGATGAACTAAACCCTAGGTGGGAATGGTGATAATGGTTCCTCTCTTCTACGGGCTAAACCCTCTTGTTTATATAGACACCAAGGATGCCTAGGGTTACATATGGTCTGTCACCATTAGGGGATAAACATGATGGTTTCGCAAACTAGACTTGGAGGATACGCCAAGTCTTCGGTGGTTCCTTATGGGGCACGGGGTCGCCTGCAGTCTGGCCTTCCATTGGTGAATCAAGAGCGGCCCACCAGTCCAGCCCATGAGAGATAGGCCGGCAACCCGAGGACCCCTTAGTCCGAGACACCCTCGGTAGGAGTGCATATTTATCCATGGACGCACATTAGCCATAAAGAACTCATGTACTTATTGTGAAAGTTCTGTTAGGCCTCAAAGCGAAGTACTACTCGCATGCCCCTAGGGAGGAGGTTAGTAGGATTTAACCGTCGCGCACCCCCGGTTATGACAGCACTCAAGGATTTCAATCAGACATAAAAATGCTCAAACATCCCTGAGGGAGTCCTGGATTAGGGGGTGTCCAGATGTCTGGACTATGACCTTTGGCCGGACTCCTGGACTATGAAGATACAAGATTGAAGACTTCGTCCCGTGTCCGGATGGGACTTTCCTTGGCGTGGAAGGCAAGCTTGGCGATACGGATATGTAGATCTCCTACCATTGTAACCGACTCTGAGTAACCCTGACCCTCTTTGATGCTTATATAAACCGGAGGGTTTTAGTCCGTAGGACGAACAACAATCATACCATAGGCTAGCTTCTAGGGTTTAGCCTCTCTGATCTCGTGGTAGATCTACTCTTGTACTACCCATATCATCAATATCAATCAAGCAGGAGTAGGGTTTTACCTCCATTGAGAGGGCCCAACACAGGTAAAAACATCGTGTCCCTTGTCTCCTGTTACCATCCGCCTAGACGCACAGTTCGGGACCCCCTACCCGAGATCCGCCGGTTTTGACACCGACATTGGTGCTTTCATTGAGAGTTCCTCTGTGTCGTCATCTTTAGGCCCGATGGCTCCTCCGATCATCAACAACGATGCGGTCCAGGGTGAGACTTTTCTCCCCGGACAGATCTTCGTATTTGGTGGCTTTGCACTGCGGGCCAATTTGCTTGGTCATCTAGAGCAGATTGAAAGCTACGCCCCTGGCCATCAGGTCAGATTTGGAAGTTTGAACTATACGACTGACGTCCGCAGAGACTTGACCTTTGATGGGTTCGAGCCACAGCCGAGCGTGCCGCACTGTCACGATGGGCATGATCTAGCTCTGCCGCGGACAAGGCCACGAGGTCACCGATGTCCGCTCCGACCCTTAGCTCGGAGCCGATCGCCGATCGAGGATAGGTGGCTGGACACCGCCTCGGGGGCTGCTATCTCTACGGCGATTGGGCCAAACACCAACCCCGTCCTTTGCGAAGCTTGTGACTCCAAGGTGCCGGACTCCCCTCCGGACTCCAAACCTTTCGCACCCCCGCCAATCGAATCCGATTGGGCGCCGATCATGGAGTTCACTGCCACGGACATCTTTCAACACTCGCCCTTTGGCGACATCCTGAATTCACTAAAGTCTCTCTCTTTATCAGGAGAGCCCTGGCCGGATTATGGTCAGGAAGGTTGGGATGCGGACGATGAAGAAATTCAAATCCCACCCACCAGCCATTTCGTAGCCACTGTCGATGATTTAACCGACATGCTCGACTTCGACTCCAAAGACATCGATGGTATGGACGACGATGCAGGAGATGACCAAGAGCCAGTGCCTACAGGGCACTGGAAGGCCACCTCATCATACGACATATACATGGTGGACATCCCAAAAGATGGGAATGGCAATGGAACAACGAAGGATGACCCCTCCAAGAAATAGCCTAAGAGCCGGCGTCAGCGGCGCCGCTCTAAATCCCGCCAGAGCAAAAATGGTGATTCCGGCACGGGAGATAATAACACCCCGGACAGTGCCAAAGACAACCCCCTCCAGCAGGATTCAGCGCAGAAGGATGGAGAAGCCAGCCCTCATGAGAGAGCGGCAGACAGAGAGGTAGAGGACGATAATTACATGCCTCCCTCCGAAGACGAGGCAAGCCACGACGATGACGAATTTGTCGTGCCCGAGGATCCCGTCGAACAAGAGCGTTTCAAACACACGCTTATGGCCATGGCAAGCAGCCTCAAGAAAAAGCAGCAACAGCTTAGAGCTGACCAAGACTTGCTAGCTGAAGAGTATGAACTCGAATGCCCATCCAAGAGCTATCCAAAACACAGGCTGCTACCCCGATTAGAGGAGGAAGCACCCAAATCTACATCACCAGCGCATGATGCGGCCGACCGGCCACCTCGTGGCCGCAACAGAGAGGCCTCTCGGCCCTCCACTCAAGCCGCACCCCGGCGTCGCTCAAAAAGTACCAAGGCACGGGAAAATGTGCCAGACCTGCGAGATATATTGGAGGACAAGGCAAGGCAAACAAGATCGATCTACGGATCGCGTGGGTGCATCACTACATGTGACGATAACCGTCATGCCAGATTCAGCAAATCCAGCCGAGCCGAACATAGCAGACAAAGCTCATTTGAGCTACGTCATGATATAGCCCAATACAGAGGCGCCGCACACCCACTATGCTTCACAGACGAAGTGATGGATCATCAAATCCCTGAGGGTTTCAAACCCATAAACATCGAATCATACGATGGCACAACAGATCCCGCGGTTTGGATCGAGGACTACCTCCTTCATATCCACATGGCCCGTGGTGATGATCTACACGCCATCAAATACCTCCAACTCAAGCTTAAAGGACCAGCTCGACATTGGCTTAACAGCTCGCCGGCAGAGTCAATTGGTTGTTGGGAAGACCTGGAAGCCGCATTCCTCGATAATTTCCAGGGCACTTATGTGCAACCACCAGACGCCGATGACCTAAGCCACATAATTCAGCAGCCAGAGGAATCGGCCAGACAATTCTGGACACGGTTCCTAACCAAGAAAAATCAAATCGTCGACTGTCCGGATGCAGAGGCCCTTGCAGCCTTCAAACATAACATCCGTGACGAGTGGCTTACCCGGCACCTAGGACAGGAAAAGCTGAAATCCATGGCAGCCCTCACAACACTCATGACCCACTTTTACACGGGAGAGGATAGCTGGCTAGCTCGCAGTAACAACATGACCAAAAACCCAGGTAATTCGGATACCAAGGACAGCAATGGCAGGCCGCGTCGCAACAAGCACAAGCACCGCATTAACGGCGATAATGCTGAGGATACGGCAGTCAATGCCAGATTCAGAGGCTCTAAACCCTGCCAGCGGAAAAAGCCATTCAAAATAAATACTCTGGGCCCGTCCAATTTGGACCGAATACTCGATCGCTCATGCCAGATACACGACACCCCCGAAAAACCAGCTAACCACACCAACAGGGATTGTTGGGTGTTCAAGCAGGCAGGCAAGTTAAATGCCGAAAACAATGACAAGGGGCTGCATAGCGATGACGAGGAGGAGCCCCGACCGCCGAACAATAGAGGACAGAAGGGCTTCCCCCCACAAGTGCGGACGGTGAACATGATATACGCAACCCACATACCCAAAAGGGAGCAGAAGCGTGCACTAAGGGACGTATATGCGATTGGTCCAGTCGCCCCAAAGTTCAATCCGTGGTCCTCCTGCCCGATCACTTTTGATCGAAGGGACCACACCACTAGCATCCGCCATGGCGGATTCGCCGCATTGGTTCTAGACCCAATCGTTAACGGATTTCACCTCACTAGAGTCCTGATGGACGGTGGCAGCAGCCTAAACCTGCTTTATCAGGATATAGTGTGCAAAATGGGCATAGACCCCTCAAGGATTAAACCTACAAAGACGACCTTTAAAGGCGTCATACCAGGTGTAGAGGCCAACTGTATAGGCTCAGTTACACTTGAAGTGGTCTTCAGATCCCCGGATAACTTCCGAAGCGAGGAGTTAATCTTCGACATAGTCCCGCTTCGCAGCGGCTATCACGCACTACTCGGACGAACCGCATTTGCAAAGTTCAATGCGGTGCCGCACTACGCATACCTCAAGGTCAAGATGCCAAGCCCTCGAGGAGTCATTACGGTCAACGGAAACACCGAGCGCTCTCTCCGAACGGAGGAGCATAGGCGGCCCTCATGGCGGAAGTACAAAGCAGCCTTTCAAGGCAATTCTCGAGTCCGGCTATTAAACGTCCGGACACCTTCAAGCGCGCCTGGAGTAACCTACAACAAGACTGCCTGGCACGTCCTGAGCACGCGTAGCAATGCGGCCCCATCCCCAGCCCTTGCGAAATTGCGAAACCAGTACTACGCGTACATAATTACGCTCTGGAAATACCATGGGCATAGGGGAGGGGCACGACCACGGCATGCCTAGAATGCGGCTCAACCGCACCAGGGGCTCCCGATTGTGTCATTCTTTTTTTTCTCTTACTTTCATGACTCCTTTCTCAAGAAGCCCTGTCCGGCAGTAGAATCGCCGAACACACGATGCAACAGCCAGGGAAGCAGAAAGCTACGTCGAGTGTCCAGGTGGTCTCCATAACGAGAAGTATACTTGTTTCACATATCATCCCGCAGCTCGCTCCTGGAGGGGGACATGTCAAATAGTCCCGCCCATTGCTTATCGCACAATTTGTATCGTTCTGCTTTTACCGCACCTTTTTTTAATAAACAATGCAACGCTTTTGCCTATTATTGCATTCCTTTTTCTATCCATATATGTTCATTTATGACATGTTTCACCCATACACTTTGGTACGACCAAATACACCAGGGGCTTAAGTACCCCAAAATGTGGTGTGATGAGTCCGAACACTTTCACAAGTGCGGCGCCCCGAACTTATAGCATTATATGCATCGGCTCCGAATCATGTCTTGGGTCAATAGTTGGGTTTGCCTGGCTCCCATGTTTTGGTACCTTACGTTCTGTTATATCGGCTAAGGTAGCGCTAGGAGAACCACTGCGATTGTGCCCCGGTTGAGCTGGGTTAAGCACCTTAGTGGAGAAAGCTAAAACTGACCGTCATGATAGGGCGAGAGCCGGTCGCTGTTCGAGAGGTTTGCGAGTCCCTAAAGACTTATGCCGCTTAGAGCGAGGAGTCGGCTTTGTCCGGCCCAGGCGTGGATAGCGCCCCGAACTCGGTCTTCCGAATACTAGGGGCTTCGCCGAAATTTAAAATTATAGAATTCTATGGCTAAGTGAGAGTGTTCAAGCATTATGGTCCGGTTGCCTTGTTTGTTGCGTTGAACGCCTCCCTCGAAGGACCCAAGAATGGGAAAAAGAGCACTCAAGTTTATCCCGAACACCCAAAGACTTTCGTGGCACGGGGCGAAGTTTACGACTCGCCATCTCTCAAATTTAATAAATGGCCGATAGAAGATAATATTTTAAATTCACAAGCGTTGCTTAGCGCATATGAACAAGTTTTCAGCGTACAGGATAACAAATGTGAGTTTACTCAAAAATTACATCTTTGGAGCATTCACCCGCTATAAGACGGGCACCCTTCAGGACGCCCTCATAATACATCTCGGGCTTGCGATACTCCCTCCCCAGCGGTGGTCTGTCCGTCACAAGCTTCTCAGCGTCCATCTTGCCCCAGTGCACTTTAGCATGGGCAAGGGCCCTACGGGCACCTTCGATGCAAACAGAGCGCTTGATGACTTCAATGCATGGACAGGCGTCCACCAGCCGCCGCACCAGCCCGAAGTAGCTCCCAGGCATGGCTTCCTTAGGCCACAGCCGAACTATGAGGCCCTTCATGGCCTGTTCGGCCACCTTATGGAGCTCGACGAGCTACTTCAGCTGGTCGCTCAAGGGCACCGGATGTCCGTCCTCAGCATACTGAGACCAGAACACCTTCTCCGTCGAGCTCCCCTCCTCGGCTCGGTAGAACACGGCAGCATCGGACACACTACGGGGCAGATCTGCGAATGCTCCTGGAGAGCTCCGGATTCGGGTAAGTAACAAGTAATTCACTTTCACGTGCCTGCTTTGCATAAAGAATGCCTTACCCGCCGCTATCTTCTTCATTGCTTCAATTTCCTGGAGGGCTTTTTGGGCTTCGGCCTTAGCGGCTTTGGCGCTCTCGAGGGCCGAGGCGGGCTCGGACTCTCGAGTCTTTGAGTCACGCTCCAAACTCTCGTGTTTTTCCACGAGAGCCTGGAGATCTTGCCGCACCTCCGCCACCTGCACCTCCTGCTTCTCTCGCTCGGTGCGCTCCGCGACCGCATTGCTTTCAGCCTTGGACACCGCTTCCTTCAGGATCGCCACCTCGTTCGTGGACCCTGCAATACCCACGTTATTCCTGTCATTTTTTGCAACCACATCTTTTATATACTTCCATAAGGTATTACTTACCTTCCTTGTCCTCGAGCTACTTTTTGGCAAGGCCGAGCTTGTTCTCGGACCGCTCGAGGCTCTGCTTCAATGCATTAACCTCCGCAGTCAGTGCGGCAGAGGTCAGCAGCGCATCCTGCATTCCCATATTGACATACTTATGTTAGACTCCTGCAGACATCTTTTAGATCCTCGCTCGGCTTTTCTTTCCGAACACCAAACCGAGCATCGGGACTACTGTCTATGCTGTAATATTTTTACATATCTTAAATACATACCTCAAAGCCTCGTTAGAAGGCTGGCACAAAGCTTGATCAGCCCGCCTTGGCGGACTAAACTTTCTGGATCACCTCACTCATAACAAAGGCGGTGCTCCTCGTCGATGGATGGGCCGTTAAGCGCCTCCAGCAAATTATCCAGTGCCTTCGGTTGGACAGAGGTTACCGGTGTCGCAGTCTCGCCCTTCTTACGAAGGGGCCGCCTGCCGGACTCCAGAACCACTAAAGGTTCCGGTGCGGAGTCCGGCCCAGGGCCGGACTTAGAGCCCTTTGGGGTTTTATCCCCCTTGCGCCTGGAGTCCGGGAGGTTGCCTTACGGCACCTCCTGGACCACCTCCTCCTGGGTGGGCCCCTTTTGTGATCCCACCTCAGCGTCATCTGCAGCGCGAGGAGAGGAGGCAGTCGGAAGTGAGGTGCTATTCATGTCCGACGAATCCAGGGAGCCGCTCGTTGAAGCGTCGAGCTCGTCCTTGGGCGGGCTGCAGGGTTATATTCCGCGTTAGGAGGTACTGTGCGGCAAATGAAACACCATGAGTTATTCTGGTATTCGGACACTTACGATTTCGCCAGGGGCTTAGCCCTCGGTGGCCACTCCTCTTCGCCGTCGTCGGCATTGGTGGAGTAGTCCGGAGGAAGGGTCCTTCCCTTCTTGGACCCTCCGGCCTCCCCAGTTGGGGCGGCCTTCCTTTTCTTCTCTCCCGCTGCTGGGGGAGAGGTCTCTTTTTCCTCCTCCTCATATTCACGGGAGGAGTCTGCCTTAGAGTCATCAGACGATGAGTCCGACAACACCTGGCGCCGAGAACTCCTTCAAGTTCCCGTGGCCTTCTTCTTGGCCCTCTTCTCTGGCACCACGTGAGGTGCCGGAACCAGCAGCCCCGTTAATCGGGCATCCGCTGGTCTTCGGCAAGGGGAGCCGACAGCTTAACCTGCCTGCACGTCTTTTGCCGAGCTCACAAAGGTAGGGGAGTTTAGATCCCGCATAGAGTCAAACTATGAAAAACAAGTGTCCTGTAAAGGATAAAATAGCTTACCTCGCTGGCTTGACGCTGCGAGCTGAATCCGCGATCTTCGGTAGCGGATGCGGGAGCCTCGACGCCCTTGAACAGCACCTTCCAGGCATCTTCGTACATAGTGTCGAAGAGCCTTCTCAAGGTTTGGTGCTGTGCCGGATCAAACTCCCACAAGTTGAAGGCCCGTTGTTGGCACGGGAGGATCCGACGGATGAGCATGACCTGGACTACGTTGACAAGCTTGAGCTTCTTGTTCACTAGGGTTTGGACGCAGGTTTGGAGTCCGGTCAGCTCTTCCGAATTACCCCATGTCAGGCCCGTCTCTTTCCAAGAGTTGAGCCGTGTAGGGAAGCCATATCGGAATTCGGGGGCCGCTGCCCATTTAGGGTCACGCGGCTCGGTGATGTAGAACCACCCCGATTGCCACCCCTTTATGGTCTCCACGAAGGAGCCCTCGAGCCATAGGATGTTGGCCATCTTGCCCACCATGGCACCTCCGCACTCCGCTTGGCGGCCACCCACTACCTTCGGCTTGACATTGAAGGTCTTCAGCCATAAGCTGAAGTGGGGCTGGATGCAGAGGAAAGCCTCGCACACGATGATGAACGCCGAGATGTTGAGGATGAAATTCGGGGCCAGATTGTGGAAATCCAGGCCGTAGTAGAACATGAGCCCCTGGACAAATGGGTGAAGTGGAAAACCTAGTCTGCGGAGGAAGTGGGTGCGGAACACCACCCTCTCATGGGGCCTGGGGGTGGGGATAAGCTGCCCCTTGTCGGGGAGCCGATGCGCGATGTCATTTGGACAAGTATCCGCCTTTACGTAGCCTTTTGATGTGTCCCTCCGGACGGGAGGAGCCCATCCACTTGCCTCCCGCTCCGGACATGGCTGGGGAAGGTTGAGGCGAGATGTGCGATTTGGGCGCTGGAGCTCGAAAAGCGAAATGGATGAGCAAAGGAGGAAGAAGGCGTGGGTAAAAGGTGGATCGTTATCCCTTATATGGACGGACGGTTATCGTCCCACCAGCCCGGTAAAACTCGCTATCTCCCAAGCGCCAGAATCAATGGCGCGTTGGGTTACCCACACCGTATTGATGAGAATCCCGGAATAAGGGGACATGATCTCTGCTTTGACAAGACGTGCCAAGGAAACTGCCTCGCTAAACGCGCTGAGGTGGGATTGAGGGAGTCCTGGACTAGGGGGTGTCTAGACAGCCGGACTATCATCGTCAGCCAGACTCCAAGACTATGAAGATACAAGATTGAAGGCTTTGTCTCGTGTCCGGATGGGACTTTCCTTGGCATGGAAGGCAAGCTTGGCGATACGGATATGTAGATCTCCTACCATTGTAACCGACTCTGTGTAACCCTAGCCCTCTTCGGCGTCTATATAAACCGAAGGGTTTTAGTCCGTAGGACACAACCATTACAACAATCATACCATAGTCTAGCTTCTAGGGTTTAGCCCCCTTGATCTCGTGGTAGATCCACTCTTGTACTACCCATATCATCAATATCAATCAAGCAGGAGTAGGGTTTTACCTCCATCGAGAGGGCCCGAACCTGGGTAAAACCATTGTGTCCCTTGTCTCCTGTTACCATCCGCCTAGACGCACAGTTCGGGACCCCCTACCCGAGATCCACCGGTTTTGACACCGACATTGGTGCTTTCATTGAGAGTTCCTCTGTGTCGTCACCGATAGGCTTGATGGCTTCTTCAATCAACAACAACGCCGTCCAGGGTGAAACTTTTCTCCCCGGATAGATCTTCTTATTTGGCGGCTTCGCACTGCGGGCCAATTCACTTGGCCATCTGGAGCAGATCGAAAGCTACGCCCTTGGCCATCACGTCAGGTTTGGAAGCCTAAACTTCACGGTGGACATCCGCGGAGATTTGATCTTCGACGGATTCGAGCCACAGCCGAGCGTGCCGCACTGTCACGACGGGTATGATCTAGCTCGGCCGCCGGACAGTACCTTGGAGGCCGCACACGGATCCGCTCCGACCCATAGTTCGGAGCCGACCGCGCAGATCAAGGACAGGTGGCTGGACACCGCCTCGGGAGCTGCAACTTCTACGGCGATGGAGCCGAATACTGACCTTGTCCCTTATAAAGCTCGTGACTCCGAGGCGCCGGACTCGCCGGACTCGAACCTCCATACCGCCAATCGAATCCGATTGGGCGCCGATCATGGAGTTCACCGCCGCGGACATCTTTCAGTACTCACCCTTTGGCGAAATCCTAAATTCGCTAAAGCATCTCTCGTTATCAGGAGAACCGTGGCTGGACTGCGGTCAGGATGGTTGGGATGCGGACGACGAAGAAATTCAAAGCCCACGCACCACCCACTTTGTAGCCACTGTCGACGATCTGACCGACATGCTAGACTACGACTCCGAAGACATTGACGGTATGGACGACGATGCCGGAGACTACCAAGAACCAGCGCTTACCAAGCACTGGAAGGCCACCCCAACCCATGATGTATATGTGGTGGACACCCCAAAAGGAAGCGATAACGAGGAACAAAGGGACGCGGCAAAAAATAATTCCGCTGACAAACAACCAAAACGGCGACGCAGACGCCGCCCTAAGTCCCGCTTCGACAAAAATAGCACTCCTAATGACCCAGCAATAGAGCAGGGCAAACCAGTGATGACGAACATGCAACCAAGCAACCATCCGAATAGGACGAATCGGATAATCAATCCATGCCCGGTGAGAACAACAGTCTAGACGATCTCATGCCGGACACACCACCGAAGCATAAGAACCTTCACAAAGAACTTGTCTCCACTGCAAGAAGTCTGGAAAAGGAAAAACGGAAGCTCAAAACAGCGGAAGACATACTCAGAATGAGGTGGAGCAAAGTACTCAAGACCGCGGACAAATATGGCAATAGCCACCAAACAAAGAGCTACCCGGCGCAAGTCGCTGCCAGACCGACGAGGAGGCCATAGAGCCCCCACAGTCAAAAAGCAAAGAGGCCGCCTGGCCGGATAGACGACCAGATGACAGGCCAAAAGCGACAAGCGGCGCCGCACACAAGACGACACACGACCCTCATAAAACAGATGGCCCGGTCAGGTCCATTTACGGGCCAAAAAAGAGGGCCCCAGGAAGCATTACAACACGCCGCATGTTTGAAGATAACGGCACGCCTAAATACAGGGGCGCCACACACCCACTATGTTTCACCGATGAGGTGCTGGATCATAAATTTCCAGCGGGATTCAAACCCATAAACATAGAGGCATATGACGGAACAACATACCCTGGAGTCTAGATTGAGGATTACATACTACACATACACATGGCTAGAGTAGATGATCTCCACGCCATAAAATATCTACCCCTCAAGCTCAAAGGGCCAGCTCGGCATTGGTTCAAAAGCCCCCCAGAAAACGCTGTTGGAAGTTGGGAAGAGCTTGAGGACGCGTTTAGAGCAAATTTTCAAGGGACTTATGTCCGACCTCCGGATGCAGACGATTTAAGTCACATAACTCAGCAGCCCGGAGAGTCAGCACGCAAATTCGAACAGGTTCCTTACCAAAAGAACCAAATAGTCGATTGTCCGGATGTCAAGCCTTAGCAGCTTTTAAACATAATGTCCGAGACGAATGGTTTCACAGATACCTCGCCAAGAGAAGCCGAGAACTATGGCCGCTAACAAGCCTCATGACCTGCTTTTGCTAGGGAAGACAGCTGGCTAGCAAGATGCAGCACCAGCGACCCGAGTACATCCGAGATCAGAGATGGAAATGGAAAATCACGACGCAGAATAGACCAGCGCCGAAACAAAGAAAACAGCCCAAAGAACACGGCGGTCAACGCTGGATTCAAAAGCTCATGTCGAACAACAAAACACCGCCTCTTAAGGACAACAAAGGACGAGCTATCCAACTTAAACAAAATTTTGGATCGGATATGTGAAATCCACAAAGACTCCTAAGGCCCGCAAACCACACCCACCGAGATTGTTGGGTCTTCAAACAGTCCGCCGACTCAACACCGAACACAAGGGTCTCGGCATAGCGAGGATAACAACGAACCCCACCAAAGAGAGCGCCGAAAACAAAAGACTTTCCCACAAGAAGTCAAAATAGTAAACTCACTTCACGTGATAATACGGAACAACAGTGCGGCACCAGCCAAAGCAGGTATCGCACGGTCCACCCCAATGAACCTCGAGGTTGGATGTCAAAACCAATTACTTTCACCACCGGACTATTCCAAGTATTCAAACGCGGATGGACTACTCGACATCGATCCTATAATCGACGGACTACAATTTACACAAGTCCTGATGGACGGCGGCAGTGATTTAAACCTGCTATATCCAAACACAATCCGCAAGTTGGGGATAGATGTAACATCCCAAATTTCCAATTTGGCATGTTATACATAGATCATCCATGCATATCATATTTTATTGTTTTTCGTTTGCAGTCCTCGAGATCCTAAGCAACTCAAGGACCTTCGGAGAGAGTTGGGGATTATCTAATTTTCATATTTGAAATTTTTATCAAATAGTGAAGACGAGGATTTGATTTTAATTATTTTCTCTCCGGAAAATATTTCATTTAAAAATATGAAATGAGGGGAGATAATATGACTTCTCCAAAATAATTGAAATATCGGAGGAAAAATGTTAAATCATTTTTGGATTTTATTTGAGTTTATTCGGGATTTTTATTTGCCCTAGAAAAATGTTGCATGTTTTAAAATTGCATTTTAGGGGCCAAGAAAAGTTCATCTTGTTCTAAATATTTTATTTAGACGGAGAAAACTTGTTTTGGAATTTTTAGATTTTTATTTATTTTTCTAGGAATTTTTCTTTCGGCGGAATGTTTTTAAAAAAAAACAACTCGCTACCGATCGGGTCAAGGCCTAGCCGAAAGGGTGTGACCCACCAGCCGCCACCTCCAGCAGCCGCCTTGCAAGGCACGGACGTCGAGGGAGTCCGAGCCGGACTCCACCCGGCCCCCTTCCCTAAGCCGCCCGGCCCCGACCCTTTATATAGCCCGCCACCGCCGCCTCACCACCACCCGCCACCACCCGCCACTCGCCACCGCCGAGCCGCCCGAGCAGAGCTGCCGTCGTCGCCCGCCCGCCACCACCACCCACAGCCACCTGATCCCCGCCGCCCGTCGCCGAGCCCCGCCAGAGCCGCCGCCCCGCCGGACGAGCCTCGCCGGAGGTACCCGACCCCGCCGCCGGTTTTTTTTTAAAAAAATAAACCCTTCGGTTTTTTTAAAACCCTAGATCGTTTTTTAGATCGGTTTATTTTATTTCCCTGGTTTATTTACTTAGCGAACGTCCGTTTGTACGTTTGTTTTAATGAACATGTTCACTGTTTAGTTTCTGCTAACGAACGTTCGTTCGTTTAGCCGTTCGTCGTTTTTCTTTTTATCGGTTTTATTCCGCGATTATTCTGATCGTGATTTCTGATCTGATATTCAAACCTGTTAATCTTTTCGCTCGTTTATCGGAATCAGGCGATTCAAGCGCCTGGAGTTTCTTCTCGAAACCCTGTTTCCAAATAATCAACTCAAACAAGTTTTTCTTCTGTAAAATTTGACTTAGATCCAGATTAGCAAAACGAAGTTGTTTCTTTTGCCGTTTGAGTTTCGTTGCTTCATTTGATTTGATTCTTTTTGCAAACCGGAGTTATTAAGTTGAACTCTCCGGTCAAACCCTTTTAGTTCGAGTTCTACTTGTGCATTTTGATTGTTGCTTATGTATATTATTGTTTGCCTGCGATAGAATTCCCGGAGTGCGAAGCGTGTTACTAGGAGTCACTAGGATTCCCGGATCGTCAGCAAGGCAAGTAACACATTGATCATACTCTTTTCATACCCAGTTTTATGCATTAGTTTCAATCCTCAAACATTGCATGATTAGGATGCCTTTAACATGTGGGTATTGGGAAGTAGTTGATGAGGTAGAACCTATTACCCTCTTTTATTATCAAACCCTTGGGAGTTACTTCTACGTTATGCTTATATTGCCATGCTATGCTCGTAGACGTGGATTGGGTTTGAGTGATATCCATGACAGATGTGAGATTGTTAATTAATGGTTTACTTAAGGTGGAAACTTTAATACACATCTGGGTGGATTGAGGCACTGGGGTATCCAAAGGATTGCTGTTTATTTTTGGAAATCCGGGTTACCGTGTGATTCTCCTATGGACCGCCACCTGTGCTCAAAGGGAACCGAGTCTATTCATGCTAGAAACTTCCGTGTGCAGCCACAAGCTATTATGGGCTCTAGCATAGCTGAGTAAGTTATGTGAAGCTCTTGAAGAGGTGGATCAGCAGGTAGTGGGTTTGTAGGTTTGGTATGGTCTCCCTGAGTAGAGAGTTAATGCTTCGAAAGATCGTGTCTCGGCCATCCGCTCTCAAACATCCAGAGTCACGAGAAATCAACGGAGGCGATCGAGTCTTGCGGGGAAAAGTGCGCAAACCTCTGCAGAGTGTACAATCTAATCATGGTTAGCCGTGTCCCCGGTCATGGACAATTTTGAGTATCTAGTACTTGAGTATTCGCATGTATCTCAACACTCTTAAATTAATATTGCTTGGGTTGTTAACTATTTTTAATTGGGATCATTGAGTTGGGGTTACCTTCTCAAATGATGTTTCAACCACCATGATAGTTAAATTAAAACTGATTCATTTGAAGTAGGGAAAAATTGGCTTTTCGCAAAACTGTAACCATAGAGCCTTCCACCAGCCAAATATGCAAGTAGTGATAGCATTATTCTGTTATTGCTCTTTTGTGTTACATTGCCAGCATATTCCATGTGTCCCGTGCTGGCTGCAACGGATTATGTTGCAGACTTTCGACGAGGAGTAAGGTTCAGAGGTCGCTGCCATGCAGCTCGCTTATGCCGCTGGAGTTGATGGACTCACTTTATCTTCCAAGCCTTCATTGTTATCGCATTAGATGGCCTTAAGCCATATTATTGTAATAAGTTCTCTTTTGAGACATTCGATGTAATAAGTTTGTGATTGCTACTCTGTTATAAATCCTTCGAAGTACTGTGTGGTGTCAGCATTACTGATCCAGGGATGACACCTGAGAACAGAGACTTGACCATCTGAGGTCGGGTCGCTACAAGGTGGTATCAGAGCACACGCTGAGTGTAGGACACGACCACTAAGATAAACCATAGGTCACACTTCTCTTCTCATTTCTGACTCCTCTTCTTTTCTGCTCTTTAGGATGAAGGAGATGAAGACCAAGTTTGCACAACCAGATGAAGACACACCTTTTGGACGCCATTTGAAGGAAGTCACTAGGTACTTGAATATTGGAATACCAAGCTTCACTGGGACGAACAATGCCACTCTACCGGAAGAAGAGCGCTGGATGATTCATGTACGAGTTCCAGGAAGAACGTTCTCGCCAAATTCTAAACCTATAGAGTTTTCTTTCGAAGCACCCACTTGGAGCCTTGGCAGGAGTATTGCAGCTCATATTACCATGGGACGCATTGGAGAAATCTACAACAAGGAACTAGAGGATACCACCTATCAAATATGTGGACGCCGAGATGAACAATGGGAGATGATCAGCACCAGGAAGGATAGATCTATCGCAGCCTTTATCCAGGAGCATAACCAGCACATTCGACGTCAGGAGAACCAGATGTGCGCAGACATGATCGAGTTGAAGAAGGCGAAGACCAGTATCATCGAGCTGGAGGAAGAACTTAAGTTCACAAGCGATGGATATGAGAAGGAAATCAAGACCCTATTGGAAAAGAATGACGACCTAGTTGAGAAGATCGGAATCTTTATGGGAGGACCAATTCCGAGGGAAGACCTCATTCGTCCGGACAACTACATCATCATCGACGACACCGACTCAGATTCAAGTGATGATGATTACGAAGATGAAGCTGGAGCAGACATCATGGAGTCTTCCACCGATCAAAATTTCTAGATGACCACCATAAGATAATAGTATTTCCCCCATGTAACTAGTAGTAGTGAGCACTTTTGCGATAGTCCTAGACCGTTTTGTATGCCCTTGCTTGATTGATTGAATGAATGCTTGTGTTCCTCATATACATATGGGTAGTGTTTCTCCCCAGATCTTTTCTATTCTAATCTCTTCCATCTAAACCCATCGATGCCTCCGAGGAGAGACCCCAAGTTTGTTTTCCCACCGAGATCACCCATTGATCCAGCGCAGAATGCTTTGATGCAATTGCTAGTTCGTAACTGTGGCAATGCCAATAACAACAATGCCAACAACAACAACCCGCGCCAAAGGGATAACCTCGCCTGCTTAAGGTTACAGCCGCGGTGTTCTCCAAAGAGCATCGAGCCAATAGTGGCGTATGATTGGCTACGCCGATTGAAGGAGTTATCCACCGCAGGATGCACAGATGCTAAGAAGGTGCGCTTTGCCAGACACCAACCGGATGGACCTGCAGCAAAGATGGTGGGAAAATTTCACAGCCACCTATCCTATCGACACCGCCACATGGGCTCGGGCCAGCAGGCTTTTCAGACCGCCCATGTCTCGACCGAGCTATGCAGATGAAGAAGCGTGAGTTTCGCAACCCACGCCAGGGAATCGCATCACACCAAGACGTAGATGAGTTTAGCAAGTTATCACATTATGCCCCTGATGATGTGGCCACAGATGCCGCGAAGCAGGAGAAGTTTATGGAAGGGCTGAATGATGAGATGAGTATGCAGTTGATGGTAGAAACCTTCAAAAACTACCAGGAGTTGGTAGATAAGGCCCTAATGATTGAAGGGCAGCAGCAGCAGATTGATAATCGTCAGAGGAAGTATGGACAAGGGAAATACAACTCAATAGCTCACCAGAAGCCTCGCTTAACCCCGAACTCGGGAGGACTTGTTCATAACCATGGAGGACATCACCATGCTGGAGGAGGATCGCATAACCATAATGGTGCGAAGAACGGGAATGGGAATGGAGCCAACAATAATCAGAACCGCTCTAACCCATCTACACCCGCAAAGAGGGACTTAAGCCAAGTTGTTTGCGACAAGTGCGGGAGGACAGGCACTATGCCAATGACTCGCTCAAGGAAAGAATGGGAATGGAAACGGGAGCGCAGGAAGAAGCCTAATCCATTCAACAAAGGATAAGTGAACCACGTTAACGTGGAGGAGGTTGAAGAGCAGCGGACGCGTAATAGGTAAGTTTTGGTTCAATCATTTACCGCTATTGTTCTTTTCGACATCGTGCATCGATTCATACATATCAAGGGATTTGTGGAAAAGTTTAAGTTACCAACCCAAACCCTTAGGACACCCCTCTTAGTGAGCTCGCCAGGATCAGAGTACATGGCTAGCAGATGGTGCACCCAGATACCCCTAATCATTGGCACACATGTATTTCCGTCTGACCTAATTATTTTGGAGTCGCAAGGATTGGATGTGATATTAGGTATGGACTGGATGTGAAAGTATGGAGGAAGTATTGACTGTGCTAGTAAGTCAATTTATCTTACCACCCCGGAGGGAAAAAGGATTAAGTATGTGTCTAGGCATGTGCCTAGGAGGAGCCAAGTAAACGCCCTCACGGGAGTTGTACAGGAGGAAGTACCTGTAGTAAAGGATTTTCCGGATGTTTTTCCCGAAGAGTTACCAGGTATGCCACCGGATAGAGACATCGAGTTTTTGATAGAGCTATTGCCAGGAACAGGACCGATATCCAAGAGACCCTATCGGATGCTAGCAAATGACCTGGAGGAAATTAAGAAGCAGATTAATGAGTTGTTGGAGAAAGGTTACATTTGTAGAAGTTCGTCACCTTGGGGACACCCAGTACTTTTGGTGGAGAAGAAGGATAAATCCCTGAGGATGGTTGTTGATTACCGAGCTCTGAATGAAGTAACGATAAAGAACAAGTATCCCTTACCGATGATTAATGATCTGTTTGATCAGTTACAAGGAGCTACGGTGTTTTCAAAGATTGATCTACGATCGGGATACCATCAATTGAAAATCCGAGAGAAGGATATACCCAAGACAGCGTTTACCACACGGTATGGATTATATGAGTACACGGTCATGTCATTTGGACTGACTAACGCCCCTGCCTATTTCATGAGTATGATGAACAAGGTGTTCATGGAGTATTTGGACAAGTTTGTTGTGGTATTCATTGATGATATTATGATATTCTCGAAGAACGAAGAGGAGCACGCGGAACACTTGCGTTTGGTTCTCAAGAAACTCAGGGAACACTAGTTATACGCCAAATTCAGCAAGTGCGAGTTTTGGTTGAAAGAAGTTGGATTTCTTGGGCATGTTATATCCGGAGAGGGTATAGCAGTGGATCCCAGTAAGGTTCAGTCGGTCACTGAATGGTTGGCACCCACTTCAGTTGGCGAGATCCGCAGTTTTCTTGGACTGGCAGGATATTATCGGAGGTTCATTGAGAATTTCTCCAAGATTGCTAAACCAATGACGGAATTGTTAAAGAAGGATACTAAGTTCAAATGGACAGAGGAGTGCGAGACAAGTTTTCAAGAGCTGAAGGAGCGATTGACTACAGCCCCAAAGGTCGACCTTGCCGATATACATAAGGAGTTTCAAGTGTATTGTGACGCCTCGCTTGGGACTTGGAGGTGTGCTTATGCAGAAGGAAAGGTTGTTTCAGATGCCTTACGATAACTGAAGCCACACGAGTTGAACTATGCCACGATGATTTGGAGTTAGCAGTCGAGTGCATGCGTTAAAGACCAGAGACATTATCTTATTGGAAACCGCTGTGATGTGTACACGGATCATAAGAGCTTGAAGTACATTTTCACACGTATGAGTTGAACCTCAGTGCAGAGGAGATGGTTGGAACTTATAAAGGATTATGACATGAAGCTACACTATCACCCAGAAAAGCCAATGTCGAGTAGACGCTTGAGCCTAAGAGTTATGCTAATGTTCTTGTGAGCAAAGGAATGCCAAAGGAGTTAGTCATGAGATCATGGAACTGATCGAGATTGTTCCAAGAGGTTTTCTTGCAACAATGGAAGTTCAATCGACGCTATTGGACAAGATTCGAGAAGCTCAGAAGGAAGACAAAGAGATTGCGGAGATAAGAGAGAGGATGGGCGAAGGTAAAGCCAAAGGTTTCAAGGGATGAGCATGATACCTTGGGAGTTTGAGGACCGAATTTATGTGCACAACAATTCGGAGATCGTGAAGTTGATACTTCAGAGGCCCATGACTCACCATACTCGATTCACCCCGAAACACCAAGATGTACCGACTTGAAGGAACGCTTCGTGGATCGAATGAAGAAGGATATTGCCGAGTATGTAGCCATATGTGATGTATGTCGAGAGTAAAGGCGTAACATCGAAAGCAGGGCTGTTACAGCCTTATGCCAATTGCCGGGGAATCTCGCCACCAAGCACCTATGGGGCCGGGGCCCTTCGTGAGTGCGGTACGAGGGCGGAGGAGGCATGAGAGAGCAGATCAAAAGCAGCACGCTGGCGGTTTTTACCCAGCTTCGGGCTCTCCGGAGAGATAAAACCCCACCGCTGCTTGTGTTTGTATTTGATCTTGCTCAAGAAGATGAGCGATGGTGGCATTAGAAGGCCGAATCGGCGAACCTCCAACCCCCACGCTGTGCATGGGCCTCCTTTATAGTGCAAGGGTCACCGGCTGTGTGTCAACGAGGGAGGAAGGGGTAAAAGGTAAAAGAGGTGGTAGTTGGAACAGGCAGAACAAAGGCAACATAAAGGCATGAACAAAGGGTTTCTACCTACTTTTGACAGAGGGGGACAAGGGCATTTAATGCCCGTCGCCGTCGACCCCAAAGCTCCCGCCTTTGCGTCTCCGCTCGCCACGGCGATGGATCCACCATCGTGAAATGCCACCGTGTCCCCAGTCAAGATAAAGCCATCCGCCACGCTGCTCTCGGCAGACCCTGCATGCACGCGTGGGCGGATGAGCTGGAGCGCAGCACATAAAGGCACTCCTTCCGCAAGCACCTTGCCGGGCTTGACCTTGCCGGCCCGGAGCTTGCCGGCTCAGAACTTGCCGCCTCGGCCCCGCCGACGCATGCAGCCGAGGCGTGTCTTCTATGATGTAAACTTCTAGTCTTCCCGACGAGCTCCTCTCGCCGGGCCTTGCGGAGTGATGTAGTCTTGAGCCCGAATGGCCTTCCGGTAAGCTCCGCTTGCGGGGTCTCGATCTTCTGCCTTGCACACTTTGTTCTTGAATGGCTTAACATGGAGCAGAAGGTATCCGGCGAGCACGTGGTAAACCTTGCCGCTGGAGCAGAATCGCCAGGTACAAGTTGGGGTACCGAGGTACCCCTACCTTAGTACACCGCACCGTGATCTACAGCACCCCTTGTAACGGCTCGCGTCGATTGCGGCGTCGTGGGAGAAGTGGGCGGCGATGCGGTCTTTAAGGCATCCACGCCTGCGATCGTGGGCGCAGGCGAGATCACCTCACCCGTCGCCCGCCCGCTTTTTGCCACGCTGCCCTCAAGCACGGGGTCGGGCGGCGAAGGTGGGAGATCGAAGCCACGGGCGGAGACGACGAGTCGACCCGCTCCTCCCCGCCTCGCCTCCCGATTGGCTGGCAGGGCGGTTGAGTTCCCACCTCGCCTTTTAAAAGGGCGGAAGGGGAGCACAATGGTCTCACACTTCATCTTCTCCCTTCATCTCCAACTTCTGTTCTTCTTTCTGCCATGGAAAGAGGAAATCCCGGCTCTTCAACGGTGGCAGCGAGGGTTGCCTCCAGGCAGCGCACTTCTCCCTACCTCGCACCCGTGGCGGCGGAGCCGGCTACGAGGGGGAGAGGGAGAGGGAGAGGGCGAGGCCGCGGACGAGGCCGAGGGCGTGGTCGAGGCGGACGGGGGAGGGGCGGTCGCGACGACGTGCCTCCCCCGTCCCCTCCGGCGGCTCCTGTCCTCGAGGCGGTCCACACCGGAGACGATCCCTGGGAGTTCTTCATCAGGCTGCGCCGGCGCCGACGCCGCCTCCCGCCGCCCGCCTGCTCATGGACGCGATGGGACCGGATCCACCCGACGTGATGGAGTTGCGCGAGGGGCTGCGGATCAGCGGCACTCGAGTGAGTGTCGTGTCCCCAGCCCCGGCGTGATGTACTTCGACCGAGGGTGGAAGACGTCGCCGGATCCACAGCTTGATGGCGGGGTTTACCCTCCATTTCGTTAATGGAGGGCGACCTTCTCGCCGTCAAGGTCTTCGGGAGTTCGGGACCCGGCGAGATGTTGTGTGGACAGCTCCTGGATAGCGAAGGTTCCTCCTCGAGCGAGAGTGACGAGGAGGAGAGCGACAGCGCGACGAGGGGATGGCGGGCCCGACTAGGTGTCGGACGCCGTGTGCGTGGCGCCACCGGCGCACCCCATCTTCCGGTCGCCGCCTTCAACTCCCCGGGCCGCCTCCTGGGCGGCCGGGCGAGGGAGGCTGCGGAAGAGGAAGAGGGGTGGCGGCAAGGCCAAAAATCGGAGTACGAGGGCGAGGAGCCTCGACAGCGCCGACGCCCCACCACCCGTGCCTTCAAGCTCTGCCTCCGACGCCTCCGCCTCCGCCAAGCTCCCGGCGGCCCCGGAAGTTCTCTTGGTGTCTTCCGGCGCCTGTGGCTCTCCGGGACGCGTTCCCCATGCCCGCCACCTTGCGCAGCTCCCGAGGGCACGCCACTCTCCTAGGCGCCCTTTGCCCTTCCCGGCAAGCTTCTCTTGCCGGGGACTCCTTGACCTACCTCCTGAACTCCTGAACAGAGAAACAGGAGAGGGATCACGGGCATCTTATCTTTCAATTTGTAAGCCTTTGGGCCTTAGCTGTATTTAAAATATGTAATCCTCTCTATCATGTTTTTCATCCTCTTATGGACTTGTATTAAATTAGGATGTTTTTAATGAAAAGAGGGGAATGCTTGTCGGACCGCGTCTTTTACTTGACTTCGTGCCTTGCATGTTCCTCGCTTCGGGAGCTCGCCGGGCGTACACGCTTGTTGAGTGCGTGACATCAAGAGTTCACCGGCGGTGTTGCTTCCGGCAAGCAACCTTGCCGGGCGATTATGACTTATCTTGCCGAGCAGGCTCGAAAAGAAACAAGGGCGCCAAGCTTGTCGCAGCTCACTTTAACCGCTGATCGTGCTTGAAAGCAAGATAGGTGCAGCAGCACACTTGTGTTCGCCGAGCGGACTCGAATAAAACAAGGGCGAATCGACCTCGACTTGGCTCCTCCGCATGGGTTTTACAAGACACGCTCGCTCAAAGACGCAACTCCGCTTCCCCGGTCCATGAGAGGATGCATGACGAGGATGAAAACTTATCTCGATCTCAAGCAGCCCCGGCGACCTTAGCTTGCCGGGAGGAATCTTGGCATTTGCAGCCCCGGCGACTCGCCTCGCCAAAATCCAGTGTTGGCGTGCTCCTCTGGTTTCTCCTTGTCGCTGTAATTTCAGTCATGAAAAAGCTGAGATATGTCCGCAACAGTTTCGTTATTTACATGTATATGTATACGAATCTTTTCGTGTAACTTGTAACGCGATGCCGTGCCTTGCCCTTCAGATGTTTACACTTCACGCCTCGAAGCTTGCGGCGCGAACACGCTTGCTGAGTCGCGGAACATCGGCAGCCCCGGGCGGTGTTGCTTCCGCAAGCAACCTTGCCGGGCGATTGCAGCGCTTGTGTTTGTTGAGCGGACTCGAAACAAACCAAGGGCGAATCGGGCACGACCGCTCCTCAACGCACAAGTTTTTCATAATGAAGGGCATCTTACGGCAGGGCTCGCTATGTTACACCCTCTACTTTGCATCCTTTGTACGCTTTTTTCCCCGCGCCTAGGAAGCTGCCGTAAAGGAGCCCTTGTCGCGAAGCGCCGAGTGTTGAACTCGAAGCAGCCTGCTGGCCAAGGTCTTACCGGCAAGCAACCTTGTCAGATCTAGTCGCGACGCGACTTAGCTTGCTGAGCGGACTCGAACGAAACAAGGGCGCGACACTTGTCGCTGCTCACTTAAATCGCTGAGCGTGCTCGAAACAAGGTAAGGGTGCGGCTTTCTCGGTAGGTTCCTCTGCAAGACAGTATTATGCATAAAGGATGAACGCACGAGGGACATAACATGGAAAAAGCATTGAACTACGGAGCGCCTGCATAAAAGCTCGGGACGACTTAGCTTTTCCGCTATTCGCGAATCGGCGAGGCCGCGCTTCTCCCTTGATTTTCTCCCTCGTATGTTTTCACCTCACGCTTTGAGGAACCTGCCGGCAAAAACACACTTGCTGAGTCGCGGAACATCAGCAGCCAGCTGGCGGTGTTGCCTCGGCAGAAGAACTTGTCGGGCTAGTTGCAGCGCTTTCATCGCTGAGCGGACTCGAATGCATCAGGCGCAACTTAGCCACGACTCGACCCCCATGCGCACAGGTTCTCCATACAAGGTACGAAATTTCAGGGAATACAACTCAAAAGTTTGAAACTGGCTGGTAGAGCTCGATGGCACGTCCTCGACGGTGGCACTCCGGAGAGGTGCGCTTGTCGGAGCGAGCGCCAGAGCTGTTCTTGTTACCTTTCTTGCCCTACTGGCAGGTGGAGCTCGATGGCACGTCCTCGACGGCGGCGCAACACTCCGGAGAGGTGCGCTTGCCGGAGTAGCCCCAGAGCTATTCTTTGCCGGGCTTCGCTTGCCGGTGGATCTCGATGGCGCGTCCTCAACGGCGGCGCGGCACTCCGGAGAGGTGCGCTTGCCGGAGCAGGCACCAGAGCACTCGCCGGACTTGGCTTGCCGGTGGAGCTCGATGGCGCGTCCTCGACGGCAGCGCAGTGCTCCGGAGAGACGCGCTTGCCGGAGCGGGCACCAGAGCACTCGCCGGACTTGGCTTTCGTTTTCTTCACAGAACTTCCGTGGCCTTCTGGAACTCCTGCTCACTGTCATCCTCATCCTCCATCTCTTCATCGCTATCTTCTTCGTTTTTGTCGCGCCCGGGAGGCCGATCACCTTGCCGCTTAGCCTTGTCGCGACGTCCTCCCCGCCATTGAACGTCCGCTTGCTTGGCTCTCCTCCGCCACCTGGGCCTTCTCCTTGTCGCGCCTCAGATTAGCTTTTTGCTGCTCGACGAGGTACTCGACGCGCTTGCGATTGGTGAGATCGTGGCCCTTGGTGCGGTGGATCTTGCAAGATTGCTTGTCGAGCCGCCTCGCTTGTCGGCTGCCGCTTCTAGGGCAGGTCCTTGCCGGAGAAGCAACCCTGTGTTTGCTTGGCGGAGCCTCCTTGCCGGGCTTCTCGGCGGCAAGCACCTCTTTCTTGTTCTTCCTTCGATTGTTCCGCCGCGGCTCTTGTTTGTCGGGCGTGTCATCGCTATCACTTCCTCCTCGCGCCAAGATCCTCCCGGGAGTCTCCCTCTTCCGCGACGCGCGCACTTGTCGGCGAGCATAGAGCTCGTGACATCCCGAATCTTGGTCATCGCCATCTCTTCACGCGATGCGGGCGGTTACGCACGTTCGTGGAACGCTACGATAATCGCGCGGTGGATATCGAGGATGTTGTCTTTGCATACGGCTGAAGCGTTGGATATACTTCTGCGCAGGGACTCTCCTTCCTTCGGGCCAAAATGTGGAGATCACTCTCCGGCGTGGGGTTTGTGGCCGCCAAGGAAGGCGCAAACGAACTGATGGCAAAGGTCGCCCAAGAAGAAATGGAGCCTTCGCAAGTGCATAAGCCAAGAACGAACGCTCGGCTTAAGCACGAGCGGAAGTAGTTCGCCAAATCTTGTCGTCGCGCTTCCGCAGCTCGCACCGCGATGGTGTAGACACCGAGGAACTCCGAGGGTGCGCCTTGCCGCCGTAATTCTCGCACGCCGGGCTTGAAGTTCTTCATGCTTTGGATCGACGCGCCAGCTTGCTTCGCGGGTGAACGCAGGGCAGCTCGCCGCAGCGTCGGCAAGTCGCCTGTTCACCGGTGCGTCGCTGCGTCGCAGCGTTCCAGCTCTGAACTGATTGTCGCTGAAGTTTCTGGCGGCGCTGATCGTGGTCCGAAGCTTCTTGTCGCCGGTCGCCGAGGACTGGCGCTGATCCCGACGAGCCCGCGGATCCGACGACGCCGTGGAGCCGCTGCCGGCGTTGTTCCTGCTGGACGGCGTCTTCGCTTTCGGGCGGGAGTGCATCGAGGTTGCACCGGGCGTTTTGTCGCCGTTGCCTTCGCCTTCTCGCCTTGCGCGCCGCGAGGTCGCCGGCTGCTGTGAAGGGTCGTTGTTAGGCGGCGACCAGGCTTTTGATGGTAGCCCTCCGCCTTGGCCTTGTCCGCCACGAGGGAAGTCGAGGAGCAGTTGTGCTCTTACAAGCGCTTCGCGGGAGTGGCGGGAGCGGAGCGAAGCGGTGCGAGGAGCGGGGCAGGCTCGGACTCCTAACAGTGTTAGAAGGAGCAGGATCCTGCCCCGGCGCCTTCGCTTTGCTCGCGTCCGGATGTTGGCCTGGAGCATCCCGCGAGCCCCCGGCTTGTCCTTGTCCCAGCAGGCGGATACCACCTCCCGTGGTATGGCGCTGCTGGGTCATCGTGCGCTGAGATGGACGTGGATCCACGGAGACCGAAGCGCGGTCACCCGTCCCGTCCTTGGATCTAGTGGCGCCGCGAGTGTCTTCGGCGGCGACCACCCTTCCGTCGGCGTCTCCGCCGCCCACCGTTGGCTCCGGTGGTGGCGGAAGAGACGCAGACGGGCCCCCAACCTCCGAAGGCTTCTTCTTCCGGGCCATGGCGTAGTTGTTGACGAAGTTGGTGATGAAATCGGAGAGGTTGATGACGAGTGCGACCGCGCGGACGCCGGATCAGGTCCGCACCACCTCGACGCCCCCTACCTGGCGCGCCAAAGATGCCGGGGGAATCCTGCCCGCCGCGGCACCTATGGGGCCGGGGGCCCCTTCGTGAGTGCGGTACGAGGGCGGAGGAGGCACAGAGAGCAGATCGAGGCGAGCACGCGGGCGGGCCTTTTACCCAGCTTCGGGGCTCTCCGGAGAGATAAAACCCCTACTGCTGCTTGTGTTTGTATTTGATCTTGCTCAAGAAGATGAGCGTATGGTGGCATTGTAGCGTCGAACTGGCCGAACCTCCGAACCCCCTCTACGTTGTGCATGGGCCTCCTTTTATAGTGCAAGGGTCACCGCGTGTCAACGAGGGAGGAAGGGTAAAAAGGTAAAAGAGGTGGTAGTTGGAACAGTCGGGAACAACAGTGCAGCTCACAAAGGCATGAACAGTGGTTTCTACCTACTTTTGACAGGGGGGACAAGGGCATTTAATGCCGTCGCCGTCGACCCCTAAAGCTCCCCCCTTGCGTCTCAAATCGCCACGGTGATGGATCCACCACCGTGAAATGCCACCGTGTCCCCGGTGCAGACCATCCGCCACGCTTCTCGACAGACCCGAGGCGCACGTGGGCGGATGAGCCGGAGCGCAGCACACAGCAAGACTCCTTCCGCAAGCACCTTGCCGGGGCTTGACCTTGCCGCCCGGAGCTTGCTGCTCAGAATTTGCCGCCTCGGGCCCTCGCCGATTTATGCAGCACGAGGCGTGTCTTCTATGATGTAAACTTAGTCTTCCCGACGAGCTCCTCTCGGGGCCTTTGCGTGAGTGATGTAGTCTTGAGCCGAAATGGCCTTCCAAGAAGCTCCGCTTGCCGGGTCTCGATCTTCCGTCTTGCACACTTTGTTCTTGAATGGCTTAACATGGAGCAGAAGGTATCCGCGAGCACGCGGTAAACCTTGCAGCTGGGAGCAAGAATCGCCTGCGCACAAGTTGGGGTACTGAGGTACCCCTACCTTAGTACACCGACACCAATACCCGAATGGAAGTGGGACAAACTTGGTATGGACTTTATTACCGGATTACCCAGAACCAAGGCAGGATATTCTATATGGGTAGTTTTGGATCGATTGACTAAGGTAGCTCACTTCATCCCGGTGAAAACAACGTATACAAGTGCAAAGCTGGCCAAGATATATATAACCAAGATCGTATGTTTACATGGAGTTCCGAGGAGCATCGTATCAGATAGAGGAACCCACTTTACTTCAAAGTTTTGGCATTAGTTACACCAGACTTTGGGAACCCGATTGGAGTTTAGTACAGCTTTTCACCCGCAGACAGATGCGCAGACAGAGAGAGTCAATCAGATTCTGGAGGACATGTTGAGAGCCTATGCGCTAGATTATGGATCTAGTTGGGATGACAATTTGCCATACGCAGAGTTTTCTTATAACAACAGCTACCAGGCCAGTTTGAAGATGGCACCATTCGAAGCTCTGTATGGATGCAGATGTAGAACACCGTTGATGTGGGACGAGGTAGGAGACCGTCAGTTGTTTGGATCAGATTTGATCAAGGAATCAGAGGAGAAGGTTAAAATGATCAGAGACAGACTAAAGATTGCTCAGTCCAGACAGAAGAGTTACGCAGATTCAAAACGCAAGGAAGTAACCTATGAAATTGGAGACAGAGCTTATCTACGAGTATCACCCTTGAGGGGAGTAAAATGTTTTGGAGTTAAGGGAAAGTTAGCCCCGAGATTTGTAGGACCGTATCGTATTTTGGAACGGATGGGAGAAGTTGCCTAGAAGCTGGAGTTACCTGAAGGATTGTCAGGAGTTCATGATGTGTTCCACGTATCACAGCTGAAGAAGTGCCATGCTGAGATGGCCGATATACCGTTGAATGATACAGTCCCTTTGGAGGCGATTCAGCTGGATAATAATCTGACCTATGAGAAGAAGCTAGTAAAGATTCTTGAGTTTGACAGCCGAGTCACTCGCAACAAGGTGATCAAGTTTTGCAAAGTTCAGTGGAGTCATCATAGTGAGGAGGAAGCCACCTGGGAGCGAGAGGAGGATATTCGCAAGGATCATCCGCACCCGAATCTCGAGGGCGAGATTCATCTTAAGGGGGGTAGGTTTGTAACATCCCAAATTTCCAATTTGGCATGTTATACATAGATCATCCATGCATATCATATTTTATTGTTTTTCGTTTGCAATCCTCGAGATCCTAAGCAACTCAAGGACATTCGGAGAGAGTTGGGGATTTTCCAATTTTCATATTTGAAATTTTTATCAAATAGTGAAGACGAGGATTTGATTTTAATAATTTTCTCTCCGGAAAATATTTCATTTAAAAATATTAAATGAGGGGAGATAATATGACTTCTCCAAAATAATTGAAATATCGGAGGAAAAATGTTAAGATCATTTTTGGATTTTATTTGAGTTTATTCGAGATTTTTATTTGCCCTAGAAAAATGTTGCATGTTTTAAAATTGCATTTTAGGGGCCAAGAAAAGTTCATCTTGTTCTAAATATTTTATTAGATGGAGAAAACTTGTTTTGGAATTTTTAGATTTTTATTTATTTTTCTAGGAATTTTTCTTTCAGTGGAATGTTTTTTTTTTAAAAAAAAACAACCTCGCGCTCGACCGGGTCAAGGTCGACCAATAAGCCCGCCCAGCCAGCGCCGCCTCCTCCCAGCCACACACGTGCTAGGCACGGACGCCGAGGAGTCCGAGCCGGACTCCACCCGGCGCCTTTTCCCAAGCCCGCCTCGCCCCTTTATATAGCCGCCACCGCAGCCTCACCACCACCCCGCCACCACCGTCGTCACTGGCCACCGCCCGAGCCGCCCGAGCCGATCCGCCGCCGCCGCCCGCCCGCCGCCACCACCCTCAGCCACCCGAGCCCCGCCGCCCGTCGCCGAGCCCCGCTAGAGCCGCCGCCCCGCCGGACGAGCCTCGCCGGAGGTACCCGACCCCGCCGCCGTTTTTTTTAAAAATAAAAATAAATAAACCCTTCGGTTTTTTTAAAACCCTAGATCATTTTTTAGATCAGTTTATTTTATTTCCCCGGTTTATTTACTTCGCGAACGTCCGTTCGTCCGTTCGTTTTAATGAACGTGTTCACTGTTTAGTTTCTGCTAACAAACGTTCGTTCTTTTAGCCGTTCGTTGTTTTTCTTTTTATCGGTTTAATTCCGCGATTATTCTGATCGCGAGTTCTGATCTGATATTCAAACCTGTTTATCTTTTCGCTCGTTTATCGGAATCAGGCGATTCAAACGCCTGGAGTTTCATCTCAAACAAGATTTTTCTTCCGTAAAATTTGACTTAGATCCAGATTAGCAAAACGAAGTTGTTTCTTTTGCCGTTTGAGTTTCGTTGCTTCGTTTGATTTGATTCTTTTTGCAAACCGGAGTTCTTAAGTCAAACTCTCCGTTCAAACTCTTTTAGTTGGAGTTCTACTTGTGCATCTTGATTGTTGCTTATGTATGTTATTGTTTGCCTGCGATAAAATTCCTGGAGTGCGAAGCGTGTTACTACGAGTCACTAGGATTCCCGGATCGTCAGCAAGGCAAGTAACACATTGATCATACTCTTTTCATACCCAGTTTTATGCATTAGTTTCAATCCTCAAACATTGCATCATTAGGATGCCCTTAACATGTAGGTATTGGGAAGTAGTTGATGAGGTAGAACCTATTACCCTGTTTTATTATCAAACCCTTGGGAGTTACTTCTATGTTATGCTTATATTGCCATGCTATGCTCGTAGACGTGGATTTGGTTTGAGTGATATTCATGACAGATGTGAGATTGTTAATTAATGGTTTACTTAAGGTGGCAACTTTAATACACATCTGGGTGGATTGAGGCACCTGGGTAATCCAAAGGATTACTGTTTTATTTTGGAAATCCGGGGTTACCGTGTGATTCTCCTATGGACCGCCACCCGTGCTCAAAGGAACTGGGTCTATTCATGCTAGAAACTTCCGTGTGCAGCCGCAGATGCTATTATGGGCTCTAGCATAGCTGAGTAAGTTGCGTGAAGCTCTTGAAGAGGTGGATCGGCGGGTAGTGGGTTTGTAGGTTTGGTATGGTCTGCCTTGAGTAGAGAGTTAATGCTTCAAAGACCGTGTCTCGGCCATCCGCTCTCAAACATCCTCAGAAAAGCGAGAAATCAACGGGGGCGATCGAGTCTTGCGGGGAAAAGTGCGCAAACCTCTGCAGAGTGTACAATCTAATCATGGTTAGCCGTGTCCCCGGTCATGGACAATTTTGAGTATGTAGTACTTGAGTATTCGCATGTATCTCAACACTCTTAAATTAATATTGCTTGGGTTGTTAACTATTTTTAATTGGGATCATTGAGTTGGGGTTACCTTCTCAAATGATGTTTCAACCACCATGATAGTTAAATTAAAACTGATTCCTTTGAAGTAGGGAAAAATTGGCTTTTCGCAAAACTGTAACCATAGAGCCTTCCACCAGCCAAATATGCATGTAGTGATAGCATTATTCTGTTATTGCTCTTTTGTGTTACATTGCCAGCATATTCCATGTGTTGACCTGTTTTCGGCTGCAACGTATTATGTTGCAGACTTTTCGACGAGGAGTAAGGTTCAGAGGTCGCTTGCCGTGCAGCTCGCTTATGCCGTTGGAGTTGATGGACTCACTTTATCTTCCAAGCCTTCCGCTGTTATCGCATTAGATGGCCTTAAGCCATATTATTGTAATAAGTTCTCTTTTGAGACATTTGATGTAATAAGTGTGTGATTGCTACTCTATTATAAATCCTTATAAGTACTGTGTGGTGTCAGCATTACTGATCCACGGATGACACCTGAGCACAGAGACTTGACCATCTGAGGTCGGGTCGCTACAATAGACCTTACTAAAATTTGACTTAGTCGCACTTCCTTCAAAGGAGTGACGCCAGGCCCTTACGCCAAGTGCACGGGCTCATTACTACTAGAAGTTGTGTTCGGGTCATCCGACAACTTCCGACGCGAAAAGCTAATCTTTCATGTCGCCCCATTCAAAAGTAGCCATCAAGCACTATTGGGACGTGAAGCTTTTGTCCGCTTTAATGCAATACCACACTACGCGTCTCTTACACTCAAAATGTCCGGTCCACGCGACATCATCTCATTAAAAGGTCGTTCAAGACCCCGGACACGGCTAGACGAGTCCGCATAAAATAAACTAGGGTTTCTAGCCGCACACCCTCTACAAGGGGTCAGTGCGTATGAGCTAATATAAGCTCAGCTTTATTCATTCATTCATATTTCAATTTTTAATTCATTTTTTGCACGATCACTTTTCAAACTAAGTTCTTCTCTTTTACAGATGAACAACGTGTTACACCCATCCAGGATACAGCACAACGGAGACACAGGCGCAGACGTGCAGCAGGGACCCGTTGCAAGGATTCTTTTCGATTAAGACCCTCATAAACCTTTTTTTGTCGCCTCTTGTTGCTATACATCCCCGGTTTCTCATTATAACCAGAGAGGAGGCTGACGTTTTGGCATCGGCCGCGTCAGAGGACCTTGCGCGTACCTGGACACTAGGGGCTTAGGGCATTGACCTTGCGCGAGAGACTGGTTAACCACTCGATCGACTACCGGAATGTTTAGAATTCTCCGCTTTGACGGCACTGCTTCCGGTCAGCACATACGCGCCCCGAATTCGGAGAGCGCGGTGCCCCTAGGGGCTATATCATAGCCCCACCCTCAATCTCCTATGGCTAAGTGAATGTGATAAAGCATTATAGTCCGGTTGCCTCGTTTCCTACGCTACCACCTCCTTCACAGGACTGAGACGTCGGATTAACTGTGCAAATGCGCTATTTTTGCAAACACCCCCGCACCTTGTGCGTGGGGGCTGAAGCCGACGACTGCCATCTTTCAGGTTATACAATCGTATACATAAACGGCCACACAGGAGATATTTCAATAGTTGAACGCACAAGTACAAAAAGCGCTTACATTATAAATATTGTTTTACAAACCACAACGTTCATTTGAACATGACATTTTTTGAGCACTCCGACTCTATTTCACGAGCACCACGCAGAACTTTCCCAAAATAGTGCTCGGCGGGTAACCGGCTCTCTTCCGAACCCTGGGTCGCAACAGCGGTGGCACCCATCTCCGTCCAGTATGTCTTCACATGGGCGAGGGCCATCCGTGCACCCTCTATGCAGGCCGACTGCTTCATCGCCTTGATATGCGGCACCGCCCCAAGAAATTGCTGCAATAAGCCAAAATAACTCTTCGGCTTGGGCCTATCCGGCCAGACATGAGTCACGATATCCGTCATGGCAAGTCCGGACAATCTATTTAGCTCAGCCCACTCGGCCAACCGATCGGTCAGCGGAAGTGAATGCTCCGGACTATGGAATTGAGACCAAAACGGCTCTTCCGTCTTGTGATCCTTCTGACTTCGGAAGTGCACAACGGCATCCACCGCACTCGCCGCTAAGTCCATATAAGGATCCTCCGGACCCCACAGCTGGCCAAGCTGAGCATACTTTGGATCTGTAAACCTTCGGCGCGTCAGAAAGGGCTTGCCAGCCACAATGTCTCCGGCCTGGCGCAGCTCCTCCTTTATAGCCCGCATTGCAGAACGGGCATCCTTGGCTTCGGCGGTGGACTTCCCCAGGTCTCCTCGCTCCGCTAGGCGCTCCTTTTCAAGAACCTCATTGCGGTCGGTAGCATCTTTTAACGTCATGGCCATTTCGCCATCTCCTCCCTAACTTCGGTGTGCAGCCTTTCGCTTTAGCTCTTCGCCGCCCTCGGCAGCCGCATCACTCCTCCGCTTGCTCCTTGGCTTGAGCAAGTTCTCGCCTGAAGGCTCTCCACAAAGAGCGCACCATCGCGTGATTTAGCACACATGCCGTAAGGTGTGGGCTTCGCCCCTACTAGGTGACCACGGAGAAAAACCTACCTTGTGACTCGCAAGTTGTTTCTTGACCAGCGCAATGTCCGCATCCGCAACATCGAGCTGCCGCTTTAGTTCGGCAACTCCATCATCCGCTAGCCACCGAACTATCTCGCCACCGCCGGAAAGGCGAAAATCAATACTGATTTTGATCCTCGACGCCGTCGTTCTCGACACCCTACCGAGTCTCGGGGCTACTATCTATACAGGCGCGACTTTATGTGTAAAAGCTGTCAAAGGGTATGTCATTTTACGCATACCTAAAATCCCGCCAAAGAACTCCTCGACGCAGATATGAATTCGCCTTGGCGGATGAAATTCTTTCAATCACCGTACTCATCGATGTATGGTGACCTTCCGAGATGGACGCCTCTCAAGCAGATCCTTCAGCCCCCGGCCGACACCAGTTCAGGCCGAACTATTCGCCCTGCGGACTCGGGATACCCTCCGTGATGACATTTCAGGCTCGTCCGCCCTCTCCGATGGTGCGGCAGATGGAGGCGTCTCGCTCTCCATCATCTCCGGACGGAGTTCCCCCGAGGACGAGCTCATCTGAGAAGGATGGAGATCCGAACTACAAGGTAAAACTTAAGTTATCCTCAGAAGCACAAACCGAAACTCCCTTTTTTCTACTTACGGCTCGCTGGAGGGCTGATTCTTTAGGGGAGACTGTGCGGCCGGAGCCTCTCCGGACGCAGGACCCTCTGGTTAAGATCTCTTCCCCCGCTTCGGGGCTTTGGACTCCGGGTTTTCGGAGGCGGTCCTCTTCTCCCCCTGGACTCCGGAGCCAAGTCGTGGAATTCCAACCCATAGTAAAACATGAGCCCTCTCACAAAAGGATCCATCGGGAAGCCTAAACCCCGACGGAGGTGGGATAGAGACACGACATACTCGCCGGGCTCGGGGGTGGGAATAACTTGCCCTTCGGCGGGCAACCTATGCGAAACCTCGTAAGTCAGGTACTTAGCCTCTCGCAGCTTTAGCACGTCTTCCTCTGTGACGAAGGAGGGCATCCACCGGCCCTGTAGGTCGGAGCCGGACATTGTCGAAGGTCCGAAGCACTCTAATCTGGGGCTCTGGGTGTTGGAACTCGGGGCAAGGAGTAGATTCGATTGAGGATTGAAGAAAAGAAACAAGCCTTGGTCCCATTATAAAGAGGGAGAATACCAAGAGCCATCCCCATGACCGTTCGGGACTCGCCTCCGATAGAGGGGGCGTGGCAACGGGCACGGTTGGGTTATCCACGTCCGTATTGATGGGAATCCCGGAATAAGGGGAACACGATCTCTGCTTCGACAAGTCGTGCTAAGGAAACCGCTTCGCAAAACGCGCTAAGGTGGTATAATAAAAAACGATTCAAGTAGAGGCTTGGTGGTGGTATGACGTCATGCCACAAAATATGTCAACAGATTGAACTTGTGTACATATTATTCTCTCTACGGTGGGATGTGGAATTTATTTTGCAGAGCCGGACACTATCCTGGTGTTCACAATCTTCTATGACCTATTCGGAGGAGGAACCCGCCTTGCAATGCCGAACAATATGCGCGCCGGACTCATCGTCATTGAAGCCTGGTTCAGGGGCTACTGGGGGAGTCCTGGACTAGGGGGTGTCCGGACAGCCGGACTATCATCGTTAGCCGGACTCCACGACTATGAAGATACAAGATTGAAGACTTCGTCTCGTGTCCGGATGGTACTTTCCTTGGCGTGGAAGGCAAGCTTGACTCTGTGTAACCCTAGCCCTCTTCGGTGTCTATATAAACCGGAGGGTTTTAGTCCGTAGGACACAACCGTTACAACAATCGTACCATAGGCTAGCTTCTAGGGTTTAGCCTCCTTGATCTCGTGGTAGATCCACTCTTGTACTACCCATATCATCAATATCAATCAAGCAGGAGTAGGGTTTTACCTCCATCGAGAGGGCCTGAACCTGGGTAAAACCATCGTGTCCCTTGTTTCCTGTTACCATCCGCCTAGACGCACAGTTCGGGACCCCCTACCCGAGATCCGCCGGTTTTGACACCGACAGGGACAGTAAAAACGATTCGAATAAGGGCTTGGCCGTGGTGTGATGTCACACCACGGAATACGTCAGCAGGTTGAATTTGTGTAAATATTATTCTCTCTACGATGGTATGTGGAACTTATTTTGCAGAGCCGGACACTATCCTTGTGTTCAAAATCTTCTATGAAGTATTCGGAGGAGGAACCCGCCTTGCAATGCCGAAGACAATATGCACGCCGGACTCGTCGTCATTGAAGCCTGGTTCAGGGGCTACTCAGGGAGTCCTGGATTAGGGGGTGTCCGGATGTCCGGACTATGACCTTTGGCTGGACTCCTGGACTATGAAGATACAAGATTGAAGACTTCGTCCCGTTCCGGATGGGACTTTCCTTGGTGTGGAAGGCAAGCTTGGCGATACGGATATGTAGATCTCCTAACATTGTAACTGACTCTGTGTAACCCTGACCCTCTTCGGTGCTTATATAAACCGGAGGGTTTTAGTCCGTAGGAAGAACAACAATCATACCATAGGCTAGCTTCTAGGGTTTAGCCTCTCTGATCTCGTGGTAGATCTACTCATGTACTACCCATATCATCAATATCAATCAAGCAGGAGTAGGGTTTTACCTCCATCAAGAGGGCCCGAACCTGGGTAAAAACATCGTGTCCCTTGTCTCCTGTTACCATCCGCCTAGACGCACAGTTCGGGACCCCCTACCCGAGATCCGCCGGTTTTGACACCGACAATCCCCACCATGTCTCGTCAGACACTTAAATGAGTAGTTAATAACAAGCTTTAATATGGACTAGTCTTATAACCCATGCTCATTATCACTTCCTCTAAAATAGACTCTCAAAAAGATTTAATCGAAGTATGAGAGTCAATCATTTCTATAAAATATAACCACCACCATGCTCTAGCAGATATAAGTGAATCATAAGAGCAACTGCATAGCTCAAAAGATATAAATGAAGTTCATAGAGTATTCTAACAAATCACAATGAATTTGTGTCTCTCTGAAAATGCGTTACCTGCAAACAATGATTGTGGAATCCTTCCTTGTCTACCCCGCGAGGAAGCAATCCCAGAGCCATCATACCAATTTAGTAACACTAGTATCCAGTTCAACTTGTATAAGATCGGAATACAACTCCGAGCATCCTGTTACCGTGGACAGGACTATTCGAATAGATAAACTTCCCTGCAGGGGTGCACCAGCTTACCAAACACGCTCGATTAACTCTGACCAGACACACTTTTCCTGGTCATGCCCGACCTCGGCTGATCGACACGCCGTAGACCTACCTAGACTCTACAGAGAGGTCCCTGCTGGTTTACATCGTAAGTGCTCAGGGGTCTTGGGCTCATCACCCTTTGCACTCCAGGTCGTTATGCGACGAGTCAGGATGAGCACCACCTCATCCTAGATGGCACTGGCTCGACAATCCCACAATGCTGAACTGGACATCTGACAGAGCTTTCGGGGGAGAATAATACGATGCCAAGGGTTAACCCACGTAGTCGTTAGCGTGAAATGACCAGAGGCCTACTCAGATCACATATCCAAATCGTTAGTGTGTTGGGAGCTCACGGTGACGATCAGTGCTCCTATCACCCCGTCTCCAGGACTTACGGCAAGGGTCAGGCCCATCCCTATCTAGGGTGGTCTGCCTGCCCGTCTGTGCCTCGTAATTATCTCGCGGGTACCATCCAGGTCAACCCGACTCACAAGAGACTATCGGGAACTCAGGTGCACCTCTACTAGGGTGGTACTGCCTGTCCCTTCAGTTCCACAACACTTGTAAAAGGGGTAAAAGGTAAAGATAACAGTGTGTCCATATCATCAAGGGGGAAATCCTAGGAATCACCCTCGATGGATTCCCACTCGATGTAACTATCAAGGTGAACTTGGAGGAATCACCCTCATAGGTTCACACTTGAGGGGCTGCATGATAGAGGCATCATCGAAGGTGGTGGAAGAGGAATCACCCTCAGTAACTCACAACCGACTAGCTACGCTACAAAGATATCATCAGGAGTGAGGTAGGAGGTATCACCCTTGACACTCGATAATAGCTTTGCAGAGTCGTACAACTAAAGGGGGGGTGCGGTGATGTGTTGGTCTCTAGTCATTGATCACATTGATCGAGTCACTGGTTAACAAAGCAGGGCAACAAGGACAAGGGTGTGGGGTTCAGTAATGAATCACTAACCAACCTACACTAAGCATATAGGCTAACTGGTAAAGTAACAACAGTAGGTTAAAAAAGCAGGCTATGCATCAGAATAGGAGCTATCGAACACCAGTAGCAAATTCTAATGCAAGCATGTGAGAGAAAGAATGGGAGATATATGAATGATCAAGGGGAGTTTTTCTTGCCAGGAAGCTCTACACACAGATACAGACCCTCGATGGTGAAGTAGTAACGGATCAACAACGGTCATGGGGTCTACCGGAAAAGAAGTAACAGAGGGGAACACAATAAATAATAGAGAAAACAAATGCATCACAAATCATTACATGGAAAAATGCTAAGCTAGGGGTGACCTAATGCAGTGCTAAACGTTAGTGACAGAGCAGGGAAATATCCGGGAATATTATCCTGGCTCCAGGCAATTATCGGACAAACGATCCGGAGGGAAGGTTCCAAGTTTCAGTATTGGAGGCATGCGACAGATATGTGGATGGCATAACCGGATTCGTCTTATTTTTCTAATCATTTTTCATATATAATTTATTTTCACCTGAGCTCCAATTTATTTTACATGAATTTTCAAAGTTTTAAACAATTTCTAGAATTAATATTATTTCGAAATTTAAATGGGAAATTGCTAGGTGCACATAGAACAACATACACAACAGAGGGCTGTGAGGTTGGCAGATTGGGCCAGTTGACTGGGTCAACGGCCTAGTCAGCACAGGCTGACTGGTGGGTCCAGCTACTGACTCAGGAGCTGACTAGGCCGACCCTATCCATCTAAACAGTGCTAGGACATCACATGTCAGTGAGACAGTGAGGTAATCAGCGGTTAACTTAATTAATAGGGTTAACTTAGAGGCGGGGCCCATCTGTTAGTGTGATTAGTAGTAGATTAGCTCTAATTAAACGAATTGACACATGGGACCCACATGTCAGTGGTAGAGGGGCACAGTCAGCATCTTGACCCCGGTCAACGCGGTCAATGACCCACCGGCAGCGACCCAGGGTGGGCCCCAGTGTCAGCCACGTCAGCCGCTGGCAAAGCTAATGGGGCTGACCCGCGGGGCCCATTGGCAGTGACCTAGGGTGGGACCCAGCAGCGACGCGAACGGTAGCGGTGATGCCTCGGCCTTGACGGGGGTGAGCCAATGGGACACGAGGAGGAGTGAGGGGAGGTTGAGGAGGGCCATGAGCACACTGAGAGGTCGGAGGGGAGCTCACGAGAGCCGAGGCGATCGGGGTCGAGGGAATCGAGCGGCGGCAGTGTTGGCGACTGGCAAAGGGGATCAGGCATGGGCAACGTTGCTGGGGGCCCTCAGTGTCGACCTGGATGTGTAGACGATGAAGAGGAGCCCGGTAGTCCTCCTGGACATGAGGGGCGCCGAGGGGAGGCCAGTGGCTACGGGATCCATGGTAGAGCGGCGTTGGCAGAGGCAGCCGAGCTTGATGAGGAAGAAATCGGTGCAAGGGGGGAGAGGGCCTGACGCTAGGGTTCACTAGGGGGGTGCCGAGGTAGATCTTATTCCCCCATGACGGCGACGGCGCCGGGGGATGGCCAAGGCATGCCCATCGCCTTCTCGGCCCCGCACGGCGTCAACACGTACAAAAGAGAGAGTGCGAGGTTGAAGGAGAGAGGAGATGGGCTGGGCCGGTGCGCTGTGCACTTAGGCCCATTGCATAGTGGGCTTTCTTTTTTTGCTTTCTATTTTCTATTTTTCATTTACAAAATCTATTTTGAATTTTCTTTTGATAGTAAATTATTTTTGTATAATGTGAAACTTGCCACATAAATACATTGCATTATTTGGCACTGCCACAAAAAGTTTGGGACGCACTTGAATTGGTTTGAATTTTTCATAAATGCAAAAGCATTTGAAGGATGTTTTATTAGTGTTTTAATTGCTATAGCCCATTTTAGCTTAAGGGTGAAGTTGTTTTCCTTAACAAATATTAATTAGTGAATATTTGCTAAATGATGAACTATTTTATAACCATTTTTTGTGAAACTTTAAATTTCACTTGCAAATTGAATTTGAATTTCGCTTTATTTTTTATCAAGTGGCACTTAAGCTTTGCAAAACATGGTGACAAGGCTTCATTAGCATGAGGTCACTATAGCATGACACCGGGGGTGTTACAAATAGTCCATAATGTCATAAATATCAACATAAAAATATGATGTAAAATGGATGTATCAGGAAGTATCCCCGACGGAATCGCTCCGCCAGAGAGCAAAAGTGCTACTGCTCAGGTTCCGCCTCAAGACGGCGGTGCTTCGTCCCGAAAGTCTTCTTCTATTTGTTTTCTAGGGAAAATGGCTTTATATAGGAGAAGGAGGGCCACAGAGACCTACTGGTGGGCCCACAAGCTCACATGGTGTGCCCTGGGGGGTGCGCCACCTGAGCTTGTGGCTCACTGGTGGGTGACCTCCTGGTATTTCTGCTTCCAATATTTTTATTAATTCCAAAATAAATCTTCATAAAATTTCAGGTCATTTGGAGCTTTAGAGAATAGTTGTATCTATTGTTGCTCTTCTTAGGTCCAGAATTCCAGCTCTCGACAATTTCCCTCTTCATGTAAACTTGCATAATAAGAGAGAAAAGGCATTATAATTGTATCATAAAGTGAAATATTTATCTAAAACATTATAAATAACAACTGGCAATCATGATGCAAAATGGATGTATCAACTCCCCCAAGCTTGGACCTCTCTTGTCCTCAAACGAATGCCAAACTCAATAATCATGACCACATGTTTATAGAGTGAGGTGTCGAAAAAACAAAAAGCGGACATGATAGCATCATGATTATTATAAGAACAATCACCCATCAGAAAGCTTCTCATGATCAAGTAACAATTCAACCACAATGCTATAAAAAATAAACTTTCTTGAAAACTAACAAACTATGTTCTCAGTCATCAAAGTAATTACAATTCATCATATTTCAGGAAGAATCTGTGTAAGAGCTTTTGATTTAGAAAATTCCACATACTCAACCTTCATATAGTCTTTCATGATTGCTATCACTAAAAGTATATTTTTAGAACAAACATTTCAGTCACACACAAAGGAAGATGGGGTTCAGTGTGGCAACCCGACCCGAAAATGTTCAAATCTCTGTGTATCTGTACCATCCCAAGATCATGCTGGCACACACACTACATTGATGAAAATATCAAAGTTCAATCACACCTGATTTATTACTCAAATCTCATATAAAGTCTTTATTACATCAGAATAAATTTGGCGGAAGGCCAACTCATGTGATAACTAATGTGGAAGCATAGACAAAAAGCGAGTCCATCTGAATCTAAAGGGAAATTACCGAGCGAAGATCGTAGCCTCACTCCTGGTCGGAATAAACCTCTACAACATAAGACGTTACAACCATGTAGGTCAGCATTTTTAAATATGCCGGCAAGTCATAGAGGGTAAAATAATAATAAAATGCTATCTCAATATGCAATTTTGGCCGTGGGGCTCTAAGTTTAAGTTTTGCTGAAAAGCAATTTTTCCCTACAACAAAAGGACTTGTTTGCAGTTTACTACAAAATGTTTGTGGTTATTGAGATGGTCCTACCAACCAATGTCTCATACTCGAAGTCATTATTAACCCAACAATTAATTAATTATGTTTGGTGTTGAGAGTTCCGAATAAATCCAATTCCACATGCTTAGATGTCCGTAACCAGGGACACGATTAATCGACTAGATTTCCACTCCGCGGAGTCTTGTGCACTTTACCTGCAAGAATCATTACCTCCTTTATGTCCTCGCACTGCATGGCGTTTGAAGACGGGACAAACGAAAAAAGGTCTTCCGTAGAGTTCCTCTAGGCCACTGCCGTGCCCATCCATTTGCTACAGTTCTTCTACATCTGCTGGCACCGTCCGTCCAGAGTCACACCTAGGGTTGACCAAGCCAGACCCCATAGTGACTTGCGGCTGCATATGTAAGCTTCCGGTGAAGGTATATCCATCCATCTCTTCGTGCCTTGGTGAAGCTTTCCGCAAGATGTCATGGTGCTTCTACATGCATCCCTGGGTTAACCACTGGGTACTCCAGGGTGCCCTGATACATCCACTTTGCATCGTGTTTTCCTACTATTATTTATAGTGTTTTCAATCAATATAACACTTTGTGGAGCAATTCTAATGCCTTTTAGTTTCTCTCATAATTTGGAAGGTTTACACTTTCTGGATCTTCAAATGAGCTAAAATTTTACGGAGATTTATTTTGGAATAAATAAAAAATAGTAGAGCAAATAAGTACCAGAGGGGGCCACCCAGGTGCCCAGAAGGCACCAGGGCGCGCCTGCCCCCACTAGGCATGCCCTGGTGGGTGGTGGGGCCCCTGGCCAGCCCCCGGTGCCCATCTTCTGGTATATAAGGCCATTTGCCCTAGAAAACAAATAAGGAGAGGACTTTCATGACGGAGCGCCGCTGTCTCAAGGTAGAACTTGGACAAGATCACTTTTTCAGTCCGGCGGAGTGATTCCACCGTGGATACTTACCTCCGGGAGGGGGAAATCAAAGCATTCATCATCACAAACAACCCTCTCATCATGGGAGGACCAATCTCATCAACATCTTCAACAACACCATCTCATCTCAAACCCTAGTTCATCACTTGTATTCAATCTTTCTATCAAAACCTCATATTGGTACCTTTGGGTTGCTAGTCGTGTTGATTATGTCTTCTAGTTGATGCTAGTTGGTTTATTTGGTGGAAGATCATATGTTCAGATCTATTATGCTATTCAATACCCCTGTGATCTTGAGCTTGAGTATGTTTTGTGAGTAGTTACTTTTGTTCTTGAGGACCTGGGAGAAGTCTTGTCATAAGTAATCATGTGAATTTGGTATTCGTTCAATATTTTGATGATATGTATGTTGTTGATTCCCTTAGTGGTGTTGTGTGGACGTCCACTACATGACACTTCACCATATTTGGGCCTAAGGGAATGCATTGTGGAGTAGTAATTAGATGATGGGTTGCTAGAGTGACAGAAGCTTAAACCCCAGTTTATGCACTATTTCTTAAGGGGCTGATTTGGATCCATATGTTCAATGCTATGATTAGATTTATCTTAATTCTTCTTTCATAGTTGCGGATGCTTGCGAGAAGGGTTAATCATAAGTGGGCGGCTTGTTCAAGTAAGTAGCACCTAAGCACCAGTCCACCCACATATCAAATTATCAAAGTAGCGAACATGAATCAAACAAACATGATGATAGTGACTAGATGAAATTCCCATGTGCAATCAGGAATGCTTAGCTTATTGTAAGAGACTATTTCGGCCTGTAATTTTCTTCAAAAAGGATTTGGCTACCTTCCTGCACTTTTGTTACCGTTATTGTTACTTTCTCTTTACAAATTACCTTGCTATCAAACTACCTGTTACCGACAATTTTAGTGCCTGCATAAAATACTTGCTGAAAACCGCTTGTCATTTTCTTTTGCTTCTCATTGGGTTTGACACTCTTACTTACCGAAATGACCACGATAGATCCCCAATACTTTTTGGTCATCATGCCCTTCCATCCATCCTCCACCCAGTAGTAAATTGAAGTCCGTCTTGAGATCTTTAAGTCTTGGGGTTGTTGTCATCAACTTAACTCTGACAACTCCCATGTAATTCACTCAACCAACCCCGTCTACGAAGCATAGCAAAATAACCACAACGTCCCAGACGTTGGTAACAAGGGGAATTTGGGTTCATCCTACCACATGATACTACTCAAGAACATAACTCAAATTCACCTACTTGCAACCATGGTGGGGAGGATAACTACCAATGTAATAAAAATCATAGGTAATGAAACACATGATCAAATGACTTGCATTGGTGACAATCTTCAAACTCTAAAGACTCGTAGTAACAAGCCTCGCACTCCGGGTAATCTATCAAAACAAACCAGACATACATAAGCAATTCATCATACAAATAATACTACAACAGCAAGTAATTCTAATAATAACATAATCATTGAAACACAAAAATAAAACCAAAAAACAAAACCAAGGAAAACACTAGAACTCAATGCAAAGCCTTACTACTAGTAAAACAAGCTAGAAATAAGTTTTCCGCCACTAATAAAATTTTAACAGAAACAAAAATGAAGTTTCTACTAAATAACAGAAAGAAAAACACCTACAAAGTTTTATGAAAAAAATGAACTAAAAATAGTTTACAAAACTCTTATTATGCTCAAAACAAGTTTCTAGTAAGATAAAAGAAATAAAATACCAAAAATAATTTTTAATACAAATAAAATTGCTACTGAAAATTTAACAGAAACAACAGTGAAAATGTCAAAAAGAACAAAATAAAACAATTTAAAGCAATTAAAATTAAAAGAAATAACACAAAACCCATAAAACACTAAAACAATACTATTTTCACTAATACCCTAATTTAAAATAATCTAAAAACTATAAAATAAATCCTATAGATAAAAAATGTCACAAGTGACTAGTAGCCAAAAGAATTATCCAAAAACCAATGTTCCTAGCTCAGGTTATGGCCAATTTGGTGATTTAGCAAATTGGAATAATGCAAATTTAAAATATCCAAATTGAAATTTTCATGCCATCAACAGACGCTGGTACATTGAGGCGGTATACAAATGGTTTTTAACCCCTTTCCGCGATGGCATTTGGAACCGTCGCCAAGTGAGTGACTGCGATAGGGAGGCGGGTCCTTCCCACACAACCCAAAAACCGTCAGGGATTGGGAGCCACCCAAACGCTGCACCCTTGCAACTCGTTTGTGCTCACACTGCCATCGTAGTCGGTATTCTGTGGTGCTACGTTTATGACGCGCGGCCCATCACAAATGGTTCACGATTGTAGAACGTGTATGATAAGTAGACAATCACACACATTCACTTTTCCCAAATCGTATGCGATAACTAATTACTAATTAAGAAGATTAGCTAATCATCATATGAGTGCCGGATAGAATTACGAAATGTCGGACCATCATAAAATCATCGTACATGACAACTATCACACACGCTATTCTGTGGTGCAACGTTTACAATGTGTACCACATTAGAAATAGTTCATGGTTGCAAATCGTGTACGATAAGGCAACTATCGCAAACGTTTAGTTTGCCCGCACCGTTTGTGATATTTTCTGACATCGCACACGCTTTGCAAACGACAACTGTGTTCATGCTTGCACACGTTTCCTCTCTGTAAACCGTGTCGGATTATGGTGTATATCACAAACGTTTGTGTTTTACCGACCGTGTGCGCCGTAATGACCTACAGAGCATAATTTCACTATAATTTAATTGCTGCTATTTCAAATTGTACCAGATTTGAATTTTAAAGTATGCTATAGCTTTATTCATATCCATCATGTTCAAACAACCAATGCATTATTCGATTCATAGGTAAATATGTTCAAGAATTACATAAGCACCAAATAAAGAATGATGAACCACATTTGTATACTTGTACTATTAAAGACGGTAAAGAAAGAGGCAAAATACATTTTGGTTGCTGAACAAGGTGAAGCTGAATGCCCATATTGTGCCCTCCTCCATGTAGAAGGCATGCACGACTCTAGTCCAACCCCTTGTGATGGCCGACCACCCATCCTTCACGGTCTTCATGAAAATATCTAGATAATCATCGTGTTCTGGTAGAAATACTTTAACCTTTGCATGCCCACCAATCATGTAGTTTAAGAGGTGATCTTGAGTAAACTGCTTTGGGAACCACTTCATAGGAAAAAGATTCAGACATTGTAATCTAACACCTCATTATGGGCAGTAAAAGAAGGCTGCAGGGTTCTTACTTAACATCCCACAGTTCGCTATTGTCTTGGATAAAGTGTAAACAAATAGTTTAATTGCCATCTTTTGACCCACTTTACTAACAATCTTTATCGGCTTCCTCACTTGATGCTGGTTCATCAATATCTCATTGCCCCATACGTAGGAAGGGTTGAAGCACGGATCTTTACCAATGACTGATAACCCACAAGTATAGGGGATCGCAACAGTTTTCGAGGGTAGAGTATTCAGCCCTACTTTATAGATTCGATACAAGGGGAGCCAAAGAATATTTGAAGGTATTAGCAGTTGAGTTGTCAATTCAACCACACCTGGAGATTAATTATCTGCAGCAAAGTGATTAGTAGCATAATAGTATGATAGTTTTGATGATAGTAGCAGCAGCAACAGTAATAGTAACAGTGATAGCAGTGATATTGTAGTAGTAACGATAGCAGTAGCAACAGTAGTAACCTAGCCAGAACAATATAAGATAAATTCGTAGGCATTGGATCAGTGACTTGTTGGATGATATTCATCATGAGATAGTTATAACCTAGGGTGATACGACACTAGCTCCAGTTCGTAAATATAATGTAGGCATGTATTCCGTAAATAGTCATACATGCTTATGGAAAGAACTTGCATGACGTCTTTTGTCCTACCCTCCCATGGCAGCGGGGTCCTATTGGAAACCAAGGGATATTAAGGCCTCCTTTTAATAGAGAACTGGAACAAAGCATTAGCACACGGTGAATACATGAACTCCTCAAACTGTGGTCACCATTGGGAGTGGTCCCGATTTCTGTCACTCCGGGGTTGCCGGATCATAACACGTAGTAGGTGACTATAACTTGTAAGATCGGATCTAGAACATGGATATAATGATGATAACATAAACGGTTCAGATCTTAAATCATGGCACTCGTCCCCAAAGTGACAAGCATTAAGCATGACAAAGTCATAGCAACATCAATCTCAGAACATAGTGGATACTAGCGATCAAGCCCTAACAAAACTAACTCAATTACATGATGAATCTCATCTAAATCCTCACCGACCAGCGAGCCTACGAAGGAATTACTCACTCCTGGTGGGGAGCATGATGGAATTGGCGATGGAGATGTGTTTGAAGGAAATATGCCCTAGAGGCAATAATAAAGTTATTATTTATTTCCTCATATCATGATAAATGTTTATTATTCATGCTAGAATTGTATTAACCGGAAACATAATACATGTGTGAATATATAGACAAACAGAGTGTCACTAGTATGCCTCTACTTGACTAGCTTGTTAATCAAAGATGGTTATGTTTCCTAACCATGAACAAGGAGTTGTTGTTTGATTAACAAGGTCACATCATTAGTTGAATGATCTGATTGACATGACCCATTCCGTTAGCTTAGCACCCGATCGTTTAGTATGTTTCTATTGCTTCCTTCATGACTTATACATGTTTCGATGACTATGAGATTATGCAACTCCCGTTTACCGGAGGAACACTTTGTGTGCTACCAAACGCGTCAACGAATCGGGTGATTATAAAGGTGCTCTACAGGTGTCTCCGAAGGTACTTGTTCAGTTGGCATATTTCGAGATTAGGATTTGTCACTCCGAATGTCGGACAGTTATCTCTAGTCCCTCTCGGTAATACACATCACTTAAGCCTTGCAAGCATTTCAACTAATGAGTTAGTTGTGAGATGATGTATTACGGAACGAGTAAAGAGACTTGCCGGTAACGAGATTGAACTAGGTATTGGATACCGACGATCGAATCTCGGGCAAGTAACATACCGATGACAAAGGGAACAACGTATGTTGTTGTGCGGTTTGACCGATAAAGATCTTCAGAGAATATGTAGGAACCAATATGGGCATCCGTGTCCCGCTATTGGTTATTGACCGAGATGTGTCTCGGTCATGTCTACATTATTCTCGAACCGTAGGGTCCGCACGCTTAAGGTTTCGATGATGCTTCATTATGAGTTTATATATTTTGATGTACTCAAGGTTGTTCGAGTCCGGATGTGATCATGGACATGATGAGGAGTCTCAAATGGTCGAGACATAAAGATTGATATATTGGACGGATATATTTGGACACCGGAAAGGTTCCGGTGAGATTGAAATATACCGAATTCCGGAGGTTACCGAACCCCGGTATGTATATGGGCCTTATTGGGCCATAGTGGAAGGGAGGAGAAGGACCAAGGAGGGGCGCCCCAAGCCCAATCCGAATGGGAAGGGGCCTGCCCCCTTTCCTTCTCTCCTCCCCTCTTCCTTCCTTCTCCTACTCCGAATAGGAAGGGGGCCAAACCTACTTGGAGTAGGTTTGCCCCTAGGGCGCCTCCCCCTTGGGCCGGCCTCCTCCTCCCTCCCTCCTTTATATACGGGGTAGGGGGCACCCTAGACACACAAGTTGATCATTGAGATCGCCCTTAGCTGTGTGCGGTGCCCCCCTCCACGATATTACACCTCGGTCATATTGTAGTGGTGCTTAGGCGAAGCCCTACGACAGGAGAATATCAAGATCGTCACCACGCCGTCGTGCTGACGGAACTCCTCCCCGCGCCTCTGCTGGATCGGAGATCGGGGTGCGTCATCGAGCTGTACGTGTGTCAAGAACTCGGAGGTGCCGGAGTAACGGTGCTTGGATCGGTTGAACCGGGAGGACGTACGACTACTTCCTCTATGTTGTGTCAATGCTTCCGCTTCGGTCTACGAGGGTACGTGGACAACACTCTCCCCTCTTGTTGCTATGCATCACCATGATCTTGCGTGTGCGTAGGAATTTTTTTGAAATTACTACATTTCCCAACAGTGGTATCAGAGCCTAGGTTTTTATGGTTTGATGTTATATGCACGAGTAGAACACAAGTGAGTTGTGGGCGATATAAGTCATACTGCTTACCAGCATGTCATACTTTGGTTCGGCGGTATTGTTGGATGAAGCGGCCCGGACCGACATTACGCCAGACGCTTACGCGAGACTGGTTTTACCGCCGTGCTTTGCACACAGTGACTAGCGGGTGTCGGTTTCTCCAACTTTAGTTGAACTGAGTGTGCTACGCCCGGTCCTTGCGAAGGTTAAAACAACAACAACTTGACAAACTATCGCTGTGGTTTTGATGCGAGGTGAGATTGGTTCTTGCTAAAGCCCGTAGCAGCCACGTAAAACTTGCAACAACAAAGTAGAGGACGCCTAACTTGTTTTTGCAGGCATGTTGTGATGTGATATGGCCAAGACATGATGCTATATTTTATTGTATGAGATGATCATGTTTTGTAACCGGTTATCGGCAATCGGCGGGAGCCATATGGTTGTCGCTTATTGTATGAAATGCAACGCATACATAATTGCTTTACTTTATCACTAAGTGGTAGCGATAGTCGTAGAAGCAATAGACGGCGTAAACAACAACGATGCTACGATGGAGATCAAGGTGTCGCGCCGGTGACGATGGTGATCATGATGGTGCTTCGGAGATGGAGATCACAAGCACAAGATGATGGTGGCCACATCATATCACTTATATTGATTGCATGTGATGTTTATCCTTTATGCATCTTATCTTGCTTTGATTGACGGTAGCATTTTAAGATGATCTCTCACTAAAATTATCAAGAAGTGTTCTCCCGAGTATGCACCGCTGCCAAAGTTCGTCGTGCCTGCACACCACGTGATGATCGGGTGTGATAAGCTCTCGTCCATCTACAACGGATGCAAGCCAGTTTTGCACACGCGAAATACTTAGGTTAAACTTGACGAGCCTAGCATATGCAGATATGGCCTCGGAACACGGAGACCGAAAGGTCGAGCGTGAATCATATAGTAGATATGATCAACATAAGATGTTCACCATTGAAAACTACTCCATCTCACGTGATGATCGGTTATGGTTTAGTTGATTTGGATCACGTGATCACTTAGATGACTAGAGAGATGTCTGTCTAAGTGGGAGTTCTTAAGTAATATGATTAATTGAACTTAAATTTATCATGAACTTAGTCATGGTAGTATTTTGCAAATTATGTTATAGATCAATAGCTTGCGTTGTTGCTTTCATATGTTTATTTTGATATGTTCCTAGAGAAAATTGTGTTGAAAAATGTTAGTAGCAATGATGCGGATTGGATCCGTGATCCGAGGTTTATCCTCATTGCTGCACGTAAGAATTATGTCCTTAATGCACCGCTAGGTGATGCACCTATTGCACGAGTAGATGCGCACGTTATGAACGTTTGGCTAGCTCAATATGATGACTACTTGATAGTTTTGTGCACCATGCTTTATGGCTTAGAATCGGGACTTCAAAGATGTTTTGAACATCATGGACCATATGAGATGTTCCAGGAATTGAAGTTAATATTTCAAGCAAATACCCGAGTTGAGAGATATGAAGTCCCAACAAGTTCTATAGCTAAAAGATGGAGGAGAATCGCTCAACTAGTGAGCATGTGCTCAGATTGTCTGGGTACTACAATCACTTGAATCTAGTGGGAGTTAATCTTCCAGATAAGATAGTGATTGACAGAATTCTCTAGACATCATCACCAAGTTAGTAGAACTTCGTGATGAACTATAATATGCAAGTGATGATGAAAACAAATCCCAAGCTCTTCGCGATGCAAAAATCGGCGAAGGTAGAAATCGAAGAAAAACATCAAAGTGTTGATTGTGGAAAAGATCACTAGTTTCAAGAAAAAGGGCAAAGGGAAGAAGGGGAACTTCAAGAAGAACGGCAAGCAAGTTGCTACTCAAGTGAAGAAGCCCAAGTCTGGACCTAAGCCTGAGACTAAGTGCTTCTACTGCAAAGGGACTGGTCATTGAAGCGTAACTACCCCAAGTATTTGGCGGATAAGAAGGATGGCAAAGTGAACAAGGGTATATTTGATATACTGAGTTATTGATGTGTGCTTTACTAGTGTTTATAGTAGCCCCGAGTATTTGATACTTGTTCGGTTGCTAAGATTAGTAACTCAAACAGAGTTACGTAATAAACAGAGACTAGTTGAAGGGAAAGTGATGATGAGTGTTGGAAGTAGTTCCAAGATTGATATGATCATCATCGCACACTCCTTATACTTTTGGGATTAGTGTTAAACCTAAATAAATGTTATTTGGCGCTTATGCTGAGCATGAATATGATTTGATCATGTTTATTGCAATACGGTTATTCATTTAAAATCAAAGAATAATTGTTGTTCTATTTACATGAATAAAACCTTCAATGTCATACACCCAATGAAAATAGTTTGTTGGATCTCGATCGTAGTGATACACATATTCATAATATTGAGGCCAAAAGATGCAAAGTTAATAATGATAGTGCAACTTATTTGTGGCACTGCCGTTTGGGTCATATCGGTGTAAAGCGCATGAAGAAACTCCATAAAGATGGATTTTTGGAATCACTTGGTTATGAATCATTTTGATGCTTGCGTACCGTGCCTTTTGGGCAAGATGACTAAAACTCCGTTCTTCGAAACAATGGAACGAATACATACTGATGTATGCAGACCAATGAGTATGAAGGCTCGTGGCAAGTATCGTTATTTTCTGACCTTCACAAGATGATTTGAGCAGATATGGGTATATCTACTTGATGAAACATAAGTCTGAAATAGTTGAAAGGTTCAAAGAATTTTAGAGTGAAGTGGAAAATCATCGTAACAAGAAAATAAAGTTTCTGCGATCTGATCGCGGAGAAGAATATTTGAGTTACGAGTTGGGTCTTCAATTAAAACAATGTGGAATAGTTTCACAGCTCACGCCACCTCGAACACCACAACGTTATGGTGTGTCCGAACGTCGTAACCGCACTTTATTGGATTTGGTGCGATCTATAATGTCTCTTACTGATTTACCAATATTGTTTTGGGGTTATGCATTAGAGACAGCTGCATTCACATTAAAAGGGCACCATCTAAATCCGTTGAGACGACAACATATGAACTGTGGTTTAGCAAGAAACCCAAGTTGTCATTTCTAAAGTTTGGGGCTGCGATGCTTATGTGAAAAAGTTTCATCCCGATAAGCTCGAACCCAAATCGAGAAGTGCGCCTTCTTAGAATACCCAAAGGAAATAGTTGGGTACACCTTCTATCACAGATCCGAAGGCAAGATATTCGTTGTTAAAATGGATCCTTTCTAGAGAAGGAGTTTCTCTCGAAAGAAGTGAGTGAGAGGAAAGTAGAATTTGATGAGGTAATCGTACTGTTCCCTTATTGAAAGTAGTTCATCACAGTAAATCAGTTCCTGTGACAAATACACCAATTAGTGAGGAAGCTAATGATATTGATCATAAAACTTCAGATAAAGTTACTACAGAACCTCGTAGGTCTTCCAGAGTAAGATCCGCACCAGAGTGGTGTAGTAATCATGTTCTGGAAGTCATGTTGCTAGACCATGATGAACCTACGAACTATGAGGAAGTGATGATGAGCCCAGATTCTGCGAAATGGCTCGAGGCCATAAAATCTGAGATATGATCCATGTATGAGAACAAAGTATGGACTTTGATTGACTTGCTCGATGATCAGCAAGCCATGTTAAATAAATGGATCTTCAAGAGGAAGACGGACACTGATAGTAGTATTACTATCTACCAAGCTCGACTTGTTGCGAAAGGTTTTCAACAAGTTCAAGGTGTTGAATACGATGAGATTTTCTCACTTGTATCGATGCTTAAGTCTGTCTGAATCATGTTAGAAATTGCCACATTTTATGAAATCTGGCAAATGGATGTCAAAACTACATTCCTTAATGGATTTATTAAAGAAGAGTTGTATATGATGCAACCAGAAGGTTTTGTCAATCCTAAAGGTGCTAACAAAATGTGCAAGCTCCAGCGATCCATCTATGGACTGGTGCAAGCATCTCGGAGTTGGAATATACGTTGATCAAAGCATATAGTTTATACAGACTTGCAGTGAAGCATGTATTTACTAGAAAGTGAGTGGGAGCACTACATCATTTCTGATAAGTATATGTAAATGACATATTGTAGATCGGAAATAATGTAGAATTATTCTGCAAAGCATAAAGGAGTGTTTGAAAGGAGTTTTTTCAAAGAAAGACCTCGGTGAAGCTGCTTACATATTGAGAATCAAGATCTATAGAGATAGATCAAGACGCTTGATAAGTTTTTTCAATGAGTACATACCTTGACAAGATTATGAAGTAGTTCAAAATGGAACAGTCAAAGAAAGAGTTCTTGCCTGTGTTACAAGGTGTGAAATTGAGTAAGACTCAAAAGCCGACCACGACAGAAGATAGAAAGAGAATGAAAGTCATTCCCTATGCCTTGGCCATAGGTTCTATGAAGTATGCCATGTCTGTGTACCGATCTATTGTATACCCTACAATCGAGTTTGGCAAGGAGTACAATAGTGACCTAGGAGTAGATCATCGACAGCGGTCAAAATTATCCTTAGTGGAATAAGGATATGTTTCTCGATTATGGAAGTGACAAAGGTTCGCCGTAAAGGGTTACGCCGATGCAAGTTTTGACACCGATCCGATGACTCTAAGTCTCGATCTAGATACATATTGAAAGTGGGAGCAATTAGCTAGAGTAGCTCCGCAAGAGCATTGTAGACATAGAAAATTGCAAAATGCATAACGGATCTGAATGTGAAAGACCCGTTGACTAAGATTCTCTCACAAGCAAAACATGATCACACCTTAGTACTCTTTGGGTGTTAATCACATAGCGATGTGAACTAGATTACTGAATCTAGTAAACCCTTTGGGTGTTGGTCACATGGCGATGTGAACTATGGGTGTTAATCACATGGTGATGTGAACTAGATTATTGACTCTAGTGCAAGTGGGAGACTGAAGGAAATATGCCCTAGAGGCAATAATAAAGTTATTATTTATTTCCTCATATCATGATAAATGTTTATTATTCATGCTAGAATTGTATTAACCGGAAACATAATACATGTGTGAATATATAGAGAAACAGAGTGTCACTAGTATGCCTCTACTTGACTAGCTTGTTAATCAAAGATGGTTATGTTTCCTAACCATGAACAAGGAGTTGTTGTTTGATTAACAAGGTCACATCATTAGTTGAATGATCTGATTGACATGACCCATTCTGTTAGCTTAGCACCCGATCGTTTAGTATGTTGCTATTGCTTCCTTCATGACTTATACATGTTCCTATGACTATGAGATTATGCAACTCCGGTTTACCGGAGGAACACTTTGTGTGCTACCAAACTCACAACGTAACTGGGTGATTATAAAGGTGCTCTACAGGTGTCTCCGAAGGTACTTGTTGAGTTGGCGTATTTCGAGATTAGGATTTGTCACTCCGAATGTCGGAGAGGTATCTCTGGGCCCTCTCGGTAATACACATCACTTAAGCCTTGCAAGCATTTCAACTAATGAGTTAGTTGTGAGATGATGTATTACGGAACGAGTAAAGAGACTTGCCGGTAACGAGATTGAACTAGGTATTGGATACCGATGATCGAATCTCGGGCAAGTAACATACCGATGACAAAGGGAACAACATATGTTGTTGTGCGGTTTGACCGATAAAGATCCTCGTAGAATATGTAGGAACCAATATGGGCATCCAGGTCCCGCTATTGGTTATTGACCGGGGATGTGTCTCGGTCATGTCTACATTATTCTCGAACCGTAGGGTCCGCACGCTTAAGGTTTCGATGACAGTTTCATTATGAGTTTATATATTTTGATGTACCGAAGGTTGTTTGGAGTCCCGGATGTGATCATGGACATGACGAGGAGTCTCGAAATGGTCGAGACATAAAGATTGATATATTGGACGGATATATTTGGACACCGGAAAGGTTCCGGGTGAAATTGGAAATATACCGGAAGTGGGCCATAGTGGAAGGGAGGGAGAAGGAGCAAGGGAGGGGGCGCGCCCCCAAGCCCAATCCGAATTGGGAAGGGGGCCGGCCCCCCCTTTCCTGCTCTCCTCCCCCCTCTTCCTTCCTTCTCCTACTCCGAATAGGAAAGGGGGGGGCCAAACCTACTTGGAGTAGGTTTGCCCCCCTAGGGCACGCCTCCCCCTTGGGCCAGCCTCCTCCTCCCTCCCTCCTTTATATACGGGGGTAGGGGGGCACCCTAGACACGCAAGTTGATCATTGAGATCGTTCCTTAGCCGTGTGCGGTGCCCCCCTCCACGATATTACACCTCGGTCATATTGTAGTGGTGCTTAGGCGAAGCCCTGCGACAGGAGAACATCAAGATCGTCACCACGCTGTCATGCTGACGGAACTCCTCCCCGCGCCTCTGCTGGATCGGAGATCGGGGTGCGTCATCGAGCTGTACGTGTGTCAAGAACTCGGAGGTGCCGGAGTAACGGTGCTTGGATCGGTTGAACCGGGAGGACGTACGACTACTTCCTCTACGTTGTGTCAACGCTTCCGCTTAGGTCTACGAGGGTACGTGGACAACACTCTCCCCTCTCGTTGTTATGCATCACCATGATCTTGCGTGTGCATAGGAATTTTTTTGAAATTACTACGTTCCCCAACAGTGTTGGTGATGACGAAGATCCAAGATCCCTCTCTCCGGAGCCCCAAACGGACTCCAGATCTACCCTCCCGAGGAAGAACAGGGCTTGGCGGCAGCTCCATCTCGTGAAATGCGATAATTCTTTCTCCCTGATATTTTTCTGGTAATATGGGATTTTATTGCGTCGGTTTGGAGGTCAGCGGGCCACCAGGTGGGCAGCACCCACCTAGGCGCGCCTGGGGGGGGGGGGGCTGGCATGCCCTCGTGGGTTGTGCCCACCCAGGTGCCCCCCTCAGGTCCATCCCGGCTCTAGAAATTCTCTTTTATTGTATAAATAATCCTCGCAAAGTTTCGTACCATTCCGAGAACTTTTATTTCTGCACAAAAACAACACCATGGTAGTTCTGCCGAAAACAACGTCAGTCCGGGGTTAGTTTCATTCCAATCATGCAAATTAGAGTCCAAAACAAGAGGAAATTTTTTAGGAAAAGTAGATATGTTGGAGACGTATCAACTCCCCCAAGCTTAAACCTTTGCTTGTCCTCAAGCAATTCAGTTGATAAACTGAAAGTGAAAAAGAAAAACTTTTACGAACTCTTTTGCTCTTGTTTTATAAATAATCTTAAACAGCACCCAGGTTTTCAACAAAGATTATGGCTAATCATGTCGAGAATAACTCTTAAAAATTATATTAAATCATATCAATGACATAAACAACTAGAGAGCAATAATAAGATATCTCAAATAGCAATAGGTTGTCAAAACAACCATGATATAACATGACAATAGTGGTATCTCGCTAGCCCTTTCTAAGACTGCAAAACATAAATGCAGAGCACCCCCAAAGTTCAAGCAACGACTAAACATTGTAATTCATGATAGAAAAGATCTAGTCATGATGCACCCAACAATAGCTATACACAATGCATCAGCATGACTGCAGTGCTCTCAGGTTCTGGATATTATTTGAGAAGGTGATGACACGACATAAAAGTAAATGGATAGTCCCTTCGCAGAGGGAAGCAGTGATTTGCAGAGGTGCCAGAGCTCACATTCTTAAAACAGAGGTAAATGATATTTTGGGACATGCACCCTTCTTATTCACTTCACGACCATCAGTTATCAATATCTTCCATTCTAAGCACGCTAGTGGCGGTTCCCAACCAGAAAGGTAAAGGTTATGACTCCATTGGGAGTTTTTGTTTGATTATTTGTAAGCTGTTTTCTTTTTGCAGTTCGGGACTGGCCAACCCTATTACCACCCTTTTCTCGTGCGATGGCGAGTGAATAAACACTCGACCTGAGAATAACCCACTTAGTATGGAAGATACCGACCACCTCCTGTCGTTCCATGAACGATCCAGGCACACAAAAGGATATTTATTTGAAGTTTTTAGAGGTGGCACATGCAAATTTACGTAGGACAGCAGGGTAATACCGCATATAGGTAGGTATGGTGGACTCATCTGGAATAACTTGGGTTTCAGATTTTTGATGTACAAGCAGAGTTCCCACTTAGTACAGGCGAAGGCTAGCAAATAGGTTGAGAAGCGGCCAGCTAGAGAGCAACAATGCTCATGAACATGCATTATGTATAACATTGGATACTAGCATGAGTAGGGTATGAACACCATGAACATAAATATCATAGAGGCTATGTTGGTTTTGATTCAACTACATGCATGAACATGTGCCAAGTCAAGCCACTTGAACATTCAGAGGAGGATACCATATCATCATACTACATCACAATCATTTTAACACAATGTTGATATCAAAGATAAATCATTATTCACGCCTAGCTACTTATGCATGGCATGAGAAACTATAATCTCTAATTGTCATTGCAAACATGTTTGATCATAATAGGCTGAAGCACAGATACTAGGTTAAACATATTTACAAAAACAGAACAAGTCGAGTTCATACCCTTTTCTGTCTGCAACGGCCAGTTCATCTAATATCGTCATTATTGCCTTTCACTTGCACGACCGAATGATTTGAAAATATGCAAGGTGATGTGGACTAAGCTGGAATCTGCAAACATTTTATTCAAGAGGAGAAGACAAGGTAGTATGGGCTCTTTGTTAGATCAACATAATTCAAATGAGAGCCACTCAACATTTTCATCGTGGTCTTCTCCTCGGTATGACTCGATAGAAGAAAAAGAAATTCAGAGAAACACACTGAAATATTTTTGGAGCTTTTGGTTTTTCAAAAGCAAGCAAATGAAAAAGGGGAAAAGCAAAAATGAGAAAAACCATTTACACGGGAAAGCTCCCAACAAGTAAAAGAAGAACAAGGAAATCCTTTTGGGTTTTCTTTTAGTGCTATAGCAATTTAAACTCAAAATAAAAATAAAAAAGAGGCAAGAAAATAAATTAAACATGAATGATACAATGAAAAACTGTGGACTCCGACAACTGGCATGAAATGTATGAACATGAATGTAATGTCGGTGGGAATACGTACTCCCCCTATCTTAGGATTTTGGCCTAGCTTGGTAATCACCAGTCGTAGAAGCCGTGAGGTCCGATGTTGAAGGTCTGGGGAGTAGGCACCATAGGGTCCCACTGCTGGGGCTCCACCTGTGCTGCCGCCAGGTTGTTCCGTTAAGCGACAATGTCCTCAGGCATAACTCTGTATCTGTTCCTGGCAACATAATCAAACAAAGCAGGTGCAGGCAAGGGGGTAACATCACGAGTGTTTTCACTAAAAACAAAATTATAAGGCAAGTCAAGATCAGAGTGATCAACGGCAAGGAAATGATGGTCTAACATAGATGCTCTATCAAGGTAAACCTTGGGCAAGGGGTGATCATGTTGGCGTATCTGCACAATGAAGTGAGTAGCCAAACGAGTAGCGTAAATGCCCCCATGTATTTGACCCTTGAATCTGTTAAGGTGAAGGCGACGTGCCACAATAGCTCCCAAGCTAAAAGTGTTGTCGCCATAAAGTGCACGACGTAAAAAAATAAAGTTTGGGGCGCTAAGTGAACCTACCTTCTCTCTCGCTAGCAAGCACTTTGCGATAAATAGAGCAAAATAATGCATGGCAGGAAACTGCAAGCTAGCGGCAGTGGTTGCTGATACTCCTCTCTCATACCCCACAGTGAGAGTACGGTAAAACTATCAAACTCTGATGTCCTAGGCTCTACCAAACCCCCATGAGTAGGAAGCATGCATATGTTACAAAAGTCAGTAAGTGGAATTTGGTGGGGTTCAGCATATAAGTTAAATGACACCTCAGGAGGACTATCCCTACAATGAAACTGAAATTTTTGCACAAAGGAATTTGTGAGAAGATGATATTGTTCGCATTCGGCTGCGATGAAGTTGGTGAGGCCGACATTAGCAGCATATTAGTTGAACTCTTGGAGGATTCCGGCCTCTTCCATGAAATCATTGTTTGACCACTCACACGGTCGTAGTTTCGCCAACCTCGAGGTATGAAGATCATTGTCAGAAGATTTCCCAATAACCCCCTTGGAGTTCTTTTTGGAAGCAAACTTTCTGAAGATATTCATCTTTTTCCTATGAACAAAATTCTGAAATTTTTAGTTCACAAATTTTTTCTCAACAAAACTTCACAAAATTGATAACAACTACTCATAGGGATGTATAGAGGCCATAGCAAGCATTCAAACTACTTAGAACTCTAAGAATTCAACATGGTAGCTCATCTACAGCAACACCAGCAGTAGCTAATTATTCTAAGTATAAACCACTAAAACAAAAACTAATTGGACACATGGAGGAGTCACATACCAAGCAACAAATGCCCGAAACAGTTTCGGAAACGGAGCTTCGAGCAAAGAGATCGAAATCCGCGGTCTCGGGAGCAAGAACACGAGAGAGTGTGTTGGTGATTTTTTTTTGGGTGAATAGAGTGGTGTGGGAGGAAGAAGTAAGTGAGGGGACCCACTAGGTGGGCAGCATCCACAAGGGCGCGCCTAGGGGTGCTGGCGGGCCCAGGTGGGTTGTGCCCACCTGGTGCACCTCCCTCAGGTATTATTTGCACCAGAAATTCATAAATATTCAGAAAAAAATCATGTCAGGTTTTCAGAGCATTCTGAGAACTTTTATTTTTGGGCCATTTTTTATTGCACAGAAAAAGTAGAAAACGGATAAAGCATGGCATTTTATTTTATTTAACTAATAAAAACAGAAAACAAAAGGTAGGGACAAAAGGTAGTGCTTACTAAATTCATCAACTTCATACCTCTCAAAAATGATCCATTAATAAGGTTGATCAAGTCATATTAACAACCACTTTCGATTAGCATGAAACCAAAGAACTTTCGTAAATCACTAAGTTACCTCAAAGGGGATATGGATGTCCCCAACAATAAGCATTTCATATTTCATTTTGACAGTAGGTAGAGGTAGTTGAAAACTTCCAATAGTGATTGTCGTCGATTTTTCAGTAACATTGATACCATTCACTTGGAATTGTTTCTTCGGAAAGTGCACTGTATGCTCATCTCATTGATATGAAAAGTGACCTTGCTTTTATTGCAATCAATAACAGCCCCTGCGGTATTCAAGAAGGGTTTACCAAGGATAATCGACATGTTTTCATCCTCGGGCATCTCAAGTATAACAAAGTCAGTCAAAATAGTAACATTAGCAACAACAACGGGCACATCCTCACAAATACCGACAGGTATGGCATATGATTTATCAGCCATTTGCAATGATATTTCAGTAGGTGTGAGCTTGTTCAAATCAAGTCGTTTATATAAAGACAAAGGCATAACACTAACACCAGCTCCTAAATCAGATAAAGCAGTTTTCACATAATTTCTTTTAATGGAGCAAGGTATAGTTGGTATCCCTGGATCTCCAAGTTTTTTAGGTTCTGCATCTTTCAAGGTGTAATTAGCAAGCATAGTGGAGATTTCAGCTTCCGGTATTTTTCTCTTATTAGTGATGATGTCTTTCATGTACTTTACATAAGGAAGCATTTTCAAGATATCAGTCAAGCGAGTGCGCAAAAAGACTGGCCTAATCATTTCAGCAAAGCGTTCAAATTCCTCATCATCTTTATTTTTAGTTGATTTAGGTGGAAAGGGCATAGGCTTTTGAACCCAAGGTTCTCTTTCCTTCCCATGTTTTCTAGCAACAAAGTCTCTTTTATCGTATCTTTTATTCTTAGGTTGTGGGTTATCAAGATCAACAGCTGGTTCTATCTCAACATCATTATCTGGTTTTTTATCATTAGGTTGAGTGTTTTCATGAACCTCATCATTATCTTTTTCATTATCAGAAGGTGAGTGTTCATTACCAGATTGAGTTTCAGCATCAGAGATAGAAACTTCATTATCATTATCAGGAGGTTTTTCTATTTCGGGTTCGCTAGAGGTAGGCAAAGTCTTATCATTATTGTTCTTCTTTTTCTTTTTTGAAGAACTAGGTGTTGTGGTGTTGTTCCTTTGTGAATCCTGTTCAATCTCTTAGGATGACCCTCAGGATAAAGTGGTTCCTGAGTCATTTTACCTCCTCTAGTTGCTTCTCTAACAGCAAAGTCACTTATATTATTGTTCATTTCATCAAGTAACTCTCTTTGAGATTTAGCAACTTCTTCTAATTGAGGTTGAACAATAGAGGCATGTTTTCCTACACCTCTAACATCATTTGAGATTCTAAATAACAAGTCACTTAAGCGAGCAATCATATCAGAGTTGTATTTCAGTTGTTTCATAACATTGGCATTAAAGTGATCTTGCTTTCTAATGTAATTATCAAACTCATGAAGGCATTGACTAGGGTGTTTATTATGAGGATCATCACTATCATTGAATTTCATTAACGATTTTACCTCTACCACCTTGGGTGTTGGTGGTGCTTCAAGCCCATGTATTTCTTCAATAGGTGGTAAATTTTTAACATCCTCGGCCTTAATACCTTTTTCCTTCATAGATTTCTTTGCCTCTTGCATATCTTCAGGACTGAGATATAAGATACCCCTCTTCTTCGGAGTGGGTTTAATAGGTGCTTTAGGAGGAGTCCAGTCATCATAAATTTTTCTTTATGTTATTCAATAATTCCTCAGCTTGCTAAATAGTTTGTTCCCTGAAAACACAACCAACACAACTATCTAGGAAGTCCCTAGAAGCATCGGTTAGTCCATTATTGAAGATATCAAGTATTTAATTTTTCTTTAGAGGATGATCAGGCAAAGCATTAAGAAGTTGGATAATCCTCCCCCAAGCTTGTGGGAGATTCTCTTCTTCAATTTGCACAAAGTTAAATATTTCCTGCAAGGCAGCTTGTTTCTTATAGCAGGGAAATATTTTTTGGCGAAGTAATGGATCATATCCTGGGGACTACGCACACAACCAGGAGCAAGAGTATTGTACCAAGATTTAGCATCACCCTTTAATGATAAAGGAAATAAATTGAGAATATAGTAATAGAAAATCTTCTCATCGTGAGCAAAAAGGGTGGCTATATCATTCAACTTAGTAAGATGTGCCACAACAGTTTCAGTTTCATAACCATGGAAAGGATCAGATTCAACCAAATTGATTAACTATGGGTCGACAGAGAATTCATAATCCTTATCAACAATAACAATAGGTGAAGTAGCAAACTCAGGGTCACATTTAATTTAAGCATTCAGAGATCTTTCTTTATACTTGCATAATAATTTTTCTAGATCATCTTTATCCTTACCAGCAAGAATATCTCTAGTTGCCTCCTCACTCATAGTATAAACTTCTGGTACCTCTGGCAATTCATATCTAGGAGGATTAGTTCTAGAAGGTGTTTTAGTAGTTTCAGTTTCAAGTTCGTCATCAGATTCAACAACATCATGTTGTCTTACTCTAGCAATTTGTTCATCAAGAAATTCACCTAGTGGCACATCATCAAGCAAGGTACTAGCATCATCATCATGAATAACATTCATAGCAGAAGTAGCATCATCAATAACTTGCGACATATCAGAATTAATAGTATGTTCTGGAGGTGCAAGTTTACTTATAACAGACGGTGAATCTAAAGCAAAACCGGATGGAAGTTCCTTACCTCCCCTCGTCTTTGAGGGAAAAAATCGTAGTCTTAGCATCCTTCAGATTCTTCATAGAGATAATATGATAATAATCCCAAGTGACTCAAAAAATATAGCTATGCTCCCCAGCAATAGCGCAAGAAAAAGGTCTTGATAACCCACAAGTATAGGGGATCGCAACAGTTTTCGAGGGTAGAGTATTCAACCCAACTTTATAGATTCGACACAAGGGGAGCCAAAGAATATTTGAAGGTATTAGCAGCTGAGTTGTCAATTAAACCACACCCACAGATTAATTATCTGCAGCAAAGTTATTAGTAGCACAGTAGTATGATAGTTTTCATGATAGTAGCAGCAGCAACAGTAACAGTAACAATGATAGCAGTGATATTGTAGCAGTAATAATAGCAGTAGCAATAGTAGTAACTTAGAACAATATAAGATAACTTCATAGGCATTGGATCGGTGACTCGTTGGATGATATTCATCATGAGATAGTTATAGCCTAGGGCGATACAGCACTAGCTCCAGTTCATAAATATAATGTAGGCATGTATTCCATAAATAGTCATACGTGCTTATGGAAAGAACTTGCATGACATCTTTTGTCCTACGCCCCCGTGGCAGCGGGGTCCTATTGGAAACTAAGGGATATTAAGGCCTCCTTTTAATAGAGAACCGGAAGAAAGCATTAGCACATGGTGAATACATGAACTCCTCAAACTACGGTCATCACCGGGAGTGGTCCCGATTTCTGTCACTCCGGGGTTGCCAGATCATAACACGTAGTACGTAAATATAACTTGCAAGATCGGATCTAGAACATGGATATAATGATGATGACATAAATAGTTCAGATCTGAAGTCATGGCACCCGGGCCCAAAGTGACAAGCATTAAGCATGGCAAAGTGATAGCAACATCAATCTCAGAACATAGTGGATACTAGGGATCAAGCCCTAACAAAACTAACTCAATTACATGATGAATCTCATCCAACTCCTCACCGACCAGCGAGCCTACGAAGGAATTACTCACTCTCGGTGGGGGGTGTCACAGCCCCAGTTCAGCCCTTGCTTGACTTTGCTTGTCCATCATGCCATCATGTTTAAATTCCAAAGAAATTTGAAATGGGGATTGTTGAAACCCTAGCACCAAATGAAATTTAACTAGGTTCAATAAAAATATTTTCAATAACCCAGAATGCCCTTTGGAAATGTTCATAATTTCTATTAAAGGTGAAAACCTCTTCCAAAAATGATGAACATATTTATAGGCTATTCCTGGATTTTTGAATTAAATTATACAGTATTTGCATTTGGGCATTTAATTGCTAATAATATTTCAAATGCTCAAATAATCACAAACTGAAATGTTTACTGTTGGAAATGTTCCAAACGGTGACATGGAGCGATTTCATGATTTTTGTAATACTCGCATTTTAATAAAGCCCTAAATTTACGTAAAAATAAAACAGAGCGAGACCTACACTGCACTTACTGTCCAGGCTGGCCGCCCAAATGGCAGCCCACCCGGCGGCCCAGCCCACCACCGCTGCCACCACCACCAACCTCTCGCCAGAAGGATGAGAGGCGTGGCCGCCATGGCACAGCGCCCGTGCCACCTCCTGCTTCACTCACGACGCTGGGCTGGTGGACGCCACGCACCCCGACCCCCTCGCCTGTCCACTCCTCCTCTCCTCCTCCTCTCTCTCGCTTGCGCAGCCACCGAATGCCATCGCCACTTGGCCACTGCTACCATGGCCACCCCACGCCTCGCCGACGCGCCCAAAAGCTCCGCCACTTCGTCCTCAACCTCCTCACCAAGCCAAGCGACGCCGGACGCACCCGAACGCACTCGCCGCCGTCTTCTTCAACCTTCGGCTCCGAGATCGCCGGAGATGCTCCGACGCCGTCCGGCCTCCCCCGAGCACGCTGAGCTACTCATCGACCTCGCCGTGAGCTCCTCTGCTGAACCCCTCTCTCCCCGCGCTCTATTTCCCTCTCTAGCCGCTGTTCCCATCGAGCCCGAGAGCTCGGCTCCACCGGCCATGTCGCCGCCGTGGCCACTATCACTTAGAGCTGCAACCGAGCGCGTCACCGTGCTCAGCACATCACCAGGAGGCCGTATCACCCAGCCGTTCGCCCCACCGTGCCCCACAGCACCACTTCCAACCTCGCCCGAACTCCGGCCGCCGCATTCGTGCTCGCCGCCGTCGACTCAGACCACCCCAGCTCCTCCCGGTTGGCCTACTAGATGCGCGCGAGCCCCAGCTACGCGTAGGACCAAACCGCAGTGCGCCTCCGCCGCGGCTTGAGGTCGCCGCCGGCCAAACTCCGGCGTGCTAACGTGGCCATCATTAGCGGGTAAACACCCCACTAACCAACCCACCTAGCTCACTGACACCTGGGCCCCACGCCCTAAATAACCTAGGTTTTAATTCTGTTTAGATTAGTTTATAATCACACGGACCCACCATCGAGTTGATCAGGCCGACGTGGCCGTTGACCAGGCCCCACATGTCAATGACATCGAACAAAGACTGTGTCATCGACGATGGACGCCACTGGTCGGTTTGACCTAGACCAGCCCGTTGACCGCCGACGTCACCTCGATGCAAAGGTCGACGCAATAAAGCATTTACTGGAATTATTCTTATTCAGGAAATTCCAGAAAATAACCAAAACTTCTAAATTTCATAGAAATTCAACCGTAACTCCAAATGAAATAAATTATATATGAAAAATGATCAGAAAAATCCAATCTTTCCATCTGTACTAGTTTCATGCATGTTAGAGCAACTTAACCCTGCTCTTTAGATGAAACAAGTTAATGCACCTTTATGACTTCATATAATGGGTTTGCATTTGAATCTTTGGTTCAAATGGACTCATTTCAATCTGTTCTAGGTTGCATTAGCCCAAAACACATTCATATTGCCATGTCATGAGCATGCATCATATTGTGCATTGCATTGATTGTATTTCTTCTCTGTTGCCGGTATTGTCCCCTCTCAGTAGACGATGTTCGACGATGTGATCGATGATACCGATGAAGAAGTATATTATCTTCAGAAGTGCCAGGCAAGCAAAACCCCCTTGTTCATTCCGATACAATCCCACTCTCTCGCTCCTGCTCTCTTTTACTGCATTAGGACAACAACGATTCATTTATTACTTGCTGCGGTAGCTGAACCCTTTATTCTTTGCATGACCTGTCATTCCACAGTAAATAGATGAAACCCACTAGCATGAGTAGGAGTTGTTTGAGCCCTGTTGTGCCTACTCATACATGCTTGTTTGTCATGCCTGCTCTTCGCTTAGAGTTGAGTCGGGTCCGATTCATCGCGGATGAATCGGAGGTGTGAACATGTCCCACTGTGTGTGTCGCCTAAGTGTGTGAACACGATTTGGTAAAGGTAGCGGTGAGAGGCCATGTAGGAGTACATGGTGGGTTGTCTCATTGCAGCCGTCCTCAAGAACTGAGTTCTGTGTTTGTGATCCATGATTCAGCTACTACCACACATTGGGCCCGAAACCAATGGACCCTCTCGGCTTCTTAATCACCCTTGTCCTCTGTCCAGGAGTTGCAAGTAGTTTCTGGTGTTTGTAGTATGCTGGAGGCCGTGCGCAGCGCTGACCGTAGGGGTGGGCTGTGATGCGGTAGGCACGTGGCCGGGTTATCGGACGCCCGTTTGATGTCACGGAACCCTGTACACATCGTTTGGGGTTGTGAGCGAAACTTCGGCCGGATCTCCTCATGGATGGAACCCGAATAGGCGACAAACCTGGACTAGGGACTTGAGTGTTTAGGTAGGTTGTGGCCGACACCCTCGTTGGGCTTCCGCTTGAAGGTTGCCGAGTACATGTCGTGTAAACGGCGGTAAGTGGTGAGAGCGTGTGTGAAGAAGTACACCCTTGCAGGGTTAACATCATCTATTCGAATAGCCGTGTCCGCGGTAAAGGACTTCTGGGTTGCCTATATCAGTTCATAGACAAGTGAAAGTGGATACTTTAAAATACGCAAGATAAGTGTGAGTGCAATGGATGGCGTTCTCATAGGGAGACGGGAGCGGATCCATAGTAGTGTATTGATATGGTGAATATGTGGATTCGTGTGCGCCACCTCAAAAGAGTTACTTGCAATGTAGTTTAGGATAGCCACCGAGTCAAAGCTGGCTTGTCACTGTTAAACTCCACCATCCCTTTGTTGATAATGATGCATATGTAGTTAGTTCGATGTAAGTCTTCTTTGGGTACATTTGTACTCACGTTTGCCTATTTTATGTTTTTGCAGAGAGACCTCGGTCTCGCTAGTAGTTCCGCGTGGACTTCGACGTTTAGCTTGTTACCTCAGCTACGATCTTGTGCCCTTGGCAGGATCTGGTAAATAGTCAGGCTTCTAAGCCTTTTTCTTTTGTAGATGTCTGTACTCAGACATGTTAGCTTCCGCTTGTGCTTGACTTGTATGCTCTGAATGTTGGGTCGTGAGACCCATGTTTGTAATATCTCGCTCCTCGGAGCCTATTGAATAAATACTTGAGTCATAGAGTCATGTTGTGATGCCATGTTGTATTTGCACATATTGAGCATATTGTGTGTATGCTATTGAAATGCTTGGTATGTGGGGATCTGACTATCTAGTTGTTTATCTTTAGTAGCCTCTCTTACTGGGAAATGTCTCCAAGTGTTTCCACCGAGCCATGGTAGCTTGCTACTGCTCCGGAACACTTAGGCTGGCCGGCATGTGTCCTTCTTCGTTCTCGTGTCTCGTCCTTCGGGAAATGTCACGCGATGAATACCGGAGTCCTGTTAGCCCGCTACAGCCCGGTTCACCGGAGTCCTGCTAGCCCAGTGCTACGGCCTGGATTCACTCGCTGTTGACCAACACGTTCGATGCTGGGTCATGGATGCCTGTCCTTGTAAGTTTGTGCCACTTTGGGTTTACGACTAGCCATGTCAGCCCGGGCTCCTTATCATATGGATGCTAGCGACACTATCATATACGTGTGCCAAAAGGCGCAAACGGTTCCGGGCAAAGGTAAGACGACACCCGTGGGAATACCGTGCGTGAGGCCGCAAAGTGATATGAGGTGTTACATGCTAGATCGATGTGGCATTGAGTCGGGGTCCTGACAGCTTTGGTATCAGAGCCTGACTGCCTTTAGGATTACCAAGCCAAACTGGTCGAAGTTGAGTCTAGAAATGCTTTAGTTATATGTAGGGGAATTGATTGTGGGATGGGAACGTAAGGCTCTTTTACTCCTTATCCCTTATGCCCTTCTGATTTGAGTCAACCTCTTCTTTTCTACGGGAATTAAGAAATTAGGCTATCTCATCTATCTATCAGGATGACGTGTTACTAATCCATAGACTTATAGAACTGTTAGTTTCAAATCTCAGTTTAGTTTTTACTACTTCCGTATGTTCATAACTGCTGATCTCGAAACCTTGATATTGTGTTTCGGAGTGGCTATGCCACCATTTTTGTAGCATGTCTCCAATCTTTTTGAGCATTTACAACCGTTATGCTGTCCGAGTTATCCCAGGTTTCTAAACAATCTGATGCACTTGCAAATCCTTTTCCCTCTGGTTTTGATGTTCCTTTGGGCCAGGTTAATCACACTAATTGCTGAGTTGAGGTATTCTATTGCCTCGACATATATGTTGGAATTATTATTATGACCCTAGGTGTCTTAGGGGATCATCTAGTAAACTAGCCATGATTTGTGTTCCCCATGTGATGATTCTGGCCATCATTCTCGAAAGCATCCCGTGATGTTATTAGTTAGTAGGTATTCCATTCCGGGGTTCTTGAACCCGAGATTCACCCTACCTACTTCATATTGATAGTGTTTTCTAGTTCCTTTAGGTTATTAGTAACCTTGCGATAGTCCTCGAGGTCCGTGGTATTTCCTTCTTCCAAATACTATGAACCACTTATGGCAGAAGTTTGTTGGATCAAAATATGAGAACAAAAGTGCTCACGATGAGTTCCCCTTCTATATTACGATTCTGCCAAACCTACCTCTCTGCATGGATTGTCCGGAAGAAATATGTTGAACTCGTTCGACATTCTAATCCATGCATCCACAACTCAGGAAATCATATGTTCTTTGAGTTGTCCCTCTTAGTTGTCTTCTGACCCTCGTCTATCAATTGATAGACAAGAGTAGTTGTGCACTTGAGCTCATCGATGCTTATTATTCTTGTTGTCCGTCAAGCCATTCTATTCCAGAATGACTAGGAGAAACGAACTCCACTACCTTGTCCATTTCCAGGATTGGGTCAAAGCCGTCGTACTCCGCAGATTAAATACTAATTCAGCTTTTGTTCTGTTCTACCTTGGAGTAATACCATCTTTATATCAAGAATGTCATGGGAATTGCACACCATCCTATGAATTCTTGATGTAGTAATACTCCTCGCCATCATTATTCATTCCTCGGTTCCGTGTTGTCGCAACCGGAATACCGACAAGTGAATCGTGATGTGTGAAATCTATAATCCTAGTAACTCCGTTGCTTAGTAGTTAAAGGACAATAACCTCACTCTTAGCATGTTGATTTTTGAATCATCACCCTAAGTATGATTGTGCTACCTAGTCCTTATTTCCGGTGCACTCTCCGATCAATGAGTTAGGATCTTGTCAAACTCTCGCTCTTTTGATCATATCATGTTGCCCTGAAAAGCAAGATTGCTCTCGAGCTTAGTAACATAGCGGTGGTTCGTGATTTTCCGAATATCTTCTCGGAAGTATTACCAGGTTGTCACATGCCCGCTATCTTGAGTTCATGATCAAGTTGGTTTCATATAAACCACCCCTTCTCCAAGAATCTGTGTTGCATACTCCTGAGCTAGTTGGTTAAGCTAAACAACAACTTGGAGAGTTGGAAGATAAAAGCTTGTCCGACTTAGCTCATGTTAAGGGATATCTTATATGTATGTTGAAGAAAGATGATATCTTCATTGACTGATCCTCGTGGTCAATTGTTGGATCTATTGTTTGACCCCAAACCTTTGATTTGAGTATGGGCTATCATCAAATCAAATCAGAACCAATGATATTCGTAATGTTGTCTTACACGTGGTTGTTTCCTCGGGCATACACCGTTATATCTTTTGGTCTGACCGATGCTATCGCCTTGTTCACATAATTGTGGAATTCCACTTATATGGAAACCTAGATGAGTTGTTGTTGAGCCCATCAGCAACATTTTTATCTCCTCCATGATTCGTGTTGAACATTCAGCTAGTATTGGAAACTTATATAAGCATTATCTTCGTGTTTCATTCATGAAGAATATGCTTGGATGAAAGAAGTGACTTTCTCTGATTCACGTGCATTTGGTGCAAGTTATCGCCGTGAGTTCGAGAAAGATTGTTTTTGTTTTCTTTGGAATCATCCCAAGTCAGTCATACATGTGCAAAGTATTCTATGGTCTGATAGACTGATCATCTTCATTCTATACGTATCCCTAGCACCCGAAGCCACTGTTTGATTTGTTCAAGGAGAAGAAGTTCCTTCTTAAGAGCAAGACTTATGCAAGGACTTTGACATCCTCGATGATGGTTCCCCTCCTGAACTCGGTAGTGTTTTATTATAAGACTACTCTGTGGTCATGCTTGTCTTCGACAACATGTTCACATGTTGTAGCAGAACCGGCTCATGTTTTGGAGCTTACTACCATAGTTCATTTCCCGAGAATCTTGCAACGTTATCTCGTCGATTTGTGTTGCAAACTTTCATTTTACTTTCTAGACTCGATGAGTCTAGATTATTCAGACACCAACCAGATCTGAATCTCAGGCAGATATGATGGTTGGAACATTTCCCAAGAAATATATTATTGGTCTCTCTGTAACCCAGTAAAGTGGATGCCGTGGCCAACACACCCAGCCGGAAGACCTGTTATTGTAATATCTTGATTGAAGAAGTTGGCCACCTCCCGATAAGGATTTCGTAGGATTTACCCCCTAATTGTCCTTTATGGATTTTTGTGTTCCCGAAGTCCGACCTTTTACTTGATGTTCTAGTTATCAAACCATATCTATGAATGGGATACGCTAGTACATCAAGGAGAACATTAGAAGCGGAGTGCTAAATGTCTCTCGGTCGATCATTCAGATTTCGCCCCTTGGCCTCGCTAAGGTGAAATATGAGAAAGTGTTATCTTCCTTTGTATCTGCATCGTCCATCGCTACTCATCATGGTAGTATGTTGTGTTGTCAGCACCCTTGACACGGATGTTGGTAAAACCTTGATGAATATGGAGATGCTCAAGTTCTTGAGAGCACACACAAGCGCTAGGTGTTATCATCGGCACTAACTGGGATTGCTCTCAGTTTCCTCGGTTATGCTATAACCATTCCAACAATGGATTCACTCTCTACTGTTGAGCTTCTCCCCAGTTATTAAAATCATTCCTTGTGTTGTCTTCAACAAGGTAGTCCACATCATCCATTCTGGCCCAAGAATGTCTTTCTTTCGGACTCCTTCAAATGATCGATTGTGATTTGCCTTAAGCTGGTATAAAGAGCCTCAGTGATCTTGAATCAAAGGTAATTCTTTTTGCCACTTAAGGGATGATTCTACGAGCCACCTTCCCTAAGGTGCCCCGTTATGGAATCATGGCAGTTTATCCTCGCTACTTGAAACCCTCGTCAAATTGCTTCTTCCATCGCTCCTGATGCAAGTTTTGCCTCTCAGCTCCAGAGATGTTCTATGTCTCATTCCGTGAATTGATCTTGTGATCCTCAAGATGATCCTAAGTTGCTCGAACCTCAAGATCGATTCCTCCAAGATCCTCCTCTTCTTCTCGTTGTCATGTTGGATGTAGTTCTCAAGGCAAGACGTCAAGATCAATTTGAAGCAATGAATCAACATCTTCGAGGAATGCAATGGATCATGAAGACTGTGTCAGTTCCGTGTCTCCTCTGTCTTCTTACCTCACGTCTTGAATCTCGGGAAGAGATTCTTGTTTAGTGGGGGTGAGTTGTCACAGCCCCAGTTCAGCCCTTGCTTGACTTTGCTTGTCCATCATGCCATCATGTTTAAATTCCAAAGAAATTTGAAATGGGGATTTTTGAAACCCTAGCACCAAATGAAATTTAACTAGGTTCAATAAAAATATTTTCAATAACCCAGAATGCCCTTTGGAAATGTTCATAATTTCTGTTAAAGGTGAAAACCTCTTCCAAAAATGATGAACATATTTATAGGCTATTCCTGGATTTTTGAATTAAATTATACAGTATTTGTATTTGGGCATTTAATTGCTAATAATATTTTAAATGCTCAAATAATCACAAACTGAAATGTTTACTGTTGGAAATGTTCCAAACCGTGACATGGAGCAGTTTCATGATTTTTGGTAATACTCTGGCATTTTTAATAAAGCCCTAAATTTACAGAAAAATAAAAGCAGGCGTAGACGCACTGGCGCTTACTCGCCCAGCTGGCCGCCCACCGGCAGCCCACCTGGCGGCCCAGCCCACCACCGCTGCCAATCACCACCAACCTCTCGCCAGAAGGACGAGAGGCGTGGCCGCCAGCCTTGCACGCACTTGCAAGCACCTCCTCGCTTCGCCGACGTTGGGGGCTGGCCGAGACGCCACGCACCCCCGACCCCTCGGCCTGTCCACTCTTCCTCTCCTCCCTCTGTCTCTCGCTTGCAGCCACCGAACGCCATCGCCATGCCATTGCTGCTACCATGCCACCGCCACCCCACGCCGACGCGCCCAGAAGCTCCGCCACTTCATCCTCAACCTCCTCACCAAGCCAGGCGACGCCGGACGCACCCAAACGCCCTCGCCGCCGTCTTCTTCAAACTTCGGCTCCGAGATCGCCGGAGATGCTTCGATGCTGTCCGGCCTCCCCCGAGCACGCTGAGCTACTCATCGACCTTGCCGTGAGCTCCTCTGCCGAACCCCTCTCTCCCCGCGCTCTATTTCCCTCTCTAGCCGCCGTTCCCATCGAGCCCGAGAGCTCGGCTCTGGCGGCCATGTCGCCGCCGTGGCCACTGTCACTTAGAGCTGCAACCGAGCGCATCACCGTGCTCAGCACATCACCAGGAGGCCGTATCACCCAGCCGTTCGCCCCACCGTGCCCCACAGCACCACTTCCAACCTCGCCCGAACTCCGGCCGCCGCATTCGTGCTCGCCGCCGTCGACTCAGACCACCCCAGCTCCTCCCGGTTGGCCTACTAGATGTGCGCGAGCCCCACCTACGCGTAGGACCAAACCGCGGTCGATTTGGCCGACCGTGGGCAAAACCCGAGCCACTCCAGTGCGCCTCCGCCGCGGCTTGAGGTCGCCGCCGGCCAAACTCCGGCGTGCTAACGTGGCCATCATTAGCGGCTAAACACCCCACTAACCAACCCACCTAGCTCACTAACACCTGGGCCCCACGCCCTAAATAACCTAGGTTTTAATTCTGTTTAGATTAGTTTATAATCACACGGGACCCACCGATCGAGTCGATCAGGCTTGACGTGGCCGTTGACCAGGCCCCACATGTCAATGACATCAACAAGATCAGTGTCACCGACTGTGGACCCCACTGGTCAGGTTTGACCTAGACCAGCCCCGTTGACCACTGACGTCACCCTGATGCACTGCTGACGCAATAAAGCATTTACTGGAATTATTCTTATTCAGGAAATTCCAAAAAATAACCAAAACTTCTAAAATTCATAGAAATTCAACCGTAACTCCAAATGAAATAAATTATATATGAAAAATTATCAGAAAAATCCAATCTTTCCATCTGTACTAGTTTCATGCATGTTAGAGTAACTTAATCCTGCTGTTTAGATGAAACAAGTTAATGCACCTTTATGACTTCATATAATGGGTTTGCATTTGAATCTTTGGTTCAAATGGACTCATTTCAATCTGTTCTAGCTTGCATTAGTCCAAAACACATTCATATTGCCATGTCATGAGCATGCATCATATTGTGCATTGCATTGATTGTATTTCTTCTCTGTTGCCGGTATTGTCCCCTCTCAGTAGACGATGTTCGACGATGTGATCGATGACACCGATGAAGAACTATATTATCTTCAGAAGTGCCAGGCAAGCAAAACCCCCTTGTTCATTCCGATACAATCCCACTCTCTCGCTCCTGCTCTCTTTTACTGCATTAGGACAACAACGATTCATTTGTTACTTGCTGCGGTAGATGAACCCTTTATCCTTTGCATGACTGTCATTCCACAAGAATAGATGAAACCCACTAGCATGAGTAGGAGTTGTTTGAGCCCTGTTGTGCCTACTCATACATGCTTGTTTGTCATGCCTGCTACTGCTTAGAGTTGAGTTGGGTCTGATTCATCGAGGATGAATCAGAGGTGTGTGAACATGTCCTACTGTGTGTGTGAGCTAAGTGTGTGAACACGATTTGGTAAAGGTAGCGGTGAGAGGCCATGTAGGAGTACATGGTGGGTTGTCTGATTGCAGCCGTCCTCAAGAACTGAGTTCTGTGTTTGTGATCCATGATTCAGCTACTACCATGCATTGGGCCCGAAACCAATGGACCCTCTCGGCTTCTTAATCACCCTTGTCCTCTGTCCAGGAGTTGCAAGTAGTTTCTGGTGTTTGTAGTATGCTGGAGGCCGTGCGCAGCGCTGACCGTAGGGGTGGGCTGTGATGCGGTAGGCACGTGGCCGGGTTACCGGGCGCCCGTTTGGTGTCACGGAACCCTGTACACATTGTTTGGGGTTGTGAGCGAAACTTCGGCCGGATCTCCTCATGGATGGAACCCGAATAGGCGACAAACCTGGACTAGGGACTTGAGTGTTTAGGTAGGTCGTGGCCGACACCCTCGTTGGGCTTCCGCTTGAAGGTTGCCGAGTACATGTTGTGTAAACGGCGGTAAGTGGTGAGAGCGTGTGTGAAGAAGTACACCCTTGCAGGGTTAACATCATCTATTCGAATAGCCGTGTCCGCGGTAAAGGACTTCTGGGTTGCCTATATCAGTTCATAGACAAGTGAAAGTGGATACTTTAAAATACGCAAGATAAGTGTGAGTGCTATGGATGGCGTTCTCGTAGGGAGACGGGAGCGGATCCATAGTGGTGTATTGATATGGTGAATATGTGGACTCGTGTGCGCCACCTCAAAAGAGTTACTTGCAATGTAGTTTAGGATAGCCACCGAGTCAAAGCTGGCTTGTCATGTTAAACTCCACCATCCCTTTGTTGATAATGATGCATATGTAGTTAGTTACGATGTAAGTCTTGCTGGGTACATTTGTCCTCACGCTTGCCTATTTTATGTTTTTGCAGAGAGACCTTGGTCTCGCTAGTAGTTCCGCGTGGACTTCGACGTTTAGCTTGTTACCTCAGCTACGATCTTGTGCCCTTGGCAGGATCTGGTAAATAGTCAGGCTTCTAAGCCTTTTTCTTTTGTAGATGTCGTACTCGGACATGTTAGCTTCCGCTTGTGCTTGACTTGTATGTTTCAATGTTGGGTCGTGAGACCCATGTTTGTAATATCTCGCCCTCGGAGCCTATTGAATAAATACTTGAGTCGAGAGTCATGTTGTGATGCCATGTTGTATTTGCACATATCGAGCATATTGTGTGTATGCTATTGAAATGCTTGGTATGTGTGGGATCCGACTATCTAGTTGTTTATATTTAGTAGCCTCTCTTATCGGAAATGTCTCCTAGTGTTTCCACCGAGCCATGGTAGCTTGCTACTGCTCCTAACACTTAGGCTGGCCGGATGTGTCCTTCTTCGTTCTCGTGTTCATCCCTTAGGGAAATGTCACGCGATGAATACCGAGTCCTGTTAGCCCGCCACAGCCGGTTCACCGAGTCTGCTAGCCCAAAGTGCTACAGCCTGGATTCACTCGCCGTTGACCGACACGCTCGATGCCGGGTCATGGATGCCTATCCTGTAAGTTTGTGCCACTTTGGGTTTACGACTAGCCATGTCAGCCCGGGCTCCTTATCATATGGATGCTAGCGACACTATCATATATGTGTGCCAAAAGGCGCAAACGGTCCCGGGCAAAGGTAAGACGACACCCGTGGGAATACCGTGCGTGAGGCCGCAAAGTGATATGAGGTGTTACATGCTAGATCGATGTGGCATTGAGTCGGGGTCCTGACAGGGGGCATCATGGAATTGGCAATGGAGATGTGTTGGTGATGATGAAGATCGAAGATCCCCCTCTCCGGAGCCCCAAATGGACTCCAGATCTGCCCTCCCGAGGAAGAACAGGGCTTGGCAGCGGCTCCGTCTCGTGAAATGCGATAATTCTTTCTCCTAGATTTTTTTCTGGAAATATGGGATTTTATAGCGTCGATTTGGACGTCAGTGGGGCCACCAGGTGGGCAGCACCCACTTGGGTGTGCCTGGGGGGGGGGAGGGGGGCTGGCGCGCCCTCGTGGGTTGTGCCCACCCAGGTGCCCCCCGTAGGTCCATCTTGGCTCCAGAAATTCCCTTTTGTTGTATAGAAATCGTCGCAAAGTTTCGTACCATTTCGAGAACTTATATTTCTGTACAAAAACAACACCATGGTAGTTATGCTGAAAACAACGTCAGTCCGGGGTTAGTTTCATTCAAATCATGCAAATTAGAGTCCAAAACAAGAGTAAAATCATTAGGAAAAGTAGATACATTGGAGGCGTATCAATGACATATGTACCTAAAAGCACCAAGTTAATATTAGAAGCTAAACAACAATTGCACAACGATTTAGTAGAACATCCCCTCTCCCCTAGTCACATATTATATGAATTAACATCTTATATTTTGGGACGCAGGGAGTTTATTGCATTCTTACAAATTATCGGCAGCTTAAATACTGTTGTATCCATGGGTTAGAGTTATTTTGAGCTCAAATAGCCCTAAAGTATATCCAAACATGAGGGCTTGTTTGAGCTAGTTGCATCTAACCCACCCAAAAAAACTATCCCACCCAAGAAGTGCTAATTGGAGCTAGTTCTCCTAGTGCATTTATTGTCAATCTAACCCTGTCATCCAAACACCTCTTTGGCTAGAGTTAGTTCAGGGTTAGTCATGAGTTAGAAACTAACTCTAACCTCTAGCTAAGTTAGAATATCCAAACAAGGCTGTGTCATTGTTGTTGTTGCTGCTGCACTTCTACGTATATCTAGACATCATCAAAACATTAAGGTAACACTCTTCCTGCTTGTTGCTATGTAGCCTAGGATTGCATATTTAGACATTCAGTACACTACATGTCGCTATGTAGCCTTAGATATATTACATATGGCCTTAGTTAACCAAATGATAAATGGGTCACAAATATATTCAAGTTAAAAGTCCGATTCACCAATTAGTCCCTTAACAGCCGCCGGCCGATATGGTACCATCTACCGATATCCTGAATAGTCACTGGTACGCGTCGGTGCTATAAAAACGGTTTTTAACCCCTTTCCGCACGACATTTGGAACTGTCGCCTAGTGAGTGACTGTGATAGGCGGGTCCTTCCCACACGACCCAGAAACCGTTGGGGATATGCCCTCCTGGCACACACGCTCAGGAAAATGAGGTCGTGTGCGAGCGACAAGCAACCAAATACGGTTATACATACAGTACTGCTAAAAAAATTCAATTACACAGGCGAAATCATTTCCGGTTGTAAGTTCATCCCACATAGTCAGTCCCTGGCAAACGTTTCTATTCATATATACATCCCACACAGTCGCTCCAAGGAAAACGTTTTTGTTCGCAGGTACATCACACACAATTTTCCCCATTAAATCATTTGTGATAGCGTTTCCATTGCACACGGTATTAACAATTTTATCGTTTGCGTTATTGAATTCATCACACACAGTGCATAGAATAAACTGTGTGGCAAAGGTTGTCCGTCATACACAGTTTTTATGTGGTAAACATTTGCGCCAGGTGGCCTAAGGCAAACAGTTTTCAAGAGGATGTCCAGTGTGATTGTTCATTAATCCAGCACGGTTTATTCCTAGAAACTGTGTGCATTGCCGGAGGTCATCGCCCATGGTGTTTTCTCAATAACCGTTTGCAATAGGAAAACCCAAATAGCTAGATAATTATCCTATTAATAATCCATTTATTGATCTAATTGACATTTCATATTAAGCATACAATATATTTCAATTTTATAATTGAAATACATCAGAGTACAACATCATATAGCTTCAACACTCAGCTACCCCATTACACAACTGCACGAGCACCAAGTTTCACATGCAACATATATAACCTTTCGAAATTAGCATCATAGATGGCACATAGACAGATGTATCTCATCTAGAAAACTGCTGAAGCAAAAGGCAAATATTGAGCCTTCATTGATGTTGAAGGTCTTTGCAACTTTAGGCCAGTGCCTGTGGATGATTGACCGTCCATCCTTTGTCCTCTTCAGGAACACTTCAATTTTGAACCGTGGGTGTTGTATGAATACCTTCCTCGCCTCCTGACCATACAGGTGGTTTGAGAGGTAATCATCAATGAATTGCTTTGGAAAGGCCTGAAAACAAGGATGTGCATAAATATCTTCTCTATATTGGAAATGGGGCAAAGGAATAAAAAAGACAAGGTATAATAGTTAGTACCATCCTATAGTGAACTGATGTCTTCTTCATTGTGCAGACAAAGATCTTGTTGTTTTTTGTCGCTAATTTCTTTAATCTAACAATCTTTCTGAGTTTCGTGACTTGACTGATATTCATGGACAACTCATTTCCCCATATGAAAAAAGGTCGAACAGTGGGTCAAAACCTCTGACAGCAGGACCTACATGTGCAAGACTAAATTGTTTAAGACCTAAGTATTAGAATGGTTCCTGCAATTGCACAATAATGTGCTATTAGACAAAGAACCATGCATGTGCAAACCTCGATAATAAACCTCAGTGCTTCCCATTGTTTCCCTACAACACATATAAGGTAGTTAGTGATCAGTTTAAGTGAGGGTTCACATGGTATTAGTAAAATATGTTGATGAAAAATAAGCACATTGCAGATTCATTAGATTGATTCAAGCCACATGGAAAACCCATTTATCCAAACCAAGCATGATTAAGAACTAGGAAATATAGCAATTGTATATGTTTCCCATGTATTAAGTGCAACCAAATTCGATTATTCCTCATATGCACAACAATAAAAAATTCTACCCGTGACAATTGGACATTGCATTGCAGAATTGAACCAAGCAGTTAACTAAACACCACAACAAATGAACCAAGCATTAACTGAGCACCACATTGCACAATATAACATACTCCTAATAGAAGATTAGACAATTAACCAAACCAAGCATGCTGAACAACTTGGAAATATAGCAATTGTATTTGTTTCTTATGTATTTAGTACAGCCAAATTCGATTTATTTCTCACATGGTATACAATAACATAATGCACCCACAACAATTGAACAATGCATTGCATAATGGAACCAATCAGTTAACTAAACACCACAACAAATGAACCAAACGGTAACTGAGCACCACATTGCACAATTTATAACATACTAGAAGATCAAACAATTAACCAAACCAAGCATGCTTGACAACTTGCGAATATAGCAATTATATTTGTTTCTCATGTATTTTGTGAAGAAAAATTCGATTTATTTCTCACATGGAAGACAATACAAAATTGCACCCTAAAGAATTGAACATCACATTTGCAGAATTGAACCAAACAGTTAACTGAACATGATAACTAATTAACCAAACAGTTAATAAGTGAGCACCACATTGCACGTCATATAGAACATATACACTAGAGCAACAGATTGCATGGTAAAAGTAGATAGCACAATTTACTAGAATTTGTTAAGGAAAGACAGTAGCTAGCAAACTGAACATGGGTCCTTATAGTGAGCTAATAAGACAAGCTGCTCCTCATTGTCGGAGATGCAATGATGATTGACTCCTTGGACATGGAAGAGGGCGAGGCCTCCGCATCATGGGGTGCCCTCATCGTAGTGGTGAGTTACCTGAGCCTCTTTGGGCACCAACCTTCTGGCTCTCGAGTTGAGGTGAGCACGTGTATGATGAGAAAACACGTCGTAGTCTTCATCGAAGGAACCAAGGGTGGCCTCGAGAAAACACCACGAATTGTCATTTAAAGCAGCTAACCGCGTTGCAGTGTCGGTGCGCAAGGCGTAGATGGTGCCCTCGATGGCGAGGTGCTCCTCCAAGATCTGGGGGTCGACACGAATGGCAGCCATCACGACCTCATCCGCGCATGTGGCCACGATTTGCTTCGCCGCTGCCAAATGCTCCTTGAGCTCCTAGCTATACTGCGTGCACCATGGCTTAGGGCAGCGCTTATTTGGTGGAGGGGTCGGTGATTTAGGTGGAAGGTGTCCCGCCGGAGGTCGGGGCATGTGGGATGTGGAAGGAGAATGGGGTCTGGTTTGGATTACCTGCCTGGATAGACGAGGCCGAGCACCATGAAGGAGGGTCACCGGTGAGGGGGCGGTGCTGCAAGCAAGGAGTGAAGGTTTCAACTTGGAAAGGAAGGCGAAAACATGGGAAATGTGGCTTTTGGTAAGGGGGAGGGGGCGGGGAGGTAGATATTTCCGTGGAAGCCGCAAATTTTGAATCAGTTCAGCAAAAAAACTGGTGTGCAAAGTGTCATCAGACACGGTCCCTTATTCAGAATTGTGTAGGATACGTGAACATCACAAATGATTCAGATAGCTTAACCCGTGTGTGATGATTTTAAACGTCAAAAATTTTGGTTCCAATTTCCCTAGTTACAGTGATCATCCACATCATTGCATACTTTGGGTACACAAAGGAGACTACAACACACCCACACTGTAGCCGACGCACCTTCTCGTGTAAGCCGTATGCGTACTATACATCAACGGTGCTCCAGGATATTTTGTACTTCATCTCACACGGTTGGTGATAATAAACTGTGTGCGATCTACTTGATTTTTTGTCTTGATTTGAATTACATGATGGGATCACAGCTGCAAAGGATGGTGTTTGAATTGCTAGAACTTCTATCTACAGTGAACATGCAACTATAGGTGTGTCGTCAAAAAAATTGGAATTATTAAGGGTTCGTTTGGACATTTTTATACTGTAACTTGGTTTTCTAAGCATTTTAGGTGCACAATTCAAAATTAAACTACATGCACATGCTCCGATGCACCAAAATGGGTTGTAAAATGATATATGTGTCCATGGGTTGATGTTTATGTCCCATTCAAGAAACGGGGATGAATTTCAAACACCACGGCACTGTGGCTCTCCGGCAAAGGTTGAGGTGCTTGTTTTTGTAATTCTAGTAAATACAAAACTCGTCTAAAACTCATGAACCTTGGCATGCTATCATGGAATGGCATCAACATGCTGGGGTAAAAAAATATTGTCCCATTTGGGGCAGGTTATGGTATTAGCTTCTCGCAAACCAGTGCTTCTATCACAAGAAGCATGATGGTTTCGGTAGGGAACGTGCCACCTTGGGGGATGAAACAATATCTATTGCCTCTTCTTACTTTCAATAATTTTCTCATCTCAACATAGAACAACAGGAGTGTTGTGCAATTTTTTGGGATTTTTCGGAGTTCGAATGGACATTTTTATACATTAACTGAGTTTTCTATGCATTGATGTGCATAATTCAAATTTGAACCACATGCACATGCTGCAGTGCATATAAACGGGTTGGAAAATCAAATTTGTGTCCTAGGTTGCAACCTTAGGTCCCATGCAAGAAATGAGAATGAATGTCAAACACCTTTGCCACTGTAGCTCGGCCGCTAACATTGAGATACATGGTTTTAAAATTCTAGTAAATCGAAAACATGTCTGAAATTCATGAAACTTGACATGGTATCATGGAATGGCAGCAACATGCAGTGGTAAAAATATTGTCCCATTTGGCGTAGGTTGGGTATAAGCTTCTCACAAACCAGAGGTTCTCGCAACAAGCCTCATGGTTACGGTAGGAAACATTTCACCTTTCTGGACCAAACTATATCCGTTGCCTCTTCTTGATTTCGATTTTTTCTCTAGTGTCAACATTGAACAACAGAAGTGTTGTGTTAAATTTTGGAAATTTTCGGGGTTCGTTTGGACATTTTTATGTATTAGTTGAGTTTTCCATGCATTTATGTGCATACTTCAAATTTGAACTACATGCACATGCTCTAAAGCATATAAATTGGTTGAAAATTCTAATCTGTCTCCTTGATTGCATGCTTAGGCCCCATGCAAGAAACAAGAATGAATGTTAAATGCCCTACCACCGTCACTCGGCCACAAACATACAGATACCTGGTTCTTAAATTCTAGTAAATTCAAAACTCATCGGAAATTCATCAAACATGGCATGCTATCATGGAGCAGCATTAGCATGCCATGGTAAATTTTTGTCCCATTTGGGGCAGGTTTGGGTATAAGCTTCTCACAAACGAGAGATTCTCACAACAAGCCTGATGGTTTCGGTAGGGAACATTTCACCTTTCTGGACGAAACGATAGTTGTTGCCTCTCTTGATTTCATTTTTTTCTCCAATGTCAACATAGAACAACATGAGTGTTGTGTTAAATTTTGGAATTTTTCGAGGTTCCTTAGGACATTCTTATGCATTAATTGAGTTTTCAATGCATTTATGTGCATAATTCAAATTTGAACTACATGCACATGCTCTAATGCATATAAATTAGTTGAAAATTCAAATATGTGTCTTTGGTTGCATGCTTAGGTCCCATGCAAGAAATGGGAATGAATGTCAAACACCCTGCCACTGTCACTCGGCCGCAAACATTGAGATACCTGGTTTTTAAATTCTAGTAAATCCAAAACTCGTCTGAAATTCAAGAAACCTGGCATGCTTCATGGAATGGCACCCCACATGCTGTGGTAAATTTTTTGTCCCATTTGGGGCAAGTTAGGGTATAAGCTTCTGACAAACCAAAGCTTCTCACAACAATCCTGATGGTTTCATTAGGGAATGTGCCACCTTTGGGGACAAAATGATACCCGTTACCTATTATTGCTTTCAAAATATTCTAGTGTCAACATAGAACAACATGAGTGTTGTGTTAAATTTTGGAATTTTTCGGGGTTCGTTTTGGACATTTTTATACATTAACTGGGTTTTCTAGGCATTTTATGTGCATAATTAAAATTTGAACTACATGCACATGCTCCAGTGCATATAAATTGGTTGAAAAATCAAATTTGTGTCCTTGGGTGCATGCTTAGGTCCCATGCAGGAAATGGGAATGAATTTCAAACACCAGGGCACATTGCCGGCAAAACATTGACATACTTTGTTTTTAAATTCTAGTAAATCCAAAACTCATCTGAAATTCATGAAACTTGACATGCTATCATGGAATGGCACCCGGCATGCTGTGGTAATTTTCGTGTCCATTATGACAGAAGGCGCACTCGAATAACAGTCAACAAAGGCATTTTGAAACAAATAGCTGCCACTCTAACATGGAAAACGTTTTAGATAGAACACCCGTATGTACACTGACAGCTTCCCAGTAAGCCAAGGGAAAATGTGCCGAGCAGGATTTGTGCAACTCTTCATTGCAAACGTTTTAGATAGAACACATGTATGCAAAGTGAGAGCTATGGTATTCCGCAGTAAGCCAAGGGAAAATTCGTTGTGTAGGATTTGTGCATATCTTCAATGCAAACGGTTCAGATTGAATAAGGTGTGCAAAGCGAGACTTCGGCACTAAGTCAAGAGACAATTTGGTAGGCAGGATTGTACCTCCCTTCAACCCAAACGGTTTTGTCGGATGACCCGTGTGCAACCACGTACAGAAAATTTGGTAAGATTTGCATCTGTCATATTGGGTATATTGGCATTTGTCAAACTGGAAAGATTGACATTTGTTGATCCAGTAACATTGCCATTTGTCTATCCTTGTAACACTGCGATTTTTCAAAATATGCAGCTAAAAATCACTAGCACTATCTAATTTTTGCAACTAAAACTCAGTAATTAAGCATAGATTTCATTCATAGATTAAGCAGTCGTGCTTAATTTATACAAATCGTTCAACTCGACAGCTGAACCGACCAAACTTTTCCCCAATTGTTGCCAAACATGTACTGAAATAGCTAGTTCAGCTATATATACTAGCTAATTTTAAGTACGTTGTACAGTTCCACCACATTTATAGTCATATGAACTGAACAAAATCGCCACAATACTACTACAGCAGTGGGGCTTTGTACTACTTCCGGCAGCCTCTTCTCTGCCGAGCGCGCTCAGTAAGAGGAAGAGGAGGAGGAGTCTACCGAGGAGCTGGACAACTGCAATACGGTGCCTGCCACTGCTGCACCTTCAGTGATGCTCACCTCAAACGCCCTCTGCCGGTCCAGATGACCCTTCTCGAAGCGGCTAGCTGCCCGTAGATCTCCTGATTCCTCACCTCTGCGTCAGTGTGTGTCGCGGCCACGGTGGCGGTAAGGCTCTTTGCATGCTCGACTAGGCGCTCCTCCTCATCCCGCAGGAACTCGATGTAGCGTGCATGGTCGCTGTCGCACGTGTGGGCCTCCACCTCTGCCTCCCTTCTTCGGGCGGCAGTGGCAGAGCGGGTGATGAAACCGGCGGTCGACGGTGGGCTGGCGGCCACGGCGCCGACGATGGAGTGGCGGCCATGACCACCACCTCCCGCCATCAGGCCGTGGTGGCGGAGCAGGTGATGGCCAGGTAGCCGGCAGTGGGGTGGCGGCCACGACGGCCACCTCCTGCCTTCAGGCCGCGACGGCGGAGAAGGCGATGGACCTGGCTTTCGACAAAGCTGTGACGGCAATGGCGGCCGGCAACAGCTGCCGACGGGCATCGGCGACCGAGCATGTGGTGGTGTTCCTTGCTCACCCAACAGGGATGCCACGCGCACTACACTACGCCGGGGACTGTGCCGCCATTGCTTGTAGCCTCCCAACTGGAGCTGTGCTCTGATGACGGCGGAGTGGCTGAGCAATGACGATGGACCGGTGCCATTGCCGATTGTGGGAGAAGCAGATGAGATAAGCTACAGGGAGGGAGGGGAAAATGCGATGCAGGACTCGCCAGCTGTGAGCGTTTATATAGTATGTTGGTAAGCATTGGTATTTTGGGGGATTTCACTGAGTCGTGCGGGAAGCTTGCGCATGAACCTGTGCAGTTGCGCGGGAACGGGCTCACCACTTTTTGGCCGAAAGAACGCCCCTGCGCGCTTCTCAAGCTTGCGCTCGAATCGTTTGCGGCAGCGAGGTGACAAGACGTGCGAGAGGAGGACGGAAGGACACATACAAACATTTGCGATTTAATTACGTACTATACCACCGTCCTGGTTTATAAGTAGGATTTAATTAACAAAATACGAATGCATGTTGCCAAAGATTATATCGTTGGATTCATATTTGAACATAGTTACTAGTTATATATTTTTTGTAACATGCATTAATATTTTGTTGTTTAAATTTTAGGTTATATACTAGCAAGCGTTTGCCCACAACACACACGGCTTATTCCATCACAAACAGCTAGGATGGATGAACTGTATGCGACGTCTCACACACGCAACTCTAATCTGATTCGTGCTTGATGTCTCCGATATCACTCGCATAGTTCATCTTATTTGCCACGTATCACTGTCTCGGCCTCTGCTCGCGTTCCTCGGCAAGCTTTGCTCGCTGTTAGGTGCCGCGGCGCTCTCTACTCGCGTCCGTCGGCGCGCTTGGCTTGTGGACAACTTTTCCTTGTGTGTTCAACTGCTATATGCATATATATGGTTGCTCGCTGTAGAGGCGACCGCGGAGCACTCTGCTCGCGTCCCTCCGCGCGCGCTCTGCCATCGGTTGGGCCTGCGCATGATCATGTCTTGGGCCCCATATGCATGCGGTTGCGCCGCGTGTGTTGCCACACGACGCAGTTACGTGCAGCATGATGGAGTTACGCGCTACGAATTAGAACTGCCATCAGAGCATGCCAATCGATATTCCAGGCTGTTCAGCTTCCCCTTTAATTCCCACGGCCATTATAACCTTAGTCTCTTCAACCTTTCGATTGCACCCCACAAAAAACAAGCACACCCACGACGACACATAGAGAGGGGATGTCTAGCAGCGCTCCAATGGAGTTTGGCGAGAATAAAGTTGAGACTCACGCGAGGGAGAGGGGTCTCTCGGTGGTGTACGCCATCGACCCGGCCATGGTGGACGACTACATCAACACCATTGAGTAGTTGCTTGCTGGAGACAAGTACAAGGTGGTCGGCATCGACCTCCAGTACAACGCCGGTCCTTCCGGCAAAGATCAGAAGGTTACCGTTGTCCAGTTGTGCGTGCGCCATCATGTCCTCATCTACCACTACTGTATGGCCACAGAGCCTTGCGTCTGTTTCGCCAGGTTTGTCAACAACACTGACTACAAGTTCGCTACGGTGGAAATCATCGACGATGTAAAAGTGCTCAGGGTTACGGGCTTGGATTGCAAGAACCTTGTTCAAATCCATGAGTAATACAGGATCTAGGGCAGCACGAAGAAGGACTCCTTGGTTGAAATTGCCTCAGCCATCATTGACCCCTACTACGAAAAGATGAAGCAGCATGCCCAGAGAACAAGTCCCGTATCCTGGCACAGGGCCTAGATGCGGCAACTGGATGAACCTCACCTCAGGTTCGCGGCCAAGAGCATGTACACATGCTACGAGTTGCACATGCGGATCGTTGACATGTGGAAGTGCCTCGTTACCCAAATCGACAAGCCCAGATTGAGCCACAAGCAGAGCAAGCGTCACAAGAAGTAGATGATGATCAGATGATAGTTTATGCTAGTTAATCATGCATGTAATATATAGTTTACTTTGGTGTGTGGAAATGTCATGTGTCTAGTAGCCACCTATGTAATTATGCATGTAATAGTTTACTTTGGTGTGTGCAAATGCCATGGTTGTAGTAGCCACCTATGTAAATGGATGTTTAATTTGGTTATGCAACCATGTCCTTATAAGTGTGTACATATATGTTGTTGTTCCGTATGCAATCCCATCGCACAACACACACGTCTTATTAGCAGCAATCGTCTGTGTTATTATCGGTCTTCGCACACATTTCTTATTACCGATCTGTTTGTCACGTATCACACATCTCATTATATTGAACCGTTTATGTTCTCTTGTAACAAGATAAAAAGTTCATCCGAGTGAACCGCATGCTGTATATTGCACACACCTTGATCTGGCTGACCGTTTCTTTTGTGTTGCCTAATCACAAATAGTTCATCCTAGTTAACCGTATGCTGTTTATTGCACACACCTTCATCTAGCTGCCCATTTCTTTTGTTGCTCCTCATCGCAAATAGTTAATTGCACTGAACCATATGCCCTGCATCACACACAAAACTAAAATCTAAACCATGTTTGATGCATCTATCATCGCAAACGTTTTGCACCTTTTTTGACGGTTTTACACCATCGTTTGCGATTAATGTATCACACACAGTTTTGTCAAAGGGTCTCTGATCGTAGTGTCGCGTTTGCAGCATCCTGCACTAGTGAGTGAGTACTTATAAGCCATGGGATGAAACTAACCTCGATGGAAAACAATAGTCGTTCCCAAAATTTTCCTGTGTAAGTACATCGAGAGGCATATTAAGCACAGTAGGCTAAACATCAACCAAATATATCCATGGTAGACAAAATAATCTCCAAAAGATAGCTTCAGTATGCAGGTTTAAGCACGCTAGGCAAGCAAAAGAAGTGGAAAGGTGTGTTAACTGAAACAGTCCTAACATTTTACAACAAGCAAACATAGTCATTCAAATTGGTATTGTGCCGGTCTAAGTACATTGGTGTCTGGTTATTGCTAAATAAAAATGGAAAGATGTGTTAACTACAACATGCATCAACCAAATATAGTCATTCATAGTGGTATTGTTGAAACTGGTATTGATGAAATTGAACTGCACAATTCATACTTGCACATATAGAACATCACATTGTGAATAACTGGAATAAACAAGGCATACTACAAACAACCAAATATATCATTTGAAAATGAAATATGCTAACTACAAACAACCGAACAACCAAAACAATTTAAAAGAGACATATGCTAGCTATATCAGGCTTAACAGCAAGCGAATATATGCATTCCTATGATATGTTTAAAACTGGTATTGATGAAAATGTACTGCACATTAAATAGTTGCACATATAGAGCATCACATTGTGAACAACTGAAATAAACAAGGCATACTGCAAACAACAAAATGTAGCAATTAAACCTGGAAATATTCTCACTAAACTACAAAAGGGCCTTTACAAAACAAATCATGGGTTCCCCGCTGTGAAGAGGCACATCAAAACAAATCATGGGTTTCCTCACGTGTCACAGATGGACTCATTCCCGCGGGAAGAGCACGGACCCTGGGTGCGCTCCATGTTGTCGCAGATGGACTCCTTCCGCTTGGAAGAGCACGGCTATAGGGTACCCTCCCTGATGTCGCAGACGGGCTCTTTCCCCTTGGAAGAGCCAAACATGGTACCCTCCTCATGGTCACCGTCGATGAGGTCTGACTTGGAAGCTATGGATCCCAAGCCAGCGTCGCTAAACATGTCCTTCAGAAATGACAAAAGGGGCTCAATGGCGATGTAGGATGGGAAATTCTTGACAGCGAGCCAGAGGAGATCAGCGGCGTGGCCATGGATGAGATCGATGGCAGTTGAACCTGAGTGGTTGGGTGCGGGCCACTTAACCTGTGACATAGCCCGTGTTAGACCATCGCTGTTAACGACCTCGATGTTGTAGCCGGTGTCTGCAACATACCCGCATACTCTAGCCCACTGATTGAGAGCCTGCAGCCAGTAATGGACGTCAGCGTCCTCAACGGCCACCTCGGCGACGTCCGATGAAGAGGCCGCGATACACCTTATTTGAGCCAGTCGCTCCTCGCGCTCCATGGGAAGCATAGCTGGGCTTAGGCTGTGATCCTCTAGAGTGGGGCATGGGGATGAGGATCTGCGGGAAAGGGGGCATTTGGCAAGCATCATCTAAGAAACTCAGGGTGGCCTGGGTATGGAGATCGGCGGGTTAGCTGCACGGGCAAAACGGCAGAAGTTGACAATGGAGGCGTTGCAACGGTGGCGACGGTGGCGACCTTTCTAGGGTTTCGAGCGAGGCAGAGGTTGTGGTTGGGGGTGTGTGTGTGCGTGCACGCGCGTGCCCGAGGAGGTTTTGGGGTGTGCATGTGGAGGGGGAGTGTGTGTTTGAAAAAATGACGCGGCTACTGAAAATTTTACTATGCGGGATTCAAACGCGGGAGTGAAATGTCGGGGTCATTGAAAATTTCGATGATGGTGCATCGCACACGGTATGGATATAACAACCATGTGTTATGAAATAGAAAAACCCTTGAGCGGGGCAGATATTTTCGAGGGATGCAAGCGGGAGCGGGACAACAAACATCACACATGGGTAGATATTTTTGAGGGGAGAAGCCTTGTGGAGCCCAATGTACTGTGCTGATGTGCGTGACAGGGGCACCGGCGTGGCAGACGGTAAGTGTGAGTGAATCGTGTCTGTTGCATCATCTGACTTGTCTACTATTCATAAATTTGGCGAAAATGACCCGGGAAAGGGTCAGAACACGAACACACTTGCATGTGGACCAAATATATGTATGAAAAGGGTGGTTTGATGTTCAAATACCAAATGCAACTTCGATGTGGCACCTATCTCGCAAACCGCACGGTATTGCTTGCCCCCCTCGTGTCGGTAGGAGGGAAACCCTAAGCTATGAACGCACGCCTGCCCCCACGGAGGTTCACTAGCAAAGTGCGAAGTAGCAGTCCCCCTCCCCATCACACACGCATACGCATACACACACACACACACACACACACACACACACACTTTCAGTCGGCGGGAGAGGGCATCTCACCAAGATGTATGGTAAAACGGACCAAGAATAATCCACCTTGGTCGTACAACCTCTCTCTTGTTTTTGGTCAAAGTGATGGCCGTCCATGCGACCCCAGACATGGGCTAGCCCACCAATAATCATGCAAGTACTAGTCCCCCAAGACAACCACTTCGTGTGTGTGGCCCAAACATTTGTATGGAGGTGTTGATGTTTGAATACACAATGGAACAACTTTGATGTGGCACCGTGCTTTGGAACCAGAAATCCCCATGCAGAGCGAGGGTTAGTTGATGGTGCATATGTATGTCACACCACACTTTGAGCCGATGACGGGGATTCACGCATGTATGCATGCATAGTATGTGCTCAAACTTAATTAGGTCTGAATCTCACCATGACCTACTATGATAACACAAACCAAATTACGGAAGAATCAGCCATGGTAACCTATCTTGTTGTCGGTCAAAGTGATCATGGATGTCCACGCGGGCCCATGAATATATAGGCTTGTCTACGATAACCACGCGAGGGATTGTACCGTTTGAGGACAACCACTATATATATATAGGGTGGGTCTATTATGATAACACCCCTTAAGACCCTTATTCTGCACATCCCCACCTTATTCTGCTAACACTCCATCGTACAGCGCACAAACAAACCGAACCGCATCGTGAATAGAAAAAAAAACACCCCACCCACTCCACCTTCTTTCTCCCGAACCCATTCCACTCCCTCCACCTTATCCCCCGTGACCCGAACCCACTGCCCTCCTAGCTCCTCCCCGGCCGTGCCATGGCCCTGCCTCCCCGGATCCACTAACTCCCCGCCCGCCCCGGCCACCACCCACTGTCGCCCGCCACCCCCTCATCTTCCCCGAGCCACTGGCCCCAGCCACCACCCACCGCAACCCGCGCCCGGCCACCACCCACCGCGACCCGCCCCCGACCACTACGGTCGCCTGCCCCGGCCACCGCCTATTGCCGCCTGCCCCGCTCCACCTCGTCCGGCCGGCGTGCCTCCTCTACTCCACCCACGGTGCCACCCCTCCCCTGACACGCCGCTAGATGAGATCCGGCCTGCCCGACACGTCCAACAAGCCGACGGTCACCGCTCCCTCAGATCTGCAGGGGATATGCGTGAGGAGCGTTGCACCGGCCTCCCCAACCTATTTCATCCACGGATACGGTCCTGCCCCCTTGGTCCTGCCCCTTCGTGGCTGCAGTGCACAGCAGAGTTCCCCCGATCTGGCTTCCTCCGGTACCTGCAGCTCAGCCCAAGACGGCATGCGGCTCGACCGATGGAGGCTTGCAGTAAGCCGACGCCCTCTGTGCTCGCCACTGACACCCTCCATTCTCTCCACCGAAGTCTCCTTCTTCCTCCATAGGTACGGGCACTCCCGCTACCCTCGCATCCGGCGCAAGTGGGGACGAGCCCCGGCCATCATGCTTCCCTGTCCTCTGACCTCTCTCTCTCCAATGTCTTGTGCTGGATGCCTATCAACTGTGGCGTCCGGCTCTGGTGTAGTCAACATCGCCGATGAACGGCATGCTCCCCGTTCCTCCTCTCCGGTATGAGAAATTCAAGGTTGTTGCTGGAGCAGTCTTCTTGCCACCTCTCTCGCGAACCATTGCATCATTGCCAAGCAGTTCGCTAGGTTTCTTTCTTAACCTATTTGTGTATGAAAAATGCTAACTTTTCGTTAGTAGTTTGACCTTTTGTGTTTCAGATTTTTGCTGTGCGCCTAGATGTGAAGTGCAGTGCACCCGGATCCTGTGAGCAGTGCACCGCGCACCCTGGTGTGGTTCATCCACGGCCACCGGCGAACAAAAATGTGATTTGTGCACCTTGGTGATACTTTGCTCATAATTTTTGTGTGCAAGTCGCGTGCATGCCGAGTCAAGATGAATGTGTTGTGTTGGCTGAGATGCAGTACAGTTGCCAATGAGATTTGTCATGCGCTTCACTGATTTTGTGTGTTCCTAAAGAAAAAATCAAAGTGCAATGTAGTCTGCTGTTATTTTCTCTTGAGGTTTAGCTTGCTTATTTTTGCAGGAAGAAAAGCAATGCAGTTCGGTTGAATGCCGTGTTGCATTTTTTTGCAGTTTCCTCATGCAGTTTGGAGCGAGCCTCCCTCTCGTGAAGTCCTTCCGCGTGTCAGTGGAGCACGACAAGTGAGTGTGTGCAGTCCACGACACTTGGGTTGCTTGTGGCCGTCGTGCAATGCCCATGCTACTCCTCCTTGGGGAGCTTTGTGTTTTTTTCATGCAGTGTGGTTGTGTGAATCATGCAGTTCATTTCTGATTTGTGCGTGCGTATATTTTTTGGTGTGAGTTCCCGCAGTTTGAAAAAACAGATGCAATGCAGTGTGGAACAAAAATGTAGTCCACCCGCCTCCTCCCCGCAGTGCAAAATTCAATAATAACCAAAAAAATATATATGCAGTGCACTAAGGGAATACCAAAAAACTACATAGAGAAAAAAGAAATAGGAAAATGCAGTGCACTCTGGTCTTATAAAAAGCCCACTATGAAGGACTTTGAAGTCCACATCATTTGGAAAAAAATGTATTTACAAAAGTTTACACTGTGTCCGTTCAAGACGCTTAAAATAGTGAAAAAAGAAACTAATGCGGCTCACTTTCGAGACGGTTATTTACTCAGGCGACGAGTCTTCTACTGGTGAGACCAAATCCATCTACCAGGTTCAGGATGGAGGGCTTGGGGGCTGTTTCGATGGCGACAATATTCTGGACCCCTATGAGCCGCCACACCAGGTCATAGCCTTCATGGACGGTACACAGCTAGCGCAGGACTCTACGAGTGCAGTGGCAATGATCTCCAGGTCAGCAGCAGCGATGGCTTCCGGGGCAGCAGGCCTTGTGCGTCCGCCGGCTCAAGTTTTGTCTGATCTATTGGATGCTCTGACAACGTTGTTAATGGCGGAGGTTAACCCGGCGAATCAAGCTCATCATAACGCGGAGGTTACAAAATTGCATGATGAGATAGCACAAGCCAAGGAGGAGTTAAATGTAGAGAACACCCGGATGGCAACGGAGCGAGCCGCCTTACAGAGGGAGGCACAATGGCTTCAGGCAGAGAGCTTCCGCTTAAGCCTGGACATGGATGCGTCAAACACTGTTTTCAACAGAAGGCATGTGATCCAGCCGCCCCAACTTACGATGCGAGGAATCTTTTCAACACGCCTAGGGCAGGACCCAGTAACCCGCCCGGTGTGAATTGGACCGCTGAGGCGCCAGCGGTAGGAGAACCGGTTCAGCCACTGGCTACCGATCCCCCACGTTTGAACGTAACCCCTCTTCAGCATGTTCCAACACCTCCGGGGCATTTTTCTAACACCTTGGATAACATGATAGCTACGGAAACACGACTGGCGGCTCTCCTGGCCTAGGATTATTCGCCAGCGGCAATGGAAATACGAAGAGCCAAAGAGCTTCTTTAGAAGGCTGTGGCCCAACAGGCGGCTTATTCGTACAATCGTGATCGTATCCACTCAACACCCCATCCAAGCAGGAGTTATAGCAGGCACATTGATGAACCGGCTGTGTCAAGCAGCGAGCGGCACCGCAACCAGCCTCGCAGGCCTGACCCACCGCGTGTCGGCAATGATGCTCAGATTTTGGTACACCAGGGCAGAGCGCGTCGTGAGGCAGAGCTGGCGGCTCAGTTGACGGCTCAACAGCAATCTCTGGTTTATCCTTCAGCGTCCATGGAGGCAAGAGCAACCTCTAGAACATTGGGTGTGCCATGTTTAGTGCCGGCTCTATGCAATGTGCGCTTGCCCAAGGATTTCAAGGCCCCCCGTAAGGTGCCTAATTACACGGCGGATTAGCCGCCAAAGGCTGGGATTGAGAGTTATGAGATGGCCGGAGATGCTGGATGTCGGCGATGCTGCGTGTGCTAAGTACTTCACCATGATGTTGGATGGGCCAGCTCGTATGTGGTTAAAAAAAACCTGCCCGCTAATTCTATTGGGTCATGGGCAGAGTTAAAGAGGGGTTTTATTCAAAATTTCAAGGACACATGTAAGCAGCCTATGTCGATTCTGGATTTGGATTCTTGCATTCAAGGTGAAGGAGAGTCAACAACCCATTGGGTGCGCCGGATCTCATCCATCATACATTCGTCAGATAGTATCAATGTCGGTTCTGCAATCTTGATGTTAGAGAAGAATTGCCGTTTCCTCCCTCTTAAGCAGAAGCTGGGACGGCTTAAGCGTCACTGCAACGATATGGGGGAGCTAATGGCGGCTCTCGTCAACTATGCCGACTCTGACAGTACCAAGGATCCTGAGTCTGATGATGATAAGCCGGGGAAGGGAAAGAAGGGCGGCAATACAAAGGGGCAGCAGCATAACCCGGCGGTCCAAGCAGGCAACGGTAAGAGTAAGGCTGATGGTAGTTTTGATTTTGTGGCTAACACAAATGCACAGAATAATAATCAGCATCGCAAGGGAAAGCCGCCCCAAGGGTCAAGACTCAACCTTGAGGCAATGCTGAATCAACCTTGCCCAAAGCACGGCACGCACGATAAGCCATCTGGTCATATGTGGAGGGATCGTTACATCGTGAAGGAGTTCAGGAATACCAATGTTTCAAATCATGGCCCAAATGGCGGCTTTGGATCTGGCTCTCACGGACCTAGCTTTGGTGGTGGCGGTTCAAGCTCTGGCTTTCAGGGTCAAGGCAATCAAGGTGTTTTTAATCAACAGTCTAACCAAGGAAACCAGTAGCAGCAGTCTGGTTATCAGAGTAATCCAAAGTAGCAGAATGGTGGTTAGTACCATGTGTAACTACAAGTCTCTGCAAGAGAGATCAGAACATCCATAAGCGGGTGGTGAACTCTGTTGAACCGGTTGTGCCCCGATACTTAAGGTTGTCTGAGCAGTCTATTACGTGGAACAGAGAGGATCACCCGCCCCGGGTCGATAATCCAGGTCAGCTGGCATTGGTGGTTGCTCCATAGGTGGGAGGATATAAACTCACAAAGGTTCTCATGGATGGAGGCAGTAGTATCAACATCCTTTATTATGAGACCTTTTGTCGTATGAATTTGACTGACAAGGATCTTAGGCCGTCTTCTACTGTCTTTCATGGGGTGGTGCCTGGTAAGTCGGTGTATCCTTTGTGTAGGATAACACTGGAAGTGGCTTTTGGAGATGACAATGATTCCAAAGATGAGAAGTTAACCTGTGAGGTGGTGAAAATTAAAAGCCCATACCATGCTTTGTTTGGGCGGCCGACTTACACCAAGTTTATGGCACGACCGTGTTATGTTTATTTGCAGCTTAAGATGCCGGGTCACAAGGTCACAATCATGGTGCATGGCAATAGAAAAATCGCTTCGGATTGTGAAGAGGGTGACGCTACTTATGCTGAGTCGACTTGCGCCAATGAAGAATGAAGTTTTATAAAGACAATGTTGACCCAGCGGATATGACACCTTTAAAGAAGCCAATGACAGAGAATGGGCCCTTAGTGAATTTTAAGTCGGCAGATGATACTAAGCTGGTTGATTTTGTCCCTAGCAATTCTTCAAAGCAATTCAGTATCAGTGCGAATATGGATCCGAAATAGGAAAGCACGCTCATCGATTTCATCCATGAGAATCGGGACATCTTTGCATTGAAGCCTTCTGATATGCCATGTGTATCGAGGGAACTTGCTAAGCACACTCTTAATGTGGATCCCAAGTTTAAACCGGTCAAACAGTTTCTTCACCGGTTCAATGAGGAAAGGTGCAAGGCAATCAGTGAAGAGGTGGCCCGGCTCTTGGCGGCAGGGCTCATCATTGAAGTTTTTCATCCTGAATGGTTGGCTAACCCGGTGCTAGTACTTAAGAAAAATGGCACTTGGCATATGTGTGTGGATTAAACAGACCTTAACAAGGCATGTCCAGCTAATCCCTTTGCTCTCGCTCGTATTGCTCGGATTATTGATGCTACGGCGGGTTGTGAGCGCTTGAGTTTTTTGGATGCGTACTCTGGTTATCATCAGATCAAAATGGCAGTTAAGGACCAAGAGAGGACTGTCGGCGTTCTGGGAATGGGGGTCCCCAGACTTGCCTACCTGCGGTCCACGCCGTGGCTCCACCAGTAGCCCAGTATGGCCCATCTTCGTCAACCAACACTCAAGACCCACGCGAGGGGCCGAGCCTCGCAAGGCGGACGACACAAGGCCTCCTCAGGAACGGCCTCACCAGGCAGGCTCGTGAGGAGGCGGAGAGATCAAGTCAAGGGGTACCTCGTGAGGTTCCCATGACAAAAGCCATGATGACCAAGGCTAGGCAGGCGCCAGCGCACACAGTGTGTTTCCCCTTTGGTGCTAAGGGGGCAAGCGCAGGCGTGGAGTACCGAGGCATCAGGGAAAGGTTTCTGTATCGGTGCAACAAGACCAAGACCAGCAGGATGGCAGGACGAAGGTCATCGAGGAGCCCAAGATGGCGTCACCACCAGCGCCTTTGACATGCGAAGACCACCTTTAGTCAGGATAGCTTGTACTAGCTGTCCCCTTTCAAATTGTCCGTTGTTGGATCCCTTCCCGCTCAATATTTGGGGAGAGGACCAGGGCCTCTATAAATAGGACTAGCCACCACATTGGGGGACCCATCTGGACTGAAACCAGAACAAGTTGACCACCACACCAGCTCAAGATCACCTCTCCTCTGGAGGCTGTTCTTCCCTTGTACTCTTCATCATCAGCCCAAGAGGCAATCCACCACCAGCACACAGGAGTAGGGTATTACACCACAACGGTGGCCCGAACCTGTATAAATCTTGTGTCTCTTGTGTTGTGAGTTCATCGAGCTAAGCTTAGGGATTGCGGCGAGGCTGAGAGCGAGATTCATTTGGGGGAAATTTTCATGCACACCCCAGTGTTCGAACCTCAAGGGTTTTGCCGGAACCCTAAATCCGACATTTGGCGCGCCAGTTAGGGGTACGAGGGAGCTTTCATTCCGCCAGTCAGCCCGCCGTCGCTCCGCGAGTACAATGTCTGGCGACCCGATAACCGGCACCGACCGCTGGGCAGCATGGCCAGCCCGGGCCACGCCGCCTGCCCAAGAAGACCTCAACCCCGCGCCCCAGGCAGCCCGCGCACCTCAGAATGCTGCAGGGCGCAGGCGGCGCGGTCACACACCGCCCGCCGTTACTCCGCGGCAGGTGCGGGCAGCCACAAGGGCCTCAAGCCACGCCGCGGCCACGACGCCGCACACCCGACGGGAACAAGCAAACATGAGAGCCACGCTCACTGTGGCTCGGGAGCTGCTGCGATGCAGGTTAACGGAGAGCGGTCGGGATGCGTTGCTGGAGCGCGTTGCCGAGCTCCTGGATGCCGCCCTTCTACTTCCAGCTTGCACCCCGGGCCCCATTCGGATGACGCAACGGACCTCTCTGCGCCCGCGTGCCCCCAAGCATGCCCCAAGGCTTCATCGACACCAGCTCAACCAGCGACGGGACGCCAGGTCGCACCCGCAGCACCTTTGATGAATGAGGGAACGCGCGTTGCTGCGTATGGCCCGGGTGGGCCGCTTCCCTACCAACCTCAAGACGGCGCGCTAAGCCAGGCAACATGGAGCGTGGGGCACTACAGCGAAGTCTTCGAGGCGGCGGCTTTGGAGGCTTACGTGCCCCGCATGGTGGATCAGGAGTACGCGCTGGAAGACGACCCCGGCTCGTTCCTTGGGCCAGGCTGGGAGGAAGAGACGACAGAAGCCGAGCCCTTCCAGGAGCCTCAAGGGAGCCTCACCAACCGCGGTGGTAGCAGTAGTTACCGGGTAGCACTAATTCCTCAGGAGCAAGCTTATGCTAACCATTGGTCGCAGGAGGGTCAGGTCACAGCAGCGGACGGCTGCCCCAGCGCGGAAGCCAGGAGATAGGAGGGTGCGCCCACCCCATGGGAGAGCCCCCTGTCTCCTGGGCCCCTCGAGGCTCCCTTGACTGACTTCTTTCGCCTATATAAGTCCATGTACCCTATAAACATCGAAGACGAAGATAGATCGGGAGTTCCGCCGCCGCAAGCCTCTATAGCCACCAAAAACCTCTCAGGAGCCCGTTCCGGCACCCTGCTGGAGGGGGAACCCATCACCGGTGGCCATCTTCATCATCTCGGCGCTCTCCATGACGAGGAGGGAGTAGTTCACCCTCGGGGCTGAGGGTATGTACCAGTAGCTATGTGTTTGATCTCTCTCTCTCTCTCTCTCTCTCGTGTTCTCTCTATGGCACGATCTGTATGTATTGCGAGCTTTGCTATTATAGTTGGACCTTATGATGTTTCTCCCCCTCTACTCTCTTGTGATGAATTGAGTTTTCCTCTTGAAGTTATCTTATCGGATTGAGTCTTTAATGATTTGAGAACACTTGATGTATGTCTTGCCGTGCTTATCTATGGTGACAATGGGATATCACGTGCCACTTGATGTATGTTTTGGTGATCAACTTGCGGGTTCCTCCCATGAACCTATGCATAGGGGTTGGCACACGCTGCCTTGACTCTCCCAGAGAAACTTTGGGGCACTCTTTGAAGTACTTTGTGTTGGTTGAATAGATGAATCTGAGATCGTGTGATGCATATCATAAAATCATGCCCACGGATACTTGAGGTGACAATGGAGTATTCTAGGTGACATTAGGGTTTTGGTTGATTTGTGTCTTAAGGTGTTATTCTAGTACGAACTCTTGAATAGATTGATCCGAAAGAATAACTTTGAGGTTGTTTCCTACCCTACCATAATCTCTTCGTTTGTACTCTGTTATTAGTGGCTTTGGAGTGACTCTTTGTTGCATGTTGAGGAATTGTTATATGATCTATCTATGTTATTATTGTTGAGAGAACTTGCACTAGTGAAAGTATGAACCCTAGTCCTTGTTTCCTAGCATTGCAATACCGTTTAGGCTCACTTTTATCATTAGTTACCTTGCTGTTTTTATATTTTCAGATTACAAAAACCTATATCTACTATCCATATTGCACTTGTATCACCATCTCTTCGCCTAACTAGTGCACCTATACAATTTACCATTGCATTGGGTGTGTTGGGGACACAAGAGACTCTTTGTTATTTGGTTGCAGGGTTGTTTGAGAGAGACCATCTTCATCCTACGCCTCCTACGGATTGATAGACCTTAGGTCATCCACTTAAGGGAAATTTGCTACTGTCCTACAAACCTCTGCACTTGGAGGCCCAACAACGTCTACAAGAAGAAGGTTGTGTAGTAGACATCAAGCACTTGTGTATCCAAAATGACAATCATGAATTTCAATAATAAATTTGTCAAAGAATATATTTGAATGGTTTCGTGCTTCCTTGTCTTCAACCACCATTATGTAGAGACGCGGTGATGTAGAGATCGCTCAAGATGTGAGTGAGTTGCAATCTCTTAGATTTATATTCATCCAATTACCTACAAGGGTTAGATAAAATGCAAGATGCAAATGTATCCAAGACATAAGATAGTCATCATAAGAGAAATATCAAGGATTAGTCATCGACTTATGTCTTGCATGTATCCAATGGAGTTTCTACTCCAAGTTTGAAGCATCAATGATGTTCAATTCACCTCTTAACCTGCAAAACACTTTCTCATCAAGTGGTTTAGTGAATATGTCCGCTAATTTCTTTTCAGTGCGAACATGCTTAAGATTAATGTCCCCTTTGGCAACATGATCTCGAATGAAATGATGATGAACTTCAATATGCTTAGTTCGAGAGTGTTGCATGGGATTGTGAGCAATCTTGATAGCACTTTCATTGTCACAAAGTAATGGAACATGTTTCACATATATCCCATAATCTTTAAGAGTTTGGGTCATCCAAAGTAATGGAGCAAAACATGAACCAGCGGCAATGTATTCCGCTTCGGCGGTGGATAAGGATACCGAGTTTTGTTTCTTGGAAGACCAAGATACAAGAGATCTACCAAAAAATTGACAAGTACCCGAAGTGGACTTTCTATCAACCTTGTCACTGGCATAGTCCGAGTCGGAGTAGCCAACAAGATCGAAAGAGGCCCTCTTTGGATACAAAATGCCAAAATTTGGTGTATGGATTAAGTATCTCACTATCCTTTTCACGGCCTTAAGATGACATTCTTTTGGAGCAGCTTGATATCGTGCGCACATGCACACACTTAGCATAATATCGGGACGTGAAGCACAGAGATATAACAATGAACCAATCATAGAGTGATAAACCTTTTGATCGACTGGTTCACCATCTTTGTTCAAATCAAGATGTCCACTAGTAGGCATGGGTGTAGTCATATCTTTGCATTCTTGCGTATTGAACTTCTTGAATAAGTCCTTGGTGTACTTCGTTTGAGAGACAAAGGTACCTTCCTTAGTTTGCTTGATTTGCAAACCAAGAAAGAATTTGAGTTCACTCATCATAGACATCTCAAACTTCTCTGACATTAGCTTTCCAAACTTTTCACTAAAATGAGGGTTAGTAGAACCAAATATAATATCATCAACATAGATTTGGCATACAAATAGTTCTCCATTGACCCTTTTACTAAAAAGAGTATAATCTATTTTTCCAATTTCGAAGCCTTTTTCAATAAGGAACTTGGTCAAGCATTTATACCACGCTCTAGGAGCTTGTTTAAGACCATAAAGAGCTTTGTGAAGTTTGTAAACATGATCAGGTTTCTTAGGATTAACAAAGCCGGGAGGTTGCTTAACATAAACTTCCTTCTCTATTTCACCATTTAGAAAAGCACTTTTAATGTCCATTTGGTACAAGGTGATATCATGGTGATTAGCATAGGCAAGTAAGATGCGAATGGACTCAAGTCTAGCAACGGGAGCATAAGTCTCACCATAGTCCATACCTTCGACTTGTGTGTAGCCTTGGGCGACGAGACGTGCTTTGTTGGGAACTACTTGTCCATCTTCATCTTGCTTCTTGCAAAACACCCATTTGGTACCGATGATGTTGTGGTTGTTGTCGGGCTTCTCAACTAATGTCCATACTTGATTTCTCTCAAAGTTGTGTAGCTCTTCATGCATTGCATTTATCCAATCCGGATCTTCCAAAGCTTGTTCAACCTTCATAGGTTCAATGCTAGAGATGAATGAATAGTGTTCACAAAAGTTAGCTAAACGAGTTTTAGAGCGAGTGATTCTCCCGGTTTGGATATCATTGTATATTTGCTCGACGGGATGGTCTTTAGCAATTCTTGCTCGAACTCGTGAAAGCTTTTGCTTGGATCTTGGTTGAACATCTACTTCATCTTGTTCTTCTTATTGGCCTTCTTCATTGTTGACGTTGTCATTCTCTTGTCGTGGTGGAGAAGGAGGTTGTTGACGTTCATCTTGGTGCACTTCCTCGTTTTCTTCATCTTGGTGTGTCCCACCTGTGGATGCTTCCGTATCAACTCTTGGTTCACCTTGTCGTGAGGTAGAAGCTTCCACTTGGACGGACGAGGTACTCTCCTTCACCTCCGTTGGACGAATCTTGCCAATAGACAAGTCTTGGATTGCTTCTGAGGGGTCTTTGTCTCCTACATCAATTGTCAATTGCTCTACTTGCAAGCCGTTAGATTCATCAAACTTCACATCTACCATTTCTTCAACCTTTCGGGTGAAATTGTTGTAGACACGGTATGTGTGAGAGTTTGAGCCATAACCAAGTAGGAAACCTTTATGAGAGTTAGGAGCAAATTTAGAACGACAATTCTTATCAAGAATGTAGCACTTTGAGCCGAATACTCGAAAGTATCAAACTTGGGGTTTGTTACCGGTGAGGAGCTCGTATGCCGTCTTACCGAGTAGCTTGTGAAGATACAAGCGATTTGTTGCATGACAAGCTGTCTCTACCGCTTCCACCCAAAAGTGCTTCGGCGTCTTGTACTCATCAAGCATTGTTCTCGCCATTTCGATGAGCGTCCTGTTCTTCCTCTCAACAACTCCATTTTGTTGAGGTGTGTATGTAGCCGAGAACTCATGTGAAATACCTTCTTCGTCAAGAAAGGTATCCACATTTGCGTTCTTGAACTCTGTTCCATTGTCGCTGCGAACCTTCTTGATCTTCACTTCAAATTTATTTTGGGCCTTCCTAGCGAAGTTTTTGAAGATCTTTTGGACTTGCGATTTATCATCGAGAAAGAACACCCACGTAAATCTTGAAAAGTCATCAACTATAACTAGACCAAAAGAATTTCTACCGAGGCTTTTGTAAGCATTGGGACAAAAAGATCCATGTGAAGTAGCTCGAGTGGCCTCCTTGACGTCATGATGTTCTTCACGGGATGCCTCCCTCCAACCTGTTTACCTGCCTGACAAGCACTGCAAAGCCTATCCTTATCAAATATGACATCGTTAACGCCAAGGATATGATTTCCTTTAATAAGCTTGTCAAGGTTTCGCATACATACATGACCTAATCGTCTATGCCATAACCACCCTTTAGAGGATTTAGCGATGAAGCAAGTTCTAGGTTGAGCCTTTTTAGTGAAATCAACAATGTATAGATCACCTCTACGTACACCGGTAAAGACCATTTTATGATTGTCTCTACAAAACACTTGGCAATCTACTTCAGTGAATAGGACATTGAAACCGAAATCAGCAAGTCTAGATACTGAAAGTAAAATCTATCCAAGAGATTCAATGAGCATGACATTTTGTATGGAGCTATCATGTGATATGGCCACCTTACCGAGGCCAACCACCTTACCCTTTGAGTTGTCACCGAAAGTGACATACTTTCGAGGACCGTCATTTTCAGCAAGCTCATGAAACATATCTTTATCTCCGGTCATGTGATCGGTACATCCACTATCAAGAACCCATTCCTTTCCTCCTGCCATATAACCCCGAAGATTTGCCATAAGACCAAAGTGTATCATTGCATCATCAAGATCAAGGTCACTATCATCATCCTCATCATAGTATCCATGTTCAACATCGTCATGTGGTGGATCAAATCCTAGAGAGGGTGATTCGTTAGAGTGAGTTTGACAATGATGTTCTTTATGAATTTTAATAGCTTCGGAAATAATATCACTAATGATTCCAACATCTCCTTTGGCACGCATAAGGTTTGTAAGCTCAAATAGACAATCACCAAACATAGGATCATTGGAATTCATCTTACTCAAGGCAATAGACTTATCTAGATTTTTCAAGATATAATTTGGAAAACGTTCCTCAAGAAATTTCCATATGGTGCAGGCACACTTAAGAGTAGGCAAACATCCAATCAAGTTTCTAGGCAGGCCTCTAGTGTAGGATCATGTCAATTGACTCATCAAGGGTAGGATGCATAGGATCAACATGAGGTGAACAAGGGCTAGCAATGTACTTGTTCAGATGATATTGATTGAAAATCACAAGCATCTCATTTTTCCACTCATGAAAATACTCTCCATCAAGTATAGGCACCCTATGTCTAAGAATCCCAAAAGTAGACTCATCCATCTTCCTCCAATGGTGTTTAAACCAAAGCAATGGAGACCAAAGCTCTGATACCAATTGAAAGGATCGAGAAGAGGTGTCTAGAGGGGGGGATTAGACCCTAAGTACCAAAAGTTGCAGTTTTTAACTTCTTTAAGTTTATGTGGAGTTTTGGCACAAGTTTAACAATCACAACACATATCAAGCAAGCATGCAAAGAGTATACGGGCAGCGGAAAGTAAAGCATGCAACTTGTAAGAAAGTAAAGGGATGGGATTGGAGTGTGCAAACGCACTTTGGAGACACGGAGATTTTTGAGAAGTGGTTCCGATAAGTGGTGCTATCATACATCCACGTTGATGGATACTTCAACCCACGAAGGGTAACGGTTGCGCGAGTCCACGGAGGGCTCCACCCATGAAGGGTCCACAAAGAAGCAACCTTGTCTATCCCACCATGGCCGTCGCCCTCGAAGGACTTGCCTCACTAGCGGTAGATCTTCACGAAGTAGGCGATCTCCTTGCCCTTACAAACTCCTTGGTTCAACTCCAAAATCTTGTCGGAGGCTCCCAAGTGACACCTAGCCAATCTAGGAGACACCACTCTCCAAGAAGTAACAAATGGTGTGTTGATGATGAACTCCTTGCTCTTGTGCTTCAAATGATAGTATCCCCAACACTCAACTCTTTCTCACGGGATTTGGATTTGCTGGAAAGAAGATTTGAGTGGAAAGCAACTTGGGGAAGGCTAAATGTCAAGATTCATATGGTAGGAATGGAATATCTTGGTCTCAACACATGAGTAGGTGGTTCTCTCTCAGAAAATGTATGCTGGAAGTGTAGGTTCGTTCTGATGGCTCTCTCCACGAATGAAGAGGAGGTGGAGGGGTATATATAGCCTCCACACAAAATCTAACCGTTACATACAACTTGCCAATCTCGGTGGGACCGAATTGAGAAACTCGGTCGGACCAATTCAGCAAATCTAGTGACCGTTAGGATTTTCGGTGGGACCGACATGCAACTCGGTAGGACCGATATGATTAGGGTTAGGGCATAACATAATATCGGTGAGACCGATTACACAAACTCGATGGGACCGATTTTGTTAATAAGCTAACCAGAGAGTTGGTCAGGTAAACTCGGTGGGACCGATTCGGTCTTCTCGGTGAGACCGAAATGTTATGAAAAGGAGATAGAGAATTTGCATTGCAATCTCGGTAGGACCGATTATGCAAACTCGGTGAGACCGATTTTGGTAATAGATACATACAGAGAGATTGCAATCCCATCTCGGTGAGACCGAGATCCCTATCGGTGAGACCGATTTGCCTGGGGTTTGTGGCAGTGGCTATGACATCTGAACTCGGTGGCGCCAGATAGGAAGAATCGGTAGGGCTGAGTTTGACATTTGGTTTAGGTCATATGTGGATGTGAGAAGGTAGTTGAGGGATTTTGAGCATATCACTAAGCACTTTGAGCAAGCAAGCCATTAAGCAACACCTCATCCCCTCTTGATAGTTTTGGCTTTTCCTATAGACTCAATGTGATCTTGGATCACTAAAATACAAAATGTAGAGTCTTGAGCTTTGAGCTTGAGCCAATCCTTTTGTCCTTAGCATCTTGAAGGGGTTCCACATCCTCTAGTCCATGCCACTTCATTGTTGAACTCATCTGAAACGTACTAGGTAAAAGTGTTGGTCCAACAAGAGATATGTTGACATTAATTACCAAAATCACCCAGGGAGCACTTGTGCTTTCAAAGTCGGGGTAGGTGTTCTAAAGATGGCTGAAGACGCGGGAAAACGCGCGCCCGAGCAGGCTGCAGCTCCTCTCCTCAACAAGCTGGTGAGCTCTCTCAGAACGGTTCTCCATGTGCGTCACCACGTCCGTAAAGAAGCGGAGACGCCCGGTGTAGTCGGTCGCGTGGGGATGCGGGGCGTTCTCATTACAAATGTTACCTAGGGCCGCATTGGCTCTGTTCCTGTGGTCCTCGAGCATGGGGCGTGCACATGCTCTAGTGTCCGCCGTTGAAGCACTTCCTCCCCGTTCTGCTGCGCAATGGACTCGGCGTCAGCAACCTGCTGCTGAAGAGGAAGCATCTCTATGTGGGCGGAGGCCAGGCGGCCTACACCGAGACCAGGGCAGCTGCGGCATCCTCCGTGCGCCGTTTCGGTTCAGTTAGCTTGGACCTGAGGGCGGCAGTTCTGCCCGCAACCTCGGCTTGAACCAACTTCAGCTTCAAGTCATACCTGCTCGCAAGATCTGCGTGAGCCTCGGCCACGCGGCGGTCGACCTCCTCCTGGACCCGTGCCTCGCCCGCACCAACGGTGTCCTTCGCTTGGGCAACCTGTCGCGCCCTCGTCTCCAACCGCTCAAGCTCAAGACTACGCTCGGCGGCCTCCAACATCAGTGCTTCCTCATGCTTCAGGAGCTCCCCCTCCTCGGTAGGCGTCCCCCTCAGCGACGCAAGAGCAGCTTGGCGCGACTCCACCTGCTGCTCCAAGGAAGCGCTCCAGGCCTGGAGCTCCCACGCACGCTTCTTTGCAATCTCGCGACGACGATCTGCTTCCCGGGCCTCCTCCAAAGCTCGGGAACAGGCCTCATGCGAGGTTGCAAGGGAGGCCTCAGCCTTCGCGTTGTCAAGCTTGCGCTAGTGGCGCGCAAGGTTGATGGCCACCTTCAGTTTATGCCGCTCCTCGATCAGCTGTAGGCCCTCGGCTTCAAGGCGCGCATCTACATCCGCAAGTTCCCCACCAAGCTGGCCCATCGTGTCCATCGCCTTCTGGAAGAACTCATGGCGGACGATGCTTCGTTCGTGTGCAAACTTGAGCGCGCGGCTGATGTCGTCCCCCGGTGCGGGCGCCGTCGGCGGGATCCGAAGCGGTTCGCCCCCTCTCGACAAGGGGGGGCTGGCGCCCCCACGGTCGCTGGCCAGGCCCCGCAAGGGACCCGGACCGGCGCAGGCTCACCACTTCAAGAGGAGCCCAGGATTAACACCAACTAGCTGCCGTCCACGACCAAAGGAGGAGGCCTGGGTAGGCTGGCCGCGCTCCAGGCAAGGTTCCGAAGGAAAGGCGGCAAGGGCACGGGCTCAAGGCACCTTGCAGGCAGGCTTTCTTCTTCGGCGGACCCCGTGCTAGGGGCGGCGTGCAGGCTTGGGATGCTCAAGGCTAATGATGAATGCAAGGTCGGAGGAGGCTTCTTCTCGGGAGACTCCGCGGGCTTGGCAGGAGGGGTCCTGAAGAGCCATAGTCAGGAGGGGAAGCAGCGATTGGGGAATTACAAGGATAAGGTACTTACTCGTCTATGGTGATGTACTTTCTATGTTTCAACTTTCGGATGGTGCCACCACTGCAGCTCGAAGACTCCTTCCTCTTGTGGAGCATGGCGAAGTCCACGCGGAACTGGCCTAGGTGTTGGACGTGGGGGCTAGCATGGGGCACGGCTGGAGAGGCACCCAGGCGGTCAACCTCAGGAGTGCCAAGCTGGGAAGAGCAATCAGGCTCCGCCTCATGCTGGCTTGTCGAGGTCTCAGGAGCTCCAGCCTCAGGAGCCGCTAACTACATCTCCCCCTCAACGACCGCCTCAGGGCAGGCCTCACAAGCTCCTAAGGATGGAGCCTCGGGAACCTCAAGCGGCGTCGGCACCTCAACACCCATGCCTACAGCCTCCAGCGATGCTTGGCTCCCTGCGTCCACTCTTGGGGCAAGCTCGGCGCTGGCGGCAATTATGGGAGCCACGACGACGGGATTCCCACGAGGCCCCACAAGGCCGACCGGATGCAGCCCCCATTCGTCGAAGGAAGGCATCTGCCCGCGAACTCGACCCTGTTTGAGCAGAGATACAAAGAGAAAGCCCCCTTGTGGCATATCGCCTGGCTAGGGGTTGCCAGTCAACTCTTCAAGCACCGTCCTTCGCGCTCCGAGCGGGAGCCCCGACTCCTGAAGCCTCATGCGATCTTGGTCACCAGCCAGGGCCCACATTGACGGGGAATGGTGTTGGAGAGGGGCAATATGACGATGGAGGAACTCCTTCACCACCTGGGGCACAGTCACGCCAAGGTCTCTCAACCTCTTCAACCGGAGCCAGACGAAGGAAAGGCGAGAGCTCGCGAGCTTCTCGTGGCTCCAGTCGGAGTTAGGTATGGCGGGCAACGACGGAGGCGAGAGTAGGGGGCTGAGCACCCCAACATCCATGTACACCCACCGCATACCGAACCCGCTTGTGGACGGCGGGAGATCAAAATCAATCCCCGAGGTGGCCGTCTCTGCCATAGCCTGGAAGCTCAGGCACCCTGAGCATTGCGAAGGGTCAGTCAGATGCAGCGAGAAATGGCGCAAGAGGGCAACGGAATGTGCGATCCCCACCATGGCCTCGCAAATAAAGGCGAAGACAGCGAGAAGGGCAATGGATTGGGGATCAAGGTGCAGCATGTGAATTGCATGATCATTGCCTTGGATATCATCATAACTTTCCATTTTTCTATCAATTGCTTGACAATAATTTGGTCACCCACTGTATTATTTGCCTCTTGTGAAACCTATGGCCCCAGGGTCTATTTTCTATCATACTTATTTCCCATCTATTATTTGGCAATCTTTTATATTCATATCTATAAAACAAAAAACCCAAACTATTTAGCTATCTTTTGTTTAGTTTTATCTATCTCTATCAGATCTCACCTTTGCATGCGACCGTAAAGGGATTGACAACCCTTTATTGCGTTGGGTGCAAGTGTTTGATTTTTTGTGCAGGTGCATCTATTGGGGACTTGCGCGTTTCTCCTACTGGATTGATACCTTGGTTCTTAACTAAGAGACATACTTATCTCTACTGTGTTGCATCACCCTTTCCTCTTCAAGGGAAAAACCAACGCCAAGCTCAAGAAGTAGTAGGAATAATTTCTAGCGCCGTTGTCGGGGAGATCTATGTCAATCCTACCAAGTACCCACCATAAACTCTCATCTCTTGCATTACATTATTTGCCATTTGCCTCTCGTTTTCCGCTCCCCAACTTCTAAAATGATTTTCAGAAAAATAGAAAAAGATTTTTCTTCTTATTTGTCTTCTTTCCGTTTGCCTTTATGTCTTACTTGGTTCGTTCGCTTGTTCGCTTGGCATAATTGTGTGCTTATTGGGAATCAAGAACAAAAAGCTTATGGATCCTCATCCACTTGCTAATCTTTTTAAAAGATCCAACTATGATGAACCTATTGTTACTGAGTTGAGTGCACTAGATTATCTTTATGAGGTTTTGCTTGAAACTCGTGAATCTGGAAATTGTGATGAAGCATTGAAAGAAGAAAATTGTAATGTGATTCATGATAGCTCCTTGAATGATAAAAATGATTACAATGATGTTATTATAAATTCTATTAATGTCAATTGTGTTAATGATATGCAAAACCCTAAGCTTGGGGATGCTAATTTTGCTATGTCTACTACTTGTTGCAATGATCATGATTGGGGTGATTCTTCTTATGATCTTGAAAATTTATTTAAGCCCCATGATGAATATGAGATTGATAATAATGTTTGCAATAATACTGAAAGTGGGTTTGGAAGAGTGTCAACTTTAAATCCCACATATTTGGAAAATGTTCAATCTTATGATTTTTTTGATGAAAGTGGGTTTGGAAAGGTCATGACTTTAGTTGATGATAATCGCACTATTTTGGAAGAGTGTCAACTTTGCATGCATGTGGATCATGTAGAGAATATTTTATGTGATAGCTATATTGTTGAATTTGAATATGATCCTACATGTAATTATTATGAGAGAGGGAAATATGGTTGTAGAAATCTTCATGTTACTAAATTACCTCTCTTCATGTTGAGATTGCTACTGTTTCCTTTTTCTTCCTTGGACATGTTAGTATTTACTTGCTTTGATAATTTGTTTTCTTATAAAATGCCTATGCATAGGAAGTATCTTAGACTTAGATGTGTTTGTCACGTGTTTTACGATGCTCTCTTTGTGCTTCAATTCTTGTCTTTCATGTGAGCATCATTAAAATTATCAATGCCTAGCTGAAAGGCTTCAAAGAAAGCTTGTTTGGAGACAACCCAATATTTTTCCTTGCTGTTTGCATTAAATTTACCATGTTGCCTCTTGTTAGATCTGTTTTGATGTTTTAATTAGTGTCTGTGCCAAGTAAGACCTTTGGGATGGCTTACGGTGATAGTTGATTTGATCTTGCTGAAAAACCGAAACTTTTGCACCCAGTAAAATAATTTTCATAATTCACAGAAGCGTGTTTTTGATCGGAATGTTTTACACAAGATTGATATACAAATTTCCCAGGTTGTCCTAATGTTTCAGAATTTTTTGAGTTACATAAGTATTCGAAGTTTCCTGATTACTACAGATTATTCTGTTTTTGACAGTTCCTGTTTTCTTTGTGTTATCTGCTTATTTTGATGAATCTATGGGTAGTATCGCGGGGTATGAACCATGGATAAGTTGGAATACATTAGATATTACACCAGTATAAATAAATAATGAGTTCACAACAGTACCAAAAGTGGTGATTTATTTTCTTATACTAACGGATCTCATGAGTTTTCTGTTGAGTTTTGTGTAAAAATTTTAGAGCACGCCGGTGGCTTTATTTTATAGAAATTGTGGAACTCTCATGCTTCACTTATATTATTTTGAGAGTCTCTCTAAACAGCATGGCAATTTGCTTTGGTTATTAATTTAGTCCTAATATGATGGGCATCCAAGCGGGATATAATAAAAACTTTCATATAAAGTGCATTGAATACTATGAGAAGTTTGATTCCTTATGATTGTTTTGAGATATAAAGATGGTGATATTAGAGACATGGTAGTCAGTAATTGTGGATTGGTACAAATACTTGTCTTAAAGTTTGTGATTCCCGTAGCATGCACGTATGGTGAACCATTATGTGATGAAGTCGGAGCATGATTTATTTATTGATTATCATCCTTTGTGTGGAGGTCGGGATCGCACGATGGTTAACTCATACCAACCATTCCCCTAGGAGTATGCGTGAAGTACTTTGTTTCGATAGCTAATAGACTTCAATAAGAATGTGAGTTCTTTATGACTAATGTCGAGTCCATGGATTATACGCACTCTCACCCTTCCACCATAGCTAGCCTCTCTAGTATCGCGCAACTTTCGCCTGTGCATTACACCCACCATATACCTTCCTCAAAACAGCCACCATACCTACCTATCATGGCATTTTGTGACACCTTAGTTTTTGCATGTTTTGCCCTCATGCTTTTTATTCGCCTTTCTCTTTAAAGTTCGATTTCTGAGTTAATTCATTTGGACTTGCACTTGGGCATTGTTTTGATTTTCACCCAAGTGACCTCTCTCACCCCTCACAACCTCTCTTGATCTCCCACAAATCATCAAAAATGCTTTGGATTATTTTGGCTTCACTTCCAAAGCAACCCCTCCTTTTCTTTCTCAGAAAAATCTGAGAAAATTCTCACACACACCCTTTAGACAGTGCCTCATCACGCTGTGCAAAATATCATATGGTCATGTGACCAAATTTTGCTAGGGAAAATCATTTGCATTCTGCTCTAATAATGCACTTTACATAGCAATGTATTATTCCTTGATCCAATGAAGATGATTTTTATTGAGCTTCATTACCCTCCTAAGAAAACCTTAACCCCAAGAGATTAGCCCTAAACTCCTTCTAGAACCTAGCCAAACACAGTGCACAAGTTTCTTTCCAGAAACATGTTGCTGAGCTCTTGTTCAATCTGGTCGGCCTGGCAGTGTGCCATCTCTTCTCCTAGACCAAACACTGTACGGACAACACACTAGACAAGGTCTGGCACCACCTAGGCGTCGTGTTGGCATAGTTCGCGTGGTCACTGCGTGTGGACACGGGCGCTGACATGCATTCGGTGCGCTCTACGCTGCGCCCGAGCCCCTGTTCAGCGCGTGCACGTCGCATCGCTCGCCTCCGACTGCCACCCCGCGCCACCAGCTCCAAACCACCACCCTTGACCCCTCCCTGCCGCTCGCTGCCGCCAGAGCCGCCGCAGCGAGCATGGGCATATCACGGCCAAGCGCATAGTGTGCCCATGCCACTATACCCGTCGTCACTCGCGCCCTGTGCTTGTCCTCGAGCTTCCACAGTGGTCGCATGAACTCTGACCTCTTCTCCAACCCCCTCTGGCACTCCTCGTTGCCATGCGCCACTTCCAGAGCACTCCGGCGAAGCCTAGACCCCCATCCCCTCCACCTATAAATAAAGCTCTCCCCTGGCCTCTCCGAGCATCTCAACCAACTCATCAAACCTCCACAACACATTAGATAAGCCGTAACCCGGCCAGGCAGGCCTCTGGCCGCCATCCCCGACCTGAGCTCGCCGACGATCCCCTCTGCTGCACCCCACCTCTCTAGTGCCCCTCGAGCTCCATCTTCTTCTCTGGCGACTCCTTGGAGGTCCACTTGTGCTCATTGACCCTGTTGGAGCCCCCGGAACCACCCAGCCTGACCATCTTCTTCATCTCCGGTGAACTCCATCCGTAGTCGCCGCTGGAGACGATGTTTCCGAGCAGTCCCGACCACCTCTCGCCAAGCCACAAGTACAGATAAGTGCACCAAATCCTCCTCTACCGATCCCTCCCTCTCAAAACGGCTGCCGAGCCCACCTCGCTAGGGAGAGCCCCGGCGATGCACCGCCGTCCCCTATTTCCTCTCTCCCTCTCTCCAAAACTAACTGGTGGGGCCCACTGTCAGCCTCTCCACTCGCGCCCGAAGCGGTACGAGTGGAGGCGTATTCCTCGAATACCTCTTCGACGTCACCCCCAAGTTTTATTTTATACAAATTTAAATTCATTTTTGACCAGCAACTTTTACTAGCTCTAACTCCTAAACCATAAGTCCAAATGATTTGATTCTTTTTGCAATGGTTTTGTCTTGGAATTCTCTAGCAGCACACCAAATTTGAGATTTTTCCATGCTGTTTAGAATTTCTGATGAATTCCACAGTGGTTTATGATAATTTCTTTTACTGTTTTTAATTATTTTTTGAGGGAGATTCTTGCCTTGAGGAGAACCAGGAGGAGTGTGACCTTGCTTTGTGCTAAGGCAAGTCACCACAAATATTTGCATAGTGTCATTCCAATAAATATGATTTTTCCAACTTGAATATGCTCTTATTTCATGCATTAAATCATTTATATGATATTGCTTAAGTTATTGCATTTGTCATGCTATGTTTAACTTGCTATGGTACTTGAGTACATGGACTAGTTTAGTGCAGTAGAGTTACTTTGATAACATGACTATGGTTGATAATGCTTGGTATTATTTTCATATGATGGGTAATATTCATATTCTCGCCATGCTAAAGTCATAACTAAATATGATGGGGTTTAACCAGTGCTTTCAATTATTCAGTAGTGCATGATCATTCCTTGAGGTTGACCCGTTTCATTTTCGTGATATGCGAATAGAGTTGCATGTCATATAGTTGCATGTCATATGGTTGCATTTTCATGGCATACTATCACTCAATTATTTTATTTCAAGTTAACCCTGATGCTAATTCAACTTGAACATAATGTTGATCGAGTCATGGTGCCAACGAATCGAGCTTCCCAGTGCAACCACATTTGCCTTTATGGGAAGTCCCTTATTCAGTCCGTTGTCATGCCTCTAGCTAGTTGGTGCCTACAACAAGGGAAGGTTACGGGCATGCGGTACCCTGGTCCGGTAAGTAGACATAACCTTGTTTGTCCGTTGTTGTGATGGTACCTTGTCCCCATTTTGGATCGTTGATTGTTTTGCTACGATGGTGGCCGTTGGATGTCATTGGTTGACATCGGCGCCACCCATGACTTAGCCCAGAGGGGAGTTAGTCGAAGTGGCCGAGAGAGTGTCATGGCAATGGGTTGGTTTTGTCGGAATGCCGTTGGACCAGCCGAATGGGAGTGCGAGGCCATGGATTCTGTGGTGTGGTACTGTTTACTAACCTCTGAAGAGTGTTTATTAAATCTATCGATGGCCGCGTCCTCGGTTATGGAAACATCTCGTAAGTAAGTCACACCATGGATCAACATCAATAAGTTAATTTTGCACACTAAGGTTATATAGATGGCACTGAGTATGTGATGATAATGTTGAAACAATGAGGATGGTTGATGTTGGAACCAAAGAGTTGGTTTCATTTGTGATCCGGGAGTGATCACCGTGTTGATGATGTTGGTTACGAGGTAACCCGTTTGGTAAGGGGGTCCGATGGAATCATTGCACAAGCATGACCCCTTCATGAGTAGTATGTTATAGCCCTGTGTTTAACCTTCTTAATTATCATGTTGTTGTTTGCCATTATGCTTTTACTTGTTGTGAGCTTGCAAGTACATTGAATGTACTAACCTAGCGTGTCATGCCAGATTTCAGGAAAGTCTTACTGGATCAGAGTGCTTCCCGTGTTTAGGCCGTGTCCACGTCGGTGTCCCTGCGCTATGGAGTTTCGCTTTGTCGTCGTTCCGCTGCCGCATAGTTGTTGAGGACCTCTTCATGTTCATTAAATAATGTACATACTGTTCAGCCGCACCGTGTGTGCCGCTTGGCCTTGCTACCTGATGTAATATCGAACCTATGTTTCTGCTAGCATCAATAAAGCGGTTGTTTTCTATACCAAGTTGTTGTGTGTTGCTAGAACACTAGATCTCTGGGCTGGCAATGCAAGGTAAACCGGTTGCTCTGAACCGAGGTGCCATAATGCTTGGTATCAGAGTCGCGCTGACTGTAGGACACGCTAGACCACCGACGCATTAGTAAATAGTAGTTTGTCTTGAGTGCCGTTACTTTGCATCTGGTTGCTGCATTGCATGCATTTGATTTAGTGTTGTTGCTAACCGACTAATGACTGTGAGTGTAGATGGCTCTAGTTCCCTACCAGTACCAGTCTGAGCTAGTACCCTACACCTCGGTGATGACCCAGAACTGTAGGGGATCTATCGTAGTCCTTTCGATAAGTAAGAGTGTCGAACCCAACGAGGAGCAGAAGGAAATGATAAGCAGTTTTCAGTAAGGTTTCCTCTGCAAGCACTGAAATTGTAGGAGATAGATAGTTTTGTGATAAGATAAATAGTAACAAGCAACAAGTAAATAAAGTAAATAAAGTAAATAAAGTGCAGCAAGGTGGCCCAATCCTTTATGTAGCAAAGGATAAGCCTGGATAAATTCTAATAATGATAAAGGAGCTCCCGAGGACACATTGGGAATTATCGTCAAGCTAGTTTTCATCACGTTAATATGATTCGTGTTCGGTACTTTGATAATTTGATATGTGGGTGGACCGGTACCTGGGTACTGCCCTAACTTGGACAAGCATCCACCTATGATTAACCACTATTGCAGGTAAACCTAACCACATCATTAAGCGTATGGATCCATATCAACACCTAATGAAGCAACGCATAAACTAGGGTTTAAGCTTCTGTCACTCTAGCAACCCATCATCTACTTATTACTTCCCCATGCCTTCCTCTAGGCCCAAATAATGGTGAAGTGTCATGTAGTCGACGTTCACATAACACCACTAGAGGAAAAGACAGCATACATCTCATCAAAATATCGAACGAATACCAAATTCACATGACTACTAATAGCAAGACATCACCCATGTCCTCAGGAACAAACATAACTACACACAAAGCATATTCATGTTCATAATCAGAGGAGTAATATATGCATAAAGGATATGAAAATATGATCTTCCACCAAGTAAACCAATTAGCATCAACTACAAGGAGTAATTAACACTACTAGCAACCCACACGTACCAATTTGTGGTTTTGATACAAGATTGGATACAAGAGATGAACTAGGGTTTTGAGAGGAGATGTTGCTGGTGAATATGTTAATGGAGATTGACCCCCTCCCGGAGAGAGGATCGTTGGTGATGATTTCCCCCTCCCGGAGGGAAGTGTCCCCGGCAAAACAGCTCCGTCAGAGCCCTAGATTGATTCCGCCAAGGTTCCGCCTCGTGGCGGCGGAGTTTCGTCCTGTAAGCTTGCCCACGATTTTTTCCAGGGTAAAAGTGATGATATAGCAGAAGATGGACGCCAGAGGCCCACCAGGAGGCCCAGGAGATAGGGGGCACGCCCTATAGGGGGGGGGGCGCCCCCCTGTCTCCTGGACAGGGTGTGGGCCCCTTGGCCTATTTCTTTCGCTTAGAAATTCTTATTAAATCCAAAAAGTTGTTTCATGGAGTTTCAGGACTTTTGGAGCTGTGCAGAATAGGTTTCCAACGTTTGCTCCTTTTCCAGCCAGAATTCCAGCTGCCGGCGTTCCCCCTCTTCATGGTAAACCTTGTAAAATAAGAGAGAATAGCCATAAGTTATGAGATATAATGTGTAGTAATAGACCATAATGCAATAAATATTGGTATAAAAGCATGATGCAAAATGGACGTATCAACTCCCCCAAGATTAGACCTCGCTTGTCCTCAAGCGGAAGCCGAAATCGAAAAATATGTCCACATGTTTAGAGATAGAGGTGTCGAAATAAAATAAAATACGGACATGAGGGCATCATGATCATTCTAATAACAGCAACATATATAGATTTTGTCATATGATTTCCTATGCTCAAGTAACAAGCAATTCACAATGTCAAGTATGGTTCAAAAACTTCAATGGGAACTAACAAACTATAATCTCAGTCATTGAAGCAATTGCAATTTAACGTAACATCAAAAAGAGTCAATAATAGAGATTTTTAGCAAGCTCACATACTCAACTATCTCGTAGTCTCCTATAATTGCTAACACTCACGCAGTACTTGTGGTTATGGAGTTTCAGCCGGACACTGAGAAAGATAGGGGCTTATTGTGTTGCCTCCCAACATATTCACCTTTAGGTGATGTCAACAATAATAGCCTATGCCAACTTACATCCAATTGGATATATATATCATGATCTTTCAAACATGAGGAGCTTGCAAAAGGATAAAATAAAAAAAAGGGAAAGGTGAGGATCACCTTGACTCAAGCATAAAGTAAAAACATAAAGTAAAAGATAGGCCCTTCGCAGAGGGAAGCAGAGGTTGTCATGCGCGTTTAGGGTTGATGCACGAAATCTTAATGCAAAAGAACGTCACCTTATATTGCCCCTTGTATGTGGACCTTTATTGTGCAGTCCGTCGCTTTTATTACTTCCACAACGAGTTCGTACAAAGCTTATTTCCTATGCACTAATAAGTCATACATGTTTAGAGAGCAATTTTTATTGCTTGCACTGATGACAACTTACTTGAAGGATCTTACTCAATCCATAGGTAGGTATGGTGGACTCTCATGGCAAAACTGGGTTTAAGGATATTTGGAAGCACAAGTAGTATCTCTACTTGTTGCAAGGAATTTGGCTAGCATGAGGGGGAAAGGCAATCTCAACATGTTTGGAAGGTCAATGACAATATATTTTAACTGAGATGTCGGAAAAACATAAACCATTACGTTGTCTTCCTTATCCAAAATCAACTCTTTTAGCATGTCATACTTAATGCGTGCTTCACAATCATAAAAGATGCCCAAGATAATATATTTATATGTGAAACCCTCCTTCCTTATCACTTCCTTTTAATTGCAACGATGACCAAGGCTACGTTCATCAACACTCAACAATTTTAATGCCTCATACTTTCTATGTGTGAAGTCATCACTATCCATAAGATCAATATGAACTCTTTTATTCTTTCTACTTTCTCAAGATCATAGCAACATAGCAAAGCCCTTGACTCAACACTAATCTTTATTATAGATAGCACGCGGACTCGATTACATAAAGAGGTCACAATGCAACACTCAAAACTACTTGATATAAAAACTTCAAACTACTAGATCAAGATACTACTAAAAGGATCGAACTAAATAAAGCAGTAAAGATAGGAGTGTGATGGTGATACGATATCGGGGCACCTCCCCCAAGCTAGGAAGTTGCCAAGGGGAGTGCCCATACCCATGTGATTATGTCCTCGGAGGTGATGGAGGTGGTGATGATGACGGTGGATAATCGCACATCGAGCGTAAAAGCTCCTCCAACTTGCAGATAATGCCCTTGAGTCCGGCGATATGATCCTTCAACAAGATATTCTCCTGTGTGAGATACTTGTTCTGTATGCGAGCTAACTCAATCATCTTGAAAGCTACAATGTCTGTTGGAGTGAAAAGGTCAGGTAAAGGTTGAGGGATGTCTTCTTCTTTCACCACCAGAGCTTGAACCTCCATGGCCTTCTTGATCCCTTCATCCTTGTTGATCTCTTCTGGTTCCTCTCTTTACAGCTCTATCTTCAATAGCCAAGCATCCTTGTCTTCATTGTTGGAGGAGGGAGAAGTCATGGTGATCTAAATCTGCAACGGAAACAGCTCAAAACGAAAACATAGGATATTTGCGTGATACGGTGGTCAAAACCTTCGGGAGTATATATAATGAATTTTTACCGACCAAAATACGTAACATGCAAAAAAACGGAGTCCGGGAGGCACACGAGGTGCCCACGAGACAGGGGGCGTGCCCTACAGGGGGGCGCCCTCCACTCTCGTGGGGGCCTCGTGTCCCTTTCAGACTACTTCTTTCTTCCTAAAATTCTTAAATAATCCAAAGTTGTTTTGGAGTCGGTTTACTTACCGTACCACATACCTATGCCTTTTTGGAGTCTGGAACGTTCTGGAAAGTGTCCCTTATGTATTCCTCAAGGGTTACGGTTTCAATAATATTAGTTTCAACATTGATAGGATTACCTGAAATATAATGTTTAATTCTTTGACCGTTTACCACCCTTGGATTTGTGCCTTCGAAGCTGTTGATTTTTATAGCACCACAATGATAGACCTCCTCGATAACGTAGGGACCTTCCTATTTTGAGAGAAGTTTTCCTGCAAAAAATCTTAAATGAGAGTTGAATAATAACACATAATCTCCTACGTTAAACTCACGCTTTTGTATCCTCTTATCATGCCAGCGTTTGACTTTTTCTTTGAAAAGCTTGGCATTCTTATAAGCTTGGGTTCTCCATTCATCAAGTGAGCTAATATCAAACAACCTCTTCTCACCAGCAAGTTTGAAGTCAAAATTGAGCTCTTTGATAGCCCAATATGCCTTATGTTCAAGTTCAGAGGTAAATTACATGCTTTTCCATAAACCATCTTATATGGAGACATACCTGTCGGTGTCAAAACCGGCGGATCTCGGGTAGGGGGTCCCGAACTGTGCGTCTAGGCGGATGGTAACAGGAACGAGGGACACGATGTTTTTACCCAGGTTCGGGCCCTCTTGATGGAGGTAAAACCCTACGTCCTGCTTGATTAATATTGATGATATGGGTAGTACAAGAGTGGATCTACCATGAGATCAAGGAGGCTAAACCCTAGAAGCTAGCCGATGGTATGATTGTTGTAATGTATGTTGTGTCCTACGGACTAAAGCCCTCCGGTTTATATAGACACCGGGGAGGGCTAGGGTTACACAGAGTCGGTTACAATGGTAGGAGATCTACATATCCGTATCGCCAAGCTTGCCTTCCACGCGAAGGAAAGTCCCATCCGGACACGGGACGGAGTCTTCAATCTTGTATCTTCGTAGTCTTGGAGTCCGGCGGACGATGATAGTCTGGCTGTCCGGACACCCCCTAGTCCAGGACTGCCTCAGTAGCCCCCGAACCAGGCTTCAATGACGATAAGTCCAGCGCGTATATAGTCTTCGATGTTGCAAGGCGGGTTCTCCCTTCAAGTTCCATGTACCTGCGGAATAGTGTCCGGCTTCACCATAAATACTGTGTTTCTCGGCTTCTACGCCCAATAATGGTATTTTCCCACGCATCGCATACGAATCGCGAAAAGCCGTATGCGTTTTACGCTTTCACCCCCCAACAGTGCGAAGTCATCCGCCTATAAAAGAGGAAAAAATCCAGATCCAAACCACACCATCCTCCTCCCGCGAATACTTCATCGGAGCGCCATTGACCTAAAAATCCATTCCATCATGGACCGTCGACGCGGCTCTTCTTCACGCACTCCCAGCCCACCGCCGGGGAATTGGAGGAGGTGCTCTGTTTCGCACAACGAGCTAGTGAAGCTCCAAGCGGGGGGATATCTCCCTCCGGCCTTCATGATCCCGGTTCGAGCCGGGCTGGTTACTTATCAAGGTGGGAGACAAGCGGAGGCTACCCCAAGCCCCAATAAGGGGGAGCGAGTATGCTTCGTCCCCTATCTGATAAGGGGACTCGGATTCCCAATACATCCGTTCCTCCGCGGGCTCCTAGAGTTCTACGGACTCCAGCTCCACCACCTCACACCCGCCTCTGTCCTGCATATTGCGGGCTATGTAGCTCTTTGCGAGCGGTTCCTGGGCATTGAGCCCCATTTTGCATTGTGGAAGAGGCTGTTCGCCTGCACTCGCTCTCACGAGGGGTCCATATATCAAGTGGGCGGCGCCGAAATATGGCGCATCGCCGGGACCGGATACCCATCCGGTACTCCCAAGAAGGCGTCCGAAGACTGGCCCTCAGAGTGGTTTTACATAGGAGACGCTCCGCTGCTGGACCCAGTCCGGATTGGCCTCCCGGAGTTTAGTGCTGCTCCCCTGAAGAAACGCCTCACCTGGCGCCCACGGAGCCCCCGATTGGAGGAAGACAAGAGCGTCCATTACTTGATGGGCCGAATTAGATTACTGGCCCATTCCGGGTTGACCATGATTGGAGTCATGACGACATGCATCATGCGGGGGGTACAGCCATTACAATACAGAGGCCACCCTATGTGGGATTTCAACGGGGAGGACGATGCCACCCGTCACGGCCGCAAAGGGCCGGATTCGACCGAGGATCTGGTAGAGATCCTTTCCAGCCTGTATAAGGGGGAAAAGGAGGACTTCCTTCGAACGAACCCTTTGAATGGGTTTTCCATGATCAACCCTACAGGATGGGTAAGCGGACACCTTTAAAGGCTCAACCCATTCTCTTGAAGTTTAAGATTCTTTACATTATGTCTTCGGCTAGGGTCTACGCCGGACTGTGGAGGACATGGTAAGTCCTACTCCGCAACCTGAGGATCCAGAAAGATCCTTGGATCCGGCCTCCGAAGAGGACCCGGACATCGAGGTGGAGCTGATCAACAGGGTATTTCACCAGCTCAGCATTGATAATGCTTTGGTTGCCATTACGGCGGACTACCCCGGACTGTATCCGGCTTCCCAGGTGACTGCGGCCGAAGTCCGGACACCATTATCCCTTCCTTGCCCATTTCTAACCTTCGCGAACGATGGTATTTTGCAGGAAGCGCCTTCACGGCGGGAAGACGAGCCCGCGGTGGCTGACCAACAGAGGCCAGTCCGGACTAGCAGGCGGAAAAGGAGCGCGCTGCGGACGGGAACGTCACCGCAAAGGTATAGCTCGTATTTGAATTTTCAGAGCAACGTTCCTAGGAAACGCCTGAGTGCTCATGATATTTGCAGGAGAAAAAGCGCCGCCGGATCAAGGGCGCAGGTTGCCGATCCAACCTACACGGCCAGGCTCCAGCCGCCGCCCGGGGGAGGGCAAGCGCAAGACGCGGCCGGATCCTTCTCCAACGGAGGACACCGACAGCCTGTCCGCCACCAAGTCTGAGGTGGAGAGCGCCATGAACCATAGGCGCCGCCGGACAGTATTTCGTGAAGCGTGCTTCTCCCCTGAGGCATTGGATGCCTTTAACACAGGGGACGCGCATCTCCGTGCCGCTCAAGATGGTTTTACCAGAGCCACGGAGCAGTATGTGAAAGACATACGGGTAAAGGAATTTTAATGGTTATATATACCAGTAGCCCCCGAGACTTAATGTAGTTATGTTAACTGATTTAAGGATCATTTGAAAACGCAGCTCTCTACCGAGAAGAATGCCCACTGTCTCGGAGCTGCAAGATTGCTAGGCCCAACTTGAGGTCAAGATTTGCTGCCGCAGAGGAGACGCAGACCCCTCCCGGTAACACATTTTATTAATAAATATAAGCGCCATGCGGCGTATGCGCAAGTCTAATAATGACATTGCAGGTGCCGCCGGACAAGATCCGGACAGGCAAGCATTGCTGCGCCAGCTGAAGGCCGGCGAGAGTGTGCTGAATAGGGTGCAGCAAGAAAGGAACAAGCTCCAGGATGCCAATGCCAAGCTCGGAGAAGAGCTGAAAGGTGCTCGAGCTGAGCTGTCCGGCTCCGTTAAGGATAATCAGCGGCTTCGTCGCGGCATTTATAGTAAGTGCTTGAGCGAACTCCTTTTAAAAGAAGAGTTCGGCGAAGAAGCAAATTGACATAGTATGTCTTGTAGGTATACTCACAGGTCGACCTGCGGAGGAGATGCCCGTATCAACGGGTGATCAACTTCCCGAAGTTGCAAGCAATCGCCGAACGTGTTCGGCGGGCAATGAGCGGCATCGCTCAGATTTATGGCCAGCCCTCACCCTACTCGAGGGCCTCGGGAGCTTATGGAGAAGCTGCAGGAGTCGCAGCGCCTGCGTTTGTGGAAGATTTCGCTTGCCGTCAAGGTGCCAGGGAGGCTTGGGCCATGGTGAAGACGCGGTATAAGAAGGCGGATCCCAACCATATGGCTGAAGTTGGACCGGTGGGGCCCGATGGGAAGGAGATCCCTGTGAGTTTAGTATACAGCGAAGTAGAGTTGGCTGCTAAGTTTTCCCAACGGGACTGTAAGTTAGACAGCCTGTTAGACTGGATTGAGGAGGAATACAATCAATAAATTTGACAATGTATGTTTTCCTTTGAAGTGACATGTGAAATGCCTTCTAGCCGGATTGTAGATCGTTTGTCTTTGCCGACCTTTTCACTTCGACCTCGGGACCCTAGAGTCCGGAGTGTGTCCGAATACCTTTGTGGATGAGAAACAACCGCGGTATGCATGGAGACCAGGCGTAGGGGTCATTATCGCTTTATCAGACAAGTGCCCAACTAGTTATGTTATATTACATGGTTAGTAAGAAACATCTTCTAGGGAGAATAGTTTCGTTAATGGTTCCTTTCCCTGGGAGGCATGCCCTAAAGTGCATGTCCGGACTGCAAAGAAAGCAGAAAAACATCTGGGGGCGGGTAGATAAATGGGTAAAAAGTCATCTTTTATGTCACCGACCGAATATTCCCTTAAGAACGCTAGCTTTGGCTTCACCCATCTTAGGTACACATCCGGTGACCCGCAAGAATAATCGCAGAGGTGCTCCCTTTACCTCCTAGCCGAACAATCGGGAACGTAAGGGTAAGCACAGGAGCCAGGCAACCCAGCTTGGCCAAAACTTAAGTCATATCGGTGCATATAATGGCGAGTAAAAGGTACATGTGGAAGCTTGACACATGTGCAGGGTATGAAACCCTTATAATTGAGCTTCTGTAAAAGAAGCCCCCAGGAATAATGAGTGCGGATGGCACGTCATGTGTATGCGAAAAATGCGAAAATAGGCCCGTAAGGGTTTTTGAATAAAAAGGCATAAAAAGAGAAACAAAAGACAGCTGAAGTGTAAAAGTTTGGACGGGGGAAGGGGACGAACTCTTAGTCCGGCGCTAGGCATAGAATCATCGGAGGCGGGCTGCGTTCCATGGGTTCGGCTCGAGTCGGTTATCCGACGCATTTCGTAGACGGTATGCTCCGCGGTCGGACTTGATCGATAATGAAGGGCCCTCCCATTTGGGCTTGAGCTTGTCCTTTTCTTGTCCGCAGCGAGAACTAATTCACCAACGTTGTAAGTCTTGGCCCGTACTTCTCTGCTTTGATATCTTCGGGCCTGCTGCTGACAAAATGTGGAACGAGCCTTCGCGATGTCACGTTCTTCCTCCAATGTGTCCAAGCTGTCTTGCTGATCAAGCTTGGCCTCTCTTTCCTCATACATGCGCACTCGAGGTGAGTCATGAATAATGTCACAGGGCAAGACTGCCTCTGCGCCGTATACCATAAAAAATGGTGTGAATCCGTAGTACGGTTAGGCGTTGTCCGCAGCCCCAGAGTACGGAGTCGAGCTCCTCGACCCAAAGGCGTGTCGATTTAGTAAGTGACCGCACTAACTGGGTTTAATGCCGCCATTATTAGACCATTTGCTCGCTCCACTTGACCGTTGGTTTGAGGGTGATAGACTGAAGCGTAGTCGAGCTTGATGCCCATATTCTTGCACCATGACTTAGCCTCGTCGGCTGTGAAGTTTGTGCCGTTGTCGGTGATGATGCTGTGGTGGACTTCATAATGGTGTACTACCTCGGATATAAATTCTATCACTTGTCCGGACTCTGCCGTTTTGACCGGCTTGGCCTCTATCCATTTGGTGAATTTATCCACCATGACCAATAGGTACCGTTGCTTGTGGGTTCCCCCTTTAAGGGGTCCAACCATATCAAGCCCCAGGACGAACGCCGGTAATGGGTATAGTTTTGAGGGCGGTAGGCGGCATATGGCTCTGATTAGCAAAGAGCTGAAACCGACGCATCTCTGGACTAAGTCCTGGGCATCTGCCCGGGCCGCCGGCCAATAAAATCCTGTACGGAATGCCTTTCCTACAAGGGCCCGGGCTGCTGTGTGGTGTCCGCCTAGTCCGGCATGAATTTCAGCCAGGAGGTTGCGCCCTTCCTCTTCGGAGATACATCTTCGAAGGACTCCGGTTGTGCTTTTCTTATAAAGTTCTCCCTCATGGACGTTGTAGGCTTTCGATCACCGGACTATGCAGCGGGCCTCGTTTTGGTCTTCGGGAAGTTCCTGCCTAAGCAAGTAGGCTAGGAATGGTTCTGTCCATGGGGCGATTACTGCCATTATGTCGTGGGCTGACGGTGTTATGTCATCGGCGGAATCGCCGATTGGCTCGGTTTTTTCCGGTTTGTCACTTTCGGGCTCCTCTTCCCATAGTACGGATGGCTTGAAGAGCCATTCCAGGAAGATATTTGGAGGGACAGCATCACGTTTCGCACCAATGCGTGAAAGTACGTCGGCCGCTTGGTTATTATCTCGGGCTATGTGATGGAATTCGAGTCCTTCAAACCGAGCTGACATTTTTAGGACGGCGTTGCGATATGCTGCCATTTTCGGATCCTTGGCGTCAAAGTCTCCATTTATTTGGGATATTGCAAGGTTTGAATCCCCGCGCACCTCTAGGCGTTGAATACCCATGAAGACTGCCATCCGGAGACCATGTAATAGGGCCTCGTATTCGGCTGCGTTGTTGGAGTCCGTGTACATTATTTGAAGTACATACTGGACTGTGTCCCTGGTTGGGGACGTCAATACGACGCCAGCCCCTAGTCCGGCCAACATTTTAGAGCCGTCGAAATGCATAACCCAATTGGAGTATGCGCCGTACTCTTTAGGGAGTTCGGCTTCGGTCCATTCAGCGACGAAGTCAGCCAAAACTTGTGACTTTATAGCACGCCGAGGTTTGTAAGTTATATCGAATGGTAAGAGCTCAATGGCCCATTTTGCAATCCTGCCCGTTGCGTCGCGGTTATTTATAATGTCATTGAGTGGTACTTCAGAGGCCACTGTTATCGAACACTCTTGAAAGTAGTGTCGGAGCTTCCGGGACGCCATGAACACCGCATATGCTATCTTCTGATAGTGCGGGTAACGGGACTTGTAGGGGGTTAACACAGTGGATACATAATACACTGGTTTTTGAAGAGGGAATTTCAGCCCTTCGGTCGCTCGTTCGACGACGAGGACCGCGCTTACAACTTGATGCGTTGCTGCGATGTATAACAACATTGGTTCGCCCAGAGTGGGCGCAGCCAGGACCAGATTTGTTGCCAATATGGCCTTTATTTCTTCGAGTCCGGCAGTGGCAGCATCCGTCCACTCAAAGTGTTCGGTGCGCCTGAGGAGGCGATAGAGGGGCAACGCCTTTTCTCCTAGACGGGAGATAAAGCGGCTTAGATCTGCCACGCATCCTGTTAATTTTTGTATTTGTTTGAGGTATTTTGGAATATCCAACTGTGACAGAGCTCGGATTTTAGCCGGGTTTGCTTCAATTCCTCTACCAGATACAATGAAGCCCAGCAGCTTTCCGGCTGGTACACCGAAAACGCATTTTTCCGGATTCAGCTTGATGTCATATGCTCTGAGGTTGTCGAATGTGAGCCTCAAATCGTCTACTAGAGTTTCGACGTGTTTTGTTTTGACGACTACGTCGTCTATGTATGCCTCGACTGTTTTGCCGATCTGGGTGGCTAGACATGTTTGAATCATGCGCTGATATGTTGCGCCGGCATTTTTAGGTCCGAAGGGCATCGTGTTGAAGCAGAATGGTCCGTATGGAGTGATGAATGCCGTTGCGGCTTGGTCTGCTTCCGCCATCTTGATTTGATGATAGCCAGAGTATGCGTCCAGGAAGCACAACGAATCATGCCTCGCGGTAGCATCGATAATTTGGTCGATGCGGGGAGAGGAAGGATCCTTTGGGCAAGCCTTATTGAGGTCTTTAAAATCGACCGAGGCGCCGGATTTGTCCTTCTTTGGTACCATTACCAGATTTGCTAGCCAATCCGGATGTTTGATATCTCTGATGAATCCGGCTTCCAATAGTTTGGCTAGCTCTTCTCCCATTGCCTGTCTTTTGGGTTCGAAAAATCGCCGAAGTGCCTGTTTGACTGGCTTAAATCCTTTTAGGATGTTTAGGCTGTGTTCCGCCAATCTGCGTGGGATTCCGGGCATATCCGAAGGATGCCAGGCGAAAATGTCCTAGTTTTCCCGAAGGAATTCGCGTAGTGCGGCGTCTACTTTGGGGTTCAATTGTGCCCCAATGGAGGCCATCTTTGTTGGCTCCGTTGGATGGACCTGGAATTTTGTTATTTCATCTGCTGGTTTGAAGGAGGTGGACTTGGATCTTTTATCGAGTATCACATCGTCCCTGTTCACCGTGGAGCGCAGCGCGGTGAGTTCTTCTGCCGCTAAGGCTTCGGATAGTGCCTCGAGGGCTAGTGCGGCTGTCTTGTTTTCGGCGCGGAGCGCTATGTCCGGATCACTAACGAGAGTGAACTTTCGCTCGCCGGGCGTGTTTGAAGATTTTGGTCTTGTACTAATGCCTTAATGTTTCTGTCTTGGCTTGTGCAGAAGTGGAGCCACAGCTGCAGGAGCGTCCGGAAGTCGCTCCCGAGGAGCCGCAGGCCCCGCCGTCCCCGCCAAGGCCGATCTCCCCGGCAAGGGAGGGCGCCCCGCCAAGGGCGGGTACTCTGCCAAGGGTGAGTACCCGCGAGAGCGAGCAGCCCGGCGAGCGGCTACTCCGCCAAGCGGAGCTCCCAGGCGAGGGAGCCCGCCGCTGGCGACATCCGCCAAGGTAGGTTCTGCAGCTTTGTCTCCTTGGCGTTGTCTCTTTTGGATATTTGCTTGAACTTCTTTTGCTTTTCTTCTTCTTCTAGATCCTCCTCCCCGAAAGCGGATGGAGACGGAAGTCGCCATTGTTGAGGAGGAGGACGGCAGGCGGCGGCGGCGACGCCTGTCGCCAAGACGCGGCGGAGCCGCCGGGCCCAATGTGCGAGAGACGCGCCGGCTGCGGGCGCAGCGGCCGGGAGGGGCGGCGACCGCACCGCCAGCCCGGAGGCGGCGGGAGCATCTAGTGCTGCGCGGTCACGACCCTTCCGCGGAGGGGAGCAGTCCGCTACTACTTGAAAGCCCCAACGGCGTCTTCATCCAGTGCCGTGGGGCTCTTCGTCATGAGCCTCAGGAGGGCGAGGCCTTTGATGGGGAGGTCCTCGCCTCCAGGGCCTGAAGATCGTCGAGGGACCGGCGGGAGCGACGGGCTGAGGAGGAGAAGCTGCTTCACCAGCTCTGGCCCTTCTGCGGGCAGCGGCTTCGCTTCTCGAAGCCCTCGCCGCCAAAGCCGCCAAGAGATGGAGAAGCGTGCGGCGGAGCTCAGCGCCGCCAACCAGGCTGCTCTCCGCGAGGTGGCGGAGGAGCGCAAGCGACTCGCCGGGGAGTATGAAGAGTGGTTGCTGGAGAAGGCCGAGGCTGAAGAGCAGCAGCGGCTCGCCGGGGAGGAGCTGTCCCGGCGAGAAGGAGAACTCGTCCAGCGGAAGGTCAACCTCGACGCCCACGAGGAGGACCTTGCCGCTCGGGAGCAGGCCCTTGGCGGGGAACTGAAGGAGGCGAAGCCGCCGCGGCTGCCGCGGAGACTGCCAAGAAGGAGCTTGCCGCCCAGGTCGCGCAGCTGGAGGAGCTGCTGAAGGCGAGCGTGGAGGAGGTCGCCGCGCTCAACACGGAGCGCGAGAAGGACGCCCACACCAACTCAGAACTCCAGGTGCGGCTTTCCAAGAAGGGCGACGAGTTGAAGGCCGCCAAGGACTCCATCGAGGATCTTGAGCTGCAAGTCTCCTATTTGAGGAACTTCGCTCGACGCTGCCCGGATCGGAGACCAAGTTGAAGGAGGAGCTCCGCGAGACGAAGCTTTGGCGGACAGCGCCAACAAAGCAGCCGAGCAATTCCACCGTACTGTCGAGTTATGGACCGAAGACTTGGTGTCTTGCGCGTCCGACATTGACCAGGAGCTGCTGGCGCTGAAGCTGGAGCATCTCATCTACTCCCCGGATCCAAATCTCGCTCACAGCGCCAAGCTCAGCCTCTTCTTCAGGGGGATCGCGCCGGCCCTTGCAAATCTGCGGAAGAAGATCCCCGCGCAACTCGCCGAGGAGACTCGCCGGCTGTGCGCGGGAACCATGGAGCGTGTGCTGACGAAGATTGTATACCGCAATCCCGGCATAAACCTCACCAACGTTCTCCGCAGCTTGCCGGCCGACGCGAACATGGAGGCTCTGAAGGAGCAGGTCGCCCACATCATTGCTAAAGTGAACAAGATCTCCAGGATGGAGGGCGATCGCGTAGACTAGACCTCCTTTATCTTTATCTCTTTTTGTTGCTGCATAGGGTGTTATGAACTCATTAGTCGTTGCGACAAGTTATTCCTTGTAAGATATTATCTTTATTTTGATCAATAGATGCAGTGTTATCTCCCTTGTTCTGATCCTCAACTTTGTATGCTTCAACCCTACGCTTCTAGGGAACTTGCCGGCAAGGGGCCCTTGCCGCAAGTGCTGAGTGCTGAACTCGAAGCAGCCTGCTGGCCAAGGTCTTACCGGCAAGCAACCTTGCCGCGGCTAGTCGCAATCGCACTTAGCTTGCTGAGCGGACTCGAAAACGAAACAAGGGCGCGACACTCGTCGCAGCTCACTTAAATCGTTGAGCGTGCTCGAAAGCAAGATAAGGGTGCGGCTATCCACGGGCAGGTTCCTCCACGCACAGGTTTTCCATACAAAGTGTGGTTGTTCAAGGAAGGCAACTTAAAATTTAAAATTTTGAACTACTCAAATTTTAATGACTTAGCTTTAAGTGATCTCATGCGTTCTCGGCAAGCTTCCTTTCTTGAACAAGATTACTCATTCATCCTCCATTTCCTTCCCCCGGCAAACTTGTGCGCGAGGATCGCTCCTTCGCTTAAGAGGCAAGGAAAGAGAAGAGAAAAACAAGTATATGGCCTTTCGCGTGCTATTGCTTACGGATATGTGTGTCGCACAAGAGATGCCAAATAACACATGCAAATAGCAAAGAAAAGCACGGAAAGGCAACTAGCGCAAAACACGTAAACTTTATCGGTGCACGGGTCTGCGCCCGCTTTGTACAAAGGGTTACATGCAACAGCGGCAAAGCTTGTACAAAAGGTGGTTGCCGAGCGGATCACGGCAACCGCGCTTTATGGGTGAAATTTGCGAAGATGCTCTATGTTCCAGGAGTTGCTCACTGGTAAGCCTTCTTCGGTCTCGAGGCGGACGGCGCCGGGCCTCGTGACTTGTCTCACCCGATAAGGGCCTTCCCACTTTGGCGTCAACTTGTTGGAATTCTTGGCGGACTGAACACGCCAAGAACAAGGTCGCCTTCCTCGAGACTCTGGCTTTGACCTTGCGGCTATGGTAGCGGCGCAAGGCTTGCTGGTATCGAGCAGCTCGTCTGAAAGAGCTCGAGACGCCCCTCCTCAAGGAGCAATGCATCATCTTGCCGCAGTTGCTCTTGCTCGAGCTCATCATAAGCGAGCACTCAAGGAGATCCGTATACAAGTTCCGTGGGGAGAACTGCCTCTGCTCCATAGACTAGAGCGAAAGGTGTCTGCCCGGTGGCTCGATTTGGTGTCATTCTGATTGACCAAAGAGCTGCCGGCAGCTCCTCTATCCAATTTCTTCCGCACCTGCGCAGCCTGTCGAAAGTTCTTGTCTTGAGTCCGCGCAGCACTTCAGCATTGGCCCTCTCCGCTTGGCCGTTGCTCCTCGGGTGAGCAATGAGAAAATGCACCTTGGAGCCAAGGTCTTGGGCGTCTTGCATGAAGGTGCGACTTAGTGAATTGTGTACCGTTGTCGGTGATAATCCTGTTAGGGATCCCAAACGCACACAATGGACTGAAGAACTTGACCGCTGATTGTCTTGTCACCTTTCTCCTGGCTCCACTTCGGCCACTTTGTGAACTTGTCGATTGCTACGTACAAGTACTCAAAGCCCCGACAAAGACGGGGAAGGGGCCGAGGATATCGAGCCCCGCATCGAGAAGGGCCAGGACAAAGGGATTGTTTGGAGAGCTTGAGCTGGTTGATGAATCGCTTTGCATGGAACTGCACGCTTCACACTTGGTTACTAGTGCGATTGCATCTTGGAGGGCTTCTTGCCAAAAGAACCCTTGCCGAAAGCTTTCGGCAAGCGCCCTTGCGCCAATGTGGTGGCCGATATGCCTCCGTGTATTTCGCCAACAGCTTCGGCCCATCTTCCACGAGATGCACTTCGCCTAACACCATTGAGCCTTCTTACAGACAGCTCGTTATCCACGAACTGGTACATACTTGACTGTCTGGTTATCTTTTCTATTTCTTCTGGGTCGTCGGGAAGTTCTCCAGTTTGCAAAATACGGACGATCTGCTGCGCCCATGCCGGAGCTTGGGGCTCAACGGCAAGGACTAAAGGCATGAGGGCCGCTGCGGGAACCTCAGCTTCTCGGCAAGAACCTCTCTCGCCGGAGCTGAAGGTTCCCGCAAGCTCGCCGGGCGAGGCTTGTCGGGAACACTTGTTTAACTGCAGATCCGAGGATCTGCAGGAGCAAACCGCTCCTCGGCGTTCAGTCGTTGATCTTGGGGACCTTGGCGGCGGCCTCAGGGAGACCCGCCGGCAAGTAGTCGCCGGGGACCAACTTTCTTTTCTTGGACTGCCCAATTGATGGTGTGACGGATGGTTGAGTCAGCTTGAGCAAGAAGGTCCCCGGTTCCAGAGGTAACTTCATTGAAGCACACTTTGAAAGGCCATCTGCGATTTCATTCTGAGCTCTCGGGACGTGCTCCATCTGTAAACCTTCAAAGCGCTCCTCAAGCTTCCTCACTTCATCGACATAAGCTTCCATCAAAGGGCTCTGATAGCTCTTGTTAACTTGCCGAACCACCAACTGAGAATCTCCCCGCACAATCAACTTTCTGATCCCAAGTTCGGCCGCAATTCTGAGGCCGGCGAGCAAACCTTCATACTCAGCAGTGTTGTTTGTCGCTTGCTCCCTTGGAAAGTGCATCTGGATAACATACTTGAGGTGCTCTCCGGTGGGCGCGATGAGTACCACGCCGGCACCGGCGCCTTGCAGCGAGAAGGCACCATCAAAGTACATTACCCATTCACTTGTCACTTCTTATGCAGGTGTACTTGTCTCTTGGACTTCTTCATCGGGCGTTGGTCCACTCTGCTATAAATTCTGCCAAAGCTCGGCTCTGTATGGTTGAAGTACTTTCAAACTTGAGTCCAAAGCTCGACAACCCAAAGGCCCACTCAACGATCCTGCTGTTGCTTCGGGTTGTGCAATATCCTCTTCAGCGGAAAGCGAGTGACCACTGTTATCTCGTGTGCCTGGAAGTAATGGCGCAGCTTTCTCGAAGCCATGAGGAGGCCGAAAAGCAACTTTTGCACACCAGAGTATCTTGATCTAGCTCCCTGGAGAAGGGAACTTACAAAATACACTGGGCGCTGCACCATCTTCTTCCGCACCTCATCCTGTTCCTGCGCAGAGTTGTCCTTGTCGGGGCCAGAGCTTGTCGGAGCAGCCCCCTGCTTGTCGCTGGACTCGCTTGCCGGTGGTGTAGCTTCCTCGTCGGGCTCCCTCTCCGCTACCAACGCAGCACTAACCACCTGGTTGGTTGCCGCTAGGTACAGTAGCAACTTCTCCTGTGGTCTAGGTGCGACAAGTACTGGGGTGGAGGATAGGTACCGTTTCAAATCCTGCAGCGCTGCCTCCGCCTCCGGAGTCCATTTCATGGGACCTGCCTTCTTCAAGATTTTGAAGAAAGGTAGGGCGCGTTCTGCGGACTTTGAAATGAACCTACTGAGGGCAGCCACACAACCTGCAAGCCTTCTGACATCCTTGACTCGCTTCGGGGCTTCGATCTGCTCAATGGCTTTAATCTTGTCGGGGTTGGCTTCAATCCCCCTCTGTGACACAAAGAACCCGAGAAGCTTGCCGGAGGGAACTCCAAAGACGCACTTCTCGGGGTTCAACTTAAGCTGTATCTTGCGCAGGTTCTGAAATGTCTCTTCCAAGTCTTGAACCAGCGTATCCTTGCTCTTGCTCTTCACCACGATATCATCCATGTAAGCCTCTACATTTCTGTGGATCTGTGGCTCAAAAGCAGTATACACTACCCTTGCAAATGTTGATCCTGCATTCTTCATCCAAATGGCATGCGATGAAGCAATAAGTGCCACATGGAGTGATAAATGCAGTCTTCTCTTCATCCTCTTTGGCCATAAAGATCTGGTGATAGCCCGAGTATGCATCAAGAAAGCGAGTAGCTCACATCCCGCAAAGGAGTCAACAATCTGGTCAATGCGCGGCAAGGGAATGGATCCTTGCGACATGCTTTATTCACATCGGTGAAGTCTATACACAGCCTCCATTTCCGCTGGCCTTGCGCACGACGATCGGGTTTGCTAACCACGCCGGATGGATCACACCTCTAACTAAGCTGCTGCCTCTAGCTTCTTGATTTCTTCACGATGAATTCTTGGCGCTCACCGCTTGCTTCCTCACTTTTTGCTTGATGGGCGGCGATGAGGGCAAGCGGCAAGCTTGTGCTCAATCACCTTCACAGGAACACCGGGATGTCGATGGTTGCCATGCAAACACATCGACATTCGCCCGCAGAAGGCGACAGCGCCGCTTCCTATTTGTGTCAGCGTGGCAATCGATGGCGAAGGTACCACCGTGCCGCCCTCCTTGGCGGACACCTTCTTGGTTGCCGTGGAGCGGCCATTCCTTTTTACTCTTTCGGTGGAGCTCGACGGGGCGTCCTCGTCGCAGCAGCGAAGCACTCAAGAGGTGCGGTTGCGGAGTGGGCCCCAGAGCACTTGCCGGACTTGGTCTTCGTCTTCTTCCCCCCGGGAGCTTAAGCGGCAAGTGTATTCTTATCGGCCGCAGCTGCCGCATCCCGGTAGATCTTGTCGGCGCAGATAAGCGCATCTTTCTTGTCGCCGTGGACAGTGATGACGCTTATCGGCCCCGGCATCTTGAGCACGTTGTAAGCATAATGGGAAGCTGCCATGAACTTGGCGAGGGCAGGACGGCCAAGTATTCCATTGTATGGCAACGGAATATCGGCGACGTCGAAAGTGATGCGCTCAGTCCTGAAATTGAGCTCCCCGCCAAAGGTCACCGGCAGAGTGATCTTTCCCTTGGGCTTGCTCCGTCCCGGGTTGATTCCTTGGAAAGAACCGGTCTCTTCGAGCTCGCCATCTGGAATTTGGAGTTTCTTGATCACAGCAGAGGAGATCAAGTTCAGCCCGGCCCCGCCGTCAACCAACATTTTGGTGACCTTGAGGTTGCGGATGGTGGGCGAGACCAGCATCGGCAAGCACCCGACCGCGGTGGTGCGGTCAGGGTGATCCTCAAGATCAAAAATGATGGGCATGCCGGACCATTTGAGGAGCCTGCGCGACTCCACGGGCGGCTCCGCTGCATTCACCTCACGCACCCATTGCTTTAGCTGGCGGTGGGAGGTGTGCAGAGAGGCGCCACCGTCGACGCACAGGACTTCTGTGGCCTTCTGGAACTCCTGCTCGCTGTTATCCTCATCCTCCATATCTTCGTCGTCGTCTTCTTCATCCTTGTCGCGGCCCCGAGGAGGTCGATCACCTTGCCGCTGCTTGGCCTTGCCGCGGCGTCCTCCCCGGCCATTGAACGGCCGCTTCTTGCTCGGCTCTCCTCCGCCACCTTGGGCCTTCTCCTTGTCGCGCCTCTCGTACTCAGCTTTTTGCTGCTCGACGAGATACTCGACGCGCTTGCAGTTGGTGAGATCGTGGCCCTTGGTGCGGTGGATTTTGCAGTATTGCTTGTCGGAGCCGTCCTGCTTGTCGGCTGCCGCTACAGGGGCAGGCTCCTTGCCGGAGAAGCAACCCTGCGTTTGCTTGGCGGGAGCCTCCTTACCGGACTTCTCGACGGCAAGCACCTCTTTCTTGTTCTTCCTTCGGTTGTTCCGCCGCCGGCTCTTCTTTGCTTGGGGCGGTGTCGTCGCTGCCGCTTTCTCTGCGCCAAGATCCTCCCGGGAGTCTCCTCCTCTTCACGCATGCGCCGCTTGTCGCCAGAGCATAGAGCTCGGCGACATCCCGAATCTTAGTCATCGCCATCTCTTCACGCATGCGGCGGTTACGCGACGCTCGGTGGAACGCGCCGATAACCGCGCAGGTGGACATCGAGGATGTTGTCTTTGCACGGTGAAGCGTTGGATATACTTGCGCAGGATTCTCCTTCCTTCGGCCAAAATGTGGAGATCGCTCTCTGGCGTGGGGTTTGTGGCCGCCAAGAAGGCGCCAACAAACCGATGGCAAAGATCTGCCCAAGAAGAAATGGAGCCTTCCGGCAAGTGCATGAGCCAAGAACGAGCGTTCGGCTTAAGCACGGCGGAAGTAGTTCGCCAGAATCTTCTCGTCGCGCCCCCCGGCAGCCTGCACCGCGATGGTGTAGACACTGAGGAACTCCGAGGGGTGCGTCTTGCCGTCGTACTTCTCCGCTACGTCGGGCTTGAAATTCTTCATGCTGGGCCACTGGACGCGCCGCAGCTCGCGGGTGAACGCAGGCAGCTCGCAGCAGTCTGACAAGTCGCTGGTTCACCGGGCGCCTGACGTCGACAGCGTTCCCAGCTCTTCGTTCGATTGTCGCCGAGCTTCTCGGCGGCGCTCGATCGTGGTCCGAGCGTCTTCTTGTCGCCGATCGTCGAGGACCTGGCGTTGATCCCGACGAGCCCGCGGATCCGACGACGCTGTGGAGCCGTCGTCGGTGTTGTTCCGGCGGGGCGGCGTCTTTTGCTTCTGCGGCGGGGAGTGCTTGGTGGTTGCACCCGCGCTCTTGTCGCCGTTAGCCTTCGTCTTCTCGGGATGCAGCGGCGCGAGGTCGCCGGCTGCTGTGAAGGGTCGTTGTTGGCGGCGACCGAGTTTTGATGGTAGCCCTCCGGTCTTGGCCTTGTCCGCGGCCGAGAAATCGAAACATTTGCGCCCTTGCGAGCGCTTCGCGGAGTGGAGGGAGGCGGGGCGGCGGCGGTGCGAGGCGGGTATGCTCGGACTCTAATAGTGTTAGAAGGAGCAGGGTCCTCCCGGCGCCTTTGCTTTGCTTGTGTCCGGACGCTGGTCCGAACATCCTGCGAGCCTCGGCGTGTCCTTGCCCGGAAAGCGGATACCACCTCCCGTGGTATGGCGCTGCTGGGTTGTCGTCTTGCTGAGATGGGCGTGGATCCACGGAGACCGAAGCGCGGTCATCCGTCCTGTCCTTGGACCTGGCGGCGCCGCGAGTGTCCTCGCCGGCGACCATCCTTCTGACGGCGTCTCCTCCGCCCACCGTTGGCTCCGGTGGCGGCGGGTGAGACGCAGACGGGCCTCCAACCTCCGAAGGCTTCTTCTTGAGGCCATGGCGCGATTGTTGATGAAGTTGTTGATTTAAACCGGAGAGGTTGATGAAGAACGCGCCGCGAACGCCGGATCAGGTCCGCACAACCTCGACGCTTCTACCGGGCGCGCTAAAGATGCAGGGGCTCTGCCCGACGCGGCACCTATGGGGCAGGGCCCCTTGTCCGTCTTGATCTGGGGCGGAGGGAGCACAGAGAGCAGATCGAGGCGAGCACGCGGGCGGATTTTACCCAGCTTCGGAGCTCTCCGGAGAGATAAGACTCCTACTGCTGCTTTGTGTTTGTATTTGATCTTGCCCGAGAGCGCGAGCGTATGGGCGTGTTGTAGTTTCGAATGAGTCGAACCCCTTCTACGTTGTGCATGGGCCTCCTTTTATAGTGCAAGGGGTCACCAACAGGTGTCAACGTAGGAGAAAGGGGTAAAAACGTAAAAGAGGTGGTAGTTGGAACAGTGCGGGAACAGTGAAGCTACAGTGCGTGAACAGTGGTTTCTACCTACTTTTGACAGAGGGGGACAAGGGCATTTAATGCCCGTCGCCGTCGACCCAAAAGCTCCCCGCCCTTGCGTCTCCGTCGCCATGGCGATGGATTCACCACCGTGAAGTGCCACCGTGTCCCCAGGCTGCGCACCATCCGCCACGCGTCCTCGAAAGGCCCTGTATGCGGCGTGGGCTGATGAGCTGGGCGCGGGCACACAGCGCTACTCTTCCCGGCAAGCACCTTGCCGGGGTCTTGACCTTGCCGGGCCCGGGAGCTTGCCGGGCTCTGTAACTTGCCGCTCCCCGGGCCCTCGCCGGGACGCATGTGGCGCCGAGGCGTGCCTTTTATGATGCAATCTTCTAGTCTTCCCGGCGAGCTCCTCTCGCCGGGGCCTTGTGTGAGTGCGTAACCTTGAGCACAAAGCGGCCTTCCCGGCAAGCTCCGCTTGCCGGGTTCTCGATCTTCTGTCTTGTATATTTTGTCTTTGAATGGCTTGATATGGAGCAGGAAGGTCTCCGGCAAGCACGTGGTAAACCCTGCCGCGGGGAGCTGCAACCGCCCGTGCACAAGTTGGGGTACTGAGGTACCCCTACCTTAGTACACCGACAACGGTAATACCTCCCTTTTTAGGGACACAATGGACAGGGCTTACCCATTCACTATCTGCAAAGGGATAAATAATACCTGCCTCAAGGAGCTTTAGTATCTCCTTTCTTACCACTTCCTTCATCTTGGGATTTAATCGTCTTTGAGGATCTCTAACAGGTTTGGCATCTTCCTCCACTGAAATTTTGTGTTGACATAATGTGGGACTAATGCCCTTAAGATCATCCAGAGTATATCCAATAGCAGCTCGGTGCTTCTTCAGAGTTTTCAATAATCTTTCCTCTTCTTTCTCTGAAAGGTTAGCGCTAATAATAACATGATATATTTCATTTTCATCAAGGTAAGCATACTTAAGATTATCAGGTAATGGTTTGAGTTCAAACACGGGATCACCCTTGGGTGGAGGGGGATCCCCAAGAATTTCAATGGGAGGGTTATGTTTCAGCATAGGTTCCTGTTTAAGTAATACTTCATCTATTTCTTCCTTTTCCTTCATAAACATATCATGTTCATGATCTAGCAAATATTGTTCTAACGGATCAGTTGGGGGAATAGCAATGGAAGCAAGACCAATAATCTCATCCTTACTAGGTGGTTCCCTTTCACGAGGTTGTCTACTAAACTTAGCGAAATTAAACTCATGAGACATACCATCTATGCCAACAGTGACAACAATCTTTTCACAATTAATCTTATCACTAGCAGTATTCAAGAAAGGTCTACCAAAAATAATGGGACAAAAATCATCTTGTGGGGAACCAAGAAAAAGAAAATCAGCAGGGTATTTAACCTTCCCACACAAAACTTCAACATCACTAACAATCCCAATAGGTTTACTGGTATCCCTATTAGCAACCTTAATAGTAACATCAATGTCTTCTAATTCAACCGGTGCAATGTCGTGCATAATTTCTATAAAGATCATAAGGTATCGCACTAGCAGTAGCACCCATATCACATAAGCCATGATAACAATGATCTCCTATTTTAACAGAAATTACAGGCATGCTTACGATAGGTCTACGTGTCCTAGTATCAGGTCTAGCAATATTAGCAGTTTCACCCAAGAAAGAAATAACATGCCCATCTAAGTCCTCATCCAAGAGATCTTTAATCATAGCAATACTAGGTTCAACATTAATTTGCTCAAGAGGTGTATAAGTCCTAGTATTACTCTTACGAACAACAGTCGAAGCTTTAGCATGATCTTTTATCCTAACAGGAAAAGGAGGTTTTTCAACATAAGCAGTAGGAACAATGGGATCACTATAGGTAATAGTCTTTTCTTCAACTGTAATAGGTGCAATTACTTTTACTTTAGCAGGAGGATTATATTTAAACCACTTCTCTTTAGGGAGATCAAAGTGAGTAGCAAAAGATTCACAGAAAGTAGCAACTATCTCAGAGTCAAGTACATATTGAGAGCTAATTCCACGGAAAGCATCGATATCCATGAAAGATTTAACACAATCGAACTTAGGTGTCATACCTGACTCCTTACCATCGTTGGAACCCCAATCTTTAGAGTTGCGTTTAATTCTTTCCAATATGTCCCATTTGAAATCAATAGTCTTCAGCATATAAGAACTAGCACAGGAAGTATCGAGAAGGTTGCGATTATCAAGAGAAAGCCGAGCATAAAAATTCTGAATAATCATTTCCCGAGAGAGCTCATGATTGGGGCATGAATATAACATTGACTTAAGCCTCCCCCAAGCTTGAGCGATGCTTTCTCCTTCGCGAGGCTAGAAATTATATATGTAATTACGATCATGATGAACAAGATGCATAGGATAGAACTTCTGGTGAAATTCCAACTTCAATCGCTTATAATTCCAAGATCTCGTATCATCACATAGCCTATACCATGGTGGGTAAACAAATTACTGTTGGGAAAATGATAGAACCTCAAATAATTATGACGATATCCAGGCAATGATCAATATATAAGCATCACGTCCAAGATAAGTAGACCAACTCCTTCTTGCATCTACTACTATTACTCCACACATCGACCGCTATCCAGCATGCATCTAGTGTATTAAGTTGATGGAGAAATAGAGTAATGCAATAAGAACGATGACATGATGTAGACGAGATCTATTGATGTAGTAATAGCCCCCATCTTGTTATCCTTAATAGTAACGATACATACGTTTCTTGCTGCCCCTTCTGTCACTTGGAAAGAACACCGCATGATCGAACCCATCACAAAGCACCTCTTCCCATGGCAAGAAAAATCGATCTAGTTGGCCTAACTAGACCAAAGAATTGAAGAATAAATATGAGGCTATAAATAATCATGCATATAAGAGATCAAAAGAAGACTCAAATAATATTCTTGGATATAGAACTGATCATAAACTCAAAGTTCATTGGGTCCCAACAAACACACCGCAAAAAGAGTTACATCAAATAGATCACCAAGATACCATTGTATTAAGAATCAAAAGAGGGTGAGGAAGCCATCTAGCTACTGACTACGGACCTGTAGGTCTACAATGAACTACCCACGCATCATCGGAGAGGCACCAATGAGGATGATGAACCCCTCCGTGGTGGTATCTAGATTGGATCTCGTGGTTCTAGAACTTGCGGCCGTTGGAATTGTGTTTCGTCGACTCCCCTAGGGTTTCTATAATATTTGTGGATTTATAGGGCGAAGAGGTGGTGCGTGAGGCCACTGAGGTGGGCACAACCCACTAGGGCATGCCTGGGCCCTTGGGCACACCCATGTATGTTGTGCCCCCCTCAGGGAACCCCTCTGGTACTTCTTTGGCCCATGTTGTTTCTTTTGGTCCATAAAAATTGTCCAAAAAATTTGGCCATGTTTGGACTCTGTTTTGTATTGATTTACTACAAAGTAAAAAACAAGAGAAATACAGCAACTGGCACTAGGCACTATCTCAATAGGTTAGTCCCAAAAAGTAATATAAAGTTGCTATAAAATGATTGTAAAACATCCAAAAATGATAATATAATAGCATGGAACAAGCAAAATTATAGATATGTTGGAGACGTATCAGCAACGCCTCATGGTGTAGACATTCTTTCCACAGAAATGGACGTCCAGCTAAGCCATGGGCGCAGTGAATTGCTACTTCTTGAACTTGCGTTGGTTTTTCCCTTGAAGAGGAAAGGGTGATGCAACAAAGTAGAGATAAGTATTTCCCTTAGTTTGAGAACCAATTTATCAATCCAGTAGGAGGTACACGCAAGTCTTCATTCTATGCACCTGCACAAACAATCAAACACTTGCACCCAACACGATAAAGGGGTTGCAATCCGTTCACGGTCACTTGCAAGGATGAGATCTGAAAGAGGTAGATATAAAAGATTACTAAAAAGTAAAACAAAGTAAAAAAAATGCAGCAAGGTATTTTTGGGTTTTTTGGTTTATAGATCAGAAAATATATGATGGAAAATAGACCCAGGGGCCATAGGTTTCGCTAGAGGCTTCTCTCTTGAAAGAAAACATATGGTGGGTTAACAAATTACTGTCGAGCAATTGATAGAAAAGCTCAAAGTTATGACGATATATAAGGCAATAATTATACATATAGGCATCACGTCCGTGCCAAGTAGACCGACTCCTGCCTGCATCTACTACTATTACTCCACACATCGACCTCTATCCAACATGCATCTAGAGTATTAAGTTCATAAAGAACGGAGTAACGCCTTAAGTAAGATGACATGATGTAGAGGAATTAACTCAAGCAATATGATGAAAACCCCATCTTTTTATCCTTGATGGAAACAATTCAATACGTGTCTCGCTATCCCTACTTTGTCACTGGATGAAATCACGCAAGATTGAACCCAAAGCTAAGCACCTCTCGCATTGCAAGAAAAACTAATCTAGTTGGCCACACGAAACCGATAATTCAAAGAGAAATACAAATATATCAAATCATACATATAAGAATTCAGAGAAGATTCAAATAATATTCATAGATAAGCTAATCATAAATCCACAATTCATTGGATCTCGACAAACACACCGCAAAATAATATTACATCGGATAGATCTCCAAGAATATCAAGGAGAACATGGTATTGAGACTCAAAGAGAGAGAGAAGAAGCCATCTAGCTACTAGCTATGGACCCGTAGGTCTGTTGTAAATTACTCACGCTTCATCGGAAGGGCAATAGAGTTGATGTAGAAGCCCTCCGTGATCACATCCCCCTCCGGCAGGGTATAGAAGATTGTGGCGGCGGAAATGTATTTTGGTGGACGCTTCTGGTTGTTGGGAATATTTGGGAATTTATAGGCCAAGAATTAGGGTTGGAGGCACTCTGAGGGTCCCACAAGCCCTCGTGGCGCGCCCCTAAGGCTTGTGGCCGCCTCAGAACTCCTCCTACATGTGTCTTCTGGTCCACGAAAAATCATCGTGAAAGTTTTATTCCATTTGGACTCCGTTTGATATTCCTTTTCTGTAGAAATCAAAACAAGAAAAAAAAACAAAAACTGGCACTAGGCTCTAGGTTAATAAGTTAGTCCCAAAAATAATATAAAATATCATCTTAATGCATACAAAACATCCAAAATAGATAATATAATAACATGGAACAATCAAAAATTATAGATACATTGGAGACGTATCAAGCATCCCCAAGCTTAATTCCTGCTCATCCTCGAGTATGTAAATGATGAAGACAAAAATCTTGATGTGGAATGCTACCTAACATATTTATCCACGATTTTCTTTATTGTGGCCTGAATATTCAGATCCATAAGATTCAAAACAAAAGTTCAATATTTACATAAAAAACAATAGTACTTCAAGCATAGTAATAAAGCAATCGTTGTCTTCTCAAAATAACATGGCCAAATAAAGTTATCCCTACAAAATCATATAGTCTGGCTATGCTCCATATTCATCACACAGAGTATTAAATCATGCACAACCCCGATGACAAGCCAAGCAATTGTTTCATATTTTTGATGTTCTCAAACTTTTTCAACTTTCACGCAATACATGAGCATGAGCTATGGATATAACACTATAGGTGGAATAGAATATGGTGTTTGTTGAGAATACAAAAAGAAGGAGATAGTCTCACCTCAATGTGACGCCCCCGATTCAATCGTACACTAATCATACACGCAAACGTGTACGATCAAGATCAGGGACTCACGGGAAGATATCACAACACAACTCTACAAATAAAATAAGTCACACAAGCATCATAATACAAGCGAGGGGCCTCGAGGGCTCAAATACAAGTGCTCGATCATAGACGAGTCAGCGGAAGCAAAAATATCTGAGTACAGACATAAGTTAAACAAGTTTGCCTTAAGAAGGCTAGCACAAACTGGGATACAGATCGAAAGAGGCGCAGGCCTCCTGCCTGGGATCCTCCTAACTACTCATGGTCGTCGTCAGCAGGCAACACGTAGAAGTAGGCACCTCCAGTGTAGTAGGAGTCATCATCAACGGTGGCATCTGCCTCCTGGACTCCGGCATCTGGTTGCGACAACCAGGTAGAAGGGAAAGGGGGAAAAAGAGGGAGAAAAGCAACCGTGAGTACTCATCCAAAGTACTCGCAAGCAAGGAGCTACACTACATATGCATGGATATATGTGTAAAGGGCCATACCAGTGGACTGAACTGTAAAATGCTAGAATAAGAGGGGGATAACTAATCCTGTCGAAGACTACGCTTCTGGCAGCCTCCGTCTTGCAGCATGTAGAAGAGAGTAGATTGAAGTCCTCCAAGTAGCATATCCAAGTAGCATCTCCAGTAGCATCGCATAGCATAATCCTACCCGGTGATCCTCTCCTCGTCGCCCTTTTAGAGAGAGATCACCGGGTTGTATCTGGCACTTGGAAGGGTGTGTTTTATTAAGTATCCGGTTCTAGTTGTCATAAGGTCAAGGTACAACTCCGGGTCGTCCTTTTACCGAGGGACACGGCTATTCGAATAGATAGACTTCCCTGCAGGGGTGCACCACATAACCCAACACACTCGATCCCATTTGGCTGGACACACTTTCCTGGGTCATGCCCGGCCTCGGAAGATCAACACGTCATAGCCCCACCTAGGCACAACAGAGAGGTCAACCCGCCGGTCTAAATCCTATGCGCGCAGGGGTCCGGGCCCATCACCCATTGCACACCTGCACGTTGCGAGGGCGGCCGGAAGCAGACCTAGCAACCTCCATTACAAAGGAAGTTGCATTAACGCAGTCCAATCCTACGCGCGCCGCTCCGTCGCTGACGTCAAGAAGGCTTCGGCTGATACCACAACGCCGGGATACCCATAACTACTCCCGCGTAGATTGTTAGTGCGTATAGACCAAATGGCCAGACTCAAATCAAATACCAAGATCTCGTTAAGCGTGTTATTATGAAGCAACCGCGAACGCCGACCAGGGCCAGGCCCACCTGTCTCCTAGGTGGTCTCAACCTGCCTGCCGCTCCGCCTAAAAGTAACAATGGGGCCGTCGGGAACCTAGGCCCACCTCTACCGGGATGGAGCCACCTGTCCTTTCAGCCCCCTCATCAGAATCACTTGCGGGTACTCAACGAGCTGATCCGACTTTAGTCACCATCTGTATAGTATGTATGTATGTATAGTATATACCCGTGATCATCTCCCGAGTGATCACGGCCCAATAGTATAGCAAGGCAGACTGACAAGAATGTAGGGCCAATGATGATAAACTAGCATCCTACACTAAGTATTTAGGATTGCAGGTAAGGTATCAACAGATGTAACAACAATGTCAGGCTATGCAACAGAATAGGATTAACGAAAAGTAGTAACATGCTACACTACTCTAATGCAAGCAGTATAGAGGAGAATAGGCGATATCTGGTGATCAAGGGGGGGGCTTGCCTGTTTGCTCTGGCAAGAGAGAGGGGTCGTCAACTCCGTAGTCGAACTGGGTCGCCGGCAGTCTCGGGGTCTACCGGAAAGAAGTAACGAAGGGGGAACACAGTAAATAACAGAGCAATCAAACATCACAAAGCGTAACATGGCAGTATGCGGTGCTAGGTGTGCCCTAACGCGGTAGTAGGTGATTCCGACGAATGGGGGGAAACATCCGGGAAAGTATCCCCAGGGTTTCGCGTTTTCGGACAGATGAACCGGAGGTGAAAAGTTACAGGTTCGCTATGCTAGGGACGTGTGGCTGACGAACGGGCTGTGTATTTGGATTCATCTCGTCGTTCTGAGCAACTTTCATGTACAAAGTATTTTCATCCGAGTTACGGATTATTTTATACTAATTTTTAAAGTTTTAAATGATTTTCTAATTTTTGGATTTAATTAAATTCGAAACTAAATTAGTATTTAAATGCTATGGGTACACAGGAAGTGTACCCAGAAGTGTGCACCTGAGGCTAACAGGTGGGGACAGTTGACTAAGTCACCTACCCAGTCAGCAGGTCCAGTCAGCAGCCAACAGGGCGTTGACTGGCCAATCCTGACTAGTGGGACCACTGGTCAGTGACAGGGACTACTAACAGTGTTTTAGTTAAACTAATTAGACTAATTAGTGAGGTGGGGCCAGGCTGTCAGTGGTTCATTTTTTTAACAGAGTTGTATTTATTTAAAATAGTCTAATTAGTTAGTGGGTCCAGTCTGTCAGAGACTTAGGTTAGGGGTTGTGTTATTTTAATTAAGTGGTTAACAACGGTGGGGGCCCACATCTCTGTGGCAGTGGGGGGTGTTAGTGGGTTCAGCAACCACCGGTGCTAATTCGGCGGCTCCGGCGATCGCCTGCCGACTCGACGCCACGGAGCTCACGAGGGTGGCGGCTTTGGAAAGCCTGTTCAACGACGAATCTGGTGGTGGTCATGGGGTGGTCTGGGGAGGCGCGTAGAGGCGGTGGTGGTGTGGGGCGGAACGGCACCGGCGAGCGCAACAGAGGAGGCAGCGTGAGGGGCGCGGCCACTACGGCGGCAGGGAGGCGGGGAGCAGCACCAGGGCGCGCGCGCGCCGAAGCGGCGTCTTGGCGCGGCGAGCCGTCTCTGGGCGGCAAGCAAGCGCGTCTTGGCGTCGGCGTGAGCTGCGGGTGAGGCCACAGTCGATGCAGGAGCGAGAGAGGAGAGGTCGGGGCTCACTGCGGGCGTAGGGACGTGGCAGCGTGCTCGGGGAAGGCCGGAGAGGACGACGGGGACGAGCGACGGAGTGGACGTAGGCGATCGGGGCGACGGCGACGTCGAGCACCGAGGCGCTGTCGTGGGCGCCTTGGTCTTGGGACGACGCGGCGCGCTGGTGATGGGGAGTCCGCGACGGGTGGTCTTGAGCGGCGACGGACGGCTGGGCCGGATGGCAGCGTCGGCCGGCGACGGGTCGAGGCGGTTGAGCCCCGATCCAATCGGGGAGAGTGGGAGGAGGGGAGAGTGGGGATTAGGGTTTGCGTGGGTGTGGGGATAAGGTGTGGCGGCTGGGCTTTGGGCCGCCTGTTCGGAGCGGCGGAGGCCACTGGGCCACTTGGCCCAGCGGAAGGGGGGGGGGGTAAGTTGTTTTCCTTCTATTTTATTTTTGTTTTATTTTATATTTTATTTTCTTTTATTTTTATTTGTAGTTTCATTTATCTTTAATTTTATAAAAATTACCACTAGTGCCTAAATTTGTATTTATCAACAAACTACTGTGAGATTAATTATTAACCCGTAATAAAATAGTTTTAGCATTTTATAAATTCCATAGGCATTTGTTTAATTGTTTTCACTACTGTTTTAGAGCCTTTAAACATTTTATCAAAGTTTGGTTTCTCCACCATAATTACTTACGATTTATTTGACACAAGCCAAACATTTTAGTTTTAATTTTTGAAAACTTTTGTTGTTTGCCTGATTTTAAATTGAATTCAAATCGGTTTCGAACTATCGCAATATTAACTAAAGTGACAGCGGTGACATGGCATCATTAGGAGAGGGTTACTTTAGCTTAATTATTCGGGCGTCACACTCAACTAGGCGTATTACGGGCTATGGAGATGCCCATCAATAGATAACAATGTGAGTGAGTAGGGATTGCCATGCAACGGATGCACTAGAGCTATAAGTGTATGAAAGCTCAACAAGAAACAAAGTGGGTGTACATCCAACTCGCTTGCTCACGAAGACCTAGGGAAATTTGAGGATGCCCACCTTTGGAATAAACAAACCAAGTTCTATAATGAAAAATTCCTACTATTATATGAAAGTGACAACATAGGAGACTCTCTATCATGAAGATCATGGTGCTACTTTGAAGCACAAGTGTGGTAAAAGGATACTAGCATTGTCCCTTCTCTCTTTTTTCTCTTTTTTTGGTGGGCTTCTTTGGCCCTTTTTTTTATTTGGGCTTCCTTGGCCTCTTTTTTTTTTTGCAAAGTCCGGAGACTCATCCCAACTTTTGAGAAAATCATAGCTTCCATTATCCTTCCCGCACATGGGACAATGCTAATGATGATCATCACACTTTTATTTACTTACAACTCAAAAAAATACAACTCGATTCTAGAACAAAGTATGACTCTATATGAATGCCTCCGGTGGTGTACCGGGATATGCAATGACCAAGAGTGACATGTGTAAAAAATTTGAATAGTGGCCTTGCCACAAATACTATGTGAACTACATGATCATGCAAAGCAATATGACAATGATGATGTGTGTCATAATAAACGGAACGGTGGAAATTGCATGGCAATATATCTTGGAATGGCTATGAAAATGCCATATGTCGGTGTACTAAGGTAGGGGTACCTTAGTACCCCAACTTGTGCACGGGCGGTTGCAGCTTCCCGCGGCAGGGTTTACCACGTGCTCGCCGAAGACCTTCCTGCTCCATGTCAAACCATTCAAAAACGAAGTATACAAGACAGAAGATCGAGACCCGGCAAGCGGAGTTTGCCGGAAGGCCGCTCTGTGCTCAAGGTTACATCACTCACGCAAGGCCCTAGCAAGAGGAGCTCGCCAGAAGACTAGAAGATTACATCATAGAAGACACGCCCGGCGCTTATATGCGTCCGGCGAGGGCCCGAAGCGACAAATACAGAGCCCGACAAGCTCCCGGGTCCGCAAGGTCAAGACCCGACAAGGTGCTTGCCGGGAGAGTTATGTGTGCCAGCGCTCCAGCTCATCAGCCCACGCGTGCCGCCTGGGCCTTTCGAGGGACGCGTGGCGGATGGTCTGTGCAGCCCGGGGACACGGTGGCACTTCACGGTGGTGGATCCATCGCCGTGGCGACGGAGACACAAGGGCGGAGCTTTTGGGGTCGACGGTGACGGGCATTAAATGCCCTTGTCCCCATCACAAAGTAGGTAGCGACCACTTTGTTCACGACCGTAGCTCCACCGTTCTCGCACTATTCCAACTACCACCTCTTTTACGTTTTACCCCTTTCTCCTCGTTGACACTGCCGGTGACCCTTGCACTATAAAGGAGGCCCATGCACAACGTGGGGGGTTCGATTCGATGGGAAAACCTTGACAACTCTCGCTCGTGTAGCCGACATCAGATCTTCAAGCTCCGAGCTCAATACAAACCAAGGCAGGAGTAGGGTTTTACGCGTCCATCGCGGCCCGAACCTGGGTAAAGACCGCCCGCGTGCTCGCTACGATCTGCTCTCCGTGCACCCTCCGCCCTCGTACCGCACAGACAAGGGGCTCCGGCCCCATAGGTGTCCGCGGCGGGCAGCTTCCCCCGGCATCTTTGGCGCGCCAGGTAGGGGGCGTCGAGGTTGTGCGGACCTGATCCGGCGTTCACACGGGCGCGTTCTTCATCAACCTCTCCAGTTTCATCAGCAACTTCATCAACAATTGCGTCATGGCCCCGAAGAAGAAGACTTCGGAGGTTGGAGGCCCGTCTGCGTCTCATCCGCCGCCACCGGAGCCAACGGTGGGCGGAGGAGACGCCGTCGGAAGGGTGGTCGCCGGCGAGGACACTCGCGGCGCCACCAGATCCAAGGACAAGACGGATGACCGCGCCTCGGTCTCCGTGGACGCGTCGCGTCCATCTCAGCACACGACAACCCAGCAGCGCCGTACCACGGGAGGTGGTATCCGCCTGCTGGGGCAAGGACACACCGGAGGCTCGCGGGATGTTCCGGACCACCGTCCGGACACAAGCAAAGTGAAGGCGCCGGGGCAGGACCTTGCTCCTTCTAACGCTGTTAGGAGTCCGAGCATATCCCGCTCCTCGCACCGCTCGTCCCCGCTCCCCTCCACTCCGACGAAGCGCTCGCAGGGCGCAATCGCCTCGATTTCCCTCGGCGGCGGACAAGGCGAAGATTGAGGGCTACCATCCGAGCCTGGTCGCCGCTAACAACGACTCTTCACAGCAGCCGGCGACCTCGCGCCGCTGCAAGCCGAGAAGACGAAGGCCGACGGTAATAAGACCGCGGGGTGCAACCACCATGCACTCCCCGCCGCAGGCAAAAGACGCCGCCCGCCGAACAACGCCGACGACGGCTCCACGGCATCGTCGGATCCGCTGGCTCGGCGGGATCAACGCCAGTCCTCGACGACCGGGCGATAAGAAGACGCCGGACCACGATCGAAGCGCCGCCGAGAAGCTCGGGCGACGATCGACCAGAGCTGGGAACGCTGTCGACGCCGACGCGCCCGGTGAACCAGCGACTTGTCGTCGCTGCAGGCTGCCCTGCGCTCACCCGCGAAAGTTGCGGCGCGGCCCATGGGCTCCAGCATGAAGAATTTCAAGCCCGACGCATCGGAGAAATACGACGGCAAGACGCACCTCGAATTCCTCGGTGTCTACACCATCGCGGTGCAAGCTGGGGCGCGACGAGAAGATTCGGCGAACTACTTCCCCGCTGTGCTTAAGCGAACGTTCGTTTTGGCTTATGCACTTGCCGGAAGGCTCCGCTTCTTCTTGGGCAGACTTTGCCATCAGTTTGTTGGCGCCTTTCATCGGGCGGCCACAAACCCCATGGCGAGAGAGCGATCTCCACATTTTGGCCCGTATGAAGGAGAATCCTCGCGCAAGTATATCCAACGCTTCACCGTGTGCAGCACAACATCCTCGATGTCCACCTGCCGCGTTATCGGCGCTGTTCCACCAGAACGGCGAACCGCCCGATGCGTGAAGAGATGGCGATGACCAAGATTCGGGATGTCGTGAGCTCTATGCTCGGGCGACAAGTCGCGACGCTGCGAAGAGGGAAGGAGACTCCCGGGAGGATGCTTGGCGCGCAGAGAAAGCGACAGCGACGACGCCGCCCGGCAAAGAAGAGCCGGCGGAACAACCGAAAGAAGAACAAGAAAGAGGTGCTTGCCGCCGAGAAGTCCGGCAAGGAGGCCCCGCCAAGCAAACACAGGCTTGCGGCTCGGCAAGGAGCCTGCCTCAGAAGGCAGCCGACAAGCGGATCTGCTCCGGCAAGCAATCTTGCAAAATCCACCGCACTAAGGGCCACGATCTCTCCAATCGCAAGCGCCGAGTATCTCGCCGAGCAGCAAAAAGCTGAGTACGAGAGGCGCGACAAGGAGAAGGCCCAAGGTGGCGGAGGAGAACCGAGCAAGAAGCGCCGCTCAATGGCCGGGAGGACGCCGCGGCAAGGCCAAGCAGCGGCAAGGTGATCGACCTCCCGGGCCGCGACAAGGATGAAGAAGACGACGACGAAGACATGGAGGATGAGGATAACAGCGAGCAGGAGTTCCGTAAGGCCACGGAGGTCCTATCGCCGACGGTGGCGCCTCTCTACACACCTCCCACCGCCCGGCTAAAGCAAAGGGTGCGTGAGGTGAATGCAGCGGAGCCGCCCAGGTGGAGTCGCGCAGTTCCTCAAATGGTCCATCACGCCCATCATTTTTGATCTTGAGGATCACCCTGACCGCACCACCGCGGTCGGGTGCTTGCCGATGCTGGTCTCGCCCACCATCCGCAACCTCAAGGTCACCAAAATGTTGGTTGACGGCGGGCCGGGCTGAACTTGATCTCCTCTCACGTGATCAAGAAACTCCAAATTCGGATGTCGAGCTCGAAGAGACCGGTTCTTTCAAGGAATCAACCGGGACGGAGCAAGCCCAAGGAAAGATCACTCGCCGGTGACCTTTGGCGGGGAGCTCAATTTCAGGACTGAGCGCATCACTTTCGACGTCGCCGATATTCCGCTGCCATACAATGGAATACTCGGCCGTCCTGCCCTCGCCAAGTTCATGGCAGCTTCCCATTATGCTTACAACGTACTCAAGATGCCGGGGCCGATAAGCGTCATCACTGTCCACGGCGACAAGAAGGATGCGCTTGTTTGCGCCGACAAGATCTACCGGGATGCGGCAGTGCCGGGGGAGGGCCTGCCCGCCGCGGGCACCTATGGGGCCGGGGCCCCTTCGTGAGTGCGGTACGAGGGCGGAGGAGGCACAGAGAGCAGATCGAGCGAAGCACGCTGGCGAAGTTTTACCCAACCGAGCTCTCCGGAGAGATAAAACCCCTACTGCTGCTTTGTGTTTGTATTTGATCTTGCTCGAGAGAACGAGCGTACGGTGATGTTGTAGCCTCGAATGAGTCGAACCAGCCGAACCCCCCCTACGTTGTGCATGGGCCTCCTTTTATAGTGCAAAGGGGTCACCGACAGGTGTCAACGTAGGAGGGAGGGTAAAAATGTAAAAGAGGTGGTAGTTGGAACAGTGCGGGAACAGTGAAGCTACGATTGCATGAACAAAGGGTTTCTACCTACTTTTGACAGAGGGGGACAAGGGCATTTAATGCCCGTCGCCGTCGACCCCAAAAGCTCCCGCCCTTGCCTCTCCGTTTGCCACGGCGATGGATCCACCGCCGTGAAATGCCACCGTGTCCCCAGTTGCACAGCCATCCGCCACGCTGTTCTCGAAAGGCCCAGGCGGCGCTGGGCGGATGAGCTGAGCGCAGCACACAACAGAATCCTTCCGCAAGCACCTTGCCGGGTCTTGACTTCTGCCGGGCCGGGGCTTGCCGGGCTCGGTAACTTGTCGCTCCCCGGGCCCTCGCCGGGACGCATGCAGCGCAGAGGCGTGTCTTCTATGATGTAATCTCCTAGTCTTCCCGACGAGCTCCTCTCGCCGGGGCCTCGCGTGAGTGATGTAATCTTGAGCCTGAAATGGCCTTCCCGGCAAGCTCTGCTTGCCGGGGTCTCGATCTTCTGTCTTGTATACTTTGTTCTTGAATGGCTTAAATATGGAGCAGGAAGGTATCCGGCAAGCACGTGGTAAACCCTGCCGCGGGGAGCTGCAACTGCCCGTGCACAAGTTGGGGTACTGAGGTACCCCTACCTTAGTACACCGACAGGAGCCCCCGGGCCTGGGCCACACACGGTGCCGAGCGTTGTTGGGCCAGGCCCAAAACAGTGCACGGGCACGCGTGGCCCACGGTGTGCCGAATTCACTTCCGCCTCTGCCGTATCCCCTCCCCGTAACGGCACGCGTCGATTGCGGCGTCGTGGGAGACGTGGGCGGCGCATGCGGTCTTTATGGCATCCACACCCGTGATCGTGGTGCAGAGCGAGGTCACTTCACCCGTCGCTCCGGCTCCGCTTTTTCGCCACGCGGCCCTCATGCACGGGGGTCGTGGGCGGCGAAGGTGGGAGACCGAGCCGTCACGGGTGGAGGTGGTGAGTCGGCCCCGCTCCTCTGCCCTCCTCGCCTTCTGATTGGTCGGGCAGAGCGGTTGAGCCCCCACCTCGCCCTTTAAAAGGGGCGGAAAGGGAGCGCAATGGCCTCACACCTCCTCTTCTCTCTTCGTCTTCAGTTCCCGTTCTTCTTTCTGCCATGGAAGGAGGAAATCCCAGTTCCTCAACGGTGGCAGCGAGGGTTGCCTCCAGGCAGCGCACTTCTCCCTATCCCGCACCCGCGGCGGTGGAGCCGGCCACAAGGGGGAGAGGGAGGGGACGAGGCCGCGGACGGGGCCGAGGGCGTGGCCGAGGCGGTCGGGGGAGAGGCGGTCGTGGCGACGCGCCTCCCCCATCTCCTCCGGCGGCTCCTGCCCTCGAGGCGGTCCATACTGGAGACGATCCCTGGGAGTTCTTCATCAAGCTGCGCCAAGCGCCTCGACGTCGTCTCCGCTGCGGCCCGTTCATGGCAGCGCGATGGAACCGGATCCGCCCGAGATGATGGAGTTGCGCATGAGGGGCTGTGGGATCAGCGGCACTCGAGTGAGTGTCGTGTCCCCAGCCCCCGGCGTCATGTACTTCGACCGAGGGTGGAAGACATTCGCCCGGATCCACAGCTTGACGGCGGGGTTTACCCTCCATTTCAAGTTAATGGAGGGCGACCTTCTCGCCGTCAAGGTCTTCGGGGACTCCGGGACCCGGGCGAGGTGCTGTGTGGACAGCTCCTCCGATAGCGAAGGTCCCTCCTCGAGCGAGAGTGACGAGGAGGGGAGCGACAGCGGCGACGAGGGGGATGGCGGGTCCGACTAGGCGTCGGATGCCGCCCAGCAGCGCCACCGGCGACCCCATCATCCGGTCGCTGCCTTCAACTCCCCGGGCCGTCTCCTTGGGCGGCTGGCGTGGGAGGCTGCGGAAGAGGAAGAGGGGTGGCGGCAAGGCCGTCAATCGAGTACGAGGGCGAGGAGCCCTCGTCAGGCCGACGCCCGTCAGACCCCGCCTTCAAGCTCGCCTCCGGCGCCTCCGCCTCCGCCAAGCTCCCGGCCGGCTCCCGGGTGTTCTCTTGGTGTCTTCGCCTGTAGCTCACCTAGGCGCCCTTGCCCTTCCCGGCAAGCTTCTCTTGCCGGGGCCTCCTTGACCTACCTCCTGAACTCCTGAACAGGGAAACAGGAGAAGGATCACGGGCATCTTATCTTTCAATTTGTAAGCCCTCGGGCCTTAGTTGCATTTAAAATATGTAATCCTCTCTGTCATGATTTTCATCCTCTATGGACTTGTACTAAACTAGGATGTTTTTAATGAAAAGAGGGGAAAGCTTGTCGGAGTGCGTCCTCTACTTGTCTTCGTGTCTTATATGTTCATCCTGCGCTTTCGGGGAGCTCGCCGGCGCAAACACGCTTGCCGAGTGCGGGACATCGGCAGCCCGCTGGCGGTGTTGCTTCCGGCAAGCAACCTTGTCGGGCCAGTTGCAGCGCACTTGTGTTTGTTGAGCGGACTCGGAAACGAAACAAGGGCGCGACACTTGTCGCAACTCACCTAAATCGTTGAGCGGGCTCGAAACAAACTAAGGCGAATCGGGCCACGACTTGGTTCCTCCGCGCATAGGTTTTACAAGACACGCTCGTTCAAAGACGCAGCTCCGCTTTCCCGTCCATGAGAGGATGCATGACGAGGATGAAAACTTATCTGATTTCGCAGCCCCCGGCGACTCTAACTTGCCGGGAAGGAACTTTGGCACTCGCAGCCCCCGGCAAATCTGGCTCCGCAAAAATCCAGGTGCTGGTGTGCTCTTCCGGTTTCTCCTTGTTGCTGTAATTTCAGCCATGAAAACGGCTGAGCTAGTTCTGCAACAGTTTCATTATTTACATGTATAGGTATATAAATCCTTCCTATGCAACTTGCAATGCGATGCCGTGCCTTGCCCTTCGTATGTTTACACTCTACGCTCTCGGGAAACTTGCCGGCGCGAACACACTTGCCGAGTCACGGAACATCGCAGCACCGGCGGTGTTGCTTCCGCAAGCAACCTTGCGGGCCGATTCTTGCGACTTTGTGTTCGTTGAGCGGACTCGAAACAAACCAAGGGCGCTTAATCGGGCCACGACCTGCTCCTCGGCGCACAAGTTTCTCATACGAAAGGGTATCTTCTGGCAGGGCTCGCCACGCTTACACCCTCCACTTTGCATCTTTTGTACGCTTTTTTCGCTTCTAGGAAGCTGCCGGTAAAGGGGCCCTTGTCGCGAAGCGCCGAGTGCTGAACTTCAAGTAGCCTGCTGGCTGAAGGTCTTACCGCAAGCAACCTTGTTGCGTCTAGTCGCGACGCACTTAGCTTGCTGAGCGGACTCGAGAACGAAGCAAGGGCGCGACACTTGTCGCTGCTCGCTTAAATCGTTGAGCGTGCTCGGAAGCAAGGTAAGGGTGCGGCTTTCCACGGGTAGGTTCCTCCACAAGACAGTATTATTGCGTATAAAGGACTAACGACGAGGGACATAACATAAAAAGCATGAAACTAAGGAGTGTTCGCACAAAAGCTCGGACAACTTAGCTTTTCCGTCTTCTGCTATCCGGCAAGGCCGCACTTCTCCCTTGATTTCCTCCTTTGTATGTTTTTCACCCTCACGCTTTCAGGGAACCTGCCGGCGCGAACACGCTTGCTGAGTGCGGGACATCAGCAGCCCGCTGGCGGTGTTGCCTCCGGCAGGGAGAACTTGTCGGGCTAGTTGCAGCGTGCCTTCATCGTTGAGCGGACTCGAAACAGATCAGGGGCGCAACTTAACCACGACTCGACCCCCATGCGCACAGGTTCTCTATACAAGGTACGGAATTTCAGGGAATACAACTCAAAAGTTGGAAACTGGCTGGCGGAGCTCGATGGCACGTCCTCGACGGCGGCACTCCGGAGAGATGCGCTTGCCGGAGCGGGCACCAGAGCTGTTCTTGCTGTTTTCCTTGTCCTACTGGCAGGTGGAGCTCGATGGCACGTCCTCGACGGCGGCGCAGCACTCCGGAGAGGGAGGTGCGCTTGCCGGAGTAGGCACCAGAGCTATTCTTGCCGGGCTTCACTTGCCGGTGGAGCTCGATGGCGCGTCCTCAACGGCAGCGCAGCGCTCCGGGGAGACGCGCTCGCCGGGGCGGGCACCAGAGCTGTCCCTGCCGGGCTTAATCTATTGCCGGAGCTCGATGGTACGTCCTCGACGGCGGCGCAGCACTCCGAGGAGGTGCGCTTGCCGGAGTAGGCACCAGAGCACTTTGCCGGACTTGGTCTTCGTCTTCTTCACAGGACCTCCGTGGCCTTCTGGAACTCCTGCTTACTGCCATCCTCATCCTCCATGTCTTCGTCGTCGTCTTCTTCATCCTTGTCGCGGCCCCGGGGAGGTCGATCACCTTGCCGCTGCTTAGCCTTGTCGCGACGCCCTCCCGGCCATTGAACGGCCGCTTGCTCGGTTCTCCTCCGCCACCTTGGGCCTTCTCCTTGTCGCGCCTCTCGTATTCAGCTTTTTGCTGCTCGACGAGGTACCGACGCGCTTGCGCTTGGTGAGATCGTGGCCCTTAGTGCGGTGGATTTTGCAAGATTGCTTGTCGGAGCCGCCACGCTTGTCGGCTGCCGCCATCTGGGCAGGCTCCTTTCGGAGAAGCAACCCTGCGTTTGCTTGGCGGGAGCCTCCTTGCCGGGCTTCTCGACGGCAAGCACCTCTTTCTTGTTCTTCCTTCGGTTGTTCCGCCGCCGGCTCTTGTTTGTCGGGCGGTGTCATCGCTATCGCCTTCCTCCTGCCAAGATCCTCCCCGGGAGTCTCCTCCTCTTCTTCGGCGCGTCTTGTCGCCGGCGAGCATAGAGCTCGCGACATCCCAAATCTTGGTCATCGCCATCTCTTCACGCATGATGGCGATTCGTTACGCGACGCTCGTGGAACGCTACCGATAACCGCTGCGGTGGACATCGAGATGTTGTCTTTGCACACGGTCAAGCGTTGAATATACTTGCGCAGGGATTCTCCTTCCTTCGGGCCAAAATGTGGAGATCACTCTCCGTGGGGTTTGTGGTCGCCCGTGAAGGCGCCAACAAACCGATGGCAAAGGTCGGCCCAAGAAGAAATGGAGCCTTTCCGCAAGTGCATAAGCCAAGAACGAACGCTCGCTTGAGCACGAGCGGAAGTAGTTCGCTGATCTTGTCGCCGCTACCGCAGCTCGCACCGCGATGGTGTAGACACCGAGGAACTCCGAGGGGTGCGCCTTGCCGTCGTATTCTCGCACGTCGGGCTTGAAGTTCTTCATGCTGGCCATCGACGCGCCGCGCAGCGGCGGGTGAACGCAGGGCAGCTCGCAGCGTCTGACAAGTCGCTCGTTCACCGGCGCGTCGCTGCCGACAGCTGCTTCCAGCTCTCGGTCTGATTGTCGCTGAAGCTTCTCGACGGCGCCGATCGTGGTCCGAAGCGTCTTCTTGTCGCCGGTCGCCGAGGACTGGCGTTGATCCCGACGAGCCTGCTGATCCGACGACGCCGTGGAGCCGCTGCCGGCGTTGTTCCCGCAGACGGCGTTTTCGCTTCTGCGGCGGGGAGTGCACCGAGGTTGCACCCGGGCGTTTGTCGCCGTTAGCCTTCGTCTTCTCAGCTTGCGCGCCGCGAGGTCGCCGCTGCTGTGAAGGGTCGTTATTGGCGAAGGCGACCAGGCTCTTGATGGTAGCCCTCCAGTCTTCGGCCTTGTCCGCCGCCGGAGGGAAGTCGAGGAGCAGTTGCGCCCTTACGAGCGCTTCTGCCGGAGTGGAGGGGAGCGGGAGCAAGCGGTGCGAGGAGCGGGGCAGGCTCGGACTCTAACGATGTTAGAAGGGCAGATCTGCCCCGGCGCCTTCGCTTTGCTGTGTCCGGACGCTGGCACGAGCATCCCGCGAGCCTCCGGCTTGTCCTTGTCCCAAGAAAGCGGATACCACCTCCCGTGGTATGGCGCTGCTGGTCGTCGTCGGCGCTGAGATGGACGTGGATCCACGGAGACCGGCGCGGGTCACCCGTCCCCGCCCTGGATCTAGTGGCGCCGAGTGTCTTCGCCCGGCGACCACTCTTCGACGGCGTTTCCTCCGCCACCGCTGGCTCCGGTGGCGGCGGATGAGACGCAGACGGCTTTCCAACCTCCGAAGGCTTCTTCTTCGGCCATGGCGAAGTTGTTGACGGTTGCCGATGAAATTGGAGAGGTTGATGACGAAGCGCGCCGACGGACACCGGATCAGGTCCGCACCACCTCGACGCCTTCTACCGGGCGCGCTAAAGATGCCGGGGAGGCCTGCCGCGCTGGCACCTATGGGGCCGGGCCCTTCGTCAAGGCGGTACGAGGGCGGAGGAGGCAGAGAGAGCAGATCGGTCGAGCACGCTGGCGAAGTTTTACCCAGCTTCGAGCTCTCCGGAGAGATAAAACCCCTCTGCTGCTTTGTGTTTAGATTTGATCTTGCTCGAGAGAACGAAAGACGGTGATGTTGTAGCCTCAATGAGTCGAACCAGCGAACCCCCCACGCTGTGCATGGGCCTCCTTTTATAGTGCAAAGGGGTCACCGACAGTGTCAACGAGGAGGGAGGGTAAAATGTAAAAGAGGTGGTAGTTGGAACAAGGGGAACAAAGAAGCTACAAAGCATGAACAGTGGTTTCTACCTACTTTTGACAGAGGGACAAGGGCATTTAATGCCGTCGCCGTCGACCCCAAAAGCTCCCGCCTTGCCTCTCCGTTTGCCACGGCGATGGATCCACCGCCGTGAAATGCCACCGTGTCCCCGAGCTGCACTGACCATCCGCCACGCTTCTCGGAAAGGCCCTGTATGCACGCTGCATGGATGAGCTGGAGCGCAGCACACAACAAGAATCCTTCCGCAAGCACCTTGCCGGGGTCTTGACCTTGCCGGGCCCGGGAGCTTGCCGGGCTCGGTAACTTGTCGCTCCCCGGGCCCTCGCCGGGATGCATGCAGCGCAGAGGCGTGTCTTCTATGATGTAATCTCCTAGTCTTCCCGACGAGCTCCTCTCGCCGGGCCTCGCGGAGTGATGTAATCTTGAGCTGAAATGGCCTTCCGGCAAGCTCGCTTGCCGGGTCTCGATCTTCTGCCTTGTATACTTTGTTCTTGAATGGCTTAAATATGGAGCAGGAAGGTATCCGGCGAGCACGTGGTAAACCTCGCCGCGAGGGGCTGCAATCGCCGTGCACAAGTTAAGTACTTGAGGTACCCCTACCTTAGTATTACCGACAGCAGCCGCGCCGATAAGAATACACTTGCCACTGAAGCTCCCGGGGAAGAAGACGAAGACCAAATCCGCAAGTGCTCGGGGCCCACTCCGCAACCGCACTGTTCGAGTGCTTTGCTGCCGCCGAGGACGCCCCGCCGAGCTCCACCGCAAGAGTAAAGGAAATGGCGCCCGCCGCAACCAAGAAGGTGTTCGCCAAGGAGGACGGCAGACCGGTGGTACCTTCACCATCGCCACACTTGACAACAAATAGGAAAGCGCCGCTGTTGCCTTCCTGCGGCGAATGTCGATGTATTTGCATGGCAACCATCTGACATCCCCGGTGTTCCCAGGAAGGTGATTGAGCACAAGCTTGCTGTTTGCCCTCATGCGCGGCCCATCAAGCAAAAAGTGAGGAAGCAAGCCGTGGAGCGCCAAGAATTCATCAACGAAGAAATCAAGAAGCTAGAGGCAGCAGGCCTAGTTAGAGGTGTGATACATCCGACGTGGTTAGCAAACCCAGTCGTCGTGCGCAAGGCCAACGGGAAGTGGAGGCTGTGTATAGACTTCACCGATGTAAATAAAGCATGTCCCAAGGATCCATTCCCTTGCCGCATTGACCAAATTGTTGACTCCACCGCCGGATGTGAGCTACTCGCTTTCTTGATGCATACTCAAGCTATCACCGGATCTTTATGGCCAAAGAAGATGAAGAGAAGATCGCATTTATCACTCCATGTGGCACTTATTGCTTTATACGCATGCCATTTGGACCAAGAATGCAGGATCAACATTTGCAACGGTAGTGTATACTACTTTTGAGCCACGATCCACGTAAATGTAGAGGCTTACATGGATGATATCGTGGTGAAGAGCAAGAGCAAGGATACGCTGATTCAAGATTTGGAAGAGACATTTCAGAACCTGCAAGATACAACTTAAGTTGAACCCCGAGAAGTGCGTCTTTGGAGTTCCTCCGCAAACTTCTCGGGTTCTTTGTGTCATAGAGGGGATTGAAGCCAACCCCGACAAGATTAAAGCCATTGAGCAGATCGAAGCCCAGGCGAGTCAAGGATGTCAAGGCTCGCAGGTTGTGTGGCTGCCCTCAAGAGGTTCATTTCAAAGTTCTGCAGAACGCGCCTACCTTTCTTCAAAATCTTGAAGAAGGCAGGTCCCATGAAGTGGACTCCGGAAGCGGAGGCGGCGCTGCAGGATTTGAAACGGTACCTGTCCTCCACCCCAATACTTGTCGCACCTAGACCACAGGAGAAGTTGCTGTTGTACCTAGCGGCAACCAACCAGGTGGTTAGTGCTGCGTTAGTAGCAGAGAGGGAGTCCGACGAGGAGCCTACACCACCGGCAAGCGAGTCCGGCGACAAGCAGGGGACTGCTCCGGCAAGCTCTGGCCCCGACAAGGACAACTCTGCGCAGGAACAGGATGAGGTGCGGAGAAACATGGTGCATCGCCCAGTGTATTTTGTAAGTTCCCTTCTCCAGGGGGCTAGGTCAAGATACTCTGGTGTGCAAAAGTTGCTTTTCGGCCTCCTCATGGCCTCGAGAAAGCTGCGCCATTACTTCCGTGCACGAGATAACAGTGGTCACTCGCTTTCCAAGAGGATATTGCACAACCCGAAGCAACAGGCAGGATCGTTGAGTGGGCCTTTGGGCTGTCGAGCTTTGGACTCAAGTTTGAAAGTACTTCAACCATCTGAGCCGAGCTTTGGCAGAATTTATAGCGAATGGACCCCAACGCCCGATGAAGAAGTCCAAGAAACAAGTACACCCGTACAAGAAGCGACAAGTGAATGGGTAATGTACTTTGATGGTGCCTTCTCGCTGCAAAGGCGCCGGTGCGGCGTGGTACTCATCGCGCCCACGGAGAGCACCTCAAGTATGTTATCGGATGCACTTCCCAAGGGAGCAAGCGACAAACAACACTGCTGAATATGAAGGTTTGCTCGCCGGCCTCGTGATTGCGGCCAACTTGGGATCGAAGTTGATTGTCGGGGAGATTCTCGCTTGGTGGTCCGCAAGTTAACAAGAGCTATCGAGCCCTTTGATGGAAGCTTATGTCGATGAAGTGAGGAAGCTTGAGGAGCGCTTTGAAGGTTTGCGGATGGAGCACGTCCCAAGAGCTCGTAATGAAATCGCAGATGGCCTTTCAAAGTGCGCTTGATGAAGTTACTCAGGAACCGGGACCTTCTTGCTCAAGCTGACTCAACCATCCGTCACGCCATCAATTGGGCAGTCCAAGAAGAGAAAGTTGGTCTCCGCGACTACTTGCGGCGGGTCTCCCCGAGGCCGCCAAGGTCCCCAAGATCAACGACTGAACGCCGAGGAACAGTTTGCTCCTGCAGATCCTCGGATCTGTCGGTTAAACAAGTGTTCCCGACAAGCCTCGCCCGGCGAGCTTGCGGGGACCTTCAGCTCGGCAGAACCGAGAGGTTCTTGCCGTGAGAAGCCGAGGTTCCCGCAGCTGCCCTCATGCCTTTAGTCCTTGCCGTTGAGCCCCAAGCTCGGCATGGGCGCAGCAGATCGTCTGCTTTTGCAAAGCGGAGAACTTCCGGCGACCCGAAGAAATAGAGAAGATAACCAGACAATCAAGTATGTACCAGTTCGTGGATAACGAGCTGCATGCTGAGAAGGCTCAATGGTGTCGATCAAGTGCATCTCCGGGGAAGATGGGCGAGAAGCATTGGCGAAATACACGGAGGCATATCGGCCACCACATTGGCGCAAGGGCGCTTGCCGAAAGCTTTCGGCAAGGGTTCTTTGGCAAGAAGCCCTCCAAGATGCAATCGCACTAGTAACCAAGTGTGAAGTGTGCGATTCCATGCAAAGCAGATTCATCGGCCAGCTCAAGCTCTCCAAACAATCCCTTTGTCCTGGCCCTTCTCGATGCAGGGGCTCGATATCCTCGGCCCCTTCCCGTCTTGTCGGGGCTTTGAGTACATGTACGTAGTAATCGACAAGTTCACAAAGTGGCGAAGTGGAGCCAGCGAGAAAGGTGACAACAATCAGCGGTCAAGTTCTTGGATCGATTGTGTGCGTTTGGGATCCCTAACGGGATTATCACCGACAACGGTACACAATTCACTAATCGCACCTTCATGCAGTACGTCCAAGACCTTGGCACCAAGGTCTGCTTCGCTTCTGTTGCTCACCCGAGGAGCAACGGTCAAGCGGAGAGGGCCAATGCTGAAGTGCTGCGCGGACTCAAGACAAGAACTTTCGACGAGCTCAAGCAGTGCGGAAGAAATTGATAGAGGAGCTACCGCGGCTCTTTGGTCAATCGAACGACACCAAATCGAGCCACGGACAGACACCTTTTGCTCTAGTCTATGGAGCAGAGGCAGTTCTCCCCACGGAACTCGATACGGATCTCCTCGAGTGCTCGCTTATGATGAGCTCGAGCAAGAGCAATCGCGGCAAGATGATGCATTGCTCCTTGAGGAGGGACGTCTCTGTGCTGTCAGACGAGCTGCTCGATACCAGCAAGCCTTGCGCCGCTACCATAGCCGCAAGGTCAAAGCCAGAGTCTCGAGGAAGGCGACCTTGTTCTTCGGCGTGTTCAGTCCGCCAAGAATTCCAACAAGTTGGCGCCGGTGGGAAGGCCCTTATCGGGTGAGACAAGTCACGAGGCCCGGCGCTGTCCCTCCGAGACCGAAGAAGGCTTACCGTGAGCAACTCACGAACATAGAGCATCTTCGCAAGTTTCACCCATAAAGCGCGGTTGCGTGATCCGCTCCGCAACCACCTTTTGTACAAGCTTTGCCGCTGTTGCATGTAACCCTTTGTACAAAGCCGGGCGCAGACCCCGTGCATCAGTAAAGTTTCTGTGTTTTGCGCTAGTTGCCTTTCCCATGCTTTTCTTTGCTATTTGCATGTGTTATTTGGCATCTCTTGTGCGACACACATATCCGGTAAGCAATAGCACGCCGAAAGGCCATATATTTGTTTCCCTCTTCTCTTTCCTTACCTCTTAAGCAGAAGGAACGTTCCTCGCGCACAAGTTTGCCGGGGGGGAAGGAAATGGAGGATAAACCAAGTGCTGTTCAAGAAAGAGAAGCTTGCCGGAGAACGCACAGATCACGAAAGCTAAGTTATTGGAATTTGAGCAGTTCAAAATTTTAAATTTTAAGTTGCCTTCCTTGAACAACCACACTTTGTATGGAAAACCTGTGCGCGGAGGAACCTACCCGTGGATAGCCGCACCCTTATCTTGTTTTCGAGCACGCTCAACGATTTAAGTGAGCTGCGACAAGTGTCGCGCCCTTGGTTTCTTTTTCGAGTCCGCTCAACAAGCGAGTGCGTTGCGACTAGTCATGCAAGGTTGCTTGCGGTAAGACCTTAGCCAGCAGGCTGCTTGAGTTCAACACTCAGCGCTTCGCGGCAAGGGCCCCTTGCCGCAAGTTCCTAGAAGCGTGGGGTTGAAGCATACAAAGTTGAGGATCGTAACAAGGGAGATAACACTGCATCTATTGATCAAAGTAAAGATAATATCTTATAAGGAATAACTTGTCGCGATGACTAATGAGTTCATAACACGCTATGCAACAACAAAAAGAGATAAGGATAAAGGAGGCCTAGTCTACGCGGTCGCCCTCCACCCTGGAGATCTTGTTCACTTTAGCAATGATGTGGGCGACCTGCTCCTTCAGAGCCTCCATGTTCGCGTCGGCCGGCAAGCTGCGAAGAACGTTGGTGAGGTTTATGCCGGATTGCGGTATACAATCTTCGTCGACACGCTCCATGGTTCCGTGCACATCCGCGAGTCTCCTCGGCGAGTTCTTGGGATCTTCTTCCGCATGATTTGCGAGGGCCGCGCGATCCTCAAGAAGAGGCTGAGCTTGGCTGGGGGATTTGGATCCGGGAGTAGATGAGATGCTCCAGCTTCAGCGCCAGCAGCTCCTGGTCAATGTCGGACGCACAAGACACCAAGTCCTCGGTCCATAACTCAACGGTATGGCGGAAGTGCTCGGGTGCTTTATTGGCGCTGTCCACCAAAGTTCGCTCCTTGCGGAGCTCCTCCTTCAACTTGGTCTCCCGATCCTGGGCGGCGTCAAGCGAGTCCCGCAGCGCAGAGACCTTCAGCTCAAGATCCTTGATGGAGTCCTTGGCGGCCTTCAACTCGTCGCCTTTCTTGGAAAGACGCACCTGGAGTTCCGAGTTGGTGTGGGCGTCCTTCTCGCGCTCCGTGTTGAGCGCGGCGACCTTCTCCACGCCCGCCTTCAGCAACTCCTCCAGCTGCGCGACCTTGGCGGCAAGCTCCTCCTTGGCGGTCTCCGCGGCAGCATGGCGGCTTCGCCTCCTTGAGCCCGCCAAGGGCCTGCTCCCGAGCGGCAAGGTCTTCCTCGTAGGAGTCGAGGTTGACCTTCACCGGGCGAGTTCTCCTTCTCGCCGAAAGCTCCACCCAGGCGAGCCGCTGCTGCTCCTCGGTCTCAGCCTTCTCCAGCAACCACTCTTGGTATTCCCGGCGAAGCCGCCACCGTTCCTCCGCCACCTCGCGGAGGGCAGCCTGGTTGGCGGCGCTGAGCTCCGCCAAGCGCTTCTCCATCTCCTCGGCGGCCTTGGCGACGAGGGCCTCCCGAAGCGAGCCGCTGCTGGCCCAAGAAGGGCCAGGAGCTGGTGAAGCTTCTCCTCCTCGGGCCCGTTGCTCCCGCCGGCCCCCGACGATCTTCAAGCCCGGAGGCGAGGACCTCCCCATCAAAGGCCTCGCCCTCCGGGGCTCGCGACGAAGAGCCCCACGGCACCTGGATGAAGACGCCGTTGGGGGCTTTCAAGTAGTAGCCGGACTGCTCTTCTCCGGCGGAGGGGTCGGCGACCGGCGCAGCACTTGATGCTCCCGCCGCCTCCGGGCCGGCGGTGCGGTCACCGTCCCCCTCCCCGGCCGCTGCGTCCGCAGCCGGAGCGGTCTCTGGCGCATTTGGCCCGGCGGCTCCCGCCGTATCCTCGGTGACAGGCGTCGCTGCCGCCGCCACTGCCACGCCCTCCTCCTCAACGCAGCGACTTCCGTCTCCATCTGCTTTCGGGGAGGGATCTGGAAGAAGAAGAAAAGCAAAAGAAGTTCAAGCAAATATCCAAAAGAGACAACGCCAAGAAGACAAAGTTGCAGAACCTACCTTGGCGGGCGTCGTCGTGGCCAGGCTCCCTCGCCGGGAGCCTGCCTTGGCGGAGTGGCCGCCCTCGCCGGGCTGCTCGCTCTTGGCGGGTACTCGCCCTTGGCGGAGTACCCGCCTTGGCGGAGCGCTCTCCTTGCCGGGAGTTCGACCTTGGCGGGGGCGGCGGGGCTGCGGCTCCTCGGGGCGACCTCCGGGCCTCCTCGCCGCTGTGGCTCCACCTCTGCACAAGTCAAGACAAAACATCAAGGCATTAGTACAAGACCAAAATCTTCAAACACGCCCGGCGAAGTGCGTAACCAGGACTTCTGTTGGGGGCTCTGGCTGGGCTGCTCCTCGAACAGCCTTCGGGTCCGCAAGCAGCTTGGCACGTCCCAAGACGCCTTGGCCAGGCGGCGAGTCATCCGCGACTTCGACCACGGGCACCTTGGCCTTCTTCGCCGCCCGCTCCGCCAAGGTCCTGAAATCAAAGCAAGAAACAAGATTAGCTTCAACAATGATTAAGGCGAAATTTGAGAAGATGAAGATCTCGGATACTTACTCCTGTTCCTCCTCGTCGTCCTCGCTCAAGGCGGAGAAGTCATACTCCACAGGGCGCGCCGGCGCGAGGAGCGGAGGCGAAGACTCCTCGGCGCTTGGCGGTCCCGGGGCTGGGGGCTGCGCAGACCCAGCCCCTGTGGCAGCCGGGCCCGAAGCGGGCGGAGCCGCCGCTCCGCTCCGAGAAGACTTCATCCGCTTGGCGCCGACCTGCAGGCGCCTCTGCTGTGGGCTCTTGGCTGGCCGCTTCCGCCGTGGCTGGTGCGCCGGTCGCCCTCGGCGCAGCTTGGCTTCCCCGGGAAGTTTGCGCTGCCCGGCGAGCTGGTTGTTGCCGGGGGGCCTGCGCTCTCGCTCCCGTCGCCGCCTTGCGGAGGCGCTTCAGTGGAGAACGCCTAGGGCTTGCCCGGGGCGGGGAGGTCTCCGACGACGAGGAGAGGTCGTCGGCGTAAAGCTCCGTGGACCCGTCGGAGTCCTCGGTGGCCTCGGCGTCCTCCTCCTCCTCCTCCCCGGCTGGCTTGCCGGACCCAGCGCCCTGCGCTGCGGCGCCTCTGTTCCCTCCGGCAGTGTCACCCCTTGCCGCGGCCTCGGCCACGATTCCGGGGATCCCGGAGTGCCTCAACAAGGGGACCCCGGTGAGCTCGTCGGGAGGAAGCTGCAGTAGTCTGCGGATCTCCGCCTCCTCCGCTTGGCAGGACGCTTCCGCAGCCTCTGCCTCCTCGGGCGTGTAGCCGAACTCTCCCGCCGCTGCGGCTGCAGCGGCCTCTTCAACCCGAGAAGCGATGTACGCTATCTCCTGGTCTGTGGTGTCCCGTGTCAGCCCCCGGGTCTCGTCCTTGTTCTTCGCCACCTCCTCAAGGTTGTCGAAGAAGCTAAGGACGCCTATTGGCTTGCGGAATCCATGTGCGGTCCACGCCGCGCGAAGTCGCCGCGGGCATCATGGCGCGGAGATCTGTCCCTGGCTGTCTTTGTTGCGAGAGGGCACCACTCCCGGGGACTCTGAACCATTCCGGTGGGCGGGTCATATTTAAACAGTTCCGGACCATCCCTTCAGCTCCAGCCGACGTGAAGTTGAAGTTTAGCCCGGCGCAGCCTCATTATATCCGCTGCGTTGACATACTCCCAGCCGGCCTTTTCTGTCTTGGAGAGAAGCGTCGCGGGCGGAGGAAGTCTGCACCTACTTCTGCGACAGACAACTTTGCTACTCGAAGACGAAGAATCCGGATGAGGGCGATGTTGAGCTTGATATCGTCCGAATCCAGCTCGCTCCAGTCTCTGCCGCGCACGATGGGCGTTGTGCGCGACGCGGTGAAAGGCTGTGGCGCGTCCTCAACGATCCAGTACCAGTCAGCACGCCACTCTTCCCACTTGCCGCGGAGCTCCCCCGGCAAGTAAGACTCCTTCTTGTGCAGGCGAAAAACCCAAGATATCCCTCCGGAGAGGGGGGCGCCAGCCTCTACTCTAGGAGTGAAGAAATGCCTAAACAGCGCTACGTTGGGATGAATTCCTATGTAGTTTTCGCACATGTGTGCGAAAACCGCCATGGTAAGAATGGCGTTGGGGGTGAAGTCAAGAAGATGGAAGCCGTAGGTGTGCATGACGTCACAGAAGAATTCAGAAAAAGGAGGGCAAAGACCGCAGTGGAAGAAGGCTGCGAAGAAATAGTACCCGCCGGGTAGTTGTCCTGGCGGCGGCGGATGAGCTCGAAAAGGGGAGCGCCTTGGTTCCTTGGACCGAACAAGTAATACTTGTTCCAGAGCTCCAGCGCTAAGCTTCGCGGAAGACGAGGTTCCGCTTCCGGTACTCGGTGAGCCTCGCCGCTGTTCGACTTCTCCTTCTTGGCCTTCTCCGCCTTCGCCTTCTCGGTCTTGGGGCCATGGCGGGGCGGCGGAGAAAGGGGACGAAGAGCCCGGGCGGCTGGAGATGCAAAGGGCGGCGGCGGAGGTTTGGAGGCGGAGCACAAAGGGATCTGGAAGAGGAAGAGGATGCAATGAAAGCGAAAGGAGGGGAACCGCTCCTGCTTCCTCTGCTTTTATGGGGAAGTGGGGGCGCGTTTCGCTCTTCCCATTAAAGAACGTGGGCACGTCCCATCCCACGACGCCGCAATCAACGCGTGCTGTTACGGGGATGCGGCGATGCGAAGTAGATTCGCGCCGTGGGCGCGTGTGCCCGTGCAGTAATCGTTTTGGGCCCGCCCAACAGCGCCGGCACTGCAGGTGGCCCAGCCGGGGCTCTGTCGGTGTACTAAGGTAGGGTACCTTAGTACCCCAACTTGTGCACGGGCGGTTGCAGCTTCCAGCGCAGGGTTTACCACGTGCTCGCCAAGACCTTCTGCTCCATGTCAAACCATTCAAAACGAAGTATACAAGACAAAGATCGAGACCCGGCAAGCGGAGTTTGCCGGAAGGCCGCTCGGTGCTCAAGGTTACATCACTCACGCAAGGCCCCGCAAGAGGAGCTCGCCAGAAGACTAGAAGATTACATCATAGAAGACACGCCCGGCGCTATATGCGTCGGCGAGGGCCCGGAAGCGACAAGTTACTGAGCCCGACAAGCTCCCGGGTCCGGCAAGGTCAAGACCCGGCAAGGTGCTTGCCGGAGAGTTGCGCCAGTGTGCGCGCTCCAGCTCATCAGCCCACGCCATACAGGGCCTTTCGAGGACGCGGGCGGATGGCTGTGCAGCCTGGGGACACGGTGGCACTTCACGGTGGTGGATCCATCACCGTGGCGACGGAGACACAAGGGCGGGAGCTTTTGGGGTCGACGGCGACGGCATTAAATGCCCTTGTCCCCATCGTCAAAGTAGGTAGCGACCACTTGCTCACGACCGTAGCTCCACCGTTCCGCACTATTCCAACTACCACCTCTTTTACATTTTTACCCCTTTCTCCTCGTTGACACTGTCGGTGACCCCTTGCACTATAAAAGGAGGCCCATGCACAACGTGGGGGGGGTTCGGTTCGGTGGGAAAACCTTGACAACTCTCGCGCTCGGTGTAGCTGATACTGTAGATCTTCAAGCTCCCGAGCTCAATACAAACCAAGGCAGGAGTAGGGTTTTACACGTCCATCGCGGCCCGAACCTGGGTAAAGACCGCCCGCGTGCTCGCTACGATCTGCTCTCCGTGCACCCTCCGCCCTCGTACCGCACAGACAAGGGGCTCCGGCCCCATAGGTGTTCGCGGCGGGCAGCTTCCCCCGGCACCATAATAGGTAGGTATGGTGGCTGTTTTGAGGAAGGTATATGGTGGGTTTAATGCACCGACGAAAATTGTGCTGTAATAGAGAGGCTAGCAACGGTGGAAGGGTGAGAGTGCGTATAATCCATGGAATCAACATTAGTCATAAAAAACTCACATACTTATTGCGAAAGTCTATTAGCTATTGGAACAAAGTACCACACGCATGCTCTTAGGGGGATAGATTGGTAGGAAAATACCATCGCTCGTCCCGACTACCACTCATAAGGAACAAAATCAATAAATAAATCATGCTCCGACTTCATCACATAACGGTTCACCGTACGTGCATGCTATGGGAATCACAAAATTTGACATGAGTATTTCTACCAATCCATAATTACTCACTAGAATGACTCTAATATCACCATCTTTATATCTCAAAACAATGCAAGGAATCAAACTTCTCATCGTATTCAACACTCTTTATATGAAAGTTCTTATTATATCCCTCTTGGATGCCCATCATATTAGGACTAAATTCATAACCTAAGAAAATTACCATGCTGTTTAGAGACTCTCAAAATAATATAAGTGAAGCATGAGAGTTCAACAATTTCTATAAACAAATCCACCGCCGTGAAAAAGATATAAGTGAAGCACTAGAACAAAATGCCTAGCTCAAAGGATATAAGTGAAGCACATAGAGTATTCTAATAAATTCATGATGCATGCGTGTCCCTCTCAAAAGGTGTGTACATCAAGGATGATTGTGGCAAACTAAAAAAGCAAAGACTCATATCATACAAGACGCTCCAAGCAAAACACATACCATGTGGTGAATAAAAATATAGCCTCAAGTAAATTTACCGATGTATTGAAGACGAAAGAGGGGATGCCATCTAGGGCATCCCCAAGCTTAGGTGCTTGATTGTCCTTGAATATTACCTTGAGGCATCCCCAATCTTAGGTTCTTGTCACTCGTTATTCCATAGTCCATCAAATCTCTACCCAAAACATGAAAACTTCACAACACAAATCTTAACACCAAACTCATGAGATCCGTTAGTATAAGAAAAAAATCACCACTTTCTAGTACTGTTGTGAACTCATTCTTTATTTATATTGTTGTAATATCTACTGCATTCCAACTTTTCCATGGTTCATACCACCGATACTACCCATAGAATCACCAAAATAAGCAAACAACACATAGATAACAGAATATGTCAAAAACCGAAAAGTCTATAGCAATCTTTAAAATTCATATACTTCTGTAACTCCAAAAATTCTGAAAAATTAGGACAATAGCGGAAATTTGTATTTCAATCTTGTGAAGAAAAATCAGGATTTTATGACTCTTCTGTGAATATGAATATTATTTTACTGGGCGCAAAAGTTTCTGTTTTTTAGCAAGATCAAATCAACTATCACCGTAAGCCATCCCAAAGGTCTTACTTGGCTCAAACACTAACTAAGACACCAAAACACAACTACTACATAGGTCATAATGTGTATGCTCATAAAAATAGAAAATAAAAATATTGGGTTGTCTCCCAACAAGCGCTTTTCTTTAAAGCCTTTAGCTAGGCATCGATAATTTTAATGATCCCCACATGAAACACGAGAATTGAAGAACAAAGAGAGCATCATATAGCATGTGAAAAACAAGTTTGAGTATAACATACTTCCTATGCATAGGAATTTTATAAGCAAACAAATTATAAAGACAAGCAAAAACTAGCATATGTAAGGAGGAAGAAAAAACAATAGCAATTTCAACATAACGAGAGGTAATTTAGTGGCATGAAAATTTCTACATCCATACTTTCCTCTCTCATACTAATTACATGTAGGATCATAATGAAATTCAAAAATATAGCTATCACATTTCATACTCTCTACATGACCCATATGCATGCAAAGTTGACACTCTTCCAAGATAGTGGGATTAACATTAAGTAAAGTCATGGCCTCTCCAAACCCACTTTTGTTAAAAATTTCATAAGATTGAACACTCTCCAAATATGTGGGATTCCTTTTTCCTATATTTGACACTCTTCCAAACCCACTTTCAGTATTATCGCAAAAATATTCATCATGAGGCTTAAATAAATTTTCAAGATCATAAGAAGAATCACCCCAATCATGACCATTGCAATAAGTAGTGGACATAGCAAAATTAGCATCCCCAAGCTTAGAGTTTTGCATATTATTAGCACAATAGACATTAATAGAATCTATAATAACATCATTGCAATCATAATTTTCTTTCAAGGAGTTATCACGAATCACTTATTAAATTTCTTCTTTTAACACCTCATCACAATTTTCAGATTCACGGATTTCAAGCAAAACTTCATAAAGATAATTTAGAGCACTCAACTCACTACCAATTGGTTCAACATAATTGGATCTCTTAATAAGATTAGCAAGTGGATGAGGATCCAATTTTTTTACTCTTTTATTTTCAATGAATACACAATTATTCCAAGTGAATAAGCAAACAAACCAAGTAAGACATAAAGGCAAGCGAAAAGAAGGCAAATAAAAAGGCAAATATTTTTGTGTTTTCTGAGATCATTTTAGAAGTGGGGGAGAGGAAAACGAGAGGTAAATGGAAAATAATGTAATGCAATAGATGAAATTTTATGGTTGGTACTTGGTAGGCTTGATTTAGAACCTCCCCGGCAATGGTGCCAGAAATTCTACCTAGCACTTCTTGAGCTTCTGTTGGTTTTTCCCTTGAAGACGAAAGGGTGATGCGGCAAAGTAGAGATAAGTATTTCCCTTAGTTTGAGAACCAAGGTATCAATCCAGTAGGAGGTACATGCAAGTCTCCAATCTATGCACCTACACAAACTATCAAACACTTGCACCAACGCGATAAAGGGGTTGTCAATCCCTTCACGATCACTTGCAAGGATGAGATGTGAAAGAGATAGATATAAAAGATTACTAAAATAAAACAAAGTAAAAACAAATAAATTGCAGCAAGGTATTTTTGGGTTTTTTGGTTTATAGATCTGAAAATATATGATGGAAAATAGACCCGGGGGCCATAGGTTTCACTAGACGCTTCTCTCTTGAAAGAAAACATACAATGGGTGAACAAATTACTGTCGAGAAATTGATAGAAAAGCACAAATTTATGACGATATCCAAGACAATGATTATGAATATAGGCAACACATCCATGTCAAGTAGACCGACTCCTGCCTGCATCTACTACTATTACTCCACACATCGACTGCTATCCAGTATGCATCTAGAGTATAAAGTCCAAAAGAATGGAGTAACGCCTTAAGTAAGATGACATGATGTAGAGGGATAAACTCAAGCAATATGATGAAAAACCCATCTTTTTACCCTTGATGGCAACAATACAATACGTGCCTCGCTACCCCTACTTTGTCACTGGGTGAGGACACCGCCAGATTGAACCCAAAACTAAGCACCTCTCCAATTACAAGAAGAACCAATCTAGTTGGCCAAATCAAACAGATAATTCGAAAAGAAATACAAAGATATAAATCATGCATATAAGAATTCAGAGAAGATTCGAATAATATTCATAGATAATCTGATCATAAATCCACAATTCATTGCATCTCGACAAGCACACCGCAAAAGAATATTACATCAGATAGATCTCCAAGAACATTGAGGAGAACTTTGTATTGAAGATCATAGAGAGAGAAGAAGCCATCTAGCTAGTAGCTATGGACTCTTAGGTTTGTGGTAAACTACTCACGCTTCATCGGAAGGGCAATAGAGTTAATGTAGAAGCCCTCCATGATAGAATCCCCCTCCGGCAGGGTGCCGTGAAATACCCCAAGATGGGATCTCACGGGAACAGAAGGTTGCGGTGATGGAAAAGTATTTTGGTGACCCTTCTGGTCGTTTGTGAATATTTGGGAATTTATAAGCCAATAATTAGGGTTGGAGGAGCTCCGAGGGGCCCACAAGTCCTCAGGCCCCCCTAGGGCTCTCCCTTGAGGCTTGTGGCCACCTCAGGACTCCTCTGACTTCATCTCCAAGTCCTACATGTGAATTCTGGTCCAAGAAAAATCATCGTGAAAGTTTTATTCCGTTTGGACTCCATTCAATATTCATTTTCTGTAAAACTCAAAAACAAGGAAAAACAGAAACTGGCACTGGCTCTAGGTTAATAAGTTAGTCCCGAAAATAATATAAAATAGCATATTAATGCATATAAACATCCAAAACAGATAATATAATAGCATTGAACAATAAAAAAATTATAGATACGTTGGAGACCTATCACGAATCCATCGGGTCCCTGCCCCGGCCCGCAGAGCAACATTTCTATGAAAGGGAATCGCGGCAGGGCTTATTTTCGTCCCGCCCTGATACGTCTTCACTGTATCTACTTTTCCCAACTCTTTTGCCCTTGTTTTGGACTCTAATTTGCATGATTTGAATGGAACTAACCCGGACTGACGTTATTTTCAGTAGAATTGCCTTGGTGTTATTTTTGTGCAGAAATAGAAGTTCTCGGATTGAACTAAAAATTTACGGAGAATACTTTTGGAATAAATAAAAATATTGGCGAAAGAATCAACCAGAGGGGACCCACCATGTGTTCATAAGGGTGCAGGGCGCGCCCCTGACTTGTGGGTCCCCTGGACCTCCTCCGACCCTAACTCCAACTCTATATATTCACGTTCCGGGAGAAAAAAATCAGAGAGAAGGATTCATTGCGTTTTACGATACAGAGCCGCCACCACCTCTTGTTCTTCATCGGGAGCGCTGATCTAGAGTCCGTTCGGGGCTCCGGAGAGGGGGATTCGTCGCCATCATCACAATCAACCTTCCTCCATCACCAATTTCATGCTGCTCACCGCCGTGCGTGAGTAATTCCATCATAGGCTTGCTAGACGGTGATGGGTTGGATGAGATTTATCATGTAATCCAATTAGATTTCTTAGGGTTTGATCCCTTGTATCCACTATGTTCTGAGATTGATGTTGCTATGACTTTGCTATGCTTAATGCTTGTCACTAGGGCCCGAGTGCCATGAATTCAGACCTAAAGCATTTATGTTTCCATGAATATATTTGTGTTCTTGATCCAATCTTGAAAGTTGTAGACACCTATTACGAGTTACGATCCGCATAACCCAAGGTGACAATAATTGGGATTCTTTCCGGTGATTACCGTAGTTAGAGGAGTTCATGTATTCACTAAGTGCTAATGCTTTGGTTCGGTTCTCTATTAAATGGAGGCCTTAATATCCCTTAGTACCATTAGGACCCTGCTGCCACGGGAGGGTAGGACAAAAGATGTCATGCAAGTTCTTTTCCATAAGCACGTATGACTATATTCGGAATACATGCCTACATTATATTGATGAACTGGAGCTAGTTCTGTGTCACCCTAGGTTATAACTGTTGCGTGATGAATGCCATCCAACATAATTATCCATTACTGATCCATTGCCTACATGCTTTTCACATATGGATCTTTGCTATGTTACTTTTCCATTGCCACTATTACAATTGCTACGAAACTGCTACTGTTACTTTTGCCACTGTTACCGTTACTTCCATACTACTTTGCTACTAAATACTTTGCTGCAGATATTAAGTATTTCAGTTGTGGTTGAATTGACAACTCAGCTGCTAATACTTGAGAATATTCTTTGGTTCCCATTGTGTCGAATCAATAAATTTGGGTTGAATACTCTAACTCGAAAACTGTTGCGATCCCCTATACTTGTGGGTTATCAAGACCTTTTTCTAGTGCCGTTGCCGGGGAACATAGCTCTATTCTCTGACTCACTTTGGATTTATATCTGTTGATCACTATGAAGAACTTGAAAGATACCAGAACCAAGATTTTTCCCTCTACTCCGAGGGGATGTAAGGAACCGCCATCTAGCTCTGCACTTGATTCACCTTCTATTTTGAGTAAGCTTGCGACACCTACACCTGCTATTGATTCTGATATTTTGCATGTTATTGATGATGCTACTTTCTGCTATGAATGATGCTTATGATGCTACTACTTTGCTTGATAAAACTGTGCCACTGGGTGAATTACTTGATGAACATCTTGCTAGAGTTAGAACTATTGATTATGCTGAAGATGATGATATTTCCGGAACTGATGAAATTATTGAAATTGAAAACTTTGAAATAGCTGATAAGACTAGGTCTCCTAGAAATGAACCTCCTATTATGCCTAAGGGTTATGTTATGGATGGAGAGGTAGCTAGGGACTTTCTTGCTTGTAAGGATAGGGATGATCTTAAGAAATTATTGTGCCAGTGGAAAGAAAAATCTTCGAATGCTAGAATGCAATATGATCCTAAGTTTGCTACTTCACCTATCTTTGTTACTGATAAGGATTATAAATCCTCTGTCGATCCTGAGTTAATTACTTTGGTTGAATATGATCCTTTTCATGGTTATGAATCTGAAACTGTTGTGGCACATCTTACTAAATTGAATGAATAACCACCCTATTTGCTCATGAGGAAAAAATCGCCATTACTATATTATTAAATTGTTTCCTTTCTCGTTAAATGGTGATGCTAAGTTATGGTTTAATTCTCTTGCTCATGGTTGTGTGTGTAGTCCCCAGGATATGATTTACTACTTCTCCGAAAAATATTTCCCTGCTCATAAGAAACAAGCTGCTTTAAAGGAAATATTTAAGTTTGTGCAAATTAAAGAAGACAGTCTCCCAAAAGCTTGGGGGAGGATTCTCCAATTACTTAATGCTTTGCCTGATCATCCTCTGAAGAAAAATGAAATACTTGATATCTTTTATAATGTACTAACCGATGCTTCTAGGGACCACCTAGATAGTTGTGCTGGTTGTGTTTTCAGGGAATGAACTGTCGAGCAAGCTGAATTGTTATCGAATAATATATTGAGTAATGATAATGATTGGGAACTTCCTGAACCAATTCCTAAGCCAACCCCAAAGAAAAGAGGTATTCTATTTCTCAGTCCTGAAGATATGCAAGAGGCAAAGAAATCTATGAAAGAAAAAGGTATTAAAGCTGAAGATGTTAAGAATTTACCACCTATTGAAGAGATACATGGTCTTGATTACCCGACAGAGGTAGTAGAGGTAAATTCTCTCTGTAGATTTGACGAAGGTGATATTCTTCATAATAAGTCTACTTGTCAATGCTTGGATGAGTTTGATAATTTTATTGTTAAACAAGAAAATTTCAATGCTTATGTTAGTAGACAATTGAAACGTAATGCTTACATGCTTGACTGCTTGGGTGATTATATGTATAGAACTGTTAATGAGCTTAAGCTTATCAGTAAACATGCTTCTACGGTAAAAACTCAAGTAGAACAAGTACTTAAGGAACAAAATGATTTGCTTAATGGGTTGAATAGTAAGAACAATGATAATGGTGTTAGTGTTATGAATAGAGGTGGTAAGATGACTCAGGAAGCTTTGTATCCTAAAGGCCATCCAAAGAGAATTATCCAGATTCTCATAGAATTAATACTGATGCACCTAGTCGTCCTAGTAATAAAAAGGAAAAGAAAACTGATAGGACTTTGCATGCTTCTAGTGAACCTGTTATAGATACACATGAGAATCCAAATGACATTTCTATTTCTAATGTTGAAATAGAATCTAGTAATGAACATGAACTAGTGATAATGTTAATGATGATGTTCATGTTGATGCTCAACCTAGTAACGATAATGATGTGGAGATTGAACATGTTGTTGATCTTGATAAGCCACAACCTAAGAATCAACATTATGATAAGAGAGACTTCATTGCTAGGAAACATGGTAAAGAAAGAGAACCATGGGTTCAGAAACCCATGCCCTTTTCTCCTAAACCATCCAGGAAAAAAGATGAAGAGGATTTTGTGCGCTTTCTTCAAAATGCTTTGTCCTATCTTTTTGTGTATGCGTTTGACTAATATTCTGGTCCCCTTATGCTAAGTATATGAAAGAAATTGTTATAGATAAAAGAAAGATACCAGAAGCTGAAATTTCCACTATGCTTGATAATTACACTTTCAAGGGCGGAATACCAAAGAAACTAGGAGACCCAGGAATACAAACTATACCATGCTCCATTGAAAGAAACTATGTTAAAACTGCTTCGTGTGATTTAGGAGCTGGTGTTAGTGTTATGCCTTTCTCTTTATACTGTAGACTTGAATTGAATAAGTTGACACCTACTGAAATCTCTTTGCAAATGGCTGATAAATCAACTAATATACTCATTGGTATTTGTGAGGTGTGTATCGTAGTTGCAAATGTTACTATTTCAATGGACTTTGTTATTCTTGATATTCCCGAGGACGACAGTATGTCGATCATCCTTGGTAGACCCTTTTTGAATACTATAGGGGCTATTATTGATTCCAACAAGGGCAATTTCACTTTTCATGTTAATGGTAATGAGCATGCAATACACTTTCCGAAGAAACAACCTCAAGTGAATAGTATCAATTCTATTGGAAAATTTGCAACTATTGCTATTGGAGGTTTTGAATTCCCTCTTCCTAGTGTCAAAAAGAAATATGATATTCTTATTGTTGGGGACATGCATATCCCCATTGAGGTAACCTAGTGTTATTTGAAAAAAATACGTTTTCATGTTACTCAAAAGAAGTTTGTTAATATGACTTGATCAACCTTGTTAATGGATTCCTTTTGATGGGCATGAGATGGATGAATTTAGAAAGCACAACCTTTTGTACCTACTTTTTAAATTTTGTTATTTTGAATAAATAAAGCAAACATAGTATTATCCGCCTGTTTTCTGATTTATCCGTGCAATAAAAAATGTCCTGAAAATAAAAGTTATCCAAATGCCCTAAAAATTTAGTATGATTTTTTATAGAATATTTAAGGATTTTTGGCACTGAGAACACACCAGGGGGCTGCACTAGTGGACCACAAAGGTGGAGGGCGCGCCCTACCCCCTTGGGCGCGCCCCCTGCCTTGTGGGTCTCCCTCACTTACTCCGGCACCCATCCACTTCGTCTTCCTCCAGAAAAAGATCATCCCATTGCTCAAACCCGTGTTCTAGGTCATCTTGCTGCCATTTTTGATCTCCTTGTGCAAAGCTCCATTTGCAAAACTGTTTTGGGGGATTGTTCTTCGGTATGTGACTCCTCCAATGGTCCAATTAGTTTTTGTCCTAGTGCTTTATATATTGAAAAGTTTTGCTGCTGAAGTGACCCTGTTCTTGAGCTTGCATGTCAAATTTGTATGGTACAAAGTAGTTTTGATGCATGATATAGCCTCTAGACACTTGTAGAGTAGTTGCTATCAATCTTGTTGAGTTTGGTTTATTTTTATTTTGAGTCACTAAAAATTTCAGAGAAAAGAAATGATGAAGAGATGGCTGAGAGGCTCTTCAAGCCGGGATTCAAAGGAAAATGAAAATGAAGAGAAGAAGAAGCCCAAGTACAACCTTGCTCGCACCAGGAGGTTCGGCCGTGTGAATGGCCAAGCGATACATTCTTGGGAGCAGCCGGAATTTATGAGGATTTCTATTATTTGGCTGAGAATGTAGGCATCACCGACTTCCTCCACGATAAGTGTGATCAATATCTCCTACTCACTAATACCTTTGTGCAAAATTTTCACTTTCATGCTAGGAAATCACCACCCACGATAGAGTTTTATTTATATGATGAGCATAAGGAGAAGACGCTTTATGATTTTTGCAAGGTTTGCAAATTACCTTATGAGGGCAGCATCAGTGAACCATGTCCTAGAGATGTGGAAGGTTTTATTGATGAAGTTACCGTAGGGGAAGGGAGAGGAGTGTCGGAAGCGAGAGTGGCTAGTTTGCATTTTTCCTGTTTTGCGCTGTTACTCATTATTTGCTGGGAGATGTTTAATTGGTCGGGGAAGAGTGGAGGCCTTAGTGCCCCTGACCTCACTATCTTGTGCCATGCTTTGCTTCATGATAGAACTTTTAGTTTGGGTTCTATTGTTGCTCGACGATTGATTTTAAACCGTTGGAGGGGTCCTATGTTTGGGGGTATCTATGCTTCACGCCTTGCTAAATGCTTCGAGATACCTATTAGGCATGATGAGGAAGAGGAGATGCTACTACCCAGTAGATACTTGGACTATAACAGTATGGTAGCACATGATTTTATTAGTGATGATAAGGACAAGAGACTCATCTATAACCTGGTATTCAGCCAGAAGACTTTTCAGATTATTACTTTTCCTGCACCTTCTTTGCTCGATATTCATTTAGGCAGGTACCTCAGTTTGCTCGAGGACATTTATGCATACTGGGAGCAGACGCGATCCCCAGTTCCTGAGCCAGAACCATCACCTGATCCGTATGTGGAGTCTATTTATCAGCGGGAGCCACAGGAGCTCGCTAACCAGTGGAACCTTCAGGATCCTCCTAAGTACCCAGGAGAGGGCTACTTTGATCCATGCGCATAGACCAACTTAGGCCAAAAGCCTAAGCTTGGGGGAGTACTCTAACCGACATTACATTCATGTTCAGACACTCATTTCAGTTGTCGGTGTTCATACTTTTTCATTGTATTATCCATGTTAGTTTATTTCTTTTTCTTGCTTTCTTCTTGTGTAGTTGAAAAACTTTGAGAAAAATCCAAAAAAAATTAGTTGTAGCTTATTTTTAGTTTTCCTTCCTTGTTTAGTAGTAGTATTAAAGAAAACCCAAAAAACATTTCTTGTTCTTCTTTTGCTTGTTGGGAACTTTCCCGTGTAAATAGTTTTTCTCGTTCTTGTTTTACTTCAGAGAAACAAAAACTGCAAAAATATTTCAGTGTGATTCTTTGAAATGCTTTTTCCTTTATTTGGGTCGAGAGGATACACTACAAAAAAAAAAGACACATCCGTGAAATTTGGGCTGAACAATTTTTTTTTCCGTCATGCTTATGGCACTTCTATGACAATCATAGATGTGGTGGGCTCCTACTTCTATGACAAAAAATCATGACAGAAAATGGGCTTTTCGTTTTGGGTGGGCCGGAGACGCACCGACATGACATTCTTTGGGCTGTCCATGACGGAAAAAATCATGGTAGAAGCGAGGGCGAGGAAAATTTCGGGAAGTTCCCGGTTATGGTGGGTGGTCGGGGCCGAGCGATGCACGAAGGGATTGCGCCTTTCTCTCATACACGTACGCGCGTGTGTGCGAGAGGCATTGGGCTCTAACTGAACCCGAGCGAGGTGTTTGGTTACTGAACCCAAGGATTGCACTAGCAACGTTACTGAACCCGAGCGATCGGTCGATCCCTAGCTTTTAAGTGAACCCGATCGAGTGATTCCTTTGCTACTGCTGCTAACTGAAGCTGATCGAACCTGCTACCTCTTGATGAATAGTGAATGTGGGGGTTGGTTGAATGAGTTGAGACGTACGTGGTTGGGGTTGGATGAACAGTTCCTGGTGGGGGTTGGATGAACAAGACCCCATGGTAGTAGTAGTAGGCCGTTATCGCTAGATGAACAGGACCCCGAGAGGAGGCCGCCATAGCTGAGCTGTTGGGGGTGGATGAACAGGACCCCGTGGAGGGCTGGTTGATCAGTAGCCGACTGAGGACTGGATGAACATTAGCCCGTGGATGAACAGTAGCTGGTGGATGCAGGAGGAAGACACAGTGGATGAACAGTGCAGGTGGAGGCTAAAGAAAGTCGATGGTGGGTGAACAGTAGTCCGTGGAGTCCCGTTTTGCAGTACGCCACAACCCCTATGATGAACATGACGACCGTAGCGCTCCAACACAAGTCTGCTTCCTCTGTTTTGTGGTACGCACACCCCTCCCGATGAACAGGACCCCCGTTTCGATCGTAGCGCTCCAACACAAATCCGTTTCCTCTGTTTTGCAATACGCCACACCCCTCCGAATGAACATGACCTCCGTTTCGATCATAGCAAGTCGAACAGAAGGCCGTTTCCTCTGTACTGTGGTACGCCAGACCCTGTTTCGGCTATTCCGTCCAAGCCGGTTGGCTCCCATTGAACATGACACATTCCGACCTAGTCTGTTGCCTCCCGATGAACAGGACGATGTTTCTCCGTTCCTACCCAGCCGGTTGGCTGCCTGATGAATAGGACGTCGTTGCTGCCGTCCGTTGCCTCTCCGTTATATGAGTCATGGCAATACTCCCGTACTCACCTCAGTACTGGGTTAGCGGGGTTATCTCACCAACAACTGCATAAAAGAGATTTTCGATGTCGGCGTACTAAACTCAGGTATTCCAGAACTGCAACGATAAAATTATGACGACAACACCTCAGAGCTCAACTCCCCGGGACACTGCCACAACCCCTAAATGTCAGGAGGCAACCGAGACAATGTTGTCATCATAAGAATATCGGAACGATCCCAAGATACCCGCGTGATCCTAAAAAAAAAATTTAGTGAAATTTGAGAAGAGAATAGTCAAAACTCTACGTCAGGATACCTCACCAGAAGGTCGAAGGGACTAGGGAGTAAAAAGAATTCCTAACTCTCCGATATATATAATCCTAAATGACTCAAAACATTTTTCTAGACACAACTCGGCCACTAAAAACGATCAAGCAGTGGGGGCTCCTAAGGTCGGGGATGGCTCTGATACCAACTTGTAACGCCCTCGATGCGGCTATATCTCCCACGTGTCGAAGCACGACTTAGAGGCATAACCGCATTGAAAGCAATGTCGCAAGTGAGGTAATCTTCACACAACCCAAGTATTACATAAGGGAAAGAGATACATAGTTGGCTTACAATCGCCACTTCACCAATTACATGAATAAAGCATTACATCATCCAGATACAATCAAGGTCCGACTACGGAACCAAAATAAAAGAAGAACCCCAAATGCGACAAAGGTCCACGATCGACCCCAACTGGGCTCCACTACTGATCAACTGAAACGAAATACACAAAGGGCAAGATCTTCATCGAGCTCCTCCTTGAGCTTAGATGCGCCACCGCCGGCAACATAGGCACCGCAAACTGGTTTTGAAGTATCCGTGAGTCACGAGGACTCAGCAATCTCACACCCGCGAGATCAAGACTATTTAAGCTTATGGGTAAGGTAAAGGCATGAGGTGGAGCTGCAGCAAGCGACTAGCATATACGGAGGCTATCATACGCAAAGGGGAGCGAGAAGAGAAGGCAAAGCACGGTCGATAAAAGTATGATCAAGAAGTGATCCTATAGCAACCTGCGTCAAGCATAACTCCAACACCGTGTTCACTTCCCGGACTCCGCCGGAAAGAGACCATCACGGTAACACACACGGTTGATGTATTTTAATTTAAGGTCAACTTCAGGTTTTCTACAACCGGACATTAACAAATTCCCATCTGCCACATAACCGCATGCACGGCTCTCGAAAGTTTATACCTGCAGGGTGTCCCAACTTAGCCCATGACAAGCTCTCGCGATCATCGGCGAATAGACCTTCACCCGAGACACTCCGATCAGGCTCGAATCCTGTACATCAAGACATTTCGACTATGGTAAAACAAGACCAGCAAAGCCTCCCGCGCGCCGACATCCCGATAGTAGCCGCACAGATCTCGCCTCGTGCCACGACCGGATGAGCACTACGCATAACTAGAACCAGCCCTCAAGTTTCCCGAGGTGGCGCTGCAAGTGGCTCTAGTTTGGACCAACGCTAGACAAGCATTGGCCCGGGGGGGCTAAAATAAAGATGACCCTCGAGAGAGCGACTCCCAAGGGAAAAGTAGGTGGTGGTGAGGCAAATGGTAAAAGGCAATGTTGGGCCTTGCTGGACAAGTTTTATTCAAAGCGAACTGTCAGGGGGGTCCTATAAATCACCCGACCGCGTAAGGGACGCAAAATCCGGGAACATAACACCGGTATGACGGAAACTAGGGCGGCAAGAGTGGAACAAAACACCAGGCATAAGGCCGAGCCTTCCACCCTTTACCAAGTATATAGATGCATTAATAATATAAGAGATATTGTGATATCCCAACATAAACCCCGCCCACCATGGAGAAATCTTCAACTTCACCGCAACTAGCAACGCTATAAGAGGGGCTGAGCAAAGCGGTAACATAGCCAAACAACGGTTTGCATAGGAAAAGGTGTCAAAGGTTAGGGGTTTGACATGGCAATTTGGGAGGCTGACAAGCAAAAAGGTAGGCATCGTAGCATTGGCATAGCAAAAGAGCGAGCAAACTAGCATAGCAAAGATAGTAGTGATTTCGAGGGTATGGTCATCTTGCCTGCAAGGTTCTCGAGTTGTCAAGACTTGATCCTCGTAGGCGTTCTCAACAGGCTCGTCGTTCACGTACTCGTCTCCCGGCTCTACCCAAAGCGAGAGCACAAGCAACGGAACCACAATCAAACAAGGAACAATGCACAAGCAATATGATACAATACATGACATGCGATGCGAGATGTGATATGCAATGCATATGTATGCTCCGGAAGGAAGATGATGAACTGGCATCAACTTGGCAAACCAAGTATGCCGCTGAAAGATGAGATGATTTCGTTGAAATCGATATAAAGATCACCGAATCGGATGCACGGTTTGCAAATGACAAGCAAAACAAGAATGACGCAAATCTGCGTTTAACAGCCCGATGCTACTTAACACGCAACACGAAACTATGCTACAGCACCCCAACATAAAAACAAAGCATAGGACAATGAACTACAGGAGATGCTTAACAAAAGAGGAACACTGAGCTACGGCTAAATCACATCATAACATGTTCAAACAAGCATGGAGAAAGTGCTCAAAATATCAGGTTCACAGACTTAGTGAAAATACTAACATACCAGGAATTAACATCAGGAAGGCATGTTTAGAGCAAGCAAACAACATGCTACAGGAACTTATAATAGCAAAGCAGGCATTACATGATTCTACTCAAAGCATATATCAATAGTCCCTTACTGACCATAAGCCAAAAAGGACCTTAAGAAATGATGGCACCCATGTAAACATAGCAAGTTTTTATTACAGATTTCAGACTTGGTGAAATATCAGGACATGGCAAAAACAGATTCAACATGGCATGTTCGTGAGCTCGAACCACTCACTACAGAGCAATACATGGCATGGCAAGGCAACCAACAGTAAGAAGGCATGATTATGAAGCTAAGCATGGCAAGAGCAAGGTCATAGCATACACGGATCAACTACAACAACCTCGTGAAAATTGAATCTCATGCAAACAATCTGCCAGGAAACATTTTCAAGCAACTTTGGAGCAAGAAATGAACATGTTCCAGCAGGATATAATAGCAACCAAAGGCATGAATGGATAGAGCAAGACATGTATATCAAAACATGTTTATAGAGCATCTCCAGATTATGCATAGATTGATTACTAGAAGCATGTTAACATGGCATCAAATTATAACAGAATCTGCCAGGAAAACAACAACAGCTACTACCCTACTTTACAAGCTTGATACACTCAGCACACAAGTCACAAAAATACAAGGTCAACACCTCTGGAAAGATGGCATGGCAAAGTCCAACATTCATGTAGAGCTCACACTCATAGGATGCACACATAAATCATGGCAAAAATGACAAAATAGCCCGAGCTGATAAGATTCTGGAACTAACAATCTGAAGCTATCTTCCAACAGCATTTCGGGCATCAAGATGAGCTCAAATGCAAATGATGCAATGGAATGAAATGATGTACTCTTCGAGACGAACAATTTGACATATTATATGCGCAAAACGGAGCCACGAGTGCAGAGATGTGACATGATGAAAATGGCATGAAATTAACTGATTCTGGGGACTTAGTGGTTTCGGGAACAACCTCCAGATTTGCACGGATTACGATGCACGCCGGAGTTCGTCGGAGAAGTGGCCGGAGGTGGCCGGGGAGGCGCGGGGAGGGCCGGAGATGGCGGATCTGGACCTCCCGCGGCCGGATCTGGCCGGAGAGAGGGTCTGGCGGAGGAGCGGCGGCCTTCCGGCGAGGCGCGGTGGCGGCGCCGGGCGCCGGCGGCGACGGTACTCCCGGCGCATGCTGCCGGAAATGGAGGCGCGAGGCGGCGCGTTCCAGCGCCGACAACAGGCGGCGGCGTGTGCGGGCGATCAGAAGGGCGGTAGGGCCGGCGATGGCGCGGGGAGCCAAGCGCGGGCGGCGGCGCCGTGCGGGTTCGCAGTGGCGGCGGGCGGCAGCGGTTCCAGGGCGGCGGAGCGGGCTCAGGGCGAGGCGGGCTCATGGGGCCGGGCGACGGCCAGCGGCTGGCCAGCGGCGCGGGCGAACGCGCCACGTGGCGGAACGGATTGGCCGGCATGCGGCGGCGGACGTGTCCGCCCGGTCCGGACATGTCCGGCGCGCGCGGAGGGGAAAAACCTAGGGTTTCGGGGGGATCATCCGTGAATTTCGGGGAAGGGCCTATATATAGGCATAGAGGGAGCTAGGAGAGTCCAAATGAGGTGCGGTTTTCGCCCACACGATCGTGATCGAACGACCGAGAGCATGGAGGGGAGTTTGGTGGGTTTTGGGCCACTTTTGAAGGGGTGTTGGGCTGGAAACAAAAGAGGCCTTCACGGTTACCCGGTTAACCGTTGGAGTACCAAACGAGCTCCAAATGGCACGAAACTTGACAGGCGGTCTACCGGTGCTATACCAAGGCCGCTTGGCAAACCTCGGGCCATTCCGAGAAAGTTTAATACCCGCACACAACAGGAGAGAAGAAGGGGGCGCCGGTGAACATAGGAGCGCCGGAATACAAAACGGACAACGGGGAAAGAGCCCGGATGCATGAGATGAACATGTATGCAAAATGAAATGTACATGATGACATGATAAAATGCAAATGATGACATGGCAAAGTGCAACACGCAAGCAAATGACATGGCAACGACGGCGAATAACTGGCGGACACCTGGCGCATCGGATCCGGGGTGTTACAACACTCCACCACTATGAGAGGATCTCGTCCCGAGATCTAGGATGGCACCGGAGAGAAAAGGAAGAGGAAGATAAGAGGTAAAACTAAGTTGCTTCTTTGAGAAATGAGTGAAACCACGAACCTTGAAAGGTTGAGCAATTTAAAAGAAAGAGTACAACAAAGATGAACGAGATTGCAAACACTCCGTTAGAAAAGAGGAACAAGGAGTATTACGAGAACTTGAAGGTTGCAAAGACATGAATCAAGAGTTTAAAGGACAAGATAGAATTCGAAACCACTCCGATTAAAACAAGATGAGAGGGGAAGAATAAGATTGATATAATTTGGGCAGCACTCCGACTGAAAGAAGAAGGAAAAACTTGATGACAAGAAAAGATATTGAAGAGATGATACAACACTCCAGTTAAATGGATAAGCAAGAAAACAAACATGATCCTCGCAATTCGAGGTGATGGGTGAAGAGCACAACATCACAATGCCTCCGGAAGAAAAATAGAAGATGTATCATTGGAATAAAAGAATGGAGAAGAAAATGCCAACTTCTGCCACAAATGAGCTTGGAAGCACCCTTCCAAGAAGGTTACAACGGGGTTGTTGGGGAAAAACCAACAACAAAATGAATAAGCTTGTAGTGGGCTTATGGAAAACATCTCAAAACTATGAGGTGACAACCCGGCCACTATTGGAATCAATTGATTGATTGAGATCACCAAAGAGATGAACAACTTCTTCACCGAGAGGATAGGAGAAAACTCAGATCATTGATATGCACCACAAATAGCAACATCCCTTAAGGAAAGGCTTTAGGTGAAATCTAACCCAAGATAACTCCAATGAAGAGACTGATGGATTTAAATACCTCATTCTTGACAACATGTGAATCGTGAAGCAAGAATGGCAATTGTCAAGAGTGACATAACACCATCTCAAAAGATAAGGTAGAGAGAATTGCACTTTGGAATGCACGATAAGAAATGCTTGAGCCCCTCAAAACAAAACATGTGTTAAGCACCATGTTTAATTTTGAGTATAGCTTGGCGGATCATAACTTCAAGAGAAATCATGAAGAACAATTGAAGAATGAAAGAAATCCTTGACGAACCACCATGTAGAGCCTCCATGAAGAACTCCGGTAATAAACGGATGATAAAAAGAAAGAGAAGTTGAAAACACAAGGTGAAGCCTTGCTATGATTTAGATGGAGCTTCGCGATAATTAGAGCTTGGAACTCCGGGAAAAGAAAAGATGAAACAAATGAAACCGAGAATTTATTCATCATGAACAATCTCCGAAAGAAGGAATTAATCACTTGGATGAAACCAGAATAAGAATTACGTTATGCCTATCCTTCACCAATTAAATTGATGACAATCAACGGATTTGGCATACTACTTATTCTCGTAGAAAGGATTAAAAGAGATATATCAAAACTTGAGAAGGTATTGAACATACCACCGGTAGGATTGGAACAACAAATGAATTAAATGATAACGAAAGAGATGAAATCTTGAACGAACCACCGTAAGAATTGAAAAAGAATGTAGCAAAGGCACAATTCACCGGGAAGAATTGGAAAACGAATGAAGATACTTGAGGGTATTTAGATACAAATGAACGAGAGCTGATTAGAGAATACTTGAATGATGTACCGGTATGATTTGGAGAACGAGAGCTGAAAGCTTGAATGAATAATACTGAGATGATGGGCTTCAAAGAATGAAACTGAAAAGACTCCTAAAATGCTCCGGATGGTAAGAAAAGAATTGTCACAATCAAAACAATTATGAGGATAGCATGAAGCTAGAACCATGAACCTTGAAGAGAATAGAGCAAGATTAAAGAGAAACTCTTCTTCGGTCTTCAAATGATGAGAATGACAACGAGAAACACCACCAAGAATTATTGAGGCACACCGGAAGAATTAAAAGCGAAGAGGTTGAGACAACTATGAAAAGAAATTGAAAGATCTTGGAAAACATCTGACTGATGATATCTCATTCTTACGTCAAACTTGGAGAAGAATTTAGGATAGCTCCGGAAAAATAGAAGAGTCAGGTAAGATCCTGGGAAAAGACCTGTGGGTTAGGGCCCACTCAAAAGAACACCGTTGAAAAGATTTAAAAGAGATGTTGCACCGGTTGAATTAAATGGCTTGAATGAGATACCAATCTCGAAAGAGCTTGAACGAAATAAGAATGAAAACACGACTCTTGTGAGATATCTTCAGCACTCTAGAATAACAAATAGCGAGAAGTGAAAGATTAAGAGGTGCACCGGTATGAAAAAGCATTTGACACGAGGAGAGGAATATGATCAACACTGAAAGCTTGAATTGGATCCACCGGAGAAGAAACAACAATGAAGGATGATGAACTTGAAACTGTTGAGCATCTTCAAGGGAAATCACCGGATAAGAACATTGATTGAAAAGAATGGAGAAACTTCACATGAATAAATGGATACTTGGTAAAGAAATCTGCGTCCTTGAAGAAAAAGGGTGGGAGGGTGGGGAAAAACAAAGACAACTTGGGATGGATGAAACAAACACCGTTGAGAAAACTTAGATTTGACCTTGCGGATGGGGATAAGGATGGGATCCACTTGAAGAGAAGCACACCGGTTGGAAAGAATTGACATGACAATCTCAATGATCAAGAAGGATTGGTATTCACATCGGAGTACGAGAACACCATTCAGGAAAGGTATGGATTCAACATTTGACTTTGAAGCAACTCGAATACCACAACTCGAAACAAAAACAAAGGACTGGCTTGTAGAATAAGCCGGAACAAACATATGATAGAGATTTCGTCCGAAGTTTTCGTGGTGGGGCCTACACGGGCTCAATCGACAAAGACCATCATGTACAAGGCAAGGCACATGACATACGGTTGCCCCGAGTCGGCATAGCCAAGGACTCTTTAAGACACAACGAGACCATCAGTAAAACCAACCGTGAATAGGCGGACCACTAGACGCCGAACCCCAATTTCATATCATACATCCGTCGGAAAGATATCCTAAGAGCTACTTGAATTCCCACCTACGAAACTCCCAAACTTTCGGTTATGCAATCTGGTGTTGGGGATACAGGGAGCAATATATCTCACCAAACTAACAATCCCTACATCCAAATGTATCCATCCGTCAACACATAACCAAGAAACCTTCGAAATCGCTTACCTCAACCTTCAAAAGCATCCGTTATATGAGTCATGGCAATACTCCGTACTCACCTCAAGATCGGGTTAGCGGGTTATCTCACCAACAACTGCATAAAAGAGATTTTCGATGTCGGCGATTAAACTCGGTATTCCAGAATCTGCAACGATAAAATTATGACGACAACACCTCGAGCTCAACTCCCCGACACCGCCACAACCCCTAAATGTCGAGGCAACCGAGACAATGTTGTCATCATAAGAATATCGAACGATCCCAAGATACCCGTGATCCTAAAAAAAAATTTAGTGAAATTTGAGAAGAGAATAGTCAAAACTCTCGTCAGATACCTCACCGAAGGTCGAAGGACTAGGGAGTAAAAAGAATTCCTAACTCTCCGATATATATAATCCTAAATGACTCAAAACATTTTTCTAGACACAACTCGCCACTAAAAACGATCAAGCGGTGGGGGCTCCTAAGGTCGGGATGGCTCGATACCAACTTGTAACGCCTCGATGCGGCTATATCTCCCACGTGTCGGGCAACGACTTAGAGGCATAACCGCATTGAAAGCAATGTCGCAAGTGAGGTAATCTTCACACAACCCAAGTATTACATAAGGGAAAGAGATACATAGTTGGCTTACAATCGCCACTTCACCAATTACATGAATAAAGCATTACATCATCCAGATACAATCAAGGTCCGACTACGGAACCAAAATAAAAGAAGAACCCCAAATGCGACAAAGGTCCACGATCGACCCCAACTGGGCTCCACTACTGATCAACTGAAACGAAATACACAAAGGGCAAGATCTTCATCGAGCTCCTCCTTGAGCTTAGATGCGTCACCTTCTCGGCAACATAGGCACCTGCAAACTGGTTTTGGAAGTATCTGGTGAGTCACGAGGACTCAGCAATCTCACACCCGCGAGATCAAGACTATTTAAGCTTATGGGTAAGGTAAAGGCATGAGGTGGAGCTGCAGCAAGCGACTAGCATATACGGAGGCTATCATACGCAAAGGGGAGCGAGAAGAGAAGGCAAAGCACGGTCGATAAAAGTATGATCAAGAAGTGATCCTATAGCAACCTGCGCCAAGCATAACTCCAACATCAGAGTTCACTTCCGGACTCACGGAAAGAGACCATCACGGTAACACACACGGTTGATGTATTTTAATTTAAGGTCAACTTCGTGTTTTCTACAACCGACATTAACAAATTCCCATATGCCACATAACCGCTGGCACGGCTCTCGAAAGTTTATACCTCGCAGGGTGTCCCAACTTAGCCCATGACAAGCTCTCGCGATCATCGGCGAATAGACCTTCACCCGAGACACTCCGATCAGGCTCGAATCCCAGACATCAAGATATTTCGACTATGGTAAAACAAGACCAGCAAAGCCTCCCGCGCGCCGACATCCCGATAGTAGCTGCACAGATCTCGCCTCGTGCCACGACCGGATGAGCACTACGCATAACTAGAACTAGCCCTCAAGTTTCCCGAGGTGGCGCTGCAAGTGGCTCTAGTTTGGACCAACGCTTAGACAAGCATTGGCCCGGGGGGGCTAAAATAAAGATGACCCTCGAGAGAGAGCGACTCCCAAGGGAAAAGTAGGTGGTGGTGAGGCAAATGGTAAAAGGCAATGTTGGGCCTTGCTGGACAAGTTTTATTCAAAGCGAACTGTCAGGGGGGTCCCATAAATCACCCGACCGCGTAAGGGACGCAAAATCCGGGAACATAACACCGGTATGACGGAAACTAGGGCGGCAAGAGTGGAACAAAACACTAGGCATAAGGCCGAGCCTTCCACCCTTTACCAAGTATATAGATGCATTAATAATATAAGAGATATTGTGATATCCCAACATAAACCCCGCCCACCATGGAGAAATCTTCAACTTCACTCGCAACTAGCAACGCTATAAGAGGGGCTGAGCAAAGCGGTAACATAGCCAAACAACGGTTTGCATAGGAAAAGGTGTCAAAGGTTAGGGGTTTGACATGGCAATTTGGGAGGCTGACAAGCAAAATGGTAGGCATCGTAGCATTGGCATAGCAAAAGAGCGAGCAAACTAGCATAGCAAAGATAGTAGTGATTTCGAGGGTATGGTCATCTTGCCTGCAAGGTTCTCAGAGTTGTCGAAGACTTGATCCTCGTAGGCGTTCTCAACAGGCTCCTCGTTCACGTACTCGTCTCCCGGCTCTACCCAAAGCGAGAGCACAAGCAACGGAACCACAATCAAACAAGGAACAATGCACAAGCAATATGATACAATACATGACATGCGATGCGAGATGTGATATGCAATGCATATGTATGCTCCGGAAGGAAGATGATGAACCGGGCATCAACTTGGCAAACCAAGTATGCCGCTGGAAAGATGAGATGATTTCGGTTGAAATCGATATAAAGATCACCGGAATCGGATGCACGGTTTGCAAATGACAAGCAAAACAAGAATGACGCAAATCTGCATTTAACAGCCCGATGCTACTTAACACGCAACACGAAACTATGCTACAGCACCCCAACATAAAAACAAAGCATAGGACAACGAACTACAGGAGATGCTTAACAAAAGAGGAACACTGAGCTACGGCTAAATCACATCATAACATGTTCAAACAAGCATGGAGAAAGTGCTCAAAATATCAGGTTCACAGACTTAGTGAAAATACTAACATACCAGGAATTAACATCAGGAAGGCATGTTTAGAGCAAGCAAACAACATGCTACAGGAACTTATAATAGCAAAGCAGGCATTACATGATTCTACTCAAAGCATATATCAATAGTCCCTTACTGACCATAAGCCAAAAAGGACCTTAAGAAATGATGGCACCCATGTAAACATAGCAAGTTTTTATTACAGATTTCAGACTTAGTGAAATATCAGGACATGGCAAAAACAGATTCAACATGGCATGTTCGTGAGCTCGAGCCACTCACTACAGAGCAATACATGGCATGGCAAGGCAACCAACAGTAAGAAGGCATGATTATGAAGCTAAGCATGGCAAGAGCAAGGTCATAGCATACACGGATCAACTACAACAACCTCGTGAAAATTGAATCTCATGCAAACAATCTGCCAGGAAACATTTTCAAGCAACTTTGGAGCAAGAAAAGAACATGTTCCAGCAGGATATAATAGCAACCAAAGGCATGAATGGATAGAGCAAGACATGTATATCAAAACATGTTTATAGAGCATCTCCAGATTATGCATAGATTGATTACTAGAAGCATGTTAACATGGCATCAAATTATAACAGAATCTGCCAGGAAAACAACAACAGCTACTACCCTACTTTACAAGCTTGATACACTCAGCACACAAGTCACAAAAATACAAGGTCAACACCTCTGGAAAGATGGCATGGCAAAGTCCAACATTCATGTAGAGCTCACACTCATAGGATGCACACATAAATCATGGCAAAAATGACAAAATAGCTCGAGCTGATAAGATTCTGGAACTAATGATCTGAAGCTATCTTCCAACAGCATTTCGGGCATCAAGATGAGATCAAATGCAAATGATGCAATGGAATGAAATTATGTACTCTTCGAGGCGAACAATTTGACATATTATACTCGCAAAACGGAGCCACGAGTGCAGAGATGTGACATGATGAAAATGGCAAGAAATTAACTGATTCTGGGGACTTGGTGGTTTCGGGAACAACCTCCAGATTTGCACGGATTACGATGCACGCCGGAGTTCGTCGGAGAAGTGGCCGGAGGTGGCCGGGGAGGCGCGGGGAGGGCCGGAGATGGCGGATCTGGACCTCCCGCGGCCGGATCTGGCCGGAGGAGAGGCCTGGCGGCGGAGGGAGCGGCGCCCGGCGAGGCGCGGGGCCGGCGGCGCCGGGCGCCGGCGGCGGACGGACTCGGCGGCGCGGCCTCGAGCGGAGGCGCGAGGCGGCGCGCTCGCGCGCCGACAGCGGCGGCGCGGCAATGCGGCGACCGAAGCAGCAGGGCGGCGATGGCGCTGCGGGGACCGGCGGCGGGCGGCAGGCCAGCCGCGGGTTCAGAAGGCGGCGGCGGCGGTCCCGGCGGCGTGAGCGGGCTCGCGGGCGAGGAGGCGGATTCACAAGGCCGGGCGACGGGCAAAGCGGCTGGCGGGCGCGGGCGGCGAATACGCCACGTGGCGAGAACGGATTGGCCGCAGGCGCGGCGGCGACGAAACCGCCCGGTCCGGACATGTCCGGCAAGGAGGGGAAAACCTAGGGTTTCGGGGGGATCATCCGTGAATTTCGGGGAAGGGCCTATATATAGGCATAGAGGGAGCTAGGAGAGTCCAAATGAGGTGCGGTTTTCGCCCACACGATCGTGATCGAACGACCGAGAGCATGGAGGGGAGTTTGGTGGGTTTTGGGCCACTTTTGAAGGGGTGTTGGGCTGGAAACAAAAGAGGCCTTCACGGTTACATCTTGCTAACTGCTGAGTACCAAACGAGCTCCAAATGGCACGAAACTTGACAAAGCGGTTCACGGTGCTATACCAAGGTCGCTGGCAAACCTCGGCCATTCCGAGAAAGTTTAATACCCGCACACAACAGAGAGAAGAAGGGGCCGGTGAACATAGGAGCGCCGGAATACAAAACGGACAACGGGGAAAGAGCCCGGATGCATGAGATGAACATGTATGCAAAATGAAATGTACATGATGACATGATAAAATGCAAATGATGACATGGCAAAGTGCAACACGCAAGCAAATGACATGGCAACGACGGCGAATAACTGGCGGACACCTGGCGCATCGGATCCGGGGTGTTACAAGTATGTACGTAGACATTTACGACAATGTTACGTACTCTTCGACCAGGCGGGTCCCGGCTGTTAGGGAATATAAGGAGGCACTTCTTTGCATGCGAAGTTGTTGATGGTGGGTCCGAGCTGTCAGGGGGAGGATTCTTTTTTTTCGTTCCTAATATGGAGGCACTTGCGTGCGAAGATGTGGCTGGTGGGTCCATCTATCAGCCTCACCGCATACACTACTCTTTCAATGGCTGTCGTTCATTGACCATGTTGACCATGCCGTGCGGACAGCACCCAGGCGGTGGACGAGGCGAGGCATAGGAAGGAAACAACGCTAATCTAGGGAAGACGACGTAGGTGGATGCGCACGCAGAGGGGAGTACGAGGGTTCGCTGGTTTGGCTGCTGTGTAAGGCTGCCGTTGCTGGAGAATAACAGGGGGTGTAGTAGAGGGAAGGCCTGGCCAGTAGTAGTATGGTCGGGCGGTGAGGCCTGTGCAGCAGCACAGCCGGCCATGGGAGGCTGGAGCAGGCGGTACGACGGGCGCAGGTTTGGGCAGCTGGAATAAGAAGACTAGAGGTTGAAGACACAGCTTGGCCGTTGGATTAACATCCAACGGTCAGTGCATCTAGAATCGTTTATTGACTAAGTTGACAAAGTCCTACGTGGGTGTTAACTTAGTAGGCCGACAAGTCAGCCTCCAATCTAGTGGGTCCTAGCTAGCAGGGGGAATCAATTTTTTTCCGCGTAATAAGGTGGCACTTCCTTGCGTGCAAAGATGTTTTCTGGTTTTCCTAGTTTCTTCCTTTTTGAGTTAGAATAAGAAGAAACAATTTAGCATCTTCGGTACAATCTATATTTTCACGAAAAGGAGATGAAACTTTTTTTTCGCGTAATAAAGGAAGCACTTCCTTGCATGCGAAGATGTAGCTGGTGGGTCAAACCTGTCAGGGGGAGAAATTATTTTTTCCGCATAATACGGGGGCACTTGCTGCGTGCGGCTATGGGCCATGTGGGTCCCTACTGTCAACCACTCCATGTACATGCCTGTTCTGATGGCTGCCATTTGTTGAAAAAGTTGACCATGACATGCCGAGACAACCAACGCAGTGAACGATGGCGAGTCCTAGGAAGGGACAACTCGGAGCCGGCGAAGACACAACATTGGATGCCCAAAATAGAGGGTTCACTGGTTCGGCTGCGGTGTGAGGTTGCCGTTGCCGGAGAAGAACATGAGGTGTTAGTGAGTAGAGGAATGGCCTGGATGGTGTTTGGGAGTAGGGTGGGCCGGTGAAGCCTGTGCGGCAACATAGCCGGCCACGGGAGGCGGTACTGCCGACAGTGGTTTGGGCAACTGAAGCAAAAATATTCGAGACTGAGGAAGTAGTACAGCCATTGGATGGACATCCAACGACCACTGCTGCTTGAATCGTGTCTTCACTATAAGTTGACATAGCCTTCCATACGCCTTAGTAGGCCCACAAGCCTTCCGTACGCGTCACTCACTATAATTCTCAAAAAATAGTAGGCCCACAAGTAAGCATCACAGCTGTGGCAGAAAACATATAGCCCATCTGTGCTTTGTAATAATGTACAGCCCGTTTTTGAATTCTAATGCAATTTACTACAACCCGTTTACAGTCCGTTGAAATTACAGCCCATTTTCTAGCCAGGACAACGATTAATAATTTCAACCAACCGCTCAAAATAGAATTCAACCAAAAATCCCACATTTTGATGGGATCCAAAATATTTTTATCCCGAAATTTCAAGTCAGATTAAATATATTTTCAAAATGAATTTGTATTAGGTAAAAATATAACGAAATATTGCACGCGCAATAAGTAATGAAATTAAAATTTTGAAATTCAAAAAATAATATTTTTAAAACTAATTACCTGTTTGGTGCGTTTTTGTATATTTACAGCCTAGTTTTTATAATCACATCCCATTTATTATTTCTTAAAGCCCATTTTCTTGTTAGGCCTAATGCATCCCTCCTAGCAAAGATTTACAGCCCAGGGGGGCGGAGAATAACAAGTTCACCTGGGTTGGGTATTCCGCAAAAAAGTATAGCTAGGCTAGCCATTTTCACCTTGAAAAATTAATATCTAGGCTGGATATTTGGTTGACATAAAATAATAGCCTGGGCTAGACGGGCCACAGCCCTCCCAGTTGATACCCTGCTCCTCTGAACAACAACAAAAACATCACTCAAGAAAAACTCCGCTTACACCTAAAAAGACAAACACTGATCGAGTTGCTAGGTCCCAACTGTCTGCCGCTCCTTGTGCATTTCTCTTGTTCATTGACTATATAGGTTGACAATGGTGTGGGACCGTCATGTGAGGAAACCAGGAGGAAGAAAAAAATTATAGTTGTATATAATAAGGAGGAACTTGCGTAGGTACGGGTATGGCCCTGGTGGGTCCCTACTGTCATCCTCTCCAAGTAAAGTCATCTCCTAATTCCTCATGTTCGCTGACCATGTTGACAATGCTCAGCGCCACCGCGAGCGCAACAACTCGAAGGAAGACGGAGAGGGCCTCACAGGCCCTACGAATGGTCTGATACAGCGCCCGCTGCTCATTTAGGAAGCCAGGATCATCGGACACCTATGAGCACCTTCGATAGACTAAGCCAGCATGAAACGGTAAGGCCGCGCTTGGGAGCTCTGGATTGTTTCATACCTGTATTGAGATAAAAGTATAATTTACTTGTCACCGGAAACAACATGTAAAATACAAGTGTAATGAAACAGATGGCCCGAGGTCTGTAACAAAAACCGGCGAGTTACGCGTGTAATTTGAGAGACAAGTGTATGTTTTACTAGTCGAAATCGACCAACCAAGCGCTTCGCCCAAGACCATTTGCCTTTATTTACAAGTGTCAGTTTTAGAAGCAGTTTTGTTTGGAAAACGACGATCCAATCACAGCCTAAGATGATGAGTTTGTCAGAAGATCATATGGTTTCATCTCTAACCTACCTGAGTTGTCATATAGGCTATGAATGAAACATAAGACGATAAACTTCTTAAGCACAGAAACAACAGAAGAGGATAATCTTCTGAACATGCAAATCACTTGCATTAGATCAACATGCAAAACAATATGAAGCATTATTCTCACGAGGCATGGTGAACAACTCGTGATGCCGCATGCCACAACATTCCAAGCTCAACTTTGCAATCAAACTCACAAGGCCTAGCATTACATAGACAACATTCAGAACAAACTCTTAAAATACCTTACATATGTCAACATTCATGTGACTATGCATCTCAGCAAAGTAAATATTTACTTCTGAACTGAACACAGGAATAGGAAAAAACAATCGATATTGCTCGCAGCAAAGGGCGTCCCACTCCAAAATATCAAACGCATGTCTTCTGGCTAACATAAATGAGCAAAGTTTGACAAAGTTTTCAAATTACAATATAGTAAACTAATGTCTTCTTGCTAACATCAATGACTAAACTTTGACAATCTTTCCCCATTCAAAATATGTAATGCCTATGATTGTGGAACGGGCAGGGTTTGTCATCAGTTTGCAGACTGAAATGGCACATAGAGCCAGATTAACCAGCGTATCTTTTTGTGCAGTTCCACTAAAATAAAAAAATATCTTGTGTAGCACGGTGGATTTCGTATTTATAAGTTGCAAGAAAACAAAGACACATCGGCACACTCATGAATATTGGCCCTAGTGTCAACCCACCAATCGGTGGACCGAGAAACTGAAACTACAGTAAACAGATTACCGTACCTAGATGCCCCATCATTATTGCTTAGGGTGACATTGACAGACATGGAGTCCTGTCCTGGCCTCTTGTACTTTTTTGGGCCCTTGTTTGCCTAGTGTTCCTCTGAACCACAAGTAAAGAAGCATGTCGGATTTCAGGTTCCGGCAAAACCTTTAAGGTTCGAACTCTGGGGTGCGCACGAAAATTCCCCCCTACCGAATCTCGCTCTCAGCCTCGCCGCGATCCCTAAGGTTAGCACGATGAACTCACAACACAATATACACAAGATTTATATAGGTTCGGGCCACCGTTGTGGTGTAATACCCTGCTCCTGTGTGTCGTTGTGGTGGATTGCCTCTTGGGCTAATGATGAAAAGTACAAGGGAAGAACAGCTTCCTGAGGAGAGGTGTTCTTGAGCTGTTGTGGTGTGAGGATGAACTGAATCCCCCCCTTCTACTGTGGTGGCTAGCCCTATTTATAGAGGCCCTGGTCCTCTGCCCAAATATTGAGCTGGAAGGGATCCAACAACGGCCATTTCGAAAGGGGACAGCTAGTACAAGCTATCCTGACTAAAGGTGGTCTTCGCCTGCCAAAGGCGCTGGTGGTGACACCATCTTGGGCTCCACGATGACCTCCGTCCTGCCGTCCTGCTGGTCTTGGTCTTGTTGCACCGATATGGGAACCTTTGCTTGATGCCTTTGTACTCCGCGCTTGCGCGTGCCCCCTTAGCACCAAAGGGGAAACGAGGACACTACGAGCGCTGGCGCCCGCCTGGCCTTGGTCGTCATGGCTTGCATCACGGGAACCTCGTGAGGCACCCCTTGCCTTGATCTCTCCGCCACCCTCGTGAGCTTGCCTGGTGAGGCCGCTCCTAAGGAGGCCTTGTGTCGTCTGCCCCGCAAGGTTTGGCCCCTCGCAAGGGTCTTGAGTGTTGGTTGACGAAGATGGGCCATACTGGGCCACCGGTGGAGCCACGCCGCGGGCCGCAGGCAGGTAAGTCTGGGGACCCCCGTTCCCAGAACGCCGATAGTAGCTCCCGGGCCTAAGGCGCGCTCGGTTTTGGCTTAGCGGCGAAGCCAAAGGGCAAGTGCGGAGCGCCGAGGCCCCAACAGCCTGCGGCCTTGGTCGACGTGGCGACTGATTGGAAGTGGGCGTCTCTGCTTCCCCACGCTGCCTCGCCAACTGCCCGTCTGACAAAAGGCTAGTGAGGGCAAGGCTTGTCTTCATTGCTTTCCTTCATCTTGCTCCAGATCCCCTTCCTCGCTCCTTGCTTTTGAAATCTCTAGATCCGCTTCGCTCCTTTCCCTTTTAGCGAACGATGGTGCCCCGCAAGGCCAAGGTTGATGCGTTGCTGGCTCAGTATGCGTCGGCCCTGGATGCGCCCACTGTGTTTGAGAAGAATCTCGCCGCCACGCACCTGCTGACGGCGGGGAAGAGGAACAAAAGGGGGAAGACCGAACTACTTGCTGGCTCCGCCGTGCCGAAGGCTCAGGGGAGCACATTCTATCCCTTCTTCACGAACGCCATCGTCGTAGGCCTGGTTCTTCCCTTCTCTGACTTCTTCTACGGCGTCCTCCGCCATTACAGTTTGTAGGCCCTTCATCTCCATCCCAACTCCATTATTCTCTTGTCGATTTTCGCCTACTACTGTGAGGCGCATGTTGGGGTGATGCCATCTATGGCTCTACTGCACCACTTCTTCCTTGTCCGAACCAACGGCGACCACACCTCGGCGTGTGCCAATTTCATCGCGTACGGCAAGGTCAATGCAATCTCATAGGCCGGGAAGAGGGCCGACGGCTTCCGGAGCAAGTGGGTCATTGTTAGGACCCCGACTCAATGCCACACCGATCTAGCATGTAACACCTCATATCACTTTGCGGCCTCACGCACGGTATTCCCACGGGTATCGCCTTACCAGGCCCGGGACCGTTTGCGCCTTTTGGCACACATATATGATAGTGTCGCTAGCATCCATATGACAAGGAGCCCGGGCTGACATGGCTAGTTATAAGCCCAATGTGGCACTAACTTACAGGGACAGGCATACATGACCCAGCAACGAACGTGTCGATCATCAGCGAGTGAATCCGGGCTGTAGCAGCTGGGCTAGCAGGACTCCGGTAAACAGGGCTGTAGCAGGCTAATAAGACTCCGGTAGACACCGCGTGACATTTCCCCGAAGGGACAGACACAGGAATGAAGAAGGGCACATGCTGGCCATCCTAAGTGTTCTGGAGCAGTAGCAAGCTACCAAGGCTCAACGGAAGCACTCGGAGACATTTCCCGATAAGAGAGGCTACCGAGGATAAATAACTAGATAGTCAGATCCCACACATACCAAGCATTTCAATAACATACACACAATATGCTCGATATGTGCAAATAGAACATGGCATCACAACATGACTCTATAACACAAGTGTTTTATTCAATAGGCTCCGAGGAGCGAGACATTACAAACATGGGTCTCATGACCCAACATTCAGAGCATACAAGTTAATGCACAAGCAGAAGCTTAACATGTCTGAGTACAAACATCTACAAATGGAAAAGGCTGAGAAGCCTGACTATCTACCAGATCTTGCCGAGGGCACAAGATCGTAGCTGAGGTAACAAGCTAAACGTCAAAGTCCATGCGGAACTACTAGCGAGACTAAAGTCTTTTTTGCAAAAACATAAAATAGGCAAACGTGAGTACAAACGTACCCAGCAAGACTTACATCGGAACTATCTACATATGCATCAGTATCAACAAAGGGGTTGGTGGAGTTTAACCGCAGCAAGCCAGCTTTGACTCGGTGGCTATCCTGAATTACGACAGCAAGCAACTCTTTTGAGGTGGCACACACAAGTACACATATTCACCATATCAATACACCACTATGGATCCGCTCCCGTCTCCCTACGAGAACGCCATCCATAGCACTCACGCTTATCTTGCATATTTTTAGAGTATCCATTTTCACTTGTCTATGAACTGTACAGGCAACCCAGAAGTCCTTTACCGCAGACACGGCTATTCGAATAGATCATATTAACCCTGCAGGGGTGTACTTCTTCACACACGCTCTCGCCACTTACCTCCATTTACACGTCATGTATCTCGGCAACCTTCAAGCGGAAGCCTGGCAAGGGTGTCGGCCACGACCTAACTAACCACACAAGTCTCTCGTCTAGGTTTATCGCCTATTCGGTTTCCATCCGCTCGAAGATCCGGCCAATTTGTCGCTCACTTCCCCAAACGATGTGAGCAGGGTTCCCAATCCCACCATCCGGGTGCCACTTGGTACACCGTGCCACTGTGCCTAGTCTGTCCCAAGCCCACCTGTACCGGGTGCCACTTTGTAGACTACTAACACTACCTACAAACACCAGTAGTTGCGACTCCTGGACAGAAATCAAGTTGGTTAATAAGTTGACAGAGTCAATTAAGGATCCCAATGTGTGGTAGTAGCTGTTCATGGATCACAAACACAGAACTCAGTTCCTGAGGACGGTTTCAATGAGACAACCCACCATGTACTCCCACATGGCCTCTCACCGCTACCTTTACCAAATCATGTTCACACACTTAGCTCACACACAGCAGGACATGTTCATCACTGTTCCAATTCTTCCCCGATGAATCAGACCTGACACAACTCTAAGCATAGCAGGCATGACAAACAAGCATGAATGAGTAGGCACATCAGGGCTCAAACAACTCCTACTCATGCTAGTGGGTTTCATCTATTTACTGTGGTAATAACAGGTCATGCAGAGGATAAAGGGGTTCAACTACCATAGCAAGTAGCAGATGTATCGCTGTTGTCCGAATGCAGTAAAAGAGAGTAGGAGCGAGAGAGTGGGATTGTATCGGAATGAAAAAGGGAGTTTTGCTTGCCTGGCACTTCTGAAGATAGTATAGCTCTTCATCGGTGTCATCGAACTCATCGTCGGAGCCACGTCTACCGAGAGGGGACAATTACCGGCAACAAAGAATAAAACACAATCAATGCAATGCAACAATATGATGCATGAATGTGGCATGGCAATATGTTGTGGTTTGAGCTAATGCAACTAGCAACCAGATTAAATGAAGTTGGTTTGAATCAAAGATTCAAATTCAAACTCCATATATGATTTCTTAAATGCCATTTAATTGAATTGTCCTAAGAAGTAGTCATAAGTTGGTCTAGCATGCTTGAAAATTGTACAGATGGATAGATTGGATTTTTTTGATCAATTTCATATATAACTTATTTCAATCTGAGTTCTAGATTATTTCCTATGATTTTTTGAAGTTTTAAACATTTTCTAAATAAGAAAATCCCAGGAAATGTATTTATGACGTCAGCAGTGTGTCATAGTGACGTCAGCAGTCAACCACGGTCAAACCTGACAGGTGGGACCCGCATGTCATTGAGACAGTGTTAAACTCCTGTTTAACCCAGTGTTGACCCAGCTTTGACCCGTCATGGGGCCCGCTGTCAGTGACCTAGGAGGTCAATTAGATTGTCATTAGTCTAATTAAGTGTGCCACGTCGGCGGCTTAATGCCGGCGACCAAAACCGATGGCGGAGGGTCGCCGGAGTTGCTCGGGCTCGCGCTACAGGCAGCGGTTTGGGCCGCGGTCGGTCCCGTTGGAAAGCTGGCACTCGGCCGCATCCAACGGTGCAAGCGGGCTTGGCTAGCGAGCGAGATAAGCGGCTGGGCAAACTCCTAGGAGCTCGGGGAGCTCGCTGGTGCCACTGGAACAAGCGGAGGTGCTCAGGGGCAAGAACCTCATCGGCCATGGCGGACGGCGACGCTCGGTCATGGTGGAAAAGCTGGCTAGGGAAAGAAAACGACGGGGATTCCAGGGGGGAAATGGTGAGTGGCTCACGTAGGGGCTGGCAGAGGCGACGGCGAGGCCGTGGAATCTTGGACGGTGACGAATCGGTTGACGGCGCTCGTCGGAGCAGACGAGGAAGATGGCGACGGTGACGAGGTTGCAGGGCATCCGCGGGCGCTTTGTTCGGCTTGGAGCTTTACAGCGTCGATGCGGAGCTAGAGGTCACGGCCATGGTGCAAGGGGACAGCGGTGGGCGCGGTGCTTTGCGGCGGCGCACTACGGCTTGTTTGGGCGGCCGTGAGAGAGAGCAGAGGGGAGGGGAGAGCCGCAGGTGAGAGAGAGAGGTCAGGGGGTGCGTGGCGACTCTAGGGTCGTCCAGGCCGCCGAGGGGGCACGCAGGCAAGGTGGAGGTGGCACGGATGTGTGCCGGCACGCGGTGGCCACACGCCTTGCATCCTTCTGGCGCGAGGTGGGAGACAGTGGCGGCTCTGGTGGGCTGGCCTGTTGGCTGGGCTGTCAGCTAGGGCGGCTTCAGGTAAGGCCAGGTAAAACCTTTCCATTTCCCTTTTCTGTTTTGTTTTCTATTTCTGCAATTTGTTTTGGTTTAGTTCAAAAACCAAACCATTTTCTTAGCTTCTGAAAATTATCATGTGGCTTGATATAATATATTCAGATCCACTCACCATTTTTCATAATTATTGGATTCATAAACTAGTTATTATGAATATAAATCCAATTCAAATAATTATTGGTTTGCTTCAAAGTCCCAAAATAATCATTTTTGAGATTCAAAAAATAATGGTTTGAGTTTTAGCTCTTGCCAATATATTCAGAGGTTAACAGGAACATTTTTGTTGGGCTCATTTGAACGATTTCAATGCTGATCATTTTTAAAAGATTTTTGAGGCTTGAGAATTCCCTCAATTCAATTTCACTGGAATTTAGACATGATGCATAATGCACTCTGATGCAACTATTTACAAGCAACATTCTAGGGTTGTGACAACTCACCCCCACTACACAAGAGTCTCGTCCCGAGATTCAAGACGTGAGGTAAGAAGACAGATGGGACATGGAACTGGCACAAACTTCATGATCCAAATGCCCTTCTTGAGGATGTTGATCCATTGCTTCATATTGACCTTAACATCTTTGCTCTCGAGATTTTCATCCAACATGATGATGATAGAAAGAAACTCTATAGGAATCGATCTTCTTAAAGATCGAGAAACTCACGATCAACTCATGGAATGAGATGTTGGAACATCTCTCAAGCTGAGACGCAATACACATATCAGCGGAATGGAAAGAAATAGATGATCAGAGTTCATTCTGGTAAGCAACAACTCCACGCTTGAGTAAGATGGTGTCTGGTTTCAAGTAGTGAGGAGACAATTTCCATGATTCCATAACAGGACACCTTGGGAAGGTGACTCGTAGAAGTATTCCCTTGAGTGGCAAAAAGAATTACTTTTCATGCAAAGATCATTGAAACACTTCATACCAGCCCAAGGAAAAAAAATACAAACGATCGTTTGAAGGAGTTTGAAGAAATGGCATACTCAGATCAGAAAGAGAACTAGAGTTATAAGACAACTCGGTAAACGGAAAGTACATTCCATATGATGCCGAGGATATAACCTCAAGAACTTGAGCATTTCCTTACTCATCAAGGTCTTACCAACATCCGTCCCGAGGATCCTGGCAACACATCATACTACCATGATGAATAGTGCTGGACGATGCAGATGCAAAGGAAGACAACACTTTCTCAGATTTCACCTTAGCAATGCCGAGGAAACAAAATCTGGATGATCGGCCGAGAGACATTTAGCACTCCGCTTCTAATGTTCTCCTTGATGTTCTAGGTACCACAACCATGCTTAAAAGCATCAACATGGCCATCAAGTAAGGGTCAAACTTCAAAAACACAAGGGATCCATAAGGAACAACTTCTAGAATAAGTCATATGACATCCTCATGGGAAGGTGGCTAAACTGCTGAATCAAGATACTACAATAGTTGGCCTTCTGGCTAGGTGGGGTAGCCACAACATCCACTTTCCCGGTTACAGAGAGTCCAATATTATAGTTCTTGGAAAATGTTCCAACCATCATATCTGCCTGAGATTCAGATCTGGTTAGTAACAGGATACTTCAGACTCAATGTGTCTGCAAAAGGAAGTTTGCAACACAATTCGATGAGATGACGTTACGAGATTCTCGGGGGATGAACTACGATAGCAAGCTCCAAAACATGAGCTAGTTCTGCTACATACATGTGAACACACTGTCCCAGACAATCATGACCACATAGTAGTCTTACAATAAAACACTACCAAGTTCTGGTTGGGAACCATCATTGCGGATAACGAAGTCCTTGCATAAGTCATATGATTAGCTCTTATGAAGGAACTTCATATCCTTGAATAAATCAATCAGTGGCTTGGTGTGCTAGGGACACATATAGAATGGAGGTAGCTAGTCTCACAAACCAATGTATACTTCGCACATGCATGACTGACTTGGGATGATTCCAGATGAAGCAACATTGACTTCTCGAGTTCATGGAAGCAACTTGCATCAGGTGCACATGAACTGGAGAAGGTCACTTCTTACATCCGAACATATGCTTCATGAGCTAGCATGAAGTGATGCTTTCAAAAGTTTCCAACACTAGCTTAATGTGCAACAAAATCATGGAGGAGATAAGGATGTTGTCGATGGGCTCAACAACAATTCATCCAGGTTTCCATATAAATGGAATGCCATAGTTAAGTGATCACGGTGATAGCATTTGTCAGACCAAAGGATATAATGGTGTATGCTTGAGGAAAAACCACGAGTAAGACAACATTACGAACATCGTTGGTTCTGATTTGATTTGAGAATAGCCCACACTCAAATCAAAGATTGAATAAGATGATAGGTCCATTAATTGATCACAGGGACCAATCGATGAAGACATCATATTTCTTCAATACACAAACGCAAAAAGATATCCCTTAACATGAACTAAGTCAGACAAGCTTTTAACTTCCAACTCTCCAAGTTGTTGTTTGGCTTAACCAAGTAGCTCAGGGGTATTCCACACGGATTCTTGGAGAATGGGTGGTTTGGAGGAAAACCAACATGATCACGAACTCAACATAGCGGTCAGGTGACAACCTAGTAATACTTCCGAGAAGATATTCGGAACATCACGAACCATCGATATGTTACTAAGCTCTGGAACAATCTTGCTTTTCAGAGCAAGACGATATGATCAAATAATCAAGGGATTGAATAATCCGAACTCATTGACCAAAGAGTGCACCAGAAATAAGGATTCAGTAGCACTATTAGCCTTAGGGTGATGATTCCATAATCAACATGCTAAGAATGAGGTTATTGTCCATTCAACTACCAAGCAATGGAGTTGGTAGGAGTATAGATTTCACACATCACGATTCACTTGTCGGCATTCCAATTGCAACAACACGGAATCGAGGAATGAATAATGGTGGCGAGAAGTATCACTAAGTCAAGAATTCATAAGAGGAGGTGCAATCCTCATGACATTCCTGAAATAAAGTGGGTAATGTTTCAAGGTAGAACAAACCAAAAACTGGATTGACATTTTGATCTACGAAGAACAACTACTTTGACCCAATCCTGGATATGGACGAGGTACTGGAGTTTGTTTCTCCTAGTCATCCGGAATAGAATGGCTTGATGGACCACAGGAGTAAAAGGCATCGATGAACACGAATGCACATCCACTTCTGACTATCAATTGATAGACGAGGGCCAGAAAACAACTAAAGAGGGACAATCCCAAAAGGTCATATGATTTTCTGGGTTGTGGATGCATGGATTAGCATGTCGAACGAGTTCAACATGTTTCTTCCGGATAACCCATGCAGAGAGGGTAGATCTGGCAGAGTCACAATATAGAATGGAGAACTCATCGAGAGCACTCCTGTTGTGATTTTTGGTCCAACAAACTTCTGCCATAAGTGGTTCATAGTATTTGGAGGAAGGAAATACTACGGACCTCGAGGACTAATGCAAAGGTTACTAATATCCTAAAGGAGCTAGCAAGCACTACCAACATGAAGTAAGTAGGGTGAATCTTGGGTTTAGAAACCCAGGAATAGAATGCCTACTAACTAAATGGCATCACGGGATGCTTTCAAGAATGATGGCCAGAATCATCACACTGGAAACACATAACATTGCTAGATTACTAGTGATCCTCCAAGACACCTAGGGTCATAATAATAGCTTCAACATATATGTCAAGGCAATGAAGTACCTCAATCACCGATTAGTGTGGTTAATCTGGCCCAAAGGGACATCGAAATGAGAGGAAGGGGTTTTGCAAATGCTTCAGACTATTTAGAAACCTGGGATGACTCGGATAGCATAACGGCTGTAAATGCTCAAAAAGAATTAAGACATCCTGCAAATGGTGGCATAACCACTCGATCATCATAATATCAAGGTTCTGAGATCAGCTATGAATACACGGAGATAGTAGAAGCTGAACTGAGGCTTAAATCTAACAATCTTACAAGTCCACAGATTAGTAACACACGATCCTAATAGAAAGAAGAGATAGCCTAGTTTCTTAACCCCGTAGGAAAGATAGGATGACTTAGATCAGAAGGCCATAAGGTATAAGGAGTAAAAAGAGCCTTACGTTCCATCCCATAATCAATTCCCTTATATAACTAAAGAATTTCTAGACTCAACTTTGAACAGTTTGGCTTGGTAATCCTACAGGCAGTCAAGCTCTGATACCAAAGCTATCAGGACCCCGACTCAATGCCACACCGATCTAGCATGTAACACCTCATATCACTTTGCGGCCTCACGCATGGTATTCCCACGGGCGTCGCCTTACCAGGCCAGGGACTGTTTGTGCCTTTTGGCACACGTATATGATAGTGTCGCTAGCATCCATATGACAAGGAGCCCGGGCTGACATGGCTAGTCGTAAACCCAAAGTGGCACTAACTTATAGGGACAGGCATACATGACCCAGCAATGAACGTGTCGATCATCAGCGAGTGAATCCAGGCTGTAGCAGCTGGGCTAGCAGGACTCTGGTAAACCGGGCAGTAGCAGGCTAACAGGACTCCGGTAGACACCGCGTGACATTTCCCCGAAGGGATAGACATAGGAACGAATAAGGACACATGCTGGCCATCCTAAGTGTTCCGGAGCAGTAGCAAGCTACCAAGGCTCTGTGGAAGCACTAGGAGACATTTCCCGGTAAGAGAGGCTACCAAGGATAAACAACTAGATAGTCAGATCCCACACATAGCAAGCATTTCAATAACATACACACAATATGCTCGATATGTGCAAATACAACATGGCATCACAACATGACTCTACAACACAAGTGTATTATTCAATAGGCTCCAAAGAGCGAGATATTACAAACATGGGTCTCATGACCCAACATTGAAAGCATACAAGTCAAAGCACAAGCGAAGCTTAACATGTCCGAGTACGTACATCTACAAATGGAAAAGGCCGAGAAGCCCGACTATCTACTGATCTCGCCGAGGGCACAAGATCGTAGCTGAGGTAACAAGCTAAACGTCAAGTCCACGCGGAACTACTAGCGAGACTAAAGTCTTTCTGCAAAAACATAAAATAGGCAAACGTGAGTACAAATGTACCCAGCAAGACTTACATCGGAACTATCTACATATGCATCAGTATCAACAAAGGGGTTGGTGGAGTTTAACCGCAGCAAGCCAGCTTTGACTCGGTGGCTATCCTGAAGTATGACTGCAAGCAACACTTTTGAGGTAGCGCACATGAGTCCACATATTCACCATATCAATACACCACTATAGATCCGCTCCCGTCTCCCTAAGAGAACGCCATCCATAACACTCACACTTATCTTGCGTATTTTAGAGTATCCACTTTCACTTGTCTATGAACTGTACAGGCAACCCAGAAGTCCTTTACCGCGGACACGGCTATTTGAATAGATCATATTAACCCTGCAGGGGTGTACTTCTTCACACATGCTCTCGCCCCTTACCGCCATGTACACGTCATGTATCTCGGCAACCTTCAAGCGGAAGCCTGGTGAGGGTGTCGACCATGACCTGACTAACCACACAAGTCTCTCGTCCAGGTTTATCGCCTATTCGGGTTCCATCCACAAGGAGATCCGGCCGGTGTGTCGCTCACGGCCCCAAATGATGTGAGCAGGGTCCCAAGCCCACCATCCGGGTGCCACTGTGCCTAGTCTCTCCCAAGTGCCACTTGGTAGACTACTAACACTACCTACAAACACTAGAAAGTAGTTGCGACTCCTGGACAGAGATCAAGTCGGTTAATAAGTCGAGAGAGTCAATTAATGATCCCAATGTGTGTTAGTAGCTGTTCATGGATCACAAACATAGAACTCAGTTCCTGAGGACGGTTTCAATGAGACAACCCACCATGTACTCCTACATGGCCTCTCACCGCTACCTTTACCAAATTGTGTTCACACACTTAGCTCACACACAGCAGGACATGTTCATCACTGTTCCAATTCGTCCCCGATGAATCAGACCTGACACAACTCTAAGCATAGCAAGCATGACAAGCAAGCATGAATGAGTAGGCACATCAGGGCTCAAACAACTCCTACTCATGCTAGTGGGTTTGGTCTATTTACTGTGGCAATGACAGGTCATGCAGAGGATAAAGGGGTTCAACTACCGCAGCAAGTAGCAGATGTATCACTGTTGTCCGAATGCAGTAAAAGAGAGCAGGAGCGAGTGAGTGGGATTGTATCGGAATGAACAAGGGGTTTTTGCTTGCCTGGCACTTCTGAAGATAGTATAGATCTTTGATACGTCTCCAACGTATCTACAATTTTTGATTGTTCCATGCTATTATATTACCCCTTTTGGATGTTTATGGGCTTTATTTTACACAATTATATCATTTTTGGGACTAACCTACTAACCGGAGGCCCAGCCCATATTGTTGTTTTTTGCCTATTTCAGTATTTTGAAGAAGGAATATCAAATGGGTCTATCTCTTATCATATTTGCTTTCAATCTACCTTTATTTGCATCTTTACTTTTTGCATCTATATCATAAACTACCAAAAACATATTTATCTTATCATACTATCTTTATTAGATCTCACTTTCACAAGTGGCCGTGAAGGGATTGACAACCCCTTTATTGCGTTGGTTGCGAGTTCTCAGTTTGTTTGTGTAGGTGCGTGGGACTTTTGAGGAGCCTCCTACTGGATTGATACCTTGGTTCTCAAAAGTGAGGGAAATACTTACACTACACTTGCTGCATCACCCTCTACTCTTCGAGGAAAACCAACACAAGCTCAAGACGTAGCACTCTTCATCGGTGTCATCGAACTCATCGTCGGAGCCACGTCTACCGAGAGGGGACAATTACCGGCAACAGAGAAGAAAACACAATCATACAACGCAACAATATGATGCATGAATGTGGCATGGCAATATGTTGTGGTTTGAGCTAATGCAACTAGCAACCAGATTAAATGAAGTTGATTCGAATCGAAGATTCAAATTCAAACTCCATATATGATTTCTTAAACGCCATTTAATTGAATTGTCCTAAGAAGTAGTCATAAGTTGTTATAACATGCATGAAAATTGTACAGATGGATAGATTGGATTTTTCTGATCATTTTTCATATATAACTTTTTTCAATCTGAGTTCTTGATTATTTCCTATGATTTTTTGAAGTTTTTAACATTTACTGGAATTTTCAGTTTTGTTTCTAAATAAGAAAATCCCAGCAAATTTATTATGACGTCAGCACTGTGTCATAGTGACGTCAGCAGTCAACCACGGTCAAACCTGACGGGTGGGACCCGCATGTCATTGAGACTGTGTTAAACTCTGGTTTAACCCCGCGTTGACCCAGCTTTGACCTGTCGTGGGGGCCGCTGTCAGTGACCAAGGAGGTCAATTAGATTGTCATTAGGCTAATTAAGTGTGCCACGTCAGCGGCTTAACACCGGCGACCAAAACCGACGGCGGAGGGTCGCCGGAGTTGCTCGGGCTCGTGCTACAGGCAGCGGTTTGGGCCGCGGTCGGTCCCGTTGGAAAGCTGGCACTCTGCCGCATACAACGGTGCAAGCGGGGTTGCTGGGGACGACGTGTTGCGGCGACGGTGGTGGGCAAAAGCGGCGGCCGGAGCAGCGTAGCACGGCAGGGCGCTATGCTTTGCTAGCGAGTGAGATAAGAGGCTAGGCGAACTCCTAGGAGGTCGGGGAGCTCGCTGGTGCCACTGAACAAGTGGAGGTGCTCAGGGGCAAGAACCTTCTCGGCCATGGCGGACGGCGGCGCTCGGCCAAGGTGGAAAAGCTGGCTAGGGAAAGAAAACGATGTGGATTCCAGGGGAAAAGGAGAGTGGCTCACGTAGGGGCTGGCAGAGGAGACGGCGAGGCCGGGGAAGCTAGGACGGCGACGAATCGGTCGACGGCGTTCGTCGGAGCAAACGAGGAAGATGGCGATGGTGACGAGGTTGCAGGGCATCCGCTGGCGCGTTGTTCGGCTTGGAGCTTCACAGCGTCGATGCAGAGCTAGAGGTCACGGCCACGGTGCAAGGGGACGGCGGTGGGCGTGGTGCTTTTGCGGCGGTGCACTCCGGCTTGTTCGGGCGGCCGTGAGAGAGAGAGAGAGAGCAGAGGGGAGGGGAGAGGCCGCAGGTGAGAGAGAGAGGTCAGGGGGTGAGTGGTGACCTGTGGTCGCCTCGGCCGAGGAGGTAGCACGGCGCGCGGCTGGGCTGATGGCTACACGCCTGCGCCCTTCCGCGCGAGGTGGGAGATGGTGGCGGCTCTGGTGGGCTGGCCTGTTGGCTGGGCTGCCAGCTGGGCCGGCTTCAGGTAAGGCTAGGTAAAACCTTTCCCTTTACCTTTTCTATTTTGTTTTCTATTTTTGCAATTTGTTTTGGTTTCGTTCAAAAACCAAACCATTTTCTTAGCTTCTGAAAATTATCATGTGGCTAGATATAATATATTCAGAGCCACTCACCATTTTTCATAATTATTGGATTCCTAAACTAGTTATTATGAATATAAATCCAATTCAAATAATTATTGGTTTGATTCAAAGTCCCAAAATAATCATTTCTGAGATTCAAAAATATTGGTTTGAGTTTTAGCTCTTGCCAATATCTTCAGAGATTAATAGGAACATTTTTGTTGGGCTCATTTGAACGATTTCAATGCTAATCATTTTTAAAAGATTTTTGAGGCTTGAGAATTCCCTCAATTCAATTTCACTGGAATTTAGACATGATGCGTAATGCACTCTGATGCAACTATTTGCAAGCAACATTCTAGGGCGGTGACAATCATGATGGATGCCAAGTGTGTCCACCCCCGGTTGGCGCGGCCTACGGAGATGCCCCAGCCTGACGAAGGGTGGTCTCACGCGAAGCTCGTTGACGATCGAGCAAAGTTGGTGCTGGAGAAGATGAATGCCGACCTGAAGCCGGGCAACGCGAAAGCGGCAAAGCTGACGGGGGCCGTGCGACTGACGGACATCTTGATGCAGCGGGTGGCTCCGCTTCAGGAGCGCTCGCGTCCCTTATGGATGCTTGGGGGCGTAGACGACAAGCTTCGCATGAATCCAACGGCTTTGGCTGATGAGGATCTGGCCGTAGCTCTCTGCCTCTTGGTTGGGGACGACAAGGAGCACCCGCTGAATGCCCTGTCCCCTTGTTCCTCCGCAAGGACAGGGCGCAGGTGGTAGCTGCTATGCCCACCTTTGACGGACGCGGCCTGGTGCCAGCGCTGCTCCCTATGGTCTAGGGGCGATGGCACCGGTGGACGTGTCTTTCGGTGACTCCCGCAGAGGATTAGGAGAGGAAGAAGACGAGGAGCATGACTCGGAGGCGACCCTCGAGGGGACAGGGGAGACCTCCCCCTCGCACAGGGCGGACATCCTCCGCACCTTGCCAGACGACGACGAGGATGACGATGACGATGCCCCCTGGGGACGAAAGAGCCACTCGCGGTAGGGTGTCCCGTGCGAGCCATGCCCCGACTCCTGGAGGGGGCCCCGGTCGAGGTTCCGACAAAGAGCAGGTCGTCGTTGATCTCCCGTGAGGCTGCTTCTGGCCAGGCGACGCCTGGAGCCGCCTCTAGCCCTTCTGCTGCACCTTATTTTGCTCCTGGACCTCTTGTAGCTGTGCCCCGGGCCACGAGGCTCTCGGGCTTCAAGCTCAGCAAGAGGAAGGTGGACTACACCGCGGTAGACCAGCAAGTGTCCATGCTCCACCTCGTTCTTGATTATGTTGCCGGTACATGACGTTCTCCTTCGATTGGCTAGGCCACTTCCTGCGGCGAAGAAGAGGAAGGCGGACGCGGTGACGTCGTCTGGGGCCGACTCATCTGGCGCGGCCGCTCCTTCGCCCGTGGGGAGGGGAGGCGATGACATTCGCACCTCCCCTACCTGGTCATCCTCGCGAGGCCTGGAAGAGCGCCCTGGTGGGGAGCCGGTCCCCATGGCCCCACTGGCCCGGGAGGCGTTGATGCCTGACGCTGCTGCTGAGGTACCCAAGGCTCGGGAGCCCCTAGTCTCCCTAGCCATGGCTACGCTGCCGCCTCCTCCTTCTGCTGCGCCGCTGGTTCCAGGTCCTTCTGCCTCCTCCGATGTCTTGGATCGCGCCCTTTCCGAGATGGCCCAGCTGCGTGAAGACCTCCAGCGCACCAACTCCCATCTCGTAGCCGGGCGCCTGGAGCTGGTTCCCCGGCTGGCTTCATTCTGACACCTCTGTCCGAGTGACGCTGAGGCGGGTCGTGGCAGCCTATGAGGAGGAGAAGCGGGCCGCTGCCCAAGCCGCAACCGCTCGCGAGGTGGCGCTGAAGGATGTCGTGGCTGCCTAGGACCGCTACAAGGCACTGGAAGTCGAGCTGAAGGGTTTGCCCGACAGGGACGCCGAAGAAGCTCGCAACTGCCAGGCGAAGGAGGAGAGGATGAAGGCTCAGTAGGACACCATCAGGGACCGCGACACCGAGCTAGTGCGGTTGGCGGAGGCGCAGACCACTGAGCGTGGTCGGCTGGAAGCGCTAGAGCAGAAGGTGAGGGTGGAGAAGGCCGAGCTCGATGCCAAGGCGAAGGTCCTGGCCGAGGACCGTGCGGCCTTTGCATTCCTCGAGGAGAGTTCTCGTGTGGCGCTGAAGGCACTCTATGAGAAGGGCCTGGAGAAGCCGCTGATTACCGACGAGGACGCCCCGCCCAACTGCTTCCTTACTTGGTCGAGGCGCTTGAGGAAGTCGTGAGTGGCGTCAGCCCCATGGCAGAGGTAGAAGCTCACGTCCTTTCTTCCGCGGCACTGACGTGTGTCTTTAGCCACCTCCACCTTCATGACCCTGATGCCAATCTTGACGAGTTGCTGGAGCCTGTGGAGAGCGAGTGCTTCGCCGCTGCTGCATAAGCCGTGAAGATCCAGGTGGAGGCCTTGCTGGGGAAGTTTCGCGCCTTCGCTCCTGCGCCCACGGCAAGCGGTGTTGCTGATCCTGCGGCCTCGTGAGGTGGTACAGGTGAAGGCTGTCAGTGTTCTGGGAACGGGGGTCCCCAGACTTGCCTGCCTGCGGCCTGTGGCGTGGCTCAAGCAGTGGCCCAGTACGGCCCGTCTACATCGACCCAAGCTCAAGACCCTTGCGAGGGGCCAAGCCTCACGGGGCGGACGACGCAAGGCTTCCTCAGGGGCGGCCTCACCAGGCAGGCTCGTGAGGAGGCGGAGGATAAAGGCAAGGAGTACCTTGCTTGGTGCTCATGACGCAAGCCATGACAATCGAGACCAGGCGGGCGCCAGGCGGGCGCCAGGCTGTGCCGTGTCCTCGTTTCCTCTTTGGTGCAAAGGGGGAAAGCGCATGCGCGGAGTACCAAGGCATCAAGCAAAGGTTACCATATCGGTGCAACGAGACCAAGACCAGCAGAGTGGCAGGACGGAGGTCACCGTGGAGCCCAAGACGGCGTCATCGCTAGTGCCTTTGGCAGCCGAAGACCAACTTTAGTCAGGATAGCTTGTACTAGTTGTTCCCCTTCAAAATGGCCGTTGTTGGATCCCTTCCCGCTCAATATTTGGGAAGAGGACCGGGGCCTCTATAAATAGAGATAGCCACCACCGTAGAAAGGGGATCGAGTTTTCACCAAGCCAACAGAGACCGAATCCACCCAAGTAGAACACCGCACCAGCTCAAGGACACCCCTCGCGAGGCTGTTCTTCCTCTGTACTGTTCATCATCAGCCCCACAGGCAATCCACCACACCACACATTAGAGTAGGGTATTACACCACAACGGTGGCCTGAACTAGTATAAACCTTGTGTCCCTTGTGTTGTTCATCGTGTAGCTTAGATTCACGGTGAGGCGTTGGGACGTGGATCGGTAGGAAGTAGATCTTCGTGCGCACCCTAGAGTTCGAACCTTAAGGGTTTTGCCGGAACCCGATATCCGACATTTGGCACAACAGGTAGGGGTCCGCCGAAATCCTCTTTCCGCTGACCTACGTTCCACTGCTTCGTCCCATCGATGTCCGGTGACCCGACGGCCAACGCCGACCACACGGCGGCATGGCCTGCCCACGCCGCGCTGCCTGCCCAAGGTGACCTCAACCCCGCGCATTAGGCAGCCCGCGCTCCGCGGAACGCTATGGGGCGCGGGCGACATGGTCAAGTGCCACAGGCCCTCACCCCACGGTAGGTGCGATCAGCAGCAAGGGCCTCAAAGCACGCCATGGCCATAGCACCGCACACCCGACTGGAGCAGGCGAACATGAAGGCCGTGCTCACGGTGGCTCGAGAACCACTACGGTGCAGGCTGCAAGAAAGCGGCCATGACGTGCTGCTGGAGCGTGTCGCCGAGCTTCTGGATGCCGATGCTTTGGGGGCGCCTCCGTTCTGCGTCCAGCTTCCACCCTAGGCCCCGGGCGGATCACACAGCGGGCCCATCCGCGCCCGTGCGCCCTCAGGCTTACCCCAAGGCTTCATCAACACCAGCTCGACCATCAGCGCCGGGCGTCTAGCTGTACCAGCACCGCCCCTGGTGAGTGAGGGCATGCGCATCGCTGCCTACGGCCCGAGCGGGCCGCCTCCCTATCACCCCTAGGATGGTGCTTCGAGCCAAGCCGCGTGGAGCGTGGGGCACTATGGCGAAGTCTTCGGGGCGGCGACCTCGGAGGCTTACGTGCCCCACATGGTGGATCGGGAATACGCACTGGAAGAAGACCATGGCTCGTTCCTCAGGACAGGCTGGGAGGAAGAGACGCCAGAAGCTGAGCCATTTCAGGATCCTCAAGGCAGCCTTGCCAACCGCGCCGGTGGCAGCAGCTATCGGGTACTGCTAATTCCTCCGGAGCAAGCTTATGGTAACCATGGGTCGCAGGAAGTCCAGGTCATTGCAGCGGAAGGCTGCCCCAGTTCCGCAGCCTCCCTTCCGCCAGGAGGAGTGCACTGGGGGCTGCAGGAGAGGGGCTGGGAGCCGGGCCCCTCCCCACGGCGCGCGGAGCAAGGTGTTTCCAGGAGGTAGGCCCTCTGTTGGGGAGGTGCCACAAGGCCTACCCCCGGCAGAGGACCGTGGTCATCGGGAGAACTGCTAGCGTCCCCTTTACCCCATTGGGGTCATCCTTGGTTTCCGCTTGCTCTCAATGGCGGTCGAGGGTGGTGCAAGGTGGGGCCCTCATCTGGCGATATGAAGCAAGGCCGATACCTGTGAAGAAGGCCCAGTGCCTGTGAAGCTCGCCGCCCGTGACACTCACGTAATAATGAGTTGGGGCTGTACATGCCCCGGAGTCTTCGGAGAGCCGCCCTCGGGCCTCGGGGGCTCCCTCCCACGCCCAGTGGCAGCACTTAGCTCTACGCTGGTGAGAAGACGTCGAAAACTAGACTAGGTGCCAGACGCGGCATTTTGCTTTTCGCTTCCTTTTATGTGGTCAAGCTTTCTCGCTTCAGATTTAAGTTGAAGTTGAATTTGTGTTTGCGTATGCGGGGAGGGGCGTCTTGTCTTGTTCGCGTGATTTCTCGTATTTCGGTTTCCGCCCAAGTTGGAATTCGCACTAGCCGCCTTCCTCTCGCGAGCCACTCGTGGGCGGGGCTGGGTTTGGCACCCTCGCGCATGCCGTCCCATGGCCAGCGCTCGCTCTCGCGAAGCCCTCACGAAATGGCCAACAGGTCTCCCGAAGGACCCTTGGAGAATCACCACAAGCCTACTCAGGGCTCGCCCAGGATAAAGGTAAAATCACAGCAACTAACCCATTGCAGGGCCCGTAACATCATGCGGGCGCCCATTCGTCGCTGTCCTTAACAACGCATGGACAATAATCCTTTTTACATGAGGGGCTTCCCCTCCCAAAATGCTCTTACAACCTTCAGGGCCACGCCCGAGCTTTTTCCGCATAGGATAAACAGCAGGGGGCACAGAATCAATCGGACATGTCGCTCACAGCATCCTCTTGATCGTCTCCGCAAGCATCGCTGGCGCCACTGTCGCTATCGCTGGCTTCACCATCGCCGTCGTTGGCACCACCTTCACCGCCGTCCACCACGTCACCTTCATCCGCAGCAACTACCACCCCGTCATCATCAGAGGTGAAGCCCCGGTAAAGTGCATCCACGTTGTCCTCCACCCACCGCGCCAGGTCACCTCGAATGGCCACGGGCACCGGAGCAATGACGGCGTCAAAGTCAAAGTGAGGATCCCTATCCTGAAGGTGGCTGAAGACACAAGAGAACGCAAATGCGAGCAGGCCGTGGCTCCTCTCCTCAACAAGCAGGCGAGCTCCCTCAGAGTGATTCTCCAGATGCATCACCACGTCAGTGAAGAACTAGAGATTGCCGGCATAGTTGGTCACATGAGGTTGCAAAGCGGTCGCGTCACAGATATTGCCTAGGGCCATGTTGGCCCTGTTCCCGAGCATTTGGAGCATGGGTCCATGCATGTGCTCCAGCGTCTGCTGCTGGCGAATCTCATCTTTGTTCTGCCGCGCAATGGACTCGGCATCATCGACCCTTCGTTGGGGGAGAAGCATCTCAGCACGAGAGGAGGCCAACTCAGCCTGCGTCGGGACTAGGGCGGCTACGGTGGCCTGCGCGCGTTGCGTCGCATCAGCCAGCTTGGTCCTGAGAGCGCCAGTCCTGCCCGCAGCCTCAGCCGTAATCAGCTCCAACTTCTTGCCATACTCACGCACAAGACCCGCGCTAACTTCTGCCACGCGGCGGTCGATATCTTTTTGGATTTAGGCCTCCCGCGCGCCAACGTCGTCCTCTGCCTGGGTAACCTAGCGCTCCCTCGTCTCCAACTGTTCAAGATCGAGGTTGCGCTTGGCAGCCTTCAGCGTCAGCGCTTCCTCGCGCCTCCGAAGCTCCTCCTCTTCGATGGGCGTCCCCTTCAGCGATGCAAGGGCAGCTTGGCGCAGCTCCACTTGCTGCTCCAAGGAAGTGCTCCAGGCTTGGAGCTCCCATGCACCCTTCTCCGCGATCTCGTGTCGCCGGTCTGCCTCATGAGCCTCCTGAATGGCTCGGGAGCAGGCCTTTCGCGAGGCCACGAGAGATGCTTCGGCCTTTGCATTGTCAAAATCACGCTGATGACGCGCAAGGCTGATGGCCACCTTCAGCTTGCGCCAATCCTCTACCAGCCGCAGGCCTTTGGCTTCAAGACACGCGTCCACGTTTGCGAGCTCTCCACCGAGCTGGCCCATCGCTTCCATCACCTTCCGAAGAAACTCTTGGTGGATGGCACTGCGCTCCCGCGCTCGCTTGAGCACGTCGTTGATATCGTCCTCCGCCGCCGGTGTTGGCGGAGGGCCCTAAAGTGGTTCGCCCCCACCCGACAGGGGGCTGGGGGCTGACGCCCTCACAATCGCCGGACGGGCCCCGCAAGGGACCTAGGTCGGCGCAGACCCATCCTTGGAAGAAGAGCCGAAGATCGACTTCAACCATTCGCTGTCCATGACCAGATGAGGGGCCCGGGGCAAGCTAATCACGTCCTGGGTAAGGTCGGGAAATAAGGGCGGCGAGGACATGGGCTCGAGGCACCAAGCGGGCTGGCTTGCTTCCCCGGACGAATCCGCGTCAGGGGCGGCACGCGAGCTCGGGGCACTCAAGGTCGACGATGGAGGCGAGGCCAGAGGAAGTTGTTTCTTCATAGAATCCACGAGCTTGACAGGAGGGATCCTGAAAGGCCACCATCAGGAAAGAGACCAGCAATTGAGGAACTACAAGAATGTGGTGCTTACTCGTCCGTGGCGAAGTATTTCCTGTGCTTCAACGGGCGGCAGGGGCGATCACTGCCACTCGAAGCCTCCTTCCTCTTACGGAGGGCGTCGAAGTCTATGCGGAACCGACCCAAGCTCTCTTGAGGGCTGGCTCGTGGCGTGGATGAAGAAGCACCAAGGAGACCTACCTCAGGGGTGCTAGGCTGGGAGGAGCGGTCATGCGCCACTTCCTGGTGGCCTGCTGAGGCCTCGGGGGCTTCGGCCTCGGGAGTCGCGGGTTGCGTCCCCGCATCAACGACCGCCTCAAGACGGGTTTCGCAAGCTCCGGAGGATGATGCCTCGGGAGCCCCGCGTGACATCGGCATCTCGACACCAGATCCCTCAGCCTCCAGTGATGCTTGCCTCCTTGCACCACCTCCTGAGGCAAGATCTACATGGGCGATGTGGAGAGGAGCCACGACGACGGGATTTTCGGGAGGCCCTAGAGGTCGGCCGGGCGCAACCCCCATTCGTCAAAATGGGGCATATGCCTTGCGAACTTGGCCCTGCCCGAGCAAAGATTCAGGAGGCCTCCCCCATGCCAGATGTCGCCCGGAGAGGGGCCGCTTGTCAAGACCTCCAACACCTTCTTCAGCGTTTCAGGCGCAAGATCCTCCTCCTGAAGCCTCATGTGGTCCTGATACCCAGTCAGGGTCCACATCGGTCGGGAGTGGCGCTAGAGAGGAGCGATGCAACACTGGAGGAACTCCTTCACCACCTGGGGCGCCGTCACGCCAAGCACCCTCAACCTCTCGAACCGGCGCCAGACAAAGGCAAGATGGGGGCTCGCGAGCTTCTCTTGGCCCCAACCTAGATTGGGGATAGCAGGCAATGTCGGATGCGCGAGCAGGGGGCTGGGCACCCCGACATCCACATACAGCCACCGCGTCCGGAACCCGCTCATGGGAGGTGGAAGGCCAAAATCAATCCCCGAGGCGGCCGTCTCCAGCACGGCCTAGAAGCTCATGCACCCCGAGCACTGCAGTGGGTCGGTCAGGCGCAAGGAGAAGAAGTGGCGCAAGAGGGCAATGGAAGGGGCAATGCCCACCATGGCTTCACAGACGAAGGTGAAGATAGCAAGAAGATTAATGGATTAAGGATCGAGATGCATCATATGGATCTGGTAGTGGGAAAGCACCGCATTGAAGAAAGCAGAGAAAGGGGAACCAGGCCAGCCCACAGAGCATCGGCGAAGAATCGAACCTCCATGACGATCCTGTCAAAGGAGGTATGGGACGCAGGCCAAGCCATCATCCTTCCACACTCGTTAAAGCTGGAGGCGAGGGCGGAGCGGACCTTGCCCAAGGCTTCCGGGTTGAGTATCAGCGACCGGCTAATGGCGAGCGTGATTGCCGGAGGCGAGCTAGCCGAGGGCGTGGGCTTATTCCCTTTCTCCCTTTTTGTTGGCGCCATGGCAATGGAAGGGGGCAGAGCTCAAGTCAGATTGAGGTGGAAACAGAGGCTCAAGGAAGAAAGGGGAACAGGAAGCTTGCGGGCAGCAAGGGGGGAATAACTGTGTAAAGTTTCATGACCGCCTAGCCAGGCGGATATTGGGGGAGCATGGGGAAGCGGATACACCCACGTCCAATCAACCACCATGCGGCGACCAAGGCCGCAGGCTGTTGGGGCCCGTGGCGCTCTGCACTTGCCCTTTGGCTTTGCTGCTAAGCCAAGTCCGAGCGCGCCTTGGGCCCGGGGGCTACTATCGGCGTTCTGGGAACGGGGGTCCCCAGACTTGCCTGCCTGCAGCGTAGCTCAAGCAGTGGCCCAGTACGGCCCGTCTACATCGACACAACCTCAAGACCATCGCGAGGGGCCAAGCCTCGCGGGGCGGAAGACGCAAGGCTTCCTCAGGGGCAGCCTCACCAGGCAGGCTTGCAAGGAGGTGTAGAGATCAAGGCAAGGAGTACCTCGCGAGGTGCTCATGACGCAAGCCATGACGATCGAGACCAGGCGGGGGCCAGCCTGTGCAGTGTCCTCGTTTCCTCTTTGATGCAAAGGGGGCAAGCGCAGGCGCGGAATACCGATGCATCAAGCAAAGGTTACCATATCGGTTCAACGAGACCAAGACCAGTAGAGTGGCAGGACGGAGGTCACCGTGGAGCCCAAGACGACGTCATCGCCAGTGCCATTCGTAGTCGAAGACCAACTTTAGTCAGTATAGCTTGTACTAGCTGTTCCCCTTCAAAATGGCCGTTGTTGGCTCCCTTCCCTCTCAATATTTGGGAAGAGGACCAGGGCCTCTATAAATAGAGATAGCCACCACCGTAGAAAGGGGATCGAGTTCTCACCAAGCCAACAGAGACCGAATCCACCCAAGTAGAACACCGCACCAGCTCAAGAACACCCTTCGCAAGGTTGTTCTTCCTCTATACTGTTCATCATCAGCCCCAGAGGCAATCCACTACACCACACACTAGAGTAGGGTATTACACCACAACAGTGGCCTGAACTAGTATAAACCTTGTGTCCCTTGTGTTGTTCATTGTGTAACTTAGATTCACGGCGAGGCATTGGGACGTGGATCGGTAGGAGGTAGATCTTCGTGCGCACCCCAGAGCTCGAACCTTAAGGGTTTTGCCGGAACCCGATATCCGACAAAGGCAATACCACCACGGGAGCGGAGCCCCTGGCGGGCGACAGCGGTGTCCGAGGATGATTTACTTGTGGCTTCTTTCCTACTTAATTCCTGCAACGTGCACCATGCCTCATGGAGGCGTTTAAACTTGCGTGTGGTATTGTGAAGACAATTATGGCTTGTAATATTTGCTTCGAGATTTTGCAGTTTTCTTCCTATTTGCTTTACGTTCTACGTCGGCAGAGCCCGGCCCCGCGCATACCTCAGCCGCCGTTGGCCCCGACCGGATCACTAGGACGGGACCAAGGAGAGAGGGGCTACGTGACCAGTTAGGCTCCTGAGTCGCGATGCTCAGGAGTCCCCCTTGACACGCAAACAACTTATAGGAAGCAAACGTACGGGTAGATCTATCGTTCTACGTCGGCAGAGCCCGGCCTCGCGCATACCTCAACCGCCGTTAGCCCAGACCGGATCACCAGGACGGGACCAATGAGTGAGGGGCTAAGTGACTAGTTAGGCTCCTGAGTCGTGATGCTTAGGAGTCCCCCTTAATGTTCAAACGATCTTCATACCTTGGCTCCACTCGGGGAGGGGCACGCGACGACCAGGTCCGGAGGACCTGGCTAGGTGGCGTATGCTCGGGCGTGACTCAGGTGCAGCCCCCGTGCCCAGCCCCCTCGCGCGATGCTCCCGAGGGGAGGTGTTGCGATGAGGCCAGACACTGAGCTCTAGCCTCCCTGAGGTTGATACGGTCGTGTGGCCACGCTCAGTTGTTTATCACCAGCATGGACCATAGCGCTTCCGTACGTGTACGGGCATAGCTGCTCCTTGGCCGTGTAAATGCCGGCAACGCTGAGCATGGTACTTCCAGCAGTGCGTGGGAGGGCTCCCTCGAGGAGAGCCCCGGGGCATCTCTGCCCATACGACACGTGGCTTGCACGGCAGGGCTAGACAAGGTGTATCTGGGCACTCGTGAGCCAACGCAGGACTCACGAGGCCCTACCTCAAGGTGGGTTGCGCCTGGTCTTGGGGCTTTGACAGTTGTGTGTTCCTGCAAGATGGTTAGGTATGAATGCTCTATGTCATCAGGTCTCGGACCTCAAGCAAGCTCAGCCACTGCTGGTTTGCTAGGTTGCGATGCCGTGCTCAAGCAAGGGGGTGAGGGCTGGAGAGCCAGTAAGAGCTCCTGAGTCGCGATGCTCAGGAGCCCCCATTTTAACGCGCAAGAGAATTGTATGAGAGAGGGACGGACCCGTGGTAGGTGGCAATCGAGCAGGTGATAATCACAGGTAGGTTAGGCATGAAAGGCAAATCAGCTTAGGTAAATGCAAGATGGATAAATGCCGCTGGTTCGGACCCAAGTGGCTTGGGAATGATGCAGCTCGAGGGGCGCCCCAGCAATGTAAGCTAAAGAAAAAAAGAGATACATGCCGCAGGGATGGACCCACGCGGCCTGGGAATGTTGGGATCTACGGTAGGGTGCGCTGACTGCAAATTAAAATTTGCTACGTCCAGAACAACCAAGAACATGCTACGGGAGATGGATCATAGTTCGTTACCACTAGACGCATAGTGCCGTGCAGCGGAAGAAGAGTTGGGGCAGCGCGTCCGCGTGGATCGTCTCCTCCTCGTCCGATCTCCCTCGAACAGCCGATCGTCCGATCCCACATACAAGTTCGCCGAAGCGGCGCAAGTGCACCTCCTCTAACGGTATCCGTGCATGTAGCAGGATCATTGTGCGGTGGACTGGTAGGTCCGATCACACAGTCGGCGGTGAGTGGAGATGGCTATTCGCAACACATGCAAATCCTAATGACAGCGCCGAAGCTATCAACCGCATGAGTGTGCCGCACCTCCACTTTATATAGGCGTCCGTCGCGGGCACAACACTTGGGCCTCGCACGAATCCTAAAGCCCACATGTGTACTCGTCCACAATCCGAATACATCTCAGACCACATCCGACCAGTGTCCTTGGATGCAACCTCGTAGGTTCCTTCCCTTATGCGCGCGACCCCTTAGGTTCAAGTCAGCTTGGTCGCAGTTTGGATCACCTGCGAACTGCACGGTTGGTAGCAGCCTCTAGCAAGGCATGCCGAAACACCAAGCAGACCATGAAGCTGGTTAGGCAAACCTGTACATCATACTTCTGTTCCCTTTGCCATAGGATATATGTTGTCGTGCTCAAGGCGAGTCTGTCATCCTTGTGGTAGCCCGACCTCTTTCTCGTTCCAGTGATGCCGACCACTATCCAGACTATCTCATAATCCTTGTCGCATGGCCATGCTTATCCTGGTCGGATCACATGAGGGGCCCAGAGCATATCTCTCCTGATCAGAGGGGCAAATCCCATCTTGCTCGACCTTGTCTGGCAGCATGGGTCTGGACTAGCCTGAAACCTACCTTTGTAACTACCCAGTTACGGAGTAGTGTTTGGTCTGCCTGACGGTGTCCTGGACTTGGGGGTACTCACCACGTCGTCTCCCGATCAATTAGATTGGGCCGAGGACCCCCACGGCAGTATACTCATGGGCCAGTTCGGACAACTCCTGCCGCACACAAGGAAGACTCCCCAAGACTTGGCGCCCAAGACAAGGACTCTCCTAAACCCTAGGCCTCCGGTGTCTTATATGAACCGAGGCAAGGCTAGTCAATAGACAATCTCATATTCATTATTATCATCTCGTGGTAGACATATGTACTCTGTACTATCCCCATATGAATACAATCAAGAGCAGGATGTAGGGTATTACCTCCATCAAGAGGGCCCGAACCTGGGTAAAATCCGTGTCCATGTTACCATTGCTCCAAGACGCCTAGCTTAGGACCCCCTACCCGAGATCCGCCAGATATTGAACCGACATTGGTGCTTTCATTGAGAGCCTATTGGGTGATCGTCGTGGAGCGATGGGATAATCAGGTGATATTTTTTCAGTTAAATCTATTCGCATGAACTACCTTGTTTTTGCAAAATTATGGTCGTTTATTCGTACTGCTCTATTTGCAGTTAAATTGAGACCAGAAAAGTATTCGGCGTCTGGCACTACATCAGATCCACGCCGTAGTTGAGTCACATGGGCGTGCACGCAACGGACTGCGGAAGATCAATGCAGTAAAAAAATTCCATCAAACGGCGCCCCAGCCGAGGAAACCACGCCCGAGTACTCCTCACGTGGCGCACGTGCGGCGGACAAGAGTTCGTCCCGATGGCCATCCAGGGAGATTCTCTCCCTTCTTTCTTTAATTCCTTTTTCCTTATTTTATTCTGACGCTTACGCGGCCGCTGATCATCCACTAATGGTGTCCTTTACTTACTAAAAGGAGCAGTAGTTTGCTTTATTTATAAAGCGGGGCAAAAGCCTTGTTCGGTAAAAGGAGCAGTACAATTGATTGCCAGTTTTGCAGCCGGTCTCCATGGATATTGATGACTACTAGTCCAACTAGTACTACCACGTGTATACTCGATCACACGTGCAATCTCCAATTCCTTGTGATAATTGGAATTATTACAGTACAGATTGGTTTCTCTTACTTGCTGCCGTCTACTACAGCCGTCGCTGCAACTGCTCAGGATAATGCCAGGTTTTATTTTTCCTAGCTAACAGTTTACAATGCCAAATATCTTTCGGTTGGTTTGTACTGCATTATTGTTGCAGAGATATTCTACCAACGTTTGTACGTAACGGTGGCCTGTCCGGCCTCTCGCCGTTGCCAGACTGGCTGATCTTGGTCAACATCGTCATGCCACAACGGCGAGCGCGTTTTGCGCTGGCTATGTGTGTCGCACGCAGTGCTAGGTCCCAAGGAGTACACAAGCCTAGCATGGCCAGTATCGCGTAAACCCGAGCACGCTATTCACGAATGGCAGCCTCATCAAGTATTTGGACTTTTTGTCTGCAGTCTGACAAATGCCGCATTTACAACTGGATCTGCCCTATAAAATATAGGTCATCGACTTCGACTACATCACACGGTCACTTCAGCAGGCCGATGTCGTCATCCCAATCGGCGTAAATCGGCGCGCTTGATCACATTGTTGGTCGAATTGCCATACCGACATGATCGGTTGCCTCCGAGACTTCCGCATCGTTGAGAGAGCTCTACCTCATCGAGTGTTCGGCACACGGGCCATATTTCTTTTATTACTCACTTTGCATAAATTATTAATTATGCAACGATTTTTTATTATTATTACTCTTATCTCCAGCTTGCACTATTTTCTGTGCACAGATAAATGACCTGGGTTGGGCAGCGCTTTCACCTCGGCTGGTCCGGGGCTTCGTCATCACTTCATTAACCCACACCAGGGACTTCGGTGTCATACCGCCGGCATGCTCCATCGCCTCGGTCGGACTGGGGTTCCACCTCGCCACATTGGCCATATGTAGGATTGAAAATATGTCTAGAGGGGGGTGATTAGACTACTTGACCAAACAAAAACTTATCCTTTTCCCAATTTTAGTCTTTGGTAGATTTTAACTAACTTAGCACAAGTCAAGCAATCTTAATACAATTCAAGCAAGCATGCAAAGAGTATATGAGTAGCAGAAAGTAAAGCATGAAACTTATAAGAATGTAAAGGGAAGGGTTTGGAGAATTCAAACGCAATTGGAGAAACGAATGTTTTTGTCGTGGTTCCGATAGGTGGTGCTATCGTACATCCACGTTGATGGAGACTTCAACCCACGAAGGGTAACGGTTGCGCGAGTCCACGGAGGGCTCTACCCATGAAGGGTCCACGAAGAAGCAACCTTGTCTATCCCACCATGGTCGTCGCCCACGAAGGACTTGCCTCACTAGAGGTAGATCTTCACGAAGTAGGCAATCTCCTTGCCCTTACAAACTCCTTGGTTCAACTCCACAATCTTGTCGGAGTCTCCCAAGTGACACCTAGCCAATCTAGGAGACACCACTCTCCAAGAAGTAACAAATGGTGTGCTGATTTTGAACCCCTTGCTCTTGTGCTTCAAATGATAGTCTCCCCAACACCCAACTCTCTCTCACAGGATTTGGATTTGGTGGAAAGAATATTTGAGTGGAAAGCAACTTGGGGAAGGCTAGAGATCAAGATTCATATGGTAGGAATGGAATATCTTGGCCTCAACACAAGTGTAGGTGGTTCTCTCTCAGAAAATGTATGCTAAAAGAGTAGTTTCGTTCTGATGGCTCTCTCCACGAATGAAGAGGAGGTGGAGGGGTATATATAGCCTCCACACAAAATCTAACCGTTACACACAACTTACCAAACTCGGTGGGACCGAATTGAGAAACCCGGTCGGTCCGATTCAGCAAATCTACTGACCTTTAGGATTTTCGGTGGGACCGACATGCAACTCGGTAGGACCGATATGATTAGGGTTAGGGCATAACTAATCTCAGTGAGACCGATTACACAAACTCGATGGGACCGATTCTGGTAATAGGCTAACCAGAGAGTTGGTCAGGTAAACTCGGGGGGACCGGTTTGCTCATTTCGATAAGACCAAAATGTTACGAAATGGAAACAGAGAGTTTACATTGCAATCTCGGTGGGACCGATCGCTCATCTCGGTGGTACCGAAACGTTACGAAGGGAAACAGAGAGATTACAATCCCATCTCGGTGAGACCGAGATCCCTATTGGTGAGACCGATTTGCCTAGGGTTTGTGGCAGTGGCTATGACATCTGAACTCGGTGGCGCCGGATAGAAAGAATCGGTAAGGCCGAGTTTGACATTTGGTTCAGGTCATATGTGGATGTGAGAAAGTAGTTGAGGGCTTTGGAGCATATCACTAAGCACTTTGAGCAAGTAAGCCATTAAGCAACACCTCATCCCTCCTTGATAGTATTGGCTTTTCCTATAGACTTAATGTGATCTTGGATCACTAAAATATAAAATGTAGAGTCTTGAGCTTTGAGCTTGAGCCAATCCTTTTGTCCTTAGCATTTTGAGGGATCCACTTTTCTCATTCATGCCATGCCAATCATTGAGCTTTCCTGAAATATTTATCTTGAAATAGCATTAGCTCAATGAGCTATATGTTTTTAGGAATTACCAAAACCACCTAGGGATAGTTGCACTTTCAATCTCCCCCTTTTTGGTAATTGATGACAACATATAGATCAAAGCTTCGACAAATGATAATAAGAGTGAGAAAACATTGTCGCTTTGAGAAGTATGTGGTAAGCAAGAGCTCCCCCTAAATTTGTGCATAGTTTAAGATTTGCTTTGGACTGCAAATGCACAAAGGGTTAGGCTCATGGGTTACTCTTCCATGTCACATGCATCATGATGGAGCGCTCAAAATGATAATAGTTAAATACATGCACTCATCACCAAGCAAAGTGAATGATCATATAGGGATAAAAGGATAATTTCATCCAACAAGCATTATGGTAGCATATGATCAAACACATGATCATCCAAGTATCTCACAAACGCATAAAGTATCTCAAACAAGCAAATAAACTTCAACCACCAAAACAAGAGAGAATAAAAAGCAACGCTGTCTCTCGAAGCCTATGATCTATACATTTTCCTCCCCCTTTGGCAACAAGTTACCAAAAAGTTCATAGAAAATGCATAGCACTAAATCGTCTCTCAGGCTTGATCTTCTGGTGGTGGTGTAGAGATGGCTCCTTGAACGAAGACTTCAGTAGATGTGGATGGAGCTGGAGGAGTAGGTGCCAAAGCTGGTTGCACAGAAGTTGTAGCTGGTGCACATGAAGTGGCTCTAGTGTCTGGAACAGGCACTGCAGCTGATCTCTGGCTCTTGGGCACTCTGGCAAAAGCATCAGTAGTTGTCTTGCCCTTCCTCTCCTGCATGTCATCCTGAAGTTGCTCAACAACTAACTGTATCTCAGTAACCTTTACATCCAAGTCATAGAAGTTTTGCTCGATGATTCTCTCCAGGCTCTCCTGGTTTTCAGTCAGGGTGGCCAGTCCCTTCTCAATCCTCAGAGTGGAGGCAATCAAGTAGCCAAGCTGATCCTGCTTGCTCTTCAAGAAGTACTGATATGCCTCATCAATGGTTAGCATCTTCGTAGCCTTTTTAGTTCTAGCCTTCTCCCTCTTTGCTTGTGCTTGCACAGAAGATGGTTCATCTTCATCCATGACCACTGTGTTGTCCTCAAAATCTGGATATATAGGCATGTGATCCTTGTCCAAGAGGTATGTGCCTGTGCCCATCTTGGAGTTGATGAGCTCCTTGATCTGTGGGGGCATATCCACAACTTCTATTCTGATTTGCAGCAGTCCTCCTGATAGTTTCCACTATGAGGCTCATCACCTTGAACATTTGAGGCACATCAAAAATGTGAAGTAGGTTGATGGCATGGCCTCTGGTCATCTTGTGATCTCCAGATTTAGGCAAAGGAGTGTGCCTGAGGATCTAGTTGATGGTTGGCAGTCCTGACAGAAGGTAATGTACTGAGCCAAACTTGTGTGTCTCAATAGCAGCCTCTGGGATCTCTCTGTACATGTGTGCCATGGAGTTATGATCCTTCTTCTTCTTGGCATAGACATCCAAGTCATCCTCATTTTCCTTAGGTGCATATCAACTTTGCCCATTCTTCAACGGATGATTGGTACCTTGTACCATCAGACATCCAGATGATCCTTCCATCTGGGTAGAAGTGAGCTGTGGAGTAGCACTGCATAATAAGCTCATCGTTCCACTTTGTGAGCTTCTGCCCAACAAAGTCATCTACTCCAAAAGCATGGAAACTGTCATAGACTCCTGGATAATGTTCTTCATTGGCCCTGATGTATTTCCAGTCCACCCATCTCATCTCACAAACAATTGGCTTCTTGTCAAGCAGCACTGTCTCATAGAAGTCCAGTTGTTCCTTTGTATGGAACCTGTAGTCCACATCAGTTCTCCTCCTGACTGCATAGGGATCAGTCATCCTCCACTGCCTAATACCTGTATCCTTCCTCAACTTCATATCCTCAGCTACAGGATGAACATCATTGTGATCTGGAATTTTGGGCTTCAGCTTTCTCAAGACATGTTCCTCCTCATCATCTTCTTCAATAGCAGCTTCACGCATTGGGGCCTTGTTCTTCTCTGCAGCAGGAGAGTGCTCATGGTGTTCCTCTTGGGTGCAGATTTGGGCTTTGGAGCTGCTGCTTTGGGAGCTTCTTTGGGCTTTGATGAAGCAGCCCCTGACCTGATGGCATCACCCATAAGCTTTTGAGCTTTGGGTGCTGGTGCAGCAATCTCTTCCTCTTCTTTGTCTTCTGAGTCTCTCCTCATAGAGGGATTGCCAAGTACCTTGGCAGTAGTGGTTCTAACTCTCTTCTTCTTCTTGTCTTGGCCAACAGCTTCATCTTCTGACTCAAGGGTGAATTTCATGGTTTCTCCAGTGGCATCCTTTTTGGGTTTGGAAGTGGGAATCCTTCTTGCAGGTGCCTTGGTCCTCATACCAGACTTGGTGGCAGCAGCTGTGCCATACTCTTTCTTGAGCACCTTCTTCCTGGAAGTGGCCTCATCCTCAACAACCACATAGTCTTCATCCTCAGAGTCTGAGGTTTTCTTCTTTCTTCCTCTGGTGGCTGCCTTGGGTAAGTTGCTGGGTGTGCTCCTACTACCCTCATCATAGCTGCTAGAGGGACTAGTGCCCTCACTCACCTGAACCTGCTCCTCTCACTTGTTCTGACTGTCACTCTGATCAGACATATTGCAAACACTGACAGCAGACCCCGTGAATAGATATAAATGAGGTAGAATAGATGAGCATCACAAAATACAGAGGTTTTTGCAAAAGAATGAGTCAAAAACTTAGTATTAGTTTTCCACAAAAAGCATTTCAGGTCTACCGATTTGTAAACTTGGTGATACCGAAGCAGCTTTTGGAACCTAAACTAGTGACCTTGGTCAGACCGAGTCACAGTTCAGTGGCACCGAGACTGCTAGGGTTTCACAAAGTCCTGAACTCGGTCACACCGATTTGCAATTCTCGGTCAGACCGAGAATCACATGTTCAATGGCCATAGCCGAATCTGCGGTACCGAGTTCTACAACTCGGTTGGTCCGAGATGGTTTCGGCGGAAACCTAACCCTAAATTTTCAATTCATCTCTAATCTACGGAGTGTTTTCGGTGTATAATATGATCTCAATCGTGGCAAAATTAATGACAACACAATATGCTAGAGATTTGGAGTTCGGAGTAGCACAAAGATCAAGTCCATACCCTAGTTCAGCGATGGACTTGCTACGGCGGCAACGGCGGAGTCGAATTCCGTTGACGGCGGCGGAGACCAGCGGCGGGAGGCAGCTGGCGATGAGGAGGACGATCCGAAGACTCAGGGGAGGTAGAGCAGGCTGAGCGTAGGCCAAAGAGTTCGGAGAAATTTCCAAAATTAGGCCCGTGGATATATATAATCTGACCCTGTCGGTGTGGCCGAGTGGAACAACTTGATGTGACCGAAAAGTTCAAATCGGTTGCACCGAGATTGAAAACCTAGATCGACTTAGTGATCTCGGTATGACCGAAATGGGGAAATCGGTCAGACCGAAACGCACAAAGAAGTTTTGGAAGTTTAAGTCTATGACAAATCGAGGACTCTGAGTGCTCCTCATACAGAGTGGTTCGAATATGACTTGATCAAATTTTGTGATGTAGCATGAATAGAGTTTGAGACAAGAAAAGCATAGATAGGTAGAGAAGATTCTTAGGCATTCTTGTCCATCCACTTGGCAAAAGAAAAGAGACCATTCAATCAAAACAACAAATGGATGTCCTTGAATGAGTAGAGTATGCAACCAACATGCTCACACAATAAAATGGAAAATGAAATATGTGGCAAAGCATGCACAAGCAATTCTAGCATCTATCAAGGAATTGGTGATGACTAGGTCATCTATATATGAGTATATTGACTTAGGAGTCAAATGAGAACATTTTATCATAGGTCATACTCATCGTTTAAGCTCAAGTGCAGTCACCACTTTTACATAATGCATTGATGTGTTCACACCATTCGAGTTGCTTTGACTCAATTCTTAGAGTAAAGCTCCCCCGAGATGTGAGATCCCCCTTAAGAGGGATGAACTAACCTTGGGTTTTGTCGATGATGACTTCATGTAGATGTTGAAGATGCGGATGCTCAAAGTTGATGTAGATCATTTGGAGTAATCCTTTGGAGTGAGTTGCACTTTCAATACCTACACGGGTTAGTCCCACAAGGAACAAACAAGGATATCCATAGACATAGAGTGATGCACACACAAGATGATGTCTATGAAAGCATTAGGTTACCTTGTCCCTTGTCTTACCACCAAGAGGGTTTGTGACTCCTTGAACTAGTGCAAGATGTGGAAGTTGATTGCACTTGTTATTGCCAAAATGATATGAGTGAAATATGTTGGCTGAGTCACCCTCAAGAACTCTCTAGTTCTTCTTCTTCGGGATCCACATCATCTTGATGGGAATCCTTGGAGTTGTAGTTGTACTTGATGAAGTAGAACTTGATGTACTCTTTGGAACCCACTTGACCAAGGCTTTAGGAGCTTCTTCAAATGCATCAATCTCCTCTTGAAGCTTGTCCTTGCCTTTTTGCTTGTGGTCTTGTGGTGGAAGATCATCTTGGGCTTGTGTCCCTTTGAAGGAAGTAGGATCACACTTCTCTTGTTGAGGAACAAACTTCGTCTTGGGGTATTGATCTTCTTCCCACTCAACTCCATTGGCATTTAACTTTCGTTCAAAACCAACACCTTGGTTATTCCGGTGCCTTCCTTGCTTGCGTACAATTTCCTCGAGTTGCTTACTCCCGGCAAGGCTCTTGTAAACACCTTTCTCAATAATTCCCTTCAATAAGCTATTTTCTTACTCAAGTGTAACTTGGCTAAGAGAATCATTAGTGGAATCAAGAGAACTACTAGAAGCAACAATATTGGATTTAGCATGATTATTGTTACTACTAGAGGAAGAATCTTTCTTGTTCTTGTTACTAGACTTGAGTTGAGGCATGTAAGTAGATAAGAGTAAATGATTGGCAATGTAAGAAGAACTTTTCTTACAAAGATCATCATTAATTGCCTTTAAGAACTCATGCTCTTGCTCAAGGTTGAGCTTTTCAAAGCGTAACTTCTCATGAGTCCTTAAAAGTTCTCTATGATCTTCTAAGATAGTTTCATGAGCTAACTTAAGAGTGCTTAGTTCTTTAGTTAGAAGCTCAATCTTCTCCTTGTCATTGTCATTCGTTTTATCTTGATTAGCATGATTAATTGTCATTTCATCATAGTATTCATCACTAGAGTTGTCAACAAGTAAATCATCATCACCTAACAAGTCATCTTCATCACTATTGAAATCAACATACTCGGTGTGTGATACCTTTGGGCCTTTAGCCATGAAGCATCTTCCAAGTCCTTCATTTGGTGAATCAAATATGTAGTAGGAGTTGGTTGACACAAGTGCTAGACCGACAACACCTTCATCTTGAGTATATTCGTAGTCGGAGTGATAGCTTCTCTCGGAGTGATTGTCGGAGTCGGAGCCGGATACCCATTCACCAACATGAGCTTGATGTCTTCGTTTTGTGTAGCTCCTTGATGACTTGTCCTTCCTTTCCGAATCCTCGCTTCTCCGGGATGTTCTTCATCCATAACGATCATCTCTACTCCTCTCTCTCTTGGTGGTGATTCTTCTCTTGTACTTCTCCTCTTAGGTGATTCTTCTCTTCTTTTGTAGGGTGCCGTACACTCATTGGAATAGTATCCGGGTCTTCCACAATTGTAGCAATTACGCTCTCGACTAGAAGATCTTTTGTCATTGTAGGACCTTGACTGGGAGCTTCTTTGTTTGCTTCTACTCTTGTAGAATTTGTTGAAGTTCTTCACCATTAGGCTCAATTCTTCATTGAAGGTTTGTTTCTCACTTGATGATGTGGGAGCTTCACATGAGGCTTTGTAAGCACCACTTGACTTGTTGTGGAGCTCCTCCTTATCCTTGAGTGACATCTCATGAGCAACAATTCTTCCAATGACTTCCGTTGGCTTGCGATCTTTGTAATTGGGCATCATTTGGATCAATGTGCACACGGTATCATATTTTCTGTCCAAAGCTCTTCGGATCTTCTTGATGATGAATTTGTCGGTCATCTCTTCACTTCCTAAGCCGGCAATCTTATTTGTGATAAGAACAAGCCTAGAGTACATTTCAGCGACACCTTCACCATCCTTCATTTTGAACTTGTCAAGCTGACGTTGAAGTACATCCAACTTGGATTCCTTGACGGAGTCGGTAGTTTCGTGCATATCAATCAAAGTATCCCAAATTTCCTTTGCATTCTCAAGACGGCTGATTTTGTTGAATTCTTCGGGGCACAATCCGTTGAAGAGGATATCACAAGCTTGAGCGTTGTATTGCAGCATCTTCAACTCTTCCGTGCTAGCTTCATGGTTCGGTTCTCTCCCATCAAAGATTTCACCTAGCAAGTCAATACACACAATAGCCCAAACGGCGGGGTTATGTCCAAGAATATGAATTTTCATCTTATGCTTCCAACTAGCAAAATTAGTACCATCAAAGTAAGGACCTCTATGGTGATAATTTCCCTCGCTAGACACCATACTCTCCTAGGTTGTGAAACCAAGGCTATGACCACCAAAAGCTATGGAAATCAAAGCAAATGGAGACCAAAGCTCTGATACCACTTGTAGGATTGAAAGTATGTCTAGAGGGGGGGGGTGATTAGACTACTTGACCAAATAAAAAGTTATCCTTTTCCCAATTTTAGTCTTTGGCAGATTTTAACTAACTTAGCACAAGTCAAGCAATCTTAATACAATTCAAGCGAGCATGCAAAGAGTATATGAGCAGCGGAAAGTAAAGCATGAAACTTGCAAGAATGTAAAGGGAAGGGTTTGGAGAATTCAAAAGCAATTGGAGACACAGATGTTTTTGTCGTGTTCCGATAGGTGGTGCTATCGTACATCCACGTTGATGGAGACTTCAACCCACGAAGGGTAACGAATGCGTGAGTCCACGTAGGGCTCCACCCACGAAGGGTCCACGAAGAAGCAACCTTGTCTATCCCACCATGGCCGTCGCCCACGAAGGACTTGCCTCTCTAGCGGTAGATCTTCACAAAGTAGGCGATTTCCTTGCCCTTACAAACTCCTTGGTTCAACTCCACAATCTTGTCGGAGGCTCCCAAGTGACACCTAGCCAATCTAGGAGACACCACTCTCCAAGAAGTAACAAATGGTGTGTTGATGATGAACTCCTTGCTCTTGTGCTTCAAATGATAGTCTCCCCAACACTCAACTCTCTCTCACAGGATTTGGATTGGTGGAAATAAGACTTGAGTGGAAAGCAACTTGAGGAAGGCTAGAGATCAAGATTCATATGGTAGGAATGGAATATCTTGGCCTCAAAACAAGTGTAGGTGGTTCTCTCTCAGAAAATGTATGTTGAAAGTGTAGGTTCGTTCTGATGGCTCTCTCCACGAATGAAGAGGAGGTGGAGGTGTATATATAGCCTCCACCCAAAAAATCTAACTATTACACACAACTTACCAAACTCGGTGGGACCGAGTTGAGAAACCCGGACGGACCGATTCAGCAAATCTAGTGACCGTTAGGATTTTCAGTGGGACCGACATGCAACTCGGTAGGACCGATATGATTATGGTTAGGGCATAACGTAATCTCGGTGAGACCGATTACACAAACTCGGTGGGACCGATTCTGGTTATAGGCTAACCCGAGAGTTGGTTAGGTAAACTCGGTGGGACTGGTTCGCTCATTTCGGTAAGACCGAAATGTTACGGAAAGGAAAGAGAGAGTTTACATTGCAATCTCGGTGGGACCGATCGCTCATCTCGGTGGTTCCGAAACATTATGAAGCGAAACAGAGAGATTACAATACCATCTCGGTGAGACCGAGATCCCTATTGGTGAGACCGATTTGCCTAGGGTTTGTGGCAGTGGCTATGACATTTGAACTCGGCGGCGCCTGATAGAAAGAATCGGTAAGGCCGAGTTTGACATTTGGTTTAGGTCATCTGTGGATGTGAGAAAGTAGTTGAGGGCTTTGGAGCATATCACTAAGCACTTTGAGCAAATAAGCCATTAAACAATACCTCATCCCTCCTTGATAGTATTGGCTTTTCCTATAGACTCAATGTGATCTTGGATCACTAAAATATAAAATGTAGAGTCTTGAGCTTTGAGCTTGAGCCAATCCTTTTGTCCTTAGCATTTTGAGGGATCCACTTTTCTCATCCATGCCATGTCAATCATAGAGCTTTCCTGAAATATTTATCTTGAAATAGCATTAGCTCAATGAGCTATATGTTGTTAGGAATTACCAAAACCACCTAGGGATAGTTGCACTTTCACCGTATTATGTCACCACTTCGGAGTGCCGAGCTCTTCGCTCGGCCACATCGGGCTTGGGGGCTGAGACCTTGTCCCGCACCAAGCTCGGACCGCGTCATCAATGCCGAACACATTAACCAGCTAAGTTGCTTTCATGCTAAAAACTCTCAGTTTTAAATTTTGTTCGGTTCGACCAAGCATTATACCTTTTTGGCAAAAAAGTTGCTTGTGAAAAACTTCCTTGTCGAAACCTTGTTTGTGATACATAAATTCAAATACCCAGTTCACTTGGGGGCTTCCTTCATGAAGCCTTTCCTCTTGAAAATGATTACACTTGTATGGCTTCGTTCCTTGTTCGTGTATTACGCCATAATATGCACCATGTTGACTTAAGCGATTTGCAAGCTGGGTTGCCTTGCTCCTGTGTTTGCCCCTATGTTCCCGATTGTTCGGCTAGGATGTAAAGGGAGCACCTCTGCGATTGTCACGACCGGGTCCTCCAAGCTCTGACCTCAGACTGGGTGAAGCCGAAAGCTAGCGCTCTTATTGTTTTCAATTATTGTCAGCACACAACGGAACTCATGAGTACAAAAAATTTATTGCACAAGTCTCATAGCAGCAATGAGCAACCGAAGAAAGTATCGGTGGGGGTACTATTTTCTTCGAAGATGCTTCTTACACTTTGTTAGTAATATAGCATAAGTTCCATGAGCGCGCTCTGTCTGTTACAGCCTTACGGCTTGATTGCCTGGTTATCGGAAACACCGTCGATATTCTCGACAGGTGGAGTACATAACACTTTTCGGCCCTTGGCCGAAGAGGGAGAAGCCGACGGTCGGTTAAGACGTGTTTAAAGTTCGGGTGAACACAGATATGATATAAGTACTTCGGTACATACAATAATTATACATAAAATTCTTTTACCCAAGTCACTTGGGGGCTCTTAGATTTATGTGAGCTGTTTTATAATAAGTGTTCTTCTTCTTAGTCGTTGCAAAGTCTTTTTTCTATCACTCCTTTTCGACGCGAGTGTGTGGTCAATAGCCGGGGAGCCAAATTTCTCTCTCAAAGCCGCTAAAGTTTGCTAAACTGGCCTAATGAGAAGTACTCCGCCTTCGGGATAGGAGGTTGAAGCCGTAGGCTGACCCGCTTGAAGTCTTGAAATAGGATGTGTCATGTTAAAGCACGACAGAAGCATAATTCTTTTTTTTTCTAAGACCAATTTTCTGATTGGCACCGAACTATTAATCTAGTTCGGACGTCGAGTTTTTACTGACGCTTTTGGTTTTCCAATCCTATGGCACTTTCAACTATTTGTGTGTTTTCCGCATAAGTCCTGCAGTGCAACGCCGGACACCTTTAGAGATTCTGCAAAAATTCTCGGATATTGCTATATATGCATCAGTTTCGAATTGTATCTTCGGTCAATAGTTGGGTTGCCCGGCTCCTGTGCTTGCCTACTACATTCCGCTTTGTTCGGCTAAGTGTGCAAAGGGAGAACCACTGCGATTGTGCTTCCAGCTCACATGGTTAAGCACCTCAGTGGAGAAAGCTGAAAAATGACTGTCACAATAAAGCGTAAACTGGTCAGCGGTCCGATGACTGTATTAAATGACGGGCCCTTCATAACATTGGCCGAAGTGTTCACGGCTTAACCTCCCCTATCGCCGAACACTAACCGGGGGGCTACTTGCTGGCCTCCCAACTTTAAGCTCCTATGACTAAGTGAAAGTTATAAAGCCCTCATATCTGATTCCCTCGTTTCCGCTAACACAACCACCTTCGGGCACCGAGATGTCGGCTAAGGGTTGTTTTGTTATTATGAAACACCTCTAATAACATCTACAAGGGGGTAGAAGCCGACGATGGGCCACTTTCAGATTACAAACGGTCGCAATGGAGGTAAAAATTTGGGTTCATTTAGACCACAGAGTTTGGAAGTTTTCCCCGAACAAAATCCTCAGTATTTTCCTGCCACATTGATTGGAGCTGAGGTTTCATGATCATGCTTAGCATGAAAACCCAAAGAAAGAAACTGATAGCGGGATTATTTTCTTTGGAAGATGTTTCTTACATTATAAAGTAATATAACATATCTCTCCGCGTACCTTTGTTTATCAAACCGTATGGCCGGATTGCCTTGTTTGCCGTAAATCTTTGCCCTCATAAAGGCTTTATAAAGTGGGACAAACACTCCCCGGCTACTGGCCGAGGAGGTTTAAGCCGATGGTCGGTGAACAAAGTTTTTGTACAATGCGGATTCGAGTATTAATGATGTGGAGTACTTAGGTACGTAGAATAATTACACATAATTTGTTATTTTACTTCGGACATCGATCCTTAATTCGTCCACCCGTGCCCACATTAAGGCTCAGGAGCTACTGGGCTTCATGCTTATCATTTACAAATATTAAAGGGGTACATCGATCCCCTGATCTGGTGTTGCCACCCGACCAGTGTCTCTGGGGCTATTGCATTGACAATCCAATACAGAAAATTTAAAGTGCAATATAGTTTTCGAGGAGATTACTATCCTCAGGTTGGTCGGCCGCACCGAACCTGAGTCTCGAGGACTTTGCACACCACGTTTCTATTCCTAAGTATGCTGCCGAGCTGGGAATTGATCCTCGGGCTGATTTTATGAATCAACCTGAGTCTCAGGGGCTACTAGAGTCAGCGGTTTGATTTTTTTCCTTCAGGTGCATCCCGGATATTAGGCCAACACGCACCTTGAGGGCTAATGGCTATACATGTCGACAGATATTACATTGCATATTTCGGAATTAAATTCATAAAAATCAGCACATGGTCGAGGTGGTGCACCACCTCGGATACTGTCCGGCGTTGGTGCTTGTCTATAATAGACACCCCGGAAGCAGTCCGGCATAAAGCTCAGACGCTAGTGGCTGGCTACGTAGAGGGCATTTCCGGCATTAAGCTCGGCTAAACTCCTTCAACTTTTTTGAACCAGGGTGATCTATGACACCTTGCATATTGTCCGGCGTTGGAGCTTGGACATAGTCCGGCGTTGGAGCTCGGATGTTGTTCAGCATTGGAGCTCGGCTGTAACAATACTCCTCAGATACAGTCTGGCGGTGGAGCTCGGATACATTCCGGCGGTGGAGCTCGGATACATTCTGGAGGTGGATCTCGGATGCATTCTAGCGTTGGAGCTCGGAAGCGGTCCGGCGTTGGAGCTCGGAAGCGGTCCGGCGTTGGTGCTTGGCTGCAAAAGATACCTCGAATGCAGTCCGGTGTTGGAGCTCGGATGCAAGAGGACACTTCCGCCCGGGAACAACTCCAAACCCGAGGTGTGGCATAAAAATAACAAGGCATTAATAAATGCTGAAAACTTAAAGTGGCTCCTTGGATACCCGACGTGTAAACTCTTTGGATGCACTTCGGCGATCCTCAAGATCGAAGATGAGAAGATTTGTTGAACCAGTTTTCAAGACCGACGACCGAAGGCGAAGAGCGGTTCGGAAGAATCGAGGAGCGTCCCCAACTTGAAGACCAGTTTAGGGGCTACTGACGGTGTCCTGGACTAGGGGGTACTCACCACTTTGTCTCCCAATCAATTAGATTGGCCGAGGATCCCACGGCCGTATACTCATGGGCCAGTTCGGACAACTCCTGCCGCATACAAGGAAGACTCCCCAAGACTTGGCGCCCAAGACAAGGACTCTCCTAAACCCTAGGCCTCCGGTGTCTTAGATAGACTGAGGCCAGGCTAGTCAATAGACAATCTCATATTCATTATTATCATCTCGTGGTAGACATATGTACTCTGTATTATCCCCATATGAATACAATAGAAAGCAGGACATAGGGTTTTACCTCCATCAAGAGGGCCCGAACCTGGGTAAAATCCGTTTCCATGTTACCATCGCTCCAAGAGGCCTAGCTTAGGACCCCCTACCCGAGATCCGCCCGATATTGAATCGACACCGCCCAAAGCAGATCTGTCACCATCCCGAGTTCATGCGTCAGCTTAGGTCTTAGGACATTGAACGTATGTTGTACGAGGGACTCATAGTTGACATATCGCTGCGTCTCATAGTTGGGTCTGTCCGACTCGGACCTTATCTCGACTCGGATCTGACTACGCCTAATCCGACCAAACCTTTCCAAGTCCATATTATCCGGTTAGCATCCAATGCTCCATGGCTAGTGAGACCAAGCCATCGATCGTGTCATAAGCTAGTCTAGTCGGCTGCGCGTCCACACAGCCCTTTCGACTAGGGACCTTTTAGGATAGTCATCATACAATGCATAGTCCCACAAATAAGTCACGTACTTGCTGATACATATCATTGATGATGTCCAAGGACTATCTTTATTCATAAACACATAGGAAATATCATCATACATGATTGCCTCTAGGGCATATCTCCAACAGGGAATAATGCGGCCCTAAGGGCACTCCCAGCTGAAATGAACTTGGGAGATGTCACCTGGTATCGTTGTAGAGGGGGTGGGGGGTGTTGGAGCATCTTGGAGATGCGCGGTGAAGAGGCCGACCCTCACGAGCCACCGGGGTCCTGAGCCTCGGGAGGCTCTGGGGGTCGAGGTGGTTCCTTGAGGACCGTCTCCATCTCTGCTAGGATAGCGTGGTGCCTGGCATCCTAAGCCGCCAGGATGCTCCGCAGGTGATGCTGCTAGGTGGCAGCCGCGTTTGCCAGGCCGAAAGGCATGCAAACGTAGCTGTGCGACGGAAGCGCTCCTGAGATGCGGCTCGGTTGAGCCCTGGGATGTCGACGCAATGCGCAGCCCACCATCCTCACCTGGATGGGGAGCCACGCCAGGTAGGCGACAGTCGCCGCGCATGGCCCTTGCTTCCTGAAGCTCCTGAGTGGTCTTGGCAATGAACTCCTGAACGTTGGGCTTTCCACGCCCTGTGCCTTCCTGAGGAAAACATGCCGTGAAGCACGCCTCCAAGTGGTGCCCGAGCGCCTCCCTCGTGATGTTGGTGAGGACTGAGGCCCTCCAGAAGAGAGCCCCTGAGCCCTGCCCCGAGGAGGGCACCGGGTGCGCCTTCCTATGCAATGGAATAAGGCGCCCCAGGCATGGGCGCTGATCCTGACGCGGCACCACCCGGGATGCCAACCTCCCGAGGCCTTGTGCGGAGCGGTTTCTTCTTCTTCTTGGGGATGGCCTGAGGAAGGTTCTCGCCCCTGCTGCTCGGGTCCTCGATTGCTACAGCTTGGAAAGCACACTCGAGGGAGCACACCGCATCTCTCTCTTTGCAGGGGACCGTGATGATTCTGCCGCTTCCTAGCATCTTGAGGACGTTGTAACCATGGTGGGTCACTGCCATGAACTTGGCCAGGGCTGGATACCCAAGGATGGCATTGTACGGTAGGTGGATGTGGGCGACGTCGAAGTCGATGAGCTCGGTGCGGTAGTTGTCGTGCTATCCGAAGGTGACAGGGAAGCGTACCTGCCCTATCGGGGTGGCGGAACCGTTAGTAACTCCTTCGAAACGCTTGGTAGGCTGGAGCTGATCGTATGGCACTTGAAGGTTGTCGAACATCTCAACGGACAGGACGTGAAGCCCTGCGCCGCCATCGATGAGGGTCCTAGTGACTTGCATGTTGCTGATGACTGGTGAACAGAGCATCGGGAGGACGCCAGCAGTAGCCGCGCACTTGAGTTGGTCTGCCGAGTTGAACGTGATGGTGTACTTGGACCATCGGAGCAGGCGTGTGGCCTCGAGCTTGGGGGGGACTGCGTTCACCTCGCGCGTGAACTGCTTGAAGATGCGCTGAGAGGCTGGGGCCTGAGCTCCGCCCAAGATGCAAGCGATTGTCGGATGTTGGGTTCCGGCAGACCCTTAAGGTTCAAATTCTGGGGTGCGTGCGAAGACCTTCCCCCTACCTATCCACGTCTGATCACCTCGAGAGAATCTAAGCTAAACGATGAACAACATGAGGGACACAAGATTTATACTGGTTCGGGCCACCGTTGTGGTGTAATACCCTACTCCAGTGTGTGGTGTGGTGGATTGCCTCAGGGGCTGACGATGAATAGTACAGGGATGAGTGGCCTCGCGAGAGGTGTTCTTGAGCTGGTGCGACGAACTACTTGGATGAGCTCAATCACCTCTCTATCTGATGTGACTCGATGAGATGCCCCCTCTCCTGTGGTGGCTAGTCCTATTTATAGAGGCCCTGGTCCTCTTCCCAAATATTAAGCGGGAAGGGCTCCAACAACGACCATTTTGAAGGGGAACATCTAGTATAGGTTATCCTGACTAAAGTTGGTCTTCGGCTGCCAAAGGTACTGGCGATGACGCCGTCTTAGGCTCCACGGTGACCTCCATCCTGCCGCTCTGCTGGTGTTGGTCTCGTTGCACTAAAATGGCAACCTTTGCCTGATGCCTCGGTACTCCACGCCTGTGCTTGCCCCCCTTTGCACCATAGAGGAAACAAGGACACTGCACGGGCCGGCACCCAGCTGGCGCCCGCCTGGTCTCGATCGTCATGGCTTACGTCACGAGCACCTCGCGAGGTACCCCTGCCTTGATCTCTCCGCCTCCTCGCGAGTCTGCCTGGCGAGGCCGCTCCTGAGGAAGCCTCGTGTCGTCCGCCCCGCGAGGCTTGGCTCCTCGCGAGGGTCTTGAGTCTTGCATTGATGAAGATGGGCCGTACTGGGCCACCACTCAAGCCACTCCGCAGGCCGCAGGCAGGCAAGTCTGGGGACCCCCGTTCCCAGGATGCCGACAGTAGCCCCCGGGCCCAAGGCGCGCTCGGACTTGGCTTAGCAGAGAAGCGAAGGGGCAAGTGCGGAGCGCCGCAGGCCCCATCAGCCTACGGCCTTGGGCGCCACGTGGCGGTTGATTGGCCGTGGGCACCTGCGCTTCCCCACGCCGCCTCAGCAACCGCTCGACTTGACAAGTCCCTACATGCAGAAATGAGTCATGATTACCTGTGATCGTGGAGGCCGACGGTTATCCTCCTCCAGACTATAAGTACGGACGGGCGAGAGACCCGCAGTCCATCTCTTCCTGCTTCTCTCTTTCTTCCTCACCCTTGCTCTAGTTCACGCCAATGGCGCCGATTCGCCAGTTTTCAGCGGAAGAGAAGGGGAAGGCCCCCCGAGAGGGTGCCAACCCGCTTCCGCTGAAGAAATGGCCGGTACCCGGCTGTCGCGACGTGGTTGCATGGCAGGAGACGTCATGGCCCTGGTACGAGCGGCCGCCGCCTGGATTTCCACTGCCCTTGTATGCCCGAGCCGAGGGCCCTGGAGAAGAAGATGTCGAGCAGCTCCGCCGGCGCCGCCGGCCACGCCGACGAGTCACGGCGGTGCGCGTCGTCACCCCTGAGGTCCATGCTGAGGGCTCTTCCCGCGAGCTTGTACTTCACGTCTCTATGCCTCCACGCTCTTGGATTCACCTTCCCCCCTCCTTCGCCTTCGAGATGCCGCCGAGGGGGCCTCTGGAGCTCTGGCTGCAGCATGCTGACTGCAGCACCCTCGTGACCGGAGCGGAGGTCGAGGTTGTCGCTCTGGGCAAGGTCTACATGACCCTTGGCTGGGGCGAGATCGCTTGGGTCTGTCGGACAGGGGGTGCCCTCGTAATTCATCTTGAATACGATGGCGCCTCCTTGATGTTCTTCAAGGTCTTCGACACGGAAGGACGCCAACTGGAGTGCTGCCCCAAGGAAGGCGGCCGGGGCATCGAGCTGGCGAGGACCAGGCCTGCCAACCGCTTCCCCAGCAGCTCTTCTGGTAGCAGCGGAGGAGCCGGAGAATCAAGCGAATCCCCCGAGCTTCTCGTGACTCCGGAGACGAGCGACGACAGCTACGAGCCCCCGAGCTCGCATCGCGCTCGGAGCAGGGCAGCTGCATATGGCCACCGACGCCGCTGCTCTGGATGGGGTTGGCGCCGGTGCTGGGCGGCCCACTATTGATGATGGCGTCTCCAGTGGAGGCACACGTAGTTAGCGCTCCTTAGGATTGGCACCTTTTGTTCCCTGCGAGGAATCGAAAAAAAAACCCGTGGTGGTATGTAAGGTGTATGCCATGTATTTTGTGAATATTATCCTTATTATGGAGCGATGCGAGATTCTTGTCATGTCTTGGCTCGGCTCCCCATTTCCATCCTCACGAGGGCTTGGTGCTCTACGCTGATAGGTCCCAGACCCCAGGCAAGCTTCAGCCATCGCTGGTATGCCAGGTTATGATGTCGTGGTCAAGGCCAGGAGGTGAGCGGCCCAAGGTCCAGTAAGAGCCCCCGAGGCGTGATGCTCCGGAGGTCCCCTTTAGCGCTCAAGCAGCCTCCGCTGGGCAAGAAAGGAAGGCAACGTCGCCGTGACAGGGATGCACTAGGCGAGGGTTTAGCGTCGCGTTGATTTAGCTTTTCCAGGGGCGTGACTAATCTCATGAGCTTGGAGTTGTTCTTCGGCGAGGCGCCAGGCCTGCGCGCCGGCAACTGGTGTGTCGCTGGGTTGGGTCCTCGTGAGCTTCTCCTTTCTTCCCCGCACGTTCCTTCATGCTCTACGTCCTCAGGTCCCGGCCCTCGAGCGAGCTCAGCCGCTACTGGTATGACAGGTCGCGATGCTGTGGGTCAAGGCCAGGGGTGAGGGCTGGAGAGCCGGTAAGAACCCATGAGTCGCGATGCACAGGCGCCCCCTTTCAACGCACGAGCGGATCGTACGGGAGAGAGAGAGAGAGCTCACGACGCCCCCACGCTACTCCTTAGTCGGATCCTGTACGCCAGCACGAGGAAAACAAGGACTGCCATTACGGTTGCCAGCAGCCATTGGCTGCTCCGAGGGAGTGATTAAGGCACTGAGGGCCTGGTGAGGTAGCACTTTGCGGGGCTACCGCGGCCAGAGCTCGACCACTTAGATTTGTCGACATTGTAGGGACGGACCCGTGCGCAAGCGTCGTGCCAGAGCGAGCGGCTCCAAAGGTAGGTGTCAATCGAGTAGGCGATTATCTCAACCAGGTTAAGCAGGAATAAGCAAACCAACTTAGATAGATGCAGAGAAAAGCACACGCCACTGGGTCTGGCCCAAGCGGCTTGGGGATGATGCAGCCCGAGGGGCGCCCCCAACAAGGTAAGCTGAAGACATAAGAAAAACAGATACATGCCGCGGGGACAGACCGACGCGACCTGGGAATGATGCAGCCCTGAGGGCGCTCCCAGCTGAAATGAAACTTGAGAGAAGTCACCTGATACCATTGCAGAGCAAGTGTCGGAGTAGCTGACAATGCGTGGTGAAGAAGCCAATCCTCACGAGCCCTCGGGGCTCCGAGCCTCGGAAGGCTCTAGAGGTCCGGGCGGCTCGGCGAGGTCCACCTCCATTCCCTCCAGGAGCGCGCGGTGCTTGGCCACCTGAGCTTCCAGAATGCTTCTCATCAGGCGCTGGTGGGCAGCAGCCGCGTTCGGCAGGCTGAAGGGCATGCGAACGTAGCTGTGCGGTGGGCCCTCACAACGCCCTACGCGCGAAGGCCAGAAGCACTCCTAAGACGCGACTCGATTGAGCCCTGGGTAGTCGATGCAGACGCGCAGCCCGCCATCCTCGCCTAGATGGGGAGCTACGCTGGGCAGGGGGCGGTTGCCGCGCATGACTCTCGATTCCTGCAACTCCTGAGCAACTTTGGTGATGAACTCCTGAGGGTTGGGCCCTCCTTGCCTTATGCCTTCCTGAGGAAAACGTGTTGCGAAGCACGCCTCCAAGTGGTGCCCGAGCGCCTCCCTCGTGATCGTGGAAAAGTCAGTGGCTCCCCAAGAGAGAGCCCTCGAGCCTTCCCCGAGGAGGGTTCTGGGTGCGCCTTCCAATGTGACGGAAGGGGGCGCCCCTTGGATGGGCGCATGTCCGGAAGCGGCGCCTCCGGAGGTGCCTGCCTCCTGAGGCCTTGAGCCAGGTGATGTCTTCTTCTTCTAGGGAGCTGCTTCAGGAAGGTTTCCACTCTTGCTGTCTGGGTCCTCGACTGACGTGGCTTGGAAGGCGCGCTCGAGAGAGCACACCACATCCTTCTCTTCACAGGGGACCGTGATGAGTCCGCCGCTTCCCGGCATCTTGAGGATGTTGTAGCCATGGTGAGTCACTGCCATCAACTTGGCCAGGGCGGGGTACCCGAGGATGGCATTGTATGGAAGGTGAATGTGGGTGACGTCAAAGTCAATGAGCTCGGTACAGTAGTTCTTGTGCTGCCCAAAGGTGACAGGGAGGCGGACCTACCCAATCGGGACAGTGGAACCATCAGTGACTCCTGAGAAAGGCTTGGTTGGTTGAAGTTGAACGTATGGCACTTGGAGGTTGTTGAACGTCTTGACGGACTGGACGTTGAGCCCCGCCCCACCGTCGATGAGGGTCCTGGTAACTTGCACATTGCTGATGACTGGGGAATAGAGCATCGGGAGGACACCGACTGTTGCTGCGCATTTGAGCTGAGCTGAACGTGATGGCGTACGCAGACCACCTGAGAGGGCACGTGGACTCAAGCTTGGGGAGGACTGCATTCACCTTGCGAGCAAACTTCTTGAAGATGCACTGAGAGGCTTTGGCCTGGGCTCCTCCCAAAATGCGCGCGATCGTGCGTGTCTCCTGGAAGCCCCCAGCCCCTTCGTCTTGATGATGGTCGTCATTCCTTCTTGGTGGTGGCGGTAGAGGAGGAAGCCCTGCGTTGCCTTGCGGGCGATCCTCACGAGGCTGATCCCTCCAAGCCCCCTCGCGAGGCTGGTCCTGCCAGCGGTCCTTGATAACCCACAAGTGTAGGGGATCGCAACAACTTTCGAGGGTAAAGTATTCAACCCAAATTTATTGATTCGACACCAAGGGAGCCAAAGAATATTCTTGAGTATTAGCAGTAGAGTTATCAATTCAACCACACCTGGATAACTTAGTATCTGCAGCAAAGTATTTAGTAGCAAAAGTGGTATGATAATAAAGGTAGCGGTAGCAAAAGTAAAGATAAATGTTTTTGGTTTTTTGTAGTAGTTGTAACAGTAGCAACGGAAAAGTAAATAAGCGAAGAAAAATATATGAAAAGCTCGTAGGCAATGGATCAGTGATGGATAATTATGCCGGATGCGATTCCTCATGTAATAGTTATAACATAGGGTGACACAAAACTAGCTCCAATTCATCAATGTAATGTAGGCATGTATTCCGTAAATAGTCATACGTGCTTATGGAAAAGAACTTGCATGACATCTTTTGTCCTACCCTCCCGTGGAAGCGCGGTCCTAGCGAAAACTAAGGGATATTAAGGCCTCCTTTTAATAGAGAACCGGAACAAAGCATTAGCACATAGTGAATACATGAACTCCTCAAACTATGGTCATCACTGAGAAGTACCTCGATTATTGTCACTTCGGGGTTGTCGGATCATAACACATAATAGGTCACTATAGACTTGCAAGATAGGATCAAGAACACACATATATTCATGAAAACATAATAGGTTCAGATCTGAAATCATGGCACTCGGGCCCTAGTGACAAGCATTAAGCATAGCAAAGTCACAGCAACATCAATCTCAGAACATAGTGGATACTAGGGATCAAACCCTAACAAAACTAACTTGATTACATGGTAAATCTCATCCAACCCATCACCATCCATCAAGCCTACAATGGAATTACTCACGCACGGCGGTGAGCATCATGAAATTGGTGATGGAGGATGGTTGATGATGACGACGGTGATGAATCCCCTTCTCTGGAGCCCCGAACAAACTCCAGATCAGCCCTCCCGAGAGAGATTAGGGCTTGGCAGCGGCTCCGTGTCATAAAATGCGATGAAACTTTCTCTTGGATTTGTTTCTCCCTGAACGTGAATATATGGAGTTGGAGTTGAGGTCGGTGGAGGTCCAGGGGGCCCACGAGATAGGAGGGCACGCCCTAGGGGGGCGCCCCCCTGTTTCGTGGACAGCCTGTGGGCCCCCTGGTGTATATCTTTCGCCCAGAAATTCTTATTAATTCCAAAAAGTGCCTCCGTGGATTTTCAGGACATTCCGAGAACTTTTCTTTTCTACACATAAAACAACATCACAGCTGTTCTGCTGAAAGCAGCGTTAGTCCGGGTTAGTTTCATTCAAATCATGCAAGTTAGAGTCCAAAACAAGGGCAAAAGTTTTTATAGATACGTTGGAGACGTATCAACTCCCCCAAGCTTAATCCTTTGCTTGTCCTCAAGCAATTCAGTTGATAAACTGAAAGTGATAAATAAAAACTTTTACAAACTCGGTTTGCTCTTGTTGTTGTAACATGAAAAGCCAGCATTCAAGTTTCAGCAAATACTATGAACTAACCATACTCAGAATAACACTTAGGTCTCATAATTACTCATATCAATAGCATAATCAGCTAGCGAGCCATAATAATAAAACTCGGATGACAACACTTTCTCAAAATAATCATAACATGATATAACAATATGGTATCTCACTAGCCCTTTCTGAGACGGCAAAACATAAATGCAGAGCACCTTTAAAGATCAAAGACTGACTAAACATTGTAATTCATGGTAAAAGAGATCCAGTCAAGTCATACCCAATATAAACCAATAGAAATGAATGCAAATGACAGTGTGCTCTCCAGCGGGTGATTATAATAAGGAGGGTGATGACTTAACATAAAAGTAAATAGATAGGCCCTTCGCAGAGGGAAGCAGGGATTTGTAGAGGTGCTAGAGCTCGATTTTAAAATAGAGATTGAATAACATTTTGAGTGGCATACTTTCACTGTCAACGCAACAACTATGAGATGGCTGTATCTTCCATACTACATGCATTATAGGCAGTTCCCAAACAGAATGGTAAAGGTTTATACTCCCCCATCCACCAACAAGCATCAATCCATGGCTTGCTCGAAACAACGAGTGCCGCCAACTAATAACAGCCCTCGGGGAGTTTTGTTTAATTATTTTGATTTGCTTTGATCTTTTTGGATCATGGGACTGGGCATCCCGGTTACCGGCCCTTTCTCGTGCATGAGGAGCGGAGTCCACTTCTCTTGAGAATGACCCACGTAGCATGGGAGATATAGGCAGCCCTAGTTGTAACATGAGCTGCTCGAGCATACAAAACATAATTTCATTTGAAGGTTTGGAGTTTGGCACATACAAATTTACTTGGAACGACAGGTAAAAACCACATATAGGAAGGTATAGTGGACTCATATGGAACAACTTTAGGGTTTATGGAGTTTGGATGCACAAGCAGTATTCCCGCTTAGTACAGGTGAAGGCTAGCAAAAGACTAGGAAGCGACCAACTGAGAGGGCGACAACAGTCATTAACATGCATTAAAATTAATTTACACCGAGTACAAGCATGAGTAGGATATAGTCCACCATGAACATAAATATCGTGAAGGCTATGTTGATTTGATTCAACTACATGTGTGAACACGTGCCAAGTCGAGTCACTCAATTCATTCAAAGGAGGATACCATCCCACCATATCACATCATAATCATTCTAATAGCGTGTTGGCACGCATGGTAAACCATTATTACTCATAGCTAATCAAGCATGGCACAAGCAACTATAATCTCTAAATGTCATTGCAAATATGTTTACTTCATAATAGCTAACTCAGAAACGATGAATCATCATATTTACAAAAACAAGAGAGGTCGAGTTCATACCAGCTTTTCTCATCCCAATAAGTCCATCATATATCGTCATTATTGCCTTTCACTTGCACGACCAAACGATGTGTATAATAATAAGAGTGCACATGCATTGGACTAAGCTGGAATCTACAAGCATTCAACTCAAGAGAGAAGACAGGGTAATATGGGTTCTAAGTTAAATAAATAATCATGCATATAAGAGCCACTAAGCATTTTCGATATAGTCTTCTCGACCCCCAAAAGAAAGAAAAGAAAATAAAACTATTTACACGGGAAAGCTCCCAACAAGTAAAAGAAGAACGAGAAATCTTTTTGGGTTTTCATTTTAATTCTACTACAAGCAAGGAAATTAACTAACTATTTTTTCCGGTTTTTCTTAAAGTTTATCAAAAACACAATAAGAAAGCGGGAAAAAGAAATTTACACTAGCATGGATAATACAAAAAAACAGACAGATAATACTATTTTTTTTCTTTATTTATTCTAAGTAACGAAAAGTAAAAAGAGGGTACAGAAGGTTGTGCCTTCTAGTTTCATCCATCTCGTGATCATCAAAATGAACCCACTAACAAGGTTGATCAAGTCTTGTTAACAAACTCATTCCGAATCACACGGAACCGGAGAAATTTCGAATAACACTAAGTTACCTCAACGGGGATATGAAAATCCCCAACAATAAGAATACCATAATTTTTCTTTATAGTAGGGAGAGGAAATTCAAAACCTCCAATAATAATAGTTGGAACTTGTCCAATAGAATTGATGCTATGAACTTGAGATTGTTTCCTCGAAAAGTGTACCGTATGCTCATTACCATTAACATGAAAAGTGACATTGCCTTTGTTGCAATCAATAATAGCCCTGGCAGTATTAAGAAAAGGTCTACCAAGGATAATCGACATACTATCGTCCTCGGGAATATCAAGAATAACAAAGTCCGTTAAGATAATGACATTTGCAACCACAACAGGCACATCCTGACAAATACCGACAGGTATAGCAGTTGATTTATCGGCCCCTTGCAAAGATATTTCAGTAGGTGTCAACTTATTCAATTCAAGTCTACGATATAAAGAGAGAGGCATAACAGTAACACCGGCTCCAACATCACATAAAGCAGTTCTAACATAATTTCTTTTAATGGAGCATGGTATAGTTAGTACACCCGGATCTCCAAGTTTCTTTGGTATTCCACCCTTAAAAGTGTAATTAGCAAGCATGGTGGATATTTCAGCTTCCAGTATCTTTCATTTATTTGTAATGATATCCTTCATATACTTAGCATAAGGATTTACTTTGAGCATATCAGTTAAGCGTATACGTAAGAAAATAGGTCTAATCATTTCAGCAAAGCGCTCAAAATCCTCATCATCCTTTGACTTGGATGGTTTAGGAGGAAAGGGCATGGGTTTCTGAACCCATGGTTCTCTTTCTTTACCGTGCTTCCTAGCAACAAAATCTCTCTTATCATAACGTTGATTCTTTGATTGTGGGTTATCAAGATCAATAGCAGGTTCAATCTCTACATCATTGTTTTTGCTAGGTTGAGCATCAACATGAACATTATCATTAACATTATCACTAGGTTCATGTTCATCACCTGATTGTGTTTCAACATCAGAAATAGAAATATCATTGGGATTCTCAGGTGTGTCTATAGTAGGTTCACTAGAAGCATGCAAAGTTCTATCGTTTTACTTTTTCTTCTTTTTAGAAGAACTAGGTGCCTCTAAATTATTTCTCTGAGAATCTTGCTCGATTCTCTTAGGGTGGACTTCAGGATACAAAGGTTCCTGAGTCATTCTACCAGTTCTAGTAGCCACTCTAACAGCAAAGTCATTTTCATTATTTAATTCCTCAAGCAAATCATTTTGAGCTTTAAGTACTTGCTTAGCTTGAGTAGCAACCATAGAAGCATATTTGCTAACGAGTTTGAGTTCATCTTTAACTCTAGCTATATTATCGCCCACACATCCTATCTCGAAAGCATTATTCTTTAACTCTCTACCAACATAAGCAATAAAACTATCTTGTCTAGCCATAAAGTCATCAAATTCATCTAAGCATGGGCTATAGAATTTAGTAGAGGGAATCTCAACTTTATCATATCTATAGAGAGAATTTACCTTTACTACCCGTGTTGGGTTATCAAGACAATGTGTTTCTTCAATAGGCGGTATATTAAGACCCTGTATTTCTTCAATAGGAGATAAATTCTTAACATCTTCAGATTTAATACCTTTTTCTTTCATTGATTTCTTTGCCTCTTGCACATCTTCAGGACTGAGAAATAAAACACCTCTCTTCCTCGAAGTGGGTTTAGGAATAGGCTCAGGACTTGGCTCAATTGGTTCAGGAATTACTTCAGGAATTGGCTCAGGGAGAGTCCAATTATTTTCATTAGTCAAAATATTATTCAATAGTATTTCAGCTTCGTCGACTGTTCCTTCCCTGAAAACACAACCGGCACAAGTATCCAAGTACTCCTTGGATGCATCGGTTAGTCCATTATAAAAGATATCAAACATTTCATTTTTCTTAAGAGGATGATCAGGCAAAGCATTAAGTAACCGGAGAAGCCTCCTCCAAGCTTGTGGGAGACTCTCTTCCTTGATTTCCACAAAATTATATATTTCCCGCAAGGCAGCTTGTTTCTTATGAGTAGGGAAATATTTAGCAGAGAAGCAATAAATCATATCCTGGGGACTACGCACACAACCAGGAGCAAGAGAATTATAGCAAGTCTTAGCATCACCCTTTAATGAGAACGGAAATATCTTAAGGATATAATAATAGCAAGACTTCTCATCATTAGTAAACAGGGTGGCTATATCATTCAACTTGGTAAGATGTGCCACAATAGTTTCAGATTCAAGGCCATAAAAAGGATCAGATTCAACTACAGTAATAATTTCAGGATCAACAGAGAATTCATAATCCTTATCAGTAACACAGATAGGCAAAGTAGCAAAAGCAGGGTCAGGTTTCATTCTAGCATTAAGAGACTGCTGCTTCCATTTAGCTAATAATTTCTTAAGATCATATCTATCATTGCAAGCAAAGATTTCCCTAGCAGCTTCTTCATTCATAACATAACCCTTAGGAACAACAGGCAATACATAATCATTGGGAGAACCTTCATCATCATTATTATCAGTAATAGGATCTTCAGTAATTTCATTCCCCCTAACTCTAGCAAGTTGTTCATCAAGAAATTCACCTAATGGCAAAGTAGTATCACGCACAGAAGTAGTTTCATCATGCATAGCAGAAGTGGCACCATCAATAACATGCGACATATCAGAATTCATAGCAGTAGCAGGTTTAGGTGTCGCAAGCCTACTAATAACGGAAGGAGAATCTAGTGCAAGGCTAGATGGCAGTTCGTTACCTCCCCTCGTAGTTGAGGGCAAAATATTAGTTCGGTCATCTTTCAAGTTCTTCATAGTGATCAACATATATAAATCCCAAGTGACTCAGAGAATAGAGCTATGCTCCCCGGCAACGGCGCCAGAAATTAGTCTTGATAACCCACAAATGTAGGGGATCGCAACAACTTTCGAGGGTAAAGTATTCAACCCAAATTTATTGATTCGACACAAGGGGAGCCAAAGAATATTCTTGAGTATTAGCAGTTGAGTTGTCAATTCAACCACACCTGGATAACTTAGTATATACAGCAAACTATTTAGTAGCAAAAGTGGTACGATAATAAAGGTAGCGGTAGCAAAAGTAAAGATAAATGTTTTTGGGGTTTTGTAGTAGTTGTAATAGTAGCAACGGAAAAGCAAATAAGCGAAGAACAATATATGAAAAGCTCGTAGGCAATGGATCAGTGATGGATAATTATGCCGGATGCGATTCCTCATGTAATAGTTATAACATAGGGTGTGTCAGGACCCCGATTCTATGCCACACCGATCTAGCATGTAACACCTCATATCACTTTGGGCCTCACGCACGGTATTCCCACGGGTGTCGCCTTACCATGCCCGGGACCGTTTGCGCCTTTTGGCACACATATATGATAGTGTCGCTAGCATCCATATGACAAAGAACCCGGGCCGACATGGCTAGTCGTGAACCCAAAGTGGCACTAACTTACAGGGATAGGCATACATGACCCAACAACGAATGTGTCAGTCATCAGTGAGTGAATCCGGGCTATAGCAACTGGGCTAGCAGGACTCCGGTAAACCGGGCTGTAGCAGGCTAACAGGACTCCGGTAGACACCACGTGACATTTCCCCGAAGGGACAGACACAGGAACGAAGAAGGACACATGCCGGCCAACCTAAGTGTTCCGGAGCAGTAGCAAGCTACCAGGGCTCAATGGAAGCACTAGGAGACATTTCCCGGTAAGAGAGGCTACTAAGGATAAACAACTAGATAGTCAGATCCCACACATAGCAATACACATTACACGTACGCATAACAGGCAAGTATGTGCTATACAACATGGCATCACAGCATAACTCAACAACTCATATAGATAAAGGCTCAGAAGAGCCATCATAGCATTTATTGCAAACAGGGGTCACATGACCCATCATATAGAGCATACAAGCAACAAGAGGAAGCATTACATGTCTGGGTACAGACATCTACAAATGGAAAAGGCTGAAGAGCCTGACTAACTACAATATCCGATCAAGATCGTAGCTGAAGTACAAGCTACTTGTCGAAGTCCACAAGAACACTAGTAAGACCGAAGTGTCCGCTGCAAAAAAAAAATAAAGCAACATGAGTACAAAGGTACTCAGCAAGACTTACATCAGATCCTATCGTACATGCATTTGTATCAAGAGGGTAATGTGGGGTTTAGTTGCAGCAAGCCAGCTTTGACTCTGTGGCTATCCTGTTCTACGACTACCAGAACTTCTTTGAGGTGATATGGCGCACACGAGTCCACTAATCACCACACAATACACTACTATGGATTCATCCCCGTCTCCCTACGACAAGGCCATCCATAGCACTCACACTTGTCTTGAGCATTTTATAGTATCCACTTCAAGTTGTCTATGTACCATGTAAGCATCCAAGAAGTCCATAACCGCGGACCCGGCTATTCGAATAGATCATGTTAACCCTGTAGGGGTGTACTTCTTCACACACGCTCTCGCCACTTACCGCCATGTACACATTATGTACCTCGGCAACCTTCAAGCGGAAGCCTGGCGAGGGTGTCGGCCACAACCTGACTAACCACACAAGACTCGAATCCACGTTTATCGCCTATTCGGGTTCCATCCGCAAGGAGATCCGGCCGGGGTATCGCTCACAGCCCCAAACGATGTGAGCAGGGTTCCCAAGCCCACCATCCGGGTGCCACTTGGTACACCGTGCCACTGTGCCTAGTCTGTCCCAAGCCACCTGGCAGGGTGCCACTTGGTAGACTACTAACACTACCTACAAACACCAGAAACTAGTTGCGACTCCTGGACAGAGATCAAGTCGGTTAATAAGTCGAGAGAGTCAATTAAGGATCCCAATGTGTGGTAGTATCGAGTCATTGAACAACATACATAGAACTCAGAGCTTAAGAACGGTTCCAGTGAGACAACCCACCATGTACTCCTACATGGCCTCTCACCACTACCTTTACCAAATCGTGTTCACACACTTCACTCTCAGCATCAGAACATATCGTAACACTCCAATTCATTCCCAATGAATCAGACCTGACACAACTCTAAGCAATAGCAGGAATGGCATGGTAGGAACACAACATGGCTCAATCAACTCCTACACATGCTAGTGGGTTTCAACTATTTACTGTGGCAATGACAGGTCATGCGGAGGAATGGGTTCAACTACCGCAGCACAAAGTAGCAGATGAATCGTTGTTGTCCTAATGCGATAACTGAGAGCAGGAGCGAGAGAGTAGGATTGTATCAGAATGAACAAGGGATTTTGCTTGCCCGGTAGATCAACAAGGGAGGCACTACTCCTCAGACAGGTACTCTGGAACGGTCTCCGGAGTAGGACTTATCGAGAAGGAATGGTGCCAACAATCAAAACACAAGCATATGCAACAATATGATTCATGATCATGGCATGTAGATGTGATGCTGTTTGAGCTAATGCAACTAGCTTTTATTTGGATGAAATCCATTTGAACCAAGGACATTTTAGTGTTTCACTTATACAGTAGGTATAAGTTGGTTTTAGTGTTTCACTTATACAGTAGGTATAAGTTGGTTTGTCATGCATGAAACTTGTACAAATGGGTAGATTGCATTTTTCTGATAATTTTTCTTATATATAAATTATTTCAATCTGAGTTACGGTTGAATTTCTATGATTTTTTGAAGTTTGAATCATTTTCTGGAATTTCCTGATTAATTTAAAATCCAGAAAATGAATAACTGCGTCAGCACTACATCACTGTGACGTCAGCAAGTCAACTGTGGCTGACCAGGTCAAACCTGACGTGTGGGGTGCACACGTCAGTGACATGGATTAAACAGGGGGTTAATTTTATCTTAATTAAAGGATTAGTGGCACTGGGCCCACTGGTCAGTGTCAGGGGGGTTAGTTAACGCTGATTAGCCTTAAGCTAATCACCTAACCCATGGGGCCCACCTGACGGGCTGGCGAGGTCAAAGGGTCAAACCCCACCAGCGTTTAGCCGCCGGCGAGGCCGAACACGGCGGAGGGGCTCGGGATCGCATCTCCGGCATCCAAATGGCCCGCGGAGACCACAGGGGCGTAGCCCTGGCTCGTCCGCATCCAGGGGTGTAGGCGGGAGGCTGCGCGGGCGGCGGAGCTCGTCGGAGCGGAGCTCGGGGCGGCGGCCGTGAATTCGACCAAGTCGCGCGCCTGGCCTGCTGCGATGCAACGAGGGTTTGAGCGTGGCGTTGGCTTGCCGAGAGGCAGGTGAAACACGTCGGCGTCTTGCGGGCGTGAGCTACGGCAGCTAGCGCAACGGCGGCGACATGGACGGCGGCGAGGTGCTCCGACCGTGATGGGGAATGGGAGCTACGGCGCGAGAACGGAGCAACGGAGAGAGGGGGATGGCGTAGAAGCTCACGGCGGTTTGGACGAGGCGGTCGGCGAGCTCGGGGAAGCACTGGTGTGGTTGGAATGTCGTCGGCGATCTCAGGCGGCCGGAGGTGCATGGCCCGACGGAGAGGATGAGGGAGACACGACGAAGCTTCTGAGCTTGTCGGAGAGTTGAGGGCGTGGCGGTGGGCGCGGCAACGGCGACGATGGTGCTCGGGCGTGAGAGAGAAGGCAAGAGAGAGGAGAGGAGAGGACTGGGGAGAGTGAGCGAGTCCGAGGGGCGCGTGGCGTCGTCCAGACGCATCAGCGGAGAGACAGGCAGACAAGGAGGGAGGAGGTGGCACGGCGCGGCGGTGGCGAACAAGGGCACGCCTCCTGCCCTTCCAAGGGAGGAAGACAAGAGGGAGGGGGATAGGTGTCTTTGGGCTGGCCAGTGGGCCAGCCGAGCCGCCTGATCTTGGGCTAGCACAGGAGCTGGCCGGAGGTAAGTTTTCTCCTGTTTTATTTTTCTTTTCTATTTTCTGACATTTGTTTTGATTTAACAAAAGTAATAAACCATTTTATTTTCTTATGCCAATTTTTGTTGGAGCTATTTATATTATTCCAGAGCTCCTCAACAACTAGCATAATTTTTGGACATATATTATATATATAACATACATATATCCAAGGCAAATATTTACTGCATTAATTCAAATGGCCAAAACTAAATACTTCTGAGCTCCCAAAAATATTGGTTGGAATTTTACCTCTGACCAATATTTTTAGATAAAAACTGGAACATTTACTTGGGCCAAATTGAAGCAATTTTTATCTGGGTCATTTCCAGAAATGATTATGAGGGTTTCACAAATCCCCATTTCAAATTTGAATGGAATTTAAACATGATGGACACATGACTAGCTAGCCTCAAGCATACCAAAACTAGGGATGTGACAACTCGCCCCCACTTGAAAGAATCTCGTCCCGAGATTCAGGGGTCGACGGAAAGAAGGTGGGGTACTCCAGTCGAAGACGATCTTCTTGCTCCCAAGTAGCTTCTCTCTCGGAATGATGAGACCACTGAACCTTGAGAAACTTGATGTTATGACGTCGAGTGACACGCTCTGCTTGATCAAGAATGCGAACCGGGTACTCTCAATATGTGAGGTTATCTTAGAGATCAAGCATTTCGTGGTCCACTCCGCGGATAGGATCCGAGAAGCAACGCCTGAGTTGGGAGACGTGGAACACATCATGCACTTTGGAAACATGTGGGGGTAGTTCCAACTGGTAGGCAACCTGTCCTCATTCAGCGAGAATGCGAAAAGGACCAATGTAACGAGGAGCCAACTTGCCCTTGATACCGAAACGATGGGTACCCTTTAGAGGAGTAACCCGAAGGTAGGCTTTGTCGCCAACTTCATAAGTCATATCCTTATGATGACGATCATACTAGCTCTTTTGACGAGACTGGGCTGTTCTTAAATTCTCACAAATGATGCGAACTTGCTCTTCTGCCTCCTGGATCATGTCCGGTCCAAAGAATTGTCTTTCACCGGTTTCTGACCAGTTCAACGGTGTTCAACATCTTCGTCCATAGAGAATCTCAAAAGGAGCTTTCTTGAGACTGGATTGATAGCTATTGTTATAAGCAAACTCAGCAAAAGGAAGACATTTCTCCCAATCCATACCGAATGAGATAACGCAAGCTCTAAGCATGTCCTCGAGAATTTGGTTGACCCTTTCCACGACCACTTGATTGAGGGTGGAAAGCGATCTTGAAGGAAAGATGGGTTCCCATGGCGGTCTGAAACTCTCCCGAAATGAGAAGTGAAAAGATCGCCACGGTCAGATTGATCTCTAGTGGAACACCGGAAGTGACACTATTCGGAAATATATAAGTCGTGAGCTGACTAGCGAGGATACTCTCGAGCAGTAGGAAGTGCGCCACTTTGGATAGACGATCAACGACTACGAAGATAGCATTATTCCCTCTCTTGGTCCTGGGAAAGCCAGTGATGAAGTCCATACCAACTTTATCCCATTTCCATTTAGGAATAGCTAAAGGCTGAAGGGTTCCTGCAGGTCTTTGATGCTCTGCCTTAACGCGACGACAAACGTCACAATTAGCAATAAACTAAGCAATTTCTCTCTTCATCCTAGTCCACCAGAACCTCTGGCATAGGTCCTGATACATCTTAGTACTACTGGGATGAATCGTGAGAGGAGATTCATGAGCCTCCTTAAGGATTAGTTGCCGAAGATGTTGCTTCTTGGGAACCACCAAACGGTTCTCGAAGAAAACAACACCTCGATCATCAACATAGAAACTACCAGCAACTCCCTTCTTCACGTTATCCTTGATTCGAGAAATACCCGTATCATACTGCTAGCTAGTTATGATCTGATCCTCAAGAGTAGGTTTCGCCACCAAGGTAGAAAGGAATCCGTGAGGAGCAATGTGAAGGTTAAGCTTACAGAATTCCTCATGGAGAAGTGGTTGACCCTGCTGCAACATGAGATTGTTGCAATAGGATTTACGGCTTAGCGCATCAGCCATGACATTAGCTTTGCCTGGAGTGTATGTAATCCCTAGATCATAATCTGAGATCAACTCCAACCAACGTCTTTTCCTAAGGTTCAAATATGGTTGGGTGAAGATATACTTGAGACTCTGGTGATCGGTGTAAATCTCGCAACGTTTACCAAGAAGGTAATGTCGCCAGGTCTTGAGTGCATAGACTACGACTGCAAGCTCTAGATCATGTGTAGGATAATTCTACTCATGTGGATGCAACTGTCGAGATGCATAGGCAATCACATGACGATCTTGCATAAGACTGCAACCTAGTCCCTGTCTTGAGGCATCGCAGTAGATAACAAAGTCTTTTAGTGAAATCCGGTGGCACAAGTATGGGAGCAGAAGTCAGGCGTCTTTTCAGTTCCTGAAAACTGTACTCACACTATGGGGACCACTCAAACTTTTTATCTTTCTTGAGAAGATCCATGAGGGGTTTGGCTACTTTGGAGAAGTTTTCAACAAAGCGGCGACAATAGCTGGCTAGACCAAGGAAACTCCTAACTTGTTTGACTGACTCAGGTGGAGTCCAATCAAGAACGGCCTTAACTCTCTCGGGATTGACAGCAATGCCCTTACCAGATATCACGTGGCCTAGGTAGGTCACTTCTGGCAACCAAAATTCACACTTGGAGAACTTGGCATAAAGGCGGTGCTCTGTGAGTTTTCCTAGCACAAGTCTAAGATGTTCAGCATGCTCTTCCTCGTTCTTCGAGTAAATAAGAATATCATCGAGGTAAACCACAACGAATTTATCTAAGTACTCCATGAAGATCGAGTTCATCAAGCGGGAGAAAGTGGCCGGGGCATTGGTTAGACCAAAGGACATGACGGTGTACTCGTACTGGCCATAACGAGTGACAAAAGCTGTTTTAGGAATGTCCCCACTTCTGATCTTGATTTGGTTGTAGCCTAACCTCAAATCCATCTTGGAGAAGACTGAGGATCCAGCAAGCTAATCATACAGATCGTTGATCCTGGGGAGCGGATACTTGTTCTTTATTGTGACCAAATTAATGGGACGATAATCTACAACCATCCGGTCCGTACCATCCTTCTTGTTGACGAAGAGGACGGGGCAAGCCCAAGGAGAAGAACTAGGACAGATGAAACCCTTTTGCAAGGACTCATCAAGTTGTTTCTTAAGCTTGGCTAGTTCTAAGGGTGCCATCTTGTAAGTCTCCTAGATATTGGAGCGGTTCCTGGGATAAGATCTATGACGAACTCTACATCTCTATCAGGTGGAACACCTAGCAGTTCCTCTGGAAAGACATCCGGAAAGTCACGGACTACCGGGATATCTTCAAGGTCTAGAATAGGGCTGGCATTAAGACAATAGAGTTGACGCCTTGCAACTCTAGTGGAGACAGTGACTATCTTGCCAGATGGGTGTGTAAGCTAAACGGACCTGGTGTAACAATCAATCGTGGCATAATGAGCTGCCATCCAGTCCATACCCAAGATGATGTTTATATCTGTAGACTTGAGGGCTATAAGTGATGCGAGGAATACAAGTCTGTCTACAAGGATTTCGTTACCATGGCTTACACTAGAAGTTTGCCATTTGGATCCAGGAGTTTGAATGACTAGTGGAGAGGGCATATCACAAAATGACATGTTGTGCAAGTTAGCATAGCTTTTAGAAATGAAGGAGTGAGACGCTCCAGTATCGAACAAAACCGATGCTGGATGACCGTTGACAAGGAGTGTACCAAGAACGACATCCGGATCATCATGAGCGTTTCTAGCTGAGACGTGATGCACGCGTCCACGTTCAGTGGGAGCTGACTTGACATTGATCATCTTGCCAGGTGGCTTAACACAGCTAACAGACTTCTCAAGCTGGGGTGGAGCATGGCTAGTCTGAGAGCAGTCACGTGCATAGTGTCCTGTCTTCCCGCATGTGAAGCAAGTCCCAGAAGTTGGACGTGGACCCGCATTGACAAGCGGTCTACCAGTAGGCCTGGGTGGAGCATACGACTGAGCTGGATAAGGTGCCACATAAGATGGCCTCGGTACATATCTGGGTGGAAGAGCGGAGTTCGGAACCCAAATCCGGCGCTTTTGAGAACTAGAACCGGAGGAAGATCCCAAATCACGGGTGTGCTTATGAGACTCCTCGTAAGTGAGTTGAGTTGTCTCTGCATTAATGGCCATGTTCACCAGAGCTTGGAGTGTATCATAATGATGTAGGTGGAGATCACGACGCAACTTGGGGTTGAGACCCTTCCGGAACCTAGCCTGCTTCTTGGTGTCCGTGGACACCTCTTCTGAAGCATAGCGGGCGAGGTTCTCAAACTCTCTACCGTAAGCATCAACAGCCATCTTACCCTGGGCGAAACTACAGAACTCCTCTCTCTTGCGATCGATGAGGGCTTCAAGAATGTGATGCTCGCGAAAAGCCTTAGTGAAATCTCTCCAGGTAGGAATCTGACCAGCTGGAAGCATAGCCTCATAGTTCTGCCACCAAAGACTAGCAGGACCTTCCAGGCGGTATGTGGCATAGGTGACCTTGTCATCTTCAACTACGTTTGCGGAATGCAGCTTACGAGTGATGCTACGGAGCCAGTCATCTGCATCGAGTGGCTCTATGGAATGATGAAAGGTAGGTGGGTGCAAGCGAATGAAGTCATGAATGGTTATAGACCCTTTGAACTGATGTGCGGTGTTCTCCTCGATACGTGCCAACAAGCGGTGACTCACGCTTGTTCCTCTCCATCTCTAACATGAACTCTATCAACAAAGGTTGATCTGGAGGATCCTCATTGAGGGAGTCCTGGACTAGGTGGTGTCCAGATAGCCGGACTATCATCATCGACCGGACTCCAAGACTATGAAGATACAAGATTGAAGACTTCGTCCCGTGTCCGGATGGGACTTTCCTTGGCGTGGAAGGCAAGCTTGGCAATACGGATATGTAGATCTCCTACCATTGTAACCGACTCTGTGTAACCCTAGCCCTCTCCGATGTCTATATAAACCGGAGGGTTTTAGTCCCTAGGACGAGCAACCATTAAAACAATCATACCATAGGCTAGCTTCTAGGGTTTAGCCTCCTTGATCTCGTGGTAGATCCACTCTTGTACTACCCATATCATCAATATTAATCAAGCAGGAGTAGGGTTTTGCCTCCATCGAGAGGGCCCGAACCTGGGTAAAAACATCGTGTCCCTTGTCTCCTGTTACCATCCGCCCAGACGCCTTGATTCGGGACCCCCGCCCGAGATCCGCGGTTTTGACACCGACATTGGTGCTTTCATTTAGAGTTCCTCCGTGTCGTCACCGATAGGCAGTGGCTCCTTCAATCATCAATCGAAACGCAGTCCGGTGAGACTTTTTCCCAGACAGATCTTCGTGTTGGCGGCTTTGCCTTGCGGGCCAATTAAGCAGCCATCTGGAGCGGATCGAAGCTACGCCCGCCATCGAGGCAGATTTGGAAGCCTAAACTTCACGGCCGACATCGCGGAGACTTGATCTTCAGCGGATTCGAGCCACGGCCGAGCGCGCCAGCCCGCCACGATGGGCATGATTTAGCTCTGCTACCGGACAGTGCCCTGGAGGCCGCACATGAGTCCGCTCCGACCCTTAGTTCGGAGCCGACCGCGCAGATCGAGGACGGGTGGCTAGACACCGCCTCGGGGGCTGCAACTTCTACGGCGATGGAGCAAATACTGACCTTGTCCCTTGTAAAGCTCGTGACTCCGAGGTGCCGGACTCCTTGCCGGGCTCCGAACCTCCTGCGCCCCTACCAGTCGAATCCGATTGGGCGCCAATCATGGAGTTCACCGCCGCAGACATCTTTCAGCAATCACCCTTTGGCGACATCCTGAATTCGCTAAAGTATCTCTCGTTATCAGGAGAGCCCTGGCGGATCATGTCGGGGCGGTTGGGATCGGACGATGAAGAAATTCAAAGCCCACCCACCACCCACTTTGTAGCCACATCGGCGATCTAACCGACATGCTAGACTACGACTCGAAGACATCGGCGGTATGGGCGGCGATGCGGAGACGACCAAGAACCAGTGCCTACCGGGCACTGGAAAGCCACCTCAACTCATGATATATATATGGTGGACACCCCAAAAGGGAGCGATAACGAGGAACAACGGGACGCGGCGAAGGATAATTCCCCCGAAAAACAACCAAAACGGCGACGCAAGCGCCGCCCGAAGTCCCGCCTCAACAACAACAACACCCATAATGACCCAGCCGTAGAGCAGGGCAAACCAGTGGACGACAAACATGCAACCAAGCAACCATCCGAACAGGATGAATCGGACAACCAACCCATCCTCGGCGAAAACAACAGTCCAGACGATCTTACGCCGGATACATCACCGGAGCATAAGAACCTTCACAAAAGGCTTGTCGCCACTGCAAGAAGTTTGAAGAAGCAGAAATGGAAGCTCAAAATAGCAGAAGACATACTCAGAATGAGGTGGAGCAAAGTACTCAAGACCGCGGACAAATACGACAATGGCCACCAAGCAAAGAGCTACCCGAAGCGCAAGCTGCTACCCGAATTCGACGAGGAGGCCGTAGAGCCCCCACAATCAAAAAGGAAAGAGGCTGCCTGGCCGGATAGACGACCAGATGACAGGCCAAGAGCGGCAAGCAGCGCCGCACACAAGCCGGCACATGACACACGTAAAGATCCTCACAAAAAGGATGGCCCGGTAAGGTCCATTTATGGGCCAAAGAAGAGGGCCCCAGGAAGCAACTCAACATGCCGAGTGTTCGAAGATAACGGCACACCTAAATCTGGGCGCCACACCCACTATGTTTCACCGATGAGGTGCTAGATCATGAATTTCCAGCGGGATTCAAGCCCGTAAACATAGAGGCATACGACGGAACAACAGACCCCGGAGTCTGGATTGAGGATTACATCCTACACATACATATGGCTAGAGGAGACGATCTCCACGCCACAAAATATCTACCCCTCAAGCTCAAAGGGCCATCTCGGCATTGGCTCAAAAGCCTCCCAGAAAATACCATTGGAAGTTGGCAAGAGCTCGAGGACACGTTTAGAGCAAATTTTCAGGGGACTTATGTCCACCCTCCGGATGCAGATGATTTAGGTCACATAACCCAACAACCCGGAGAGTCAGCGCACAAATTCTGGAACAGGTTCCTCACCAAAAAGAACCAAATAGTCGACTGTCCGGACACCGAAGCCTTAGCAGCTTTTAAACATAACGTCCGAGATGAATGGCTTGCCAGACACCTCAGCCAGGAAAAGCCAAGAACAATGGCCGCGCTAACAAGCCTCATGACCCGCTTTTGCGCGGGGGAAGAAAGCTGGCTAGCAAGATGCAGCACCAGCAACCCGAGTACATCCGAGATCAGAGATGGAAATGGAAAATCATGGCGCAGAAAGGATCAGCGCCGAAATAAAGAAAATGGCCCAAAGAACATGGTGGTCAACGCCGGATTCAAAAGCTCGCGGCCGAACAACAAAACACTGCCTCTTAAGGACAACAGTGACGAGCTATCCAACCTCAACAAAATTTTGGATCGGATATGTCAAATCCACAGTACCCCCGGGAGGCCTGCAAACCACACCCACCGAAATTGTTGGGTCTTCAAGCAGTCCGGCCGACTCAACGCCGAACACAAGGGGCTCGACACGCCAAGCGAGGACGATGACGAACCCCACCAGTAGAGCACCGGAAGACAAAAGACTTTCCCGCAAGAAGTCAAAATAGTAAACTCACTCCATGTGACAACACGGAACAATAGTGCGGCACCCGCTAAAGTCGCGTCGCACGGTCCACCCAAATGAATCCGAGATTGGATGTCAAAACCAATTACTTTTGACCACCTGGATTATTCCAGAAGTATTCGAATCGCAGGATGGACTGCTCTGATATTGGATCCTATAATCGACGGACTACAATTTACACAAGTCCTAATGGATGGCGGCAGCGATTTAAACCTGCTATATCCGGACACAATCCGCAAGTTGGGGATAGACCCTACTAAAATTTCGCCATAGCCGCACTTCCTTCAAAGGAGTGGCGCCAGGCCCTTACGCCAAGTGCACGGGCTACTTACTACTAGAAGTTGTGTTTGGATCACCCGACAACTTCCACCACGAAAAGCTAATCTTCCATGTCGCCCCATTCAAAAGTAGCCATCAAGCACTATTGGGATGTGAAGCTTTCGCCCGCTTTAACGCAATACCGCACTACGCGTCTCTTACACTTAAAATGCCTGGTCCACGCGGCATCATCTCATTAATAGGTCGTTCAAGACCCCGGACATGGCTAGGCGAGTCCGGCATAAATAAACTAGGGGCTCCCTAGCAGCATACCCCTTCACAAGGGGCTGTGCGTATGAACAATAAAGAGCCAATAAAAGCTCAACTTTATTCATTCATTCATACTTTGTTTTCATTACATTTTTTGCACGATTTCTTTTCAAACTAAGTTCCTCTCTTCTACAGATGAACATCGTGCTACACCCATCTAGGATACAGCACAACGGAGACACAGGCGCAGACGTGCAGCAAGGACCCGTCACAAGGATTCTTTTCAGATTAAGACCCTGCGTAAACCTTTCTTACTATCTCTTGTTGATTCACATCCCCCGGTTTTCCACCATAACCGATGAGGAGGCTGGCGTTTTGGCATCGGCTGCGTCAGAAATTTTCGCCCGTACCTGGACACTTGGAGCTTAGGGCATTGTTCCACCCGTTATCATAAAGACCGAATACCTTAGGGAGTGTTCGGCGTCTCGAGTTAGGTCTTATATGCATAAGCTCCGAATCATGTCTTTGGTCAAATGTTGGGTTTGCCCGGCTCCTGTATTTTGCTGCCTTACGTTTCGTATCACCGGCTAACGCGGCACTAGGAGAACTACTACGATTGTGCCCCGATTCGGCCGGCGAGCACCTCGATGAAAGCGAAAACTGATCATCATGATACGATGAGAGACTGGTCAACCACTCGATCGACTACGGAATGTCTAGAATTCCTCCGCTTTGACGAAGGACCGTTTCCGGTTAGGCACATCGCGCCCAATTCGGAGGCGCGGTGCCCCTAGGGGCTATATCGTAGCCCCACCTTGAACTCCTATGGCTAAGTGAAAGTGATAAAGCATTATAGTCCGGTTGCCTCGTTTGCTACGCTACCACCTCCTTCACAGGACCAAGGCGTTGGATTAAGTGTGAAAATCGCTATTTTGCAAACACCCCGCACCATGTGCGTGAAATTTGAAGCCAAGACTGCCATCTTCGGGTTATACACGGTATACATTAACGGCCGCCAGGAGATATTTCAATACTTGAACGCACAAGTATAAAAAGCACTTATATTATGAATATCATTTTACAAATCATAAGGATCATTTGAACATGACACTTTTTGAGCACTGCGACTCTATTGCACGAGCACCCCGCAGAACTTCCCCAAAATAGTGCTCGGCGGGTAACCGGCTCTCGTCCGAACCCCGGGTTGCAACATCGGTGGCATCCATCTCCGTCCAGTATGTCTTCACATGGGCGAGGGCCATCCGTGCACCCTCTATGCAGACCGACCGCTTCATCACCTTGATATGCGGCACCGCTCCAAGGAATTGCTGCAATAAGCCAAAATAACTCTTCGGCCTAGGCCTATCCGGCCAGATATGAGCCACTACATCCGTCATGGCAAGTCCGAACAATCTATTCAGCTCAGCCCACTCAGCCAACCGATCAGTCAACGGATGTGAACTCTCTGGGCTGTGGAATTGAGACCAAAAAAGCTCTTCCGTCTCGTGATCCTTTTGACTTCGGAAGTGCACAACAGCATCTGCCGCACTCGCCGCTAAATCCATATAAGGATCCTCTGGACCCCATAGCTGGCCAAGCTGAGCATACTTCGGATTTGTGAACTTCCTGCGCAGCAGAAAGGGCTTGCCAGCCGCAATGTCTCCGGCCTGACGCAGCTCCTCCTTTATAGCCCTCATCGCAGAACGGGCATCCTTGGCTTCGGCGGTGGCCTTCTTCAGGTCTTCTTGCTCCGCTCGGCGTTCTTTTGCAAGAACCTCATAGCGGTCGGTTACATCTTTCAGCTTCACGGCCATCTCGGCCATCTCCTCCCTGCTTCGGCAGTGAGAAGCCCTTTCGGCTTCTAGCTCTTCGGCCGCCTTCGAGGCAGCCGCATCATTCCTTCTGGCCTGCTCCTTGGCTCGAGCAAGCTCTGCTCGAAGGTCCTCCACAGCAGCGGCACCATCTGCATTAAGCATACATGTTGTAAGGAGTGAGCACCAGCTCCCAAACTAGGTGACCATGGAGAAACAACCTACCTTGTGACTCGTCAAGTCGTTTATTGACCAGCGCGATGTCCGCATCCGCAACGTCGAGTTGCCGCTTTAGTTCGGCAACTCCATCAGTCCGGCTGGCCACCGGACTATCCGCCACCTGCATAGGAAAGGTGAGAATTAATACATGAGATTATGATCCTCGGCACGCTGTCGCTTTCGACAACATTCTGAGTCTCAGGGGCTACTATCTATATAGGGCGCGCTTTATGTGTAAAACTGTCAAAAGGTATGTCATTTTTACGTACCTCAAACCCCACCAGCAAACTTCTGACAGCATCATGCAACCCGCGCTCGGCGGATGAAATTATTTCAATCACCGTACTCATCAATGTATGGTGATCTTCTGAGATAGACGCCTTCTCAAGCAGATCCTTCAACTCCCCCGGCCGTACACCAGTTGGTGCCGAACTCTCCGGCCCTGCCGGACTCGGGGATACCCTCCGTGACGACACCTCAGGGTCGTCCGCCCCGCCTGACGGTGCGGCAGATAGAGGCGTCTTGCTCTCCATCATCTCCGGACGAAGGTCCCCCGAAGACGAGCTCAGCTGAGAAGGATGGAGATCCGAACTACAAGGTAAAAACTTCGGTTATCCTCAGAAGCAAAAATAGGGATGTCCCTTATTACAAAACTCCCCTTTTTCTACTTACGGATCGCTTGAGGGCTGATTCATTGGGGGAGATGGTGCAGCCGGGGCTTACCCAGGCGCAGGACCCTCCGGTGAAGATCTCTTCCCCCGCTTTGAGGCCTTGGCCTCCGGGTTTTCGGAAGGGGTCCTCTTCTCCCCTTGGAAGGAGGGATTCTCGATCCCCCCTTTCTCAAAAGCCTCCTTGGTAGAGGCGGTAGTTTCTTTGTTTTCCCCTTCGCCTTCCTCTGAAGGCGCAACCTCCAGCATCTTGACCAACATGGGATCCGGCGCGGTCTCCGGGAGGGGGGCCGGACACCGTATCAGTTTTGCTTGCGCTATCCACTCCTGCTCAGAGGACAATTGGTTAAAAGGAAAATCCAAGATATGCAAACGAACGGTATGTCCGGACACAGAGCTACTTAATTGACTATCCGGGCGATTGCAGCTTAGACCGGCGTCCTCGGTCAATTCCGGACACACCTCTTGTGATCCGAAGAACAATTTGTACATCTCCACGGGTGTCGTACCCATGAAGTGTTGGAGAGCTCGTGGTCCCTCCGGATTGAATTCCCACAGCCGGAGAGGGCGACGTTTGCAGGGCAGAAGACGCCTAATCAGCATAACATGCGTCACCACGACCAGATCGATCTCGCTCTCCTGGAGGTCTCGAATCCGGCCCTGCAATAGGGGTACGTCCTTTGACGGCCCCCAGTTGAGCTCTTGGTTGACCAATGACATCAGCCATTGTGGAGAGCCCGAGCGAAAGATGGGCGGCAGCTTCTGCCTGCTGCACCTGGGAGCGGTAATATAGAACCAATCCTATTGCCACAAGCCGAGCTCCTCCTGGAAAGAGCCCTCGGGCCATGGAGCATCGGCCCTCTTGCTTACAACCGCCCCGCCCACTCTGCTCGACGCCCCTCGATCATCTTCGGCTCCACGTTGAAGGTTTTGAGCCACAAACCGAAGTGAGGGGTAGTGCGGAGGAAGGCTTCGCAGACGACAATGAATGATGAGATGTGGAGGATGGACTCCGGAGCCAAGTCGTGGAATTCCAACCCATAGTAAAACATGAGCCCTCTCACAAAAGGATCCATCGGGAAGCCTAAACCCCGATGGAGGTGGGACACAAACACGACGCTCTCGCCGGGCTCGGGAGCAGGAATGACTTGCCCTTTGGCGGGCAACCTATGCGAAATCTTGTAGGTCAGGTACCAGGCTTCTCTCAGCTTTAGCACGTCCTCTTCCGTGACGGAGGAGGGCATCCACCGGCCCTGTAGGTCGGAGCCGGACATTGTTGAAGGTCCGAGGCGCTCGAATCTGGGGCTCTGGGTGTTGGAACTCGGGGCGAGGGGCAGATTCGATTGAGGATTGAAGAAAAGAAACGAGCCTTGGTCCCATTATAAAGAGGGAGAATACCAAGAGCCGTCCTCGTGACCGTTTGGGACTCGCCTCAATAGAGGAGGCGTGGCAACGGGCACGGTTGGGTTACCCACGTCCGTATTGATGGGAAACCCGAAATAAGGGGAACACGATCTCTGCTTCGATAAGACGTGCCAAGGAAACGCTTCGCTAAACGCGCTGAGGTGGCATAATAAAAACGATTCAAGTAAAGGCTTGGTAGTCGTGTGACGTCACACCACAAAATACATCAGCAGATTGACCTTATGTACATATTATTCTCTCTACGGTGATGTGTGGCATTTATTTTACAGAGCCGGACACTATCCTGGTGTTCACAATCTTCTATGAATTATTCGGAGGAAGAACCCGCCTTGCAATGCCGAAGACAATATGCGTGCCAGACTCGTCGTCATTGAAGCCTGGTTCGAGGACTCTTGAGGAGTCTGGACTAGGGGGTGTCCGGATAGGCGGACTATCATCATCGGCCGGACTCCAAGACTATGAAGATACAAAATTGAAGACTTCGTCCCGTGTCCGGATGGGACTTTCCTTGGCGTGGAAGGCAAGCTTGGCAATACTGATATGTAGATCTCCTACCATTGTAACCGACTCTGTGTAACCCTAGCCCTCTCCGGTGCCTAAATAAACCAGAGGGTTTTAGTCCGTAGGATGAACAACCATTACAACAATCATACCAATGCTAGCTTCTAGGGTTTAGCCTCCTTGATCTCGTGGTAGATCCACTCTTGTACTACCCATATCATCAATATTAATCAAGCAGGAGTAGGGTTTTACCTCCATCGAGAGGGACCAAACCAGGGTAAAAACATCGTGTCCCTTGTCTCCTGTTATCATCCGCCTAGACGCACAGTTCGGGACCCCCTACCCGAGATCCGTCGGTTTTGACACCGACACTCATCCCTACCATCTCCGTGGTTCTGGCTACGAGCAACAGAACTTCGCTTAGCTGATGACATCCTGAGAAACGAAACCAAGGACGGAATCAGCATCAACTATAGGCTATAGAATGTAGGACAAGGAAATTAGTAACTCTCGAACTCCTAGGGCAATTCCGGCAGCATAACGGCAGTAAAATACTCAGAATGAGACATCCTACTAAAATGGGGTAGTACAGCAACTCAACATCATCACTCAAGGTTCTGAGATAGTACTAAACAGGCTACACCGGAAGTACTCGAAACTGGGGTAAGACTCTGATCAACCAATCCTATGGGACTACGTAGTAGTAACACGTGATCCTGATAGACGGAAGAGAAAGCCTAGTTCCATAACCCCGCAGGAAGGATAGGATGACTCAGCTTCGACCAATCAATTCCCTTACATAACTAAAGAGCCTTACGTTCCTTCCCACAATCAATTCGCTTACATAACTAAAGAAATTCTAGACTCAACTTCGACCAATTTGGCTTGGTAATCCTACAGGCAGTCAGGCTCTGATACCAAAGCTGTCAGGACCCCGATTCTATGCCACACCGATATAGCATGTAACACCTCATATCACTTTGCGGCCTCACGCACGGTATTCCCACGGGTGTCGCCTTACCATGCCCAGGACCGTTTGCGCCTTTTGGCACACGTATATGATAGTGTCGCTAGCATCCATATGACAAAGAACCCGGGCTGACATGACTAGTCGTGAACCCAAAGTGGCACTAACTTACAGGGACAGGCATACATGACCCAAAGAACGAACATGTCGGTCATCGGCCAGTGAATCCGGGCTGTAGCAATCTGGGCTAGCAGGACTCGAAACCGGGGCTATAGCAGGCTAACAGGACTCCGGTAGACACCGCGTGACATTTCCCGAAGGACGAACACGAGAGCGAAGAAGGACACATGTCGGCCAACCTAAGTGTTAGGAGCGTAGCAAGCTACGGGGCTCGATGGAAGCACTAGGAGACATTTCCGATAAGAGAGGCTACTAAGGATAAACAACTAGATAGTCGGATCCCACATATAGAAATACACATTACACGTCGCATAACGAGCAAGTATGTGCTGTACAACATGGCATCACAAAGATAGCTCAACAACTCATATAGATAAAGGCTCGGAAGAGCCATCATAGCATTATTGCAAGCAGGGGTCACATGACCCATCATACGAGCATACAAGCAACAAGCGGAAGCATTACATATGCAGACGCAGACATCTACAAATGAAAAAGGCTGAAGAGCCTGACTAACTACAATATCCGATCAAGATCATAGCTGAGGTACAAGCTACTTGTCGAAGTGCACGAGAACACTAGTAAGACCAAAGTCTCCGCTGCAAAAACATAAATAAAGCAACATGAGTACAAAGGTACTTAGCAAGACTTACATCAGATCCTATTGTACATGCATTTGTATCAAGAGGGTAATGTGGGGTTTAGTTGCAGCAAGCCAGCTTTGAATCTGTGGCTATCCTGTTCTACGACTACCAGAACTTATTTGAGGTGATATGGCGCACACGAGTCCACTAATCACCGCACAATACACTACTATGGATTCATCCCCATCTCCCTACGACAAGGCCATCCGTAGCACTCATACTTGTCTTCAGCATTTTATAGTATCCACTTCAAGTTGTCTATGTACCATGTAAGCATCCAAGAAGTCCATAACAGCGGACCCCGCTATTCGAATAGATCATGTTAACCCTGCAGGGGTGTACTTCTTCACACACGCTCTTGCCACTTACCGCCATGTACACGTCATGTAACTCAGCAACCTTCAAGCGGAAGCCTGGCGAGGGTGTCGGCCACGACCTGACTAATCACACAAGTTTATCGCCTATTCGGGTTCCATCCGCAAGAATATCCGGCCGGGGTGTAGCTCACGGCCCCAAACAATGAGAGCAGGGTTCCCAAGCCCACCATCCGGGTGCCACTTGGTACACCGTGCCATCTTGTGCCTAATCATCCCAAGCCCACTGGCGGGTGCCACTTGGTAGACTACTAACACTACCTACAAACACGAGAAACTAGTTGCGACTCTGGGCGAGAGATCAAGTCGGTTAATAAGTCAAGAGAGTCAATTAAAGATCCCAATGTGTGGTAGTATCGAGTCATTGGACAACATACATAGAACTCAGTGCTTAAGAATGGTTCCAGTGAGACAACCCACCATGTACTCCTACATGGCCTCTCACCACTACCTTTACCAAATCGTGTTCACACACTTCACTCTCAGCATCAGAACATATCGTAACACTCCAATTCATTCCCAATGAATCAGACCTAACACAACTCTAAGCAATAGCAGGCATGGCATGCTAGGAACACAACATGGCTCAATCAACTCCTACACATGCTAGTGGGTTTCAACTATTTACTGTGGCTATGACAGGTCATGCAGAGGAATGGGTTCAACTACCGCAGCACAAAGTAGCAGATGAATCGTTGTTGTCCTAATGCAATAACTGAGAGCAGGAGCGAGAGAGTAGGATTGTATCGGAATGAACAAGGGAGTTTGCTTGTCTGGTAGATCAACAAGGGAGGCACTGCTCCTCAGACAGGTACTCTAGAACGGTCTCCGGAGCAGGACCTATCGAGAAGGAATGGTGCCAACAATAAAAACACAAGCATATGCAACAATATGATGCATGATCATGGCATGTAGATGTGATGCTGTTTGAGCTAATGCAACTAGCTTTTATTTGGATGAAATCCATTTGAACCAAGGATTCAAATGCATCTCCAAAATAAGCTCTTTATATAAGACATTTTAGTGTTTCACTTATACAGTAGGTATAAGTTGGTTTGTCATGCATGAAACTAGTACAAATGGGTAGATTGCATTTTTCTGATAATTTTTCATATATAAATTATTTCAATCTGATTTACGGTTGAATTTCTATGATTTTTTCAAGTTTGAATCATTTTTTGGAATTTCCTGATTAATTTAAAATCCAGAAAATGAATAACTGCGTCAGCACTGCATCACTATGATGTCAGCAAGTGAACTACGGCTGACCAGGTCAAACCTGACGTGTGGGGTTCACACGTCAGTGACACGGATTAAACAGGGGGTTAGTTTTATCTTAATTAAAGGATTAGTGGCACTAGGCCCACTAGTCAGTGTCAGGGGGGTTAGTTAACGGTGATTAGCCTTATGCTAATCACGACCTGAGGCCCACCGACGGGCGGTGAGTCAAGGGTCAAACCCCACCGGCGTTTAGCCGCCGGCGAGGCCGAACACGGAGGAGCGGCTCGGGATCGCATCTCCGGCCACCAAATGGCCCACGGAGACCACCGGGGCGTACCACTGGCTCGTCCACATCCAGGGGAGCAGGCGGGAGGCTGCGGGGGCGGCGGAGCTCGTCGGAGCGGAGCTCGGGGCGGCGGCTGGAGTTCGGCCAAGTGCGCGCACAGCGCTGCGATGCACGACAGGGGCTTCGGGCAGCGGCGTGTGCTTGCTGGCAGGCAGCTGAGCATGTTGACGTGCGCGGGCATGAGCTACGGCAGCTAGCGCGACGGCGGCGACATGGACGGCGGCGAGGTGCTACGACCGTGGTGGAGAACGGGAGCTACGGCGCGAGAACGGAGGAACGGAGAGAGAGGGACGACGTAGAAGCTCACGGCGGTTCAGACGAGGCGGTCGGCGAGCTCGGGGAAGCACTGGTATGGCCAGAATGTCGTCGGCGATCTCATGCAGCCGGAGGTGAAGATGACATTGGTGGCGGCGATGCAGGCCGTCTGGAGGTGCGTGGCCCGACGGAGAGGATGAGGGATACGCGGCGAAGCTTCTGAGCTTGTCGGAGAGTTGAGGGCGTGGCGGTGGGTGCGGCAACAGCGTGCGGTGGCGACGATGGTGCTCGGGTGTGAGAGAGAAGGCGAGAGAGAGGAGAGAAGAGGACTGGGGAGAGTGAGCGAGTCTGAGGGGCGCGTGGCGTCGTCTAGACGCATCAGCGGAGAGACAGGCAGGCAGGAAGGGAGGAGGTGGCACAGCGGGGCGGTGCGCACGTCGGGCACGCGCCAGTCCTTCTGGCGGGAGGAAGACGACAGGGGAGGGGGGACAGGTGGGCTGGGCTGTCCAGCTTGGCCGGCCAAGCCGCCTGATCTTTGGGCAAAGACAGAGCTGGCATGAGTAAGTTTTCTCCTGTTTTGTTTTTCTTTTCTATTTTCTGACATTTGTTTTGATTTAACAAAAGTAATAAACCATTTTATTTTCTTATGCCAATTTTTGTAGGAGCTATTTATATTATTCTAGAGCTCCTCAACAACTAGCATAATTTTTGGACATATATTATATATATAACATATATATATCCAAGGCAAATATTTACTGCATTAATTCAAATGGCCAAAAATAAATACTTCTGAGCTCCCAAAAATATTGGTTGGAATTTTACCTCGACCAATCTTTTTAGAAAAACAGAACATTTACTTGGGCCAAATTGAAGCAATTTTTATCTGGGTCATTTCCAGAAATGATTATGAGGGTTTCACAAATCCCCATTTCAAATTTAAATGGAATTTAAACATGATGCACACATGACTAGCTAGCCTCGAGCATACCAGAACTAGGGATGTGATAGGGTGACACAGAACTAGGTCCAATTCATCAATGTAATGTAGGCATGTATTCCGTAAATAGTCATACGTGCTTATGGAAAAGAACTTGCATGACATCTTTTGTCCTACCCTCCGTGGGCGGGTCCTAAGCGAAACTAAGGGATATTAAGGCCTCCTTTTAATAGAGAATCGGTACAAAGCATTAGCACATAGTGAATACATGAACTCCTCAAACTATGGTCATCATCGCGAGGGTCTTGAGTCTTGCGTTGATGAAGATGGGCCGTACTGGGCCACCACTCGAGCCACGCCGCAGGCCGCAGGCAGGCAAGTCTGGGGACCCCCGTTCCAGGACGCCGACAGCGATAGCACATGGCTCCTAGAAGCACCCAGCCCCCTCGTCCTGGTGATGGTCATCATTCCCTCTTGGCGGCGGAGGCAGCGGAGGAAGGCCTGCATTACCCTGCGGGCGGTCCTCGCGAGGCTGATCCCTCCAGGCGCCCTCGCGAGGCTGGTTCTGCCAGTGATCCTCACGAGGTCGGTCACGCCACTCCTGGCGAGGGCCACGGTCGTCCCATCGTCCTCCGCCACGTCCTCCTCCTCGGTCGTAGCCCCGGTCGTTGTGCTCGGGGCGTCGACCAAAGCGTCCTTCTCGAACGGCCCCGAGCTCCTGGCAATCGTTGGTGTTGTGGGTGTGGAGGTTGTGGTAGGCGGAGAACGGTCAGCTACCCTTGGACAACTCCGGCTGGTCCCTGCCACGCTTCGTGTCAGGTTCTGCCACGAGCACAGCCACTCCCTTGCGCATCACGTCCTTGGACTTGGTCTTCTTTTCTTTAGGGTCGGCAGCTGGGAGCTCAAGGAGGAGAGGCGTCCCTCCTCAGCCCTTGTGCACTTGGTCGCCAGGTTGAACAGCTCCAGGGATGTGCACAATTCCTCGTGGATGGGAGCTCCTCCTTCATCTTGACGTCACGGACGCCATCAGGGAACGCTGAAGTGATGGCCTTGTCCATCACCTTGGGGATCTTGAGGAGGACGTTGTTGAAGCGCTGGATGTATTTCTGCAGGTTCTTCCCGTGTTGCTGCCTGATGTGGCGCAGGTCACCCGTGGCCGCGGGGCAGTCACGAGTGCCCTGGAAGATGGAGATGAAGTGGTTGTGCATCTCGTCCCAGGAGGAGATCGAGCCGGGCGGCAGGTTCAGGAGCCACGAGCGGGCACTATCCTTGAGTGCATGGGAAACCAATTCACCCTGAATTTCTCGTCGCTGTTGGCCGCCTCAATGCTCAGCTCGTAGAGCTGCAGGAACTCTGCGGTGTCGGGGGTACCGTCATAGCAAGGAGGCAGGTCTGGCTTTAAATTGCCCGGCCAGGTGAAGCTACGCAGCTCGGGGGTGAAGGCACGGCAACCTGTTGTGGTCACCGGGGCCCTTTGCTGACGCGGAGCTTGCTCTTGAAGGTACCCGTGCACCGCCACCAGAGGCAGCAGGCGGTCTTGTCGCGCCGGTGCAGGGAGCACGGGGGCGCCTTCTTGAGGCCGAGGGATTTCTTGGCAGCTTCCTCCTTCTTGTCGCGCGGGTGCTGGACGCGGTGGTTCATGCCCAGGGGCCGCGCGCCTTGGCGCCGAGGCGCCATCCTGGGGCAGAGGTGGCGGAGGCGCTCCTTGAGCCACGTCTCCCGTACCCGGTGGAGGGCGAGGCAACGAGAGAGACGGTGCGGTAGAGACCCCTGTGGCGTTCGCGAGCTTGGTGATGCAAGCGAGCCATTCTTCGTAGAGGTCATCGACGGGGCGGTAATGCAGGAGCTCGCGTGCCATGAGCAGTGCGGCCTGCGCGTCCGTGGGGGCGCGATGAGCATGGGACGACGAGCCAGTTGGAGTCAATGACGGAGTGGTGGTGCGGCCGTCCCGCTGCACCGAGGGGTGCAGCGAGGGTGCTTGCTGCTCGTTCCCCACCAGGCCGGTGGCGGCGTTGGTAGCAGGCGACAAAGAACGACGGGGAGGCCGGCCGTCAGGAGCCGTCTGGGCGACGCGAGCGGCGAGAGCGGCCCGGCGCTCAGCGCGGGCTCGGCGGGTGTCAGACATGGATGCGACGGAGCGATGGGATGCGGATCAACGGAAGGAAGACTTCGGCACCCCTACCTAGTGTGCCAAATGTCGGATTTTGGGTTCCGGCAAAACCCTTAAGGTTCAAACTCTGGGGTGCGCATGAAGATTTCCCCTTACCGAATCTCAGTCTCAGCCTTGGCTCGATCCCTAAGGTTAGCTCGATGAACTCACAACACAATAAACACAAGATTTATACAGGTTCGTGCCACCATTGTGGTGTAATACCCTACTCCTGTGTGTGGTGGTGGTGGATTGCCTCTTGGGCTGATGATGAACAATACAAGGGAAGAACAGCCTCCTCAGGAGAGGTGTTCTTGAGCTGGTGTGGTGTGAAGATGAACTGAATCCCCCCTTCTAGTCTGGTGGGTAGCCCTATTTATAGAGGCACTGGTCCTCTCCCCAAATGTTGAGCGGGAAGGGATCAAACAACAGCCATTTTGAAAGGGGACAGCTAGTACAAGCTATCCTAACTAAAGGTGGTCTTCGCCTGCCAAAGGCGCTGGTGGTGACGCCATCTTGAGCTCCATGATGACCTCCGTCCTGCTGGTCTTGGTCTTGTTGCACCGATATGGAAACCTTTTCTTCATGCCTTGGTACTCCGCACCTGCGTGCCCCCTTATCACCAAAGGGGAAACGAGGACACTGCGCGCGCTGGCGCCCGCCTGGCCTTGGTCGTCATGGCTTGCGTCACGGGAAACTCGCGAGGCACCCCTTGCCTTGATCTCTCCGCCTCCCTCGTGAGCCTGCCTAGTGAGGCCGCTCCTGAGGAGGCCTTGTGTCGTCCTCTCCGCGAGGTTTGGCCCATCGCGAGGGTCTTGAGTGTTGGTTGACAAAGACGGGCCATACTGGGCCACCGGTGGAGCCACACCGCGGGCCACAGGCAGGCAAGTCTGGGGACCCCCGTTCCCAGAACACCGACACAACCATCTCTCTTTACGTCTTTCTTCTTACCCTTCTTAAAGTTAGTATTCTGCTGGACAGAGTTCTTTCCCTTGAACTTGTGAGAATTCTTCTGCCTTGAAGACATTGGTAGCTCCATTCAGACGGGCATGGTTTGTCATCAGTTTGCACATTCAAATGGCACATGGAGCCGGATTAACCAGCGTATCTTTTTGTGTAGTTCCACTGAAATCAACCAATGTCTTGCATAGCATGGTGGATTTTGTATTTATATGTTGCAAGGCATTGAACACGTTGGTAGCTCCATTCAAGTAGATAGTCCGGTGGCTCAAGGTGATGACGAATGATTAGAGAACCATTCGATTTATTGTGCATGATGAAGTATTATGGAGGACATGAACCATTTAAACATTTTGTGTGGTTGCACTGAAATCGAGCTGAGCATACATGTTTGCACAAATACAGAAAAAGCATGATGAATATAATTGTGGTACTAGTTGATTAAACATACGCTGACAACAATAATCATCTTCATTATCTTCACAGGAAAAGATAGCAATACAATACCTTCAATTAAAAATTTATTCAAAACAGTACAACAATATTAGTAGCACAACATAACAAAGCACAATCATGTGGATGAAGGCCGATACTAACCTCATTTCTTACAGCCGCGTCAGCAACTGACTTGGTCATACCTTTCCTTCTGGAGTGATTTTTTCATTCCACGTGTTGTTGAGTTTGCCATGCTCTCTGTAAACTAGTCATGTCACCAACGTCTACTAATACTCTGTAAAGCTTCTCGATCATTCCTAGTGTAATGTAGCGCAAACAGTGATTGCTTCTTTCTGCAAAGTGGAAAGATCAACTGGGTCCAATAATGCAACAGTTTTCCTTAAACACATTGGCTCCTTTTGTGCAGTTCAACTAAAATCAAAGTCAAAATAGAACCAAGAAGAAGTTTTGATATCCCTGTATGCAACAATAGGTATAAAGGAAACAACTACTAAGAAATAATGGTTGATGACTTATAATCCCAGAAGAAAAAACATCTACCTTATCTTAATGGGAAACAAAGCAGGAGACTAGAAATTCTCAAACAGTGTGATTCATTCATATTAACTGAGACATTATCTTAACAAAACCTTGTTTCAATATGTATAAAGAATGACAAAGCAGAAACGTACTATTCCTAAAACAATGCAACTAATTCATATTAACAGTGACATTATGTTAACAATACCTTTGTTAAACATGTAGAAAGAACTACAAAGCAGGATAGTACCATCTGTAAAACACTATAACTGATATATAATAACAGAGACATTATCTCAACACTACATTTCTTAAACATGTACTCTGGCTGATCCCTAACAGAAATGGTACTCCCGCCAATCCCTAACAAGTGTTGCAGTTTTGAACTAAGATTCAGTAGTTAAATCTGAGAGTGGCATTGCTTAATTTTACAAGTGGCATTAGATTAACAAAAAGCATAAATAGTTCTAGCGGAGAGTGGGTGTAACAACACCATGTGCTTCCATCTACTTATAAAGGGGGCGATGCAGAGTTTATTGTAACAAAGAAACAAACATCATGTCTGGGTTGGTCCCATTTTTCTTCACTTAATGGGAAAAGACAGCAATTCAATAGCTTCAGTTCAACATTTATTTAAAAAGTACCAATACAAGTAGCACAACATCTCAAAGCACAATGCATGATCATGTGGATGAAGGCCGGTACTAACCTTTCATGATGCAGTCAAGATCACCTACGAATCTGCCAACACGAATAGGAAATCCAATCTCGTTTTGTGCAGTTCAACTAAATCAAGCAAAGTCGCTGGTGTGACATTTAAGTTCGCTATAGCAACAAGTTGAATAGATATCCCTGTTTAATGGAGGCAAAAAATGAAACAATTAGTTGCCAATAAAGGAGGATGAAACAAACGGCGACAAAAAGAAGCATCTAACTTATCTTGACGGAAAACAAAGTAGGACAGTAGCATTTCTAACACAGTTGCATTGATTCATATTAACAAAGGCATCCTCTTAAAATAACATTCGTTAAAAATGTAATTTACTTTTAACAGTGGCATTGCTTCAATTTTCCAGCGGCATTCTTAGATTAACAACATCAAAATAGTTGTATGGGATATGGGACATGCCAGCACCATGTGCGTCCACACGAATAAATTGGGGGATGTAGAGTATGTTGGCAAGCAGCATATCTGCGTTGGTCCCATATTTATTCTCTTTGAACCTTTTTCCTATGTGAGGGCAACAAATCTAGTCCTGCACAAACTACCCGACCCCCCGGTTTCTTTCCTTTTTGAACAAAGAGATCAGTTACTTACAGATGTGTGTACTGGGTTACCCCCTTTTTCCCTTTTCGACCAACAAAGCGGTTGGATAGCTAGTCTATACTACTTCCCCTCCCTCCTTTCCTCACTAAACCACATCCTAGATTCATGCTCCACCCCACCCACCCTTCTTTCTTCTTTTAACCAAGACCTAGATTGGACTACCACTACAGGAATCAGGTACTTTGCTGTCAGCATGGCTGACGGCAAAGGCATGCATGGCGGATGGCAAAGGCCTTTGCCGTTAGCCAGCAGACGACACCATGTCCGGCTGAACGAACTACGACAAAGGTCACATTGCCGTCTGCTAGCACACGGCAAAGAGGAAAAGCTCTTTGCTGTCTGCCAGCCGACGGCAAAGAGCCTGGATGGCAGACGGTAGGGTTCGGTCAGTTAAGGGGTTGACGGCGTGCTTTGCCGTCTACTGGCAGATGACAAAGACCGGCCCCCAGGTGCCTTAGGCAGCTGCCACGTGGCCTGCTATGCCGTCTGCTGGCGGACGACAAAGACCTTGCATTTTTTTCATCTTCCAGCGGATGGCAAATCAACCAAATAGGCCAGCCCAGTGTGCCCAAGGTTGCACATGTAGCTGCCACATGGCAGCTTTGCTGTCTGCTGGCGGACACCAAACCTCTTTGTCATCCGCCAGCAGACAACAAAGTGCCTGTATTGTTGCTGTTTTTTTCTATGTTCTCTTATATCCCTGCATTTTCAAAATATACATATGATATATATAGTTTCAAGATCAAACATAGCCCATGTATCAAACATGTAGCAGTCCATCAATGCAACATAAGACATAGGGTATTAAAAGATCCAAAGCATACATAGTTTCACGGAGTTCATCCATATTTACATACATAGTTTCACATTGTTCATCAATACAAATGAAAACAAGAACTAAACACTAGCAGTCCATCAATGTTGCTTCCATGAAGTGAATCAAACCTGCAAAAATGGGAGTAAGAAAGTTAGAAGAAGAAGACGAACAAGAATACTAGAAGAAGAATACCAGAAGAAGAAGAAGACTAGAAGAAGTAGAAGAAGAAGAACAACAACAAGAAGGAAAATAAGAAGAAAAAGAAGAAGAAGAAGAAGAAGAAGAAGAAGACTAGAAGAAGAAAGAAGAAGACAGCAGAAGAAGAATTTTATTATTCTTCTTCTTTTCTCATCTTTCTTCTTCTCTTCTATCTTTTTATCCATTTCCTCCTCATTCTCATTATTCTTTTATTCTTTCTTTTTCTTCTCTTTCTTCTTCTAATCTTTCGTATCCTCCTCTTTCTTGTTTTTCTTCTCCCTATTCCTTATTTGTGTCATTTTAGAGCTAATATACGTAATTATGCCATTTTTAGCCGACTTAGCTTACTATGTTAATTTGGAGGAAAATAAGGTAAGTACAAGTTATTTTTGTGCTAACCTAGGTGATGATGCCATTTTTGAGCCAACTTACATAAGTATAGCTCATTTTTTATCTAACTTAGGTAGTTATGCCATTTAGGAGAAAAATAAGCTAAGCATGCATTTGTTAAGCAAAACACTAGAGAAAACTTACCCTCATCTCAACAAATGCAATGAAGATCGCAACTAAGGTAACAATTGATCCAATGGCATAATGATACCAAGCCTCATTATCAGTGTCATATTTTCTTATCTTCTTAATCTTCAAGCGCATTGCATTCATCTTCATCTTGTGATCATCAACGACATCGGCAACATACAACTCCAATTCCATGTTCTCTTCTTCTATTCTTTTAATTTTTTCTTTCAAATACTCACTTTCTTTTTCAACTAAATTTAACTTTCGACAAGAGTGTCGGTTGCAATTTCCGGTTCACATACCTCCTAGATTGAAATATCTATATGTCAGTTTTATGGCCATAATTGTCATAAATACGAAATGGAACAAATAGTTATAAAAGAGAATATACCACATCCGAATCATAAACTGGGCAAGGGCTGATGCGGACGGATATCAAGACCATGGCACTATGTATAACAAACAATCATACAAAGTAAGAAAATTATACAAGTAACTATATAAATCATACAATCATATAAGTAACTATATAAATCAAGTAGAATAAAAAAAATTGAATACCTAATAATAATCTTGATTGTCGGGTTCAATAATTGCTCCGAGATCAATAAATGCATCATCATCACTATCATCAATGAAGTGCTCATCGGGTTCAGCGACATCAACATGTGGAAGGCCACCTTTACGTAATCGGTCAAGAATTGACAAGTCATCTGCAGCATTAACCTCTTCTTGTTCAGACTCTTCTTGTTCAGGCTTCTCTTGTTTTGGCTCAGTGGTGCCGGGTTCACTATCGATGTCTACTTCAATGTTCTGGTGTGAAGTAGAGCATTTCTTGAAGCATTTTTTCGAAGGACGTGTTTCTTGGAAGAATTCACCTTCATATGTGTCTGGGTTAATGTGAGGTTCATAATCCTCTTCATTAGGGGGAGCTGGTCTAACACGTGGTCGCACTCCATAAACGACATCCCAACCATTAAGATTTGGATCACTTTGACAGGCCCACGGTAGATAGAAAACTTGGTTTGCTAGTTGAGCCATAATATAGACATCGGGAACATACAAATGGGTGCTTTGTTTGATTTCCACTAGCCCTATCTGTTCATGAGTCCATCTAGTCTCCTTCGGCTGGAACCAATAACATTTGAAGACTACGACGTTTGGTGGGGTTGCACCATAGAGTTGAAGTTCATAAATTGCTTCAACTCTTCGATAATTCAGTATCTCCTTCACCGATAGCAGAGACACCACAATTTGTAGACTCCCGATGGGCATTAGATAGCTCTTTGCCGTAGGTAAGAACGTGATACCTGTTGATGTCGTACTTGTCAAATTAACGGACCTGAAAGTCAAAACCATTAGCAACTTGTCTGAAATTGGCGTCCATAAACTCCGAATTAGCCTACAAGTTTAATATGAAAGGATTGTTGCATTAGCCACAAATTAGACGAAGAAATGAAATGGTCTAATGGAATTTACCGTTTGTTTGAACCAAGAGATGAAACCGGGATAGCTGCCTCCATGCTTTGCCAGAAGCTCAAACTCTTCGACGGAATCCTTTTGGATCACCGCTCCATACGAGAATTTGGTGACGTATCGACTGTATCAAATATATCCGGGAATAAGAGCATTTCAAAGGAATTAGAAGTTGTCAAACAATGTATCGAGAACTTACTCGATGTACGGCCGCACTTCTATTAGGTTGTTGAAGATATACAATGAAATGGTCTACCATTCTTCGTCATCCAACGTTAAGGAATTAGAAGCACCGACTATTGCGAGATTCCCTTTAAATAGGCTAAGGTTCGATCCACCCTTTTTAGGGTCGCTACCATTGTACCGAGAATTTGGATTATGCGAATGACGATTTTTGGCCTCGTAGTGTGCTGTCAAGAAGTTTGCCGCCTCCTCGGTAAAGTGTGCCTCGGCCATCGATGCTTCAATTCTACGTTTATTTTTACATTTTACTCGAAGCGTCTTCTGCATCCTCTCAGTTGTTTAGCACCAACGATTTTGCACGGCCCCCCCCCCAATCTTGCCTCGGCCGGGAGATGCAAAATCAAGTGTTGCATTGGATTAAAGAAGCCCGACGGAAAGATCTTCTCTAACTTGCAGATCAACTCCGGCGCCAACTCTTCCATTTCTTTTAGCAGGCCAAGCGATAGTTCTTTCACACAAAGAACACAAAAGAAATAGCTCAGCTCTACCAGTACGAGCCATTCATCCTAAGGGAGCCACGCAACATCACCGGCATTACCCACTTCATCCATATGTGCCAATCATGACTCTTGAGGCCAAATATTTTCAATTTATGAGGACTCGCTCCCCCTCTTTAGATTCGCTGCATACCCATCGGGGAACATCAACTGCATTCTCACCCACAAGATAATTTCCCTCATAGCTGGACTTCCAAGGTGGAACCATGCCTTTGGCTTTTTCCAGTTCTGCTTTCCTTTTGGTGGTTGCATGTTTTGTAACGGTCTATCACATAGCACCTCCAGATTGACTCTAGCCTTTGAACTATCCTTTAACTTCCCCTCTATGCCAAACAATGTACCAAAAAGTGCCTCGGCAATATTCTTTTCAGTGTGCATCATGTCGATGTTGTGTGGTAAAAGGAGGTCTTTGAAGTAAGGCAGATCCCACAAGCATGTCTTGTGAGTCCAGGCGTGTTTTGAATTAATTATACCCCTTGAAATACCTTAGATGCTCTGGATCTGGCTCAAGAGCGTTTAACTGATACAGGGTCTCTTGGCCTGTCGACGTAGGTGGTGCAGAGTTTTTGGCAACTCTACCTTTGATGAAGTTCTTCTTGTCTCCGAACTTATGGCGAGGATGCAGGAATGGTCTATGCAAGTCGAAGCAAGAAAACTTGTGAACGGCCTGAAGCCAATGAAACTCAAGACCTCCCTTGCATGTGGCACACGGGAACCTTCCATGCACACACCTGCCAATGAATACCGTATACGCCGGCAAGTCATGCGTCAAGTACATGTACCAGACACTCATTATGAAGTTCTGTTTGCTAAAGGCGTCGTATGTATTGAACCCATTATCCCAAGCTTCTTGCAATTCGTCCTTAAAGCGGCTACATGTACACATTCATATTCTTCCTCGGAGAGTTGGGCCCTGGAATTATCAACATTAGGAAAATGTTCTTTCTTTGCATAATCTGTCCGGGGGGAGGAGATTGACTGGAATGACAAATACAGACCAACAACTTTATTGGGCTGCCGTCAGACCAAATACACTGAACCCATCCGTGCTGATGGGGACTCGCGGATGCCTTGGATCTGCCACTTTTGCCACGTGTAATGCATCAAACTGATTCCATGGTTCACCATCCGATGTGTGCACCATCATCAGCTTCCCATCTGCATATAGTTGGGTTCTTTTGCCCGTTTTATGCCATGTCATCTGTCTGGCCGTCTCTTCGACCATGAAAAGACGTTGAAGTCTTGGTACGATTGGCATGTACCGAAGAACATTAACAGGGATTTTGGTCTATGTCTTCTCACCCATACCGTTGTCTACCACAACATACGTGGATGACTTGCAAATGGGACAATAGTTCAAGTCCGCATACTGAAGCCTAAATATGGTACATCCTTTCTCACAAGCATGTATCTTCCCATAGGGCATTTTAAGAGCACGGAGGATTTTGTCTGACGCGTACAGGTTTGCAAGTATTACATTGCCTTTGGGTCGAAACGTCCAAATAATGTCATCATCGCATCATAGAATTCTCTGCCCAAGTTGGATCGAGCCTTCAGAGCCATTATTTGTGTGATGGCATCCAGCTGACAAAGCTCAATGTGCTTGGGGAGAGGATGTTTTGAAGACTCCAACATTTCATTGAAGGCCTTTGCAGATTCAACCATCTCATCGTTCGAGTCCGGAGAATCATCAAAGTTTTGCACCATGTCTTTCATCCCGGTACCATGCGTGTCGGTGCAACGACGGAGCACCTCAGCTCTGGGACGTTTGGAAGACTCGCCATGAAATGTCCACACCGTATAACCTGGCGTAAAACCCCTCTTCTGCAGGTGTTTGCCAATTTCATCCTCTATCCTCTTGTGCCAATTGTCGCACCCGACACAGGGGCACCAGGTTGTCCTCTGGCCATTTGCAAATGCAGCTCTCACAAACCCCTGGTTTTTGTTAACCATTCATTGGTCATGTCTTTCTGACTAGTCTGACCGGTGTACATCCATGCACGATCACTCATCTTGCCTAGCTACTGGACACATAAGAAATATATATATATATAAATCAGCATGTATAGATTCATCAGTTAATGGAGTTTGTCACTTTTGTTACATCCATGCAACCTAGATGCTAATAGGTAAAGATAGGTCCTAATCCCACCCGAGTATCTATAGATTGGGTTCGTTTTCCCATGCTTTGCTCCAGATCCAACACAAAATTTTAGCAACACCTCCCCGCCGTTCTCCTGATACACGTCTCAGCAATAAGCAGAGAGGACGTGTACCCGGAGAATAACAGGGAGGCACTGATGAAATTCTGCATCGGATTCGGAGCAGAGCATGTGGGAAAACGAACACAATCTACACATACTCAGGTTTTCGATGGATAACGTTGGACAATTCGAAAGAATCACGGTTATAAATATGCAAATGCATGCTTATTTATAGATGTAACCCTTTCGAATGGGAGACGCATAGTGGTCACGCATACTGATGATTGAAGAAACCTATAGCTAGCAAGTTTCATCGGGATGAAGAGCAGAATAGAGCAAATGAAGGGGGGAGGAGGAGATGCCATTTGTGCTCACCCACGAACGCAGGGGAGGAGCTTGTCGAACACTAGACCCTCGCAGCAACGAAACAACTGCACATTTAGATCGAAAGATGAGTAACAGAGCATTATTGTTTTTTCCATCAACCTACCTAAATATTTACGACAGGACGAGCAGGTTAGGGGATTCCTTGGTCTCGATGGAACCCTAAATAGCAAGTATCATTGATGCGAGATACATGTGGCAGTCGGTGTCGAACACTAGATCCACGTCCCACAAGTGATGTCGGCGCCCTGCGTCCCGCAACAATAGTTCTGCGGGCCGATGACGATCGAACACCTTGGCGAATTTGTCTTGCAGCCTCTACGATGAGGATTAAAGCCAAGTTTTGAAACTTCAAATAACCAAACTGACTTGAGTCAGTTTGGGTGTTTCCAGTCTCAACACTTTGCTTTTAATCGTCATTGAAGAGGCTGCAAGACAAATTCACATAGGTGTTCAACCGCCATCGACTCCATTAACTATTACTCCGGGACGCTGGACGCTGGCGTCACTTGTGGGACGTGGATGTAGTGTTCGACATTGATGGCAACATGTATCTAGCACCAACGATACTTGCTATTTAGTGTTCCATCAACGCTTAAGAACCCTAACCCACTAAATCCTCTACCCCGACCCTCGACCCCTCGGCGACCGGCGATCCCCGACCCATCAGCGACTAGTGATCCTCGACCCGGTTTCGTCGGTGACGCACCCCGATCCTCGACCCGGTTTCGTCAGTGACAAACCCCTAATCTTCTTGTTCCTCCTCCTCCTCCTCTTCTTCTTCTTCTTTTTTTTCATTTTTCTTCTTTATTCTTAACCTAAACTAAACCTAAACTAAACTAAATCAAAACCTAAACCTAAAAAACAGAAACAAAACCTAAACTAAACCTAAACTAAAACAAGCCTAAATTAAACTAAGCCTAAACTAAATCTAAAAATACAGAAAAAAGAAGAACATGGTCTCACCTTCTGGCGCGGCAGGTGGAGCCTAGTATGGAGGAAGGGGCACCGGGGCAGTCGGGCGGCTGCGGTAGGGTTGGCCGGGGTGGAGGAGGGGTCGGCCGAGGCGGCGAGGCGGCTATAAGGAGCGGTCTTTGGGCGGTGGGGCGGCTGGATGGAGCGGCAACGGGCGGCGGGAGGCGACTAGGTGGAGCGGCACCGGGCGGCAGGGGGCGGAGCGGTGACGGGAGGTGGGCGGCCTAGGCGTTGGGGCGATGGGGCGGCGTGGTGGTTAGGCGCCACGATGGTGGCGGGCGATGGGGTGGGGGTTGGGGCGGCGGCGGGGGTTTGAGGTCGGGCGATCTAGGGATAGAGAGAAGAGAGAGAGCAGGGGTGGGCCGTTAGAGCCGTTAACTACTACTCTCTTTGCCGTCCGCTAGTGCATGGCAAAGATTCTTTGTCGTTCGCCAGCAGACGGCAAAAACGGGGTTGGATCGTTGCAATATACTGGCATCCAGTGGGCCCCAACAGCAGCTCAATGCCGTCCTCTAGTGGACGAAAAAGATTTTGCCATCCGCCAGCGGACGATAAAGAGTTGGCTGATGGCAAAAAGCATCTTTGCCGTCTGCCTGTACTTTGTCATCTGCTTGTTGTGAGCCAATGGCAAAGACCTTATTTGTCCTCCGCAAGTAGACGGCAAAGTGCTGACGGACGGCAAAATCCCTAATTCCTATAATGTACATAATCAAAAAAGATCCGCATGCAGCTAGAGGAATGACGGTTTCAAAGAAAGTTCCTTAGGGTCGTGAGTGTGGAGAGTGTGGAGAGTGCAAACCCTAGCGAGAGTGTGGAGAGTGCAAACCCTAGCGAACAAGCGCTGAGGCACTAGCTTATATAGTACCCATGTATACTACTAATATACTGGTGTGGTTTTCTTTTGATTTCCATAACAGTCATTTTAAATTTTGTAAGTACAAAATGAAACTCTTTATTTAACGTACCAGTGACGAAAACTACTTACGATCAACTTACGATCCACTCGTCCTGGTCGCACTTCCTGTCCTTCACGTGCGGTACACTACCCTCCGTTAAGTGAACGACCACACATGTGCCAAATTATCAGAGAGGTGTGAGAGGGTGTACAAATAAAGAATTTTACTTTCAGTTGTCGGAAAGGTTTCAGAGTATGTACAGTTTGCCCACTCAATAATTATGGTTTGTTGTGTTCGGCCTAAACTTGGTCAAACTTTACAATGTTTGACTTCAGTCAAATCTAATATCAGAGTAAATAAAAACAGAGGGCTACTACGTCCATCCCGGTTTTAGTCCACACCATATTTTTAATCAAACTCTGACCACATATTTAGTTAATAGCTGGACAAATAAAATTACAGGGGAGCTGAAGACAAAGTTGTGAGAAGGATTAGAAATCAATACAAAACTTATGCTCTTATTAGTAACGTCGATGCTTCCTAGAGGAAACATTTGGTTCATAGCCAATTGTGTGATAAAATTGCACCAACATGAAAGACGACTGCGTCTCCAACGCAACCAAGGTGAACTGATGAAGGATATCATCTAATTTGTGGGTAACAAGCAAAGAGCACTGATGGAAGACAACTTGTTTGATACGGGGCTAACCCGGTGTAGGCCAATCTTTCATCATTGGAGTGGGATCCCTCGAAGAACATGAAGAACACGGGGAAGAACGGGGAGAAATCACAAGGGAAAACACTCAAGAACAAGTACAATCACACATCCACTATTGCGACCAGACCTCAAACAGTCTGATCTCTGTGCATCAGCGTCATCCCTGGATCGGTAATGCTGACACGCACAGTACTTGATGGATTCATAACAGAGTAGCAATCACACACTTATTACATCGAATGTCTCAAAAGAGAACTTATTACAATAAATATAGCTTAAGGCCATCTAAATACGATAACAGTGGAAGGCTTGGAAGATAAAGCGAGTCCATCAACTCCAACGACATCACTAAGTGAAAGATCACGACCTAAGGCACCTTACTCGTCGTCTGAAAAGTCTGCAACATGAACGTTACACCTACTTTCCCCTACATCTGCTAGTCTACCACTATAAGACTTCACACGACTTAATCAACTATGCTAGAGCCCATAGTAGCTTGCGGCTACACACGGAAGTTTCTAGCATTAAAAATCTCATGATCCCTTTGAGCCTGGGTGGCAGTCCATCGGAAAATCACACGATACCCTGAGATTTCCAAAAATACAGGCAACACTGGGTTCCCCAGGTGCCTCAATCCACCCAGATGTGTATTTAAGTTGCCACCTTAAGTAAACCACTAATTAAAAATACTCACATCTGTCATGGATACACTCACCCAATCCATGTCTACTAGCATAGCATAGCAATATAAGAAAACGTAGAAGTAACTCCCAAAGGTTTGATAATAAACAGGACAATAGGTACTACCTCATCTACTTCCCAAAACCCACATATTAATTAGATCGTAATCATGCAATTGTGTGAGGATTGATCTAATGCAATAAAACTTGGTAGTAAAGAGGTATGATCAAAGTGTTACTTGCCTTGATGATGATCCTTGAAACCTAGAGACTCGTAGTAGCAAGCGGCGCACTCCGGGTACTCTATCGCAAACAAACAATCATACAATAAGCACTCATCTAATGCATGGGTAAAACTCCAATAAGAGATCTAACCAGAAAGTCCAACTTAAGAACTCCGGTTTGCAAAAAGAAACAAATCAAACGAAGCAACGAAACTCAAACGGCGAAAGAAACAAGCTTCGTTTACTAATCTGGACCTAAGTCAAATTTTACAGTAGCAAAAACTTGTTTAAGTTTGTTAAACGGAAAGAGGGTTTCGAGGCGAAACTCTAGGTGCTTGAATCGCCTGATTCCGATAAACGAGCGAAAAGTTATACTAAAACAAATATCGGATAAGAAATCGCGATCGAAAATAATCGCGAAAAACCCGAGAAAAAGAAAAACTGACGAACAAGCTAACGAGCGAGCGTTAGTTTATGCGCTACTAAATGGTGAAAACCGTTCGTTAAAACGAATGTATGGACGAACGTCTGCTGAATAACTAAATAGAGAAAACCGACGAACCGATCTAAAAAAAGGGATCTAGGGATTAAAAAAACCAAACAGTTTTATAAAAAAACCGGCGGCGCCTACCTCGGGTCCGGTGGGGGTTCCGGTGAGGTGGCAAGGCGGCAGCTCGGCCGGTCTTGAAAAGCGTCGGCGTCGGCGTCGGCGGTCAGCGGCGGGTCGGCGGCAACCTGAGCGACGGCAGCATGGCGGCGGCGGCTAGGGTTAGGGTTTGGGACGCGGGTGAGCTCCGGCGGCCGTGTGGGCTGGGGCAGGGGGTGGCCCTGCTTATAAATCCCCCCAGGCGGAGTCCCACTCGGGTACGGCCCGGAGTCGGTTTGACTTTTTTTTAAAATAATTCCGACATGCAGAAAAAGAAAGAAAAGAAATACTAAATGGACTCCAAAAATCCCGAAATAAATTTTCCCCGTCCTCTAAGAAATAAGCCGGACAAGATGAACATTTATTTGGGCCTGAATGCAATTTTGAAAAACGCGCATTTTTTCCTAATTCGAATAAAATAGCGATAAAATCCCAAAATAAAATCTTATTTGATTTTATTATTAAATCTCCAATATTTCTTTATTTTGGGAATGTCATTTTATTCCCTCTCTCATATTTTTATAAAAGAAATATTCGAAGATAAAATAATTAAAATCAAATGATCCTTTTTTAAAAATTTGAGAAAACTCAAATATGAAAATAACGAAATCCCCAACTCTCTCCGTGGGTCCTTGAGTTGCGTAGAATTTCTAGGATCAAGCCAAAATGCAATAAAATATGATATGCAATGATGATCTAATGTATAACATTCCCAATTGAAAATTTGGGATGTTACAAACCTACCCCCCTTAAGATGAATCTCGCCCTCGAGATTCGGGTTGGCTAGAAAATAGGTGAGGGTGGTCCTTCCGTAAGTCTTCCTCTCGCTCCCTGGTGGCTTCATCCTCGGAATGGTGGCTTCACTGAACTTTGCAAAACGTGATAACCTTGTTGCGTGTGACTCGGCTGGCAAACTCGAGAATCTTGACTGGTTTCTCCTCATAGGTCAATTCACTATCCAATGAATCACTTCGGTGGCTTTGCACCTCTCGGTATATGGGCCATCTCTGCATGGCACTTCTTCAACTGGGAAACGTGGAACACATCATGAACTCCTGAGAATCCTTCGGGTAATTTCAACTTGTAAGCAACTTCTCCCATACGCTCCAAAACTCTGTATGGTCCCACAAAAGATGGTGCTAACTTTCCCTTAACTCCAAAACGCTTAACTCCTCGAAGTGGGGATACACGAAGATAAACTCTATCTTGAACTTCGTAAATAGTCTCCTTGCGTTTAGAATCCGCATAGCTCTTCTGCCTGGACTGGGCTACCTTGAGTCTATCGCGAATCGGCTTAACCTTCTTTTCAGACTCTTTAATCAAATCTGGTCCAAACAACTGACGGTCTCCAACTTCATCCCACAATAACGGTGTCCTGCACATCCTTCCATACAAAGCTTCGAAAGGGGCCATCTTCAAACTAGATTGATAACTGTTATTGTAAGAGAACTCTTCATATGGCAAATTGTCGTCCCAACTAGATCCATAATCTAGCGCACATGCTCTCAACATGTTTTCCAGAATATGATAGACTCTCTCGGTGCATCCATCTGTCTACGTGGATGGAAGGCTGTACTGAACTCTAGCTTTGGTACCCAAAGTTTTGTGCAACTGATTCCAGAACTTTGAGGTAAACTGGGTTCCTCTATCTAATACAATGGTCCTCGGAACTCCATGCAGACATACGATCCTGGTCATGTATATCTTTGCCAAGTTAGCACTGGTGTAAGTGGTCTTCACTGGAATGAAATGAGCTACCTTCATCAAACGATCAACTACGACCCATATCGAGTCATAGCCTGAACAAGTCCTGGGCAATCCCATGATAAAATCCATGCCTAGCTTATCCCACTTCCATTCGGGTGTCGGCAATGGCTGTAACAATCATGCTGGCTTCTGATGCTCTGCCTTCACTCTCTGACATACATCACAAAATGCTACATACTCCGCAATATCTTTCTTCATTCCAGTCCACCAGAAACTGTCCTTCAAATACAGATACATCTTGGTACTTCCTGGGTGAATCGACTACGGCGAATAAGGGACCTCTTGCAGAATCAACTTCCTAATCTCCGGGTCATTGGGCACATAAATGCGGTCCTCAAACCATAAGGTATCGTGCTCATCCTCACGAAATCCCTTAGCTTTTCCATTGCTCATCTTCTTCTTTATCTCGGCAATCTCCTTGTCTGACTTCTAAGCTTCTCTGATCTTATCCATCAAAGTAGACTGAATCTCCAATGCTGCTACATAACCTCTCGGAACTATCTCCAAACATAGCTCGTGAAGATCCTCGGCTAACTCCTTTGGTAACTCTCCGGTCATTAGGGTGTTGACAAGGCTCTTGCGGCTCAACGCATTGGCTACTACGTTAGCCTTTCCTGCATGGTAATGGAACCACATATCATAATCCTTAATGAGCTCCAACCATCTCCTTTTCCTGAGATTCAACTCCTTCTGTGTGAAAATGTACTTCAAACTCTTGTGATCCATGTACACCTCTAATGGTTTCCGATGAGAAAATGTCTTCATGTCTTCCACGCATGCACTACGGCTGCTAACTTCGAAGCATGGGTGGCATAATTAAACTCATGGGGCTTAAGTTGTCATGAGGTGTACGAAACAACTCTTCCCTCCTGCATGAGCACTGCTCCTAGTCCTCGACGAGAAGCGTTGCAATATACTTCATAATCCTTGCGCTGATCTGGCAGAATCAACACTGGTGATGTAACCAAACGTTTCTTCAACTCCTGGAAACTAGCCTCACATTCCTCAGTCCAATTGAATTTGGAGTCCTTCTTCAACAACTCCGTCATGGGTTTTGCAATCTTCGAGAAATTCTCAATGAACCTCTGGTAGTATCCTGCGAGTCCAAGAAAACTCCGGATCTCTCCAACAGACGTGGGTGCTTCCCAATTTGTCAAAGTGACAACCTTGGTGGGTTCTACTGCTAATCCTTCTCCGGATATAACATGTCCGAGAAATCCAACTTTCTTCAACCAAAACTCACACTTGCTGAACATGGCATATAGCTGATGTTCTCTGAGCTTCCCAAGTACCAAATGCAAATGCTCCTTATGCTCCTCTTCGTTCTTCGAGTAGACCAAAATGTCATCAATGAACACCACGACGAACTTATCCAAAAACTCCATAAACACCTTATCCATCATGTTCATGAAATAGGCAAGTGCGTTAGTCAGACCAAATGACATAAGGGTATACTCATATAGCCCGTACCTTGTGGTAAAAGCTCTCTTTGGTATATCCTGCTCTCGAATCTTCAGCTGGTGGTATCCTGATTGCAGATCGATCTTGGAAAATACCTTAGCTCCTTGCAATTGGTCAAACAAATCATTGATCATCGGCAGTGGGTACTTGTTCTTGATTGTTACTTCATTCAATCCCCGATAATCAACAACCATCCTCAATGATCCATCTTTTTTCTCCACTAGAAGCACAGGTGATCCCCAAGGTGACGAACTTGGGTGAATGTAGCCTTTATCCAGTAACTCCTTAATCTACTTCTTGATTTCCTCCAAATCCTTTGCGGGCATCCTGTACGGTCTCTTAGATACTTGCCCTATGCCTGGCAAAAGCTCAATCAAAAACTCAATGTCTCTATCCGGTGGCATGCCTGGCAACTCTTCTGGAAATACGTTAGGGAAAGCTTTCACCACTGGTACTTCCTCCTATACAACTCCTGATAAGGAATTCACTTGAGTCCTCTTCCGCTCATGCCGAGATACTTACATAATCCTTCTTCCTTCTAGGGTGGTAAGCAAAATCGACTTACTGGCGCAATCCATGTTTCCTCCATACATCGATAGCCAATCCATACCTAGAATCACATCCAAACCTTGTGACTCCAAAATTATTAGGTCCGAGGGGAAAACATGCCTACCTATGGTTAATGGCACCTGAAAACATCCTTGACTTGCCGTATACTCTGCTCCTCGTGAGCTTACTAACATAGGTGTTCTAAGAAATTTGGTGGGCAGTTTATACTTATCCACAAATCCCCTTGATATGTATGAATGCGATGCACCAGTATCAAAAAGAATGATTGTAGTAAACGACTTAACCATAAACATAAATATTACTGCATCTGGTTGGGCTTCAACCTCCTCCACGTTAACGTGGTTCACCTGTCCCCTGTTGAAAGGGTTGGACTTCTTCCCAGAGCTTCCATTGGCATTTGCATTCTTAGCTTCAGGACATTCATTGGCATAATGTCCAGTCTTCTGGCACTTGTAGCAAGTGATGTGGCTTAGGTCCTTCTTAGCTAGGGTTGATGGGTTGGTACGGCTCTGGCCGTTGCTTCCTCCATTACCACTCCCATTCCTGGGGCCATTATGGTTGTGCAAACTCCCTCCATTATGGTTTTGCACCATGTCTTTCATCCCGGTACCATGCGTGTCGGTGCAACGACGAAGCACCTGGGACGTTTGGAAGACTCGCCATGAAATGTCCACACCATATAACCTGGCGTAAAACCCCTCTTCTGCAGGTGTTTGCCAATTTCATCCTCTGCCCTCTTGTGCCAATTGTCGCACCCGACACAGGGGCACCAGGTTGTCCTCTGGCCATTTGCAAATGCAGCTCTCACAAACCCCTGGTTTTTGTTAACCATTCATTGGTCATGTCTTTCTGACTAGTCTGACCGGTGTACATCCATGCACGATCACTCATCTTGCCTAGCTACTGGACACATAAGAAATATATATATATATATATAAATCATCATGTATAGATTCATCAGTTAATGGAGTTTGTCACTTTTGTTACATCCATGCAACCTAGACGCTAATAGGTAAAGATAGGTCCTAATCCCACCCGAGTATCTATAGATTGGGTTCGTTTTCCCATGCTTTGCTCCAGATCCGACACAAAATTTTAGCAACACCTCCCCGCCGTTCTCCTGATACACTTCTCAGCAATAAGCAGAGAGGACGTGTACCCGGAGAATAACAGGGAGGCACTGATGAAATTCTGCATCGGATTCGGAGCAGAGCATGTGGGAAAACGAACACAATCTACACATACTCGGGTTTTCGATGGATAACGTTGGACAATTCGAAAGAATCACGGTTATAAATATGCAAATGCATGCATATTTATAGATGTAACCCTTTCGAATAGGAGACGCATAGTGGTCACGCATACTGATGATTGAAGACACCTATAGCTAGCAAGTTTCATCGGCATGAAGAGCGGAATAGAGCAAATGAAGGGGGGAGGAGGAGATGCCATTTGTGCTCACCCACGAACGAAGGGGAGGAGCTTGTCGAACACTAGACCCTCGCAGCAACGAAACAACTGCACATTTAGATCGAAAGATGAGTAACAGAGCATTATTGTTTTTTCCATCAACCTACCTAAATATTTACGACAGGACGAGCAGGTTAGGGGATTCCTTGGTCTCGATGGAACCCTAAATAGCAAGTATCATTTATGCGAGATACATGTGGCAGTCGGTGTCGAACACTAGATCCACGTCCCACAAGTGATGTCGGCGCCCTGCGTCCCGCAACAATAGTTCTGCGGGCCGATGACGATCGAACACCTTGGCGAATTTGTCTGGCAGCCTCTACGATGAGGATTAAAGCCAAGTTTTGAAACTTCAAATAACCAAACTGACTTGAGTCAGTTTGGGTGTTTCCAGTCTCAACACTTTGCTTTTAATCGTCATTGAAGAGGCTGCAAGACAAATTCACATAGGTGTTCAACCGCCATCGACTCCATTAACTATTACTCCGGGACGCTGGACGCTGGCGCCACTTGTGGGACGTGGATGTAGTGTTCGACATTGATGGCAACATGTATCTAGCACCAACGATACTTGCTATTTAGTGTTCCATCAACGCCTAGGAACTCCTAACCCACTCGTCCTCTACCCCGACCCTCGACCCCTCGGCGACCAGCGATCCCCGACCCATCAGCGACTAGTGATCCTCGACCCGGTTTCGTCGGTGACGCACCCCGATCCTCGACCCGGTTTCGTCAGTGACAAACCCCTAATCTTCTTGTTCCTCCTCCTCCTCTTCTTCTTCTTCTTATTTTTTCATTTTTCTTCTTTATTCTTAACCTAAACTAAACCTAAACTAAACTAAATCAAAACCTAAACCTAAAAAACAGAAACAAAACCTAAACTAAACCTAAACTAAAACAAGCCTAAATTAAACTAAGCCTAAACTAAATCTAAAAATACAGAAAAAAGAAGAACATGGTCTCACCTTCTGGCGCGGCAGGTGGAGCCTAGTATGGAGGAAGGCGCCCGGGCAGTCGGGCGGCTGCGGTAGGGTTGGCCGGGGTGGAGGAGGGGGTCGGCGGGGCGGCGGGGGCGGCTATAAGGAGCGGTGCTGGGCAGTGGGGGCAGCTGGATGGAGCGGCAACAGGCGGCGGGAGGCGACTAGGTGGAGCGGCACCGGGCGGCAGGGGGCGGAGCGGTGACGGGAGGTGGGCGGCCTAGGCGTTGGGGCGATGGGGCGACGTGGTGGTTGGGGCGCACGATGGCTGGCGGGGCGATGGGGGTGGGGGTTGGGGCGGCGGCCGACGGGTTTCGGGGTCGGGCCGATCTAGGGATAGAGAGAAGAGAGAGAGGAGCAGGGGTGGGCCGTTAGAGCCGTTAACTACTACTCTCTTTGCCGTCCGCTAGTGCATGGCAAAGATTCTTTGTCGTTCGCCAGCAGACGGCAAAAACGGGGTTGGATCGTTGCAATATACTGGCATCTAGTGGGCCCCAACAGCAGCTCAATGCCGTCCTCTAGTGGACGAAAAAGATTTTGCCATCCGCCAGCGGACGATAAAGAGTTGGCTGATGGCAAAAAGCATCTTTGCCGTCTGCCTGTACTTTGTCATCTGCTTGTTGTGAGCCAATGGCAAAGACCTTATTTGTCCTCCGCAAGTAGACTGCAAAGTGCTGACGGACGGCAAAATCCCTAATTCCTATAATGTACATAATCAAAAAAGATCCGCATGCAGCTAGAGGAATGACGGTTTCAAAGAAAGTTCCTTAGGGTCGTGAGTGTGGAGAGTGCAAACCCTAGCGAGAGTGTGGAGAGTGCAAACCCTAGCGAACAAGCGCTGAGGCACTAGCTTATATAGTACCCATGTATACTACTAATATACTGGTGTGGTTTTCTTTTGATCTCCATAACAGTCATTTCAAATTTTGTAAGTACAAAATGAAACTCTTTATTTAACGTACCAGTGACGAAAACTACTTACGATCAACTTACGATCCACTCGTCCTGGTCGCACTTCCTGTCCTTCACGTGCGGTACACTACCCTCCGTTAAGTGAACAACCACACATGTGCCAAATTATCAGAGAGGTGTGAGAGGGTGTACAAATAAAGAATTTTACTTTCAGTTGTCGGAAAGGTTTCAGAGTATGTACAGTTTGCCCACTCTCAATAATTATGGTTTGTTGTGTTCGGCCTAAACTTGGTCAAACTTTACAATGTTTGACTTTAGTCAAATCTAATATGCAGAGTAAATAAAAATAGAGGGCTACTACGTCCATCCCGGTTTTAGTCCACACCATATTTTTAATCAAACTCTGACCACATATTTAGTTAATAGCTGGACAAATAAAATTACAGGGGAGCTGAAGACAAAGTTGTGAGAAGGATTAGAAATCAATACAAAACTTAATGCTCTTATTAGTAACGTCGATGCTTCCTAGAGGAAACATTTGGTTCATAGCCAATTGTGTGATAAAATTGCACCAACATGAAAGACGACTGCGTCTCCAACGCAACCAAGGTGAACTGATGAAGGATATCATCTAATTTGTGGGTAACAAGCAAAGAGCACTGATGGAAGACAACTTGTTTGATACGGGGCTAACCCGGTGTAGGCCAATTTTTCATAATTGGAGTGGGATCCCTCGAAGAACATGAAGAACACGGGGAAGAACGGGGAGAAATCACAAGGGAAAACACTCAAGAACATGTCCAATCACACATCCACTATTGCGACCAGACCTCAAACAGTCTGATCTCTGTGCATCAGCGTCATCCCTGGATCGGTAATGCTGACACGCACAGTACTTGATGGATTAATAACAGAGTAGCAATCACACACTTATTACATCGAATGTCTCAAAAGAGAACTTATTACAATAAATATAGCTTAAGGCCATCTAAATACGATAACAGTGGAAGGCTTGGAAGATAAAGCGAGTCCATCAACTCCAACGACATCACTAAGTGAAAGATCACGACCTAAGGCACCTTACTAAGTAAATGCGAAAAGTCGCAACATGAGCGTTGCAACCCAGCAATTCACACATGGAATATGCTAGCAATGTAACACATAGAGAGTAATGAACAGAACAATGCTATTACTACATGCATATATGGCTGGTGGAAAGCTCTATGGTTACAGTTTTGCATAAAGCCAAATTTTACCTACAACAAAGGAATAAGTTTTATTTAACTATCATGGTGGTTGTTAAACATTGAGAAGGTTCAGCCAACTCAATCCCAATTAAGCATCATCATTAAACACAAATAGAATTATATTAAGTAACATGATGAGATTCACATGATAATCCAAGTACTAGATACTCAAAACGTCCATAACCGGGGACACGGCTACCTATGATTAGTTTATACACTCTGCAGAGGTTTGCACACTTTTCCCCTCAAGACTCGATCTCCTCCGTTTAATTTCTTGCACTACATGGTGTTTGAGAAATTGATGACCAAGACATAGTCTTTCAGAAGCGTTAGCAACTTACGATGGGTAGGCAGTTACACCTACTTTCCCCTACATCTGCTAGTCTACCACTATAAGACTTCACACGACTTAATCAACTATGCTAGAGCCCATAGTAGCTTGCGGCTACACACGGAAGTTTCTAGCATTAAAAATCTCATGATCCCTTTGAGCCTGGGTGGCAGTCCATAGGAAAATCACACGATACCCTGAGATTTCCAAAAATACAGGCAACACTGGGTTCCCCAGGTGCCTCAATCCACCCAGATGTGTATTTAAGTTGCCACCTTAAGTAAACCACTAATTAAAAATACTCACATCTGTCATGGATACACTCACCCAATCCATGTCTACTAGCATAGCATAGCAATATAAGAAAACGTAGAAGTAACTCCCAAAGGTTTGATAATAAACAGGACAATAGGTACTACCTCATCTACTTCCCAAAACCCACATATTAATTAGATCGTAATCATGCTATTGTGTGAGGATTGATCTAATGCAATAAAACTTGGTAGTAAAGAGGTATGATCAAAGTGTTACTTGCCTTGATGATGATCCGTGAAACCTAGAGACTCGTAGTAGAAGGCGGCGCACTCCGGGTACTCTATCGCAAACAAACAATCATACAATAAGCACTCATCTAATGCATGGGTAGAACTCCAATAAGAGATCTAACCAGAAAGTCCAACTTAAGAACTCCGGTTTGCAAAAAGAAACAAATCAAACGAAGCAACAAAACTCAAACGGCGAAAGAAACAAGCTTCGTTTACTAATCTGGACCTAAGTCAAATTTTACAGTAGCAAAAACTTGTTTAAGTTTGTTAAATGGAAAGAGGGTTTCGAGGCGAAACTCTAGGTGCTTGAATCGCCCGATTCCGATAAACGAGCGAAAAGTTATACTAAAACAAATATCGGATCAGAAATCACGATCGAAAATAATCGCGAAAAACCCGAGAAAAAGAAAAACTGACGAACAAGCTAACGAACGAACGTTCGTTGTCTGCTGCTAAATGGTGAAAACCATTCGTTAAAACGAATGTATGGACGAACGTCCGCTAAATAACTAAATAGAGAAAAACCGACGAACCGATCTAAAAAAAGGGATCTAGGGATTAAAAAAACCAAACAGTTTTATAAAAAAACCGGCGGCGCCTACCTCGGGTCCGGTGGGGTTTCCGGTGAGGTGGCAAGGCAGCGACGGCTCCGGCGGCGGTGCGGGGCGGCAGCGTCGGCGTCGGCGGGTCGGCGGCAACCTGACAGGCGGCAACAGCAGCTGGCGGCGGCGGCTAGGGTTAGGGTTTGGGACGCGGGTGGGCTCCGTCGGCCGTGTGGGCTGGGCCAGGGGGTGGTCCTGCTTATAAATCCCCAGTGAGTCCCACTCGGTGCACGCCCGAGTCGGTTTGACTTTTTTTTTAAATAATTCCGACATGCAGAAAAAGAAAGAAAAGAAATACTAAATGGACTCCAAAAATCCCGAAATAAATTTTCCCCGTCCTCTAAGAAATAAGCCGGACAAGATGAACATTTATTTGGGCCTGAATGAAATGTTGAAAAACGCGCATTTTTTCCTAATTCGAATAAAATAGCGATAAAATCCCAAAATAAAATCTTATTTGATTTTATTATTAAATCTCCAATATTTCTTTATTTTGGGAAAGTCATTTTATTCCCTCTCTCATATTTTTATAAAAGAAATATTCGAAGATAAAATAATTAAAATCAAATGATCCTTTTTTAAAAATTTGAGAAAACTCAAATATGAAAATAACAAAATCCCCAACTCTCTCCGTGGGTCCTTGAGTTGCGTAGAATTTCTAGGATCAAGCCAAAATGCAATAAAATATGATATGCAATGATGATCTAATGTATAACATTCCCAATTGAAAATTTGGGATCTAACAAACCTACCCCCCTTAAGATGAATCTCGCCCTCGAGATTCGGGTTGGCTAGAAAATAGGTGAGGGTGGTCCTTCCGTAAGTCTTCCTCTCGCTCCCTGGTGGCTTCATCCTCGGAATGGTGGCTTCACTGAACTTTGCAAAACGTGATAACCTTGTTGCGTGTGACTCGGCTGGCAAACTCGAGAATCTTGACTGGTTTCTCCTCATAGGTCAATTCACTATCCAACTGAATCACTTCCAGTGGCACTGTACCTCTCAGAGGTATATGGGCCATCTCTGCATGGCACTTCTTCAACTGGGAAACGTGGAACACATCATGAACTCCTGAGAATCCTTCGGGTAATTTCAACTTGTAAGCAACTTCTCCCATACGCTCCAAAACTCTGTATGGTCCCACAAAAGATGGTGCTAACTTTCCCTTAACTCCAAAACGCTTAACTCCTCGAAGTGGGGATACACGAAGATAAACTCTATCTTCAACTTCGTAAATAGTCTCTATCGGGCGGAGCGAACAGGAGGCCCGCCATTGCTGGTGGCACCTATGGGGCAGGCGGCCCCTTCGTGGGTTGATGCGAGGCGGAGGCGCGGAGAGCGGATCGAGGCGATCGCCGGGCGGATTTTACCCGGCCGGGCGCGATGGATCGTAAAACCCTCTTGCTGCTTTGTGTTGGTATTTGATCTCGCTCAAGAACACGGCGTATGGTGGTGTCGTTGGGTGAGTCGAACTAGCGAACCCCCTCGTTGTGCATGGGCCTCCTTTTATAGTGCCAAGGGGTCACCAACAGGTGTCAGCGTGGGAGAAAGGGGTAAAAGCGTAAAAGAGGTGGTAGTTGGAGCAGTCGCGGGAGCAAAGGCAGCTATAGTGCTTGAACAGTGGTTTCTACCTACTTTTGACAGAGGGGGACAAGGGCATTTAATGCCCGTCGCCGTCGACCCCAAAAGCTCCCGCTCTGGCGTCTCCGTTTGCCACGGCGATGAATCCACCACCGTGGAGTGCCACCGCACCCCCCATGCTGCACAGCCACCCGCCACGCGTCTCTGGAGAGGGCTCAAGGCGACGCGTGGGCAGATGAGCTGGAGTGCGGGCACACAGCGTAGCTCTCCCGGCAAGTACCTTGCCGGGTCTTGATCTTGCGGGCCGGGAGCTTGCGGGTTACGTAACTTGCCGCTCCCGGGCCCTCGCCGGGCGCGTATAAGCGCCGGGCGTGTCTTCGTGATGTGATCTTCTAGTCTCCCGGCGAGCTCCTCTCGCCAGGCCTTGCGTGGGTGATGTAATCTTGAGCACAGAGCGGCCTTCCGGCAAGCTTCTCTTGCGGGGTCTCGATCTTCTATCTTGTACACTTTGTTCTTGAATGGCTTGATATGGAGCGATGTGGTCTCCGGCAAGCATGTGGTAGATCGGCCGCGGGGAGCTGCGATGCCCGTGCACAAGTTGGGGTCTTGAGGTACCCTACCTTAGTACACCGGCAGGAGCCCCGGCTGGGCCACACACGGTGCCGAGCTGTTGAGCCAGGCCCAAAAGCGCACTGCACACGCGGCCCACGGCGTGCCGATTCCGCTTCTGCATCCGCCGCCTCCCCAGTAACGGCACGCGTCGATTGCGGCGTCGTGGGAGACATGGGCGGCGCATGCAGTCTTTAAGGCGTCCACCCCGTGATCGTGGTGCAGAGCGTGGTCGCTCCACCCGTCGCTCAGGCTCCGCTTTTTCGCCACGCGGCCCTCATGCACGGGGGTCGTGGGCGGCGAAGGTGGGAGACCGAGCCGTCACGGGCGGAGAAGGCGAGCCGGCCCCGCTCCTCTGGCCTCCTCGCTTCCTGATTGGCCGAGCGAGGTGGTTGAGCCCCCACCTCGCCCCTTTAAAAAGGGCAGAGGGGGAGCGCAATGGCCACACTCATCCTCTTCTCCCTTCGTCTTCATCTTCTGTCCTTCTTTCCGCCATGGAAGGGGGGAATCCCAGCTCCTCGACGGTGGCGGCGAGAGTCGCCTCTAGGCAGCGCACCTCTCCTTATCCCGCTCCCGTGGCAGCGAAGCCGGCCACGAGAAGGAGAGGGAGGGGGCGTGGCCGCGGACGAGGCCGAGGGCGTGGCCGAGGCGGCCGGGGGAGAGGCGGTCGTGGCGATGCGCCTCCCCCGTCTCCCCCGACGTCTCCTATCCACGATGCGGTCCACACCGGAGATGACCCCTGGGAGTTCTTCATCAAGCTTCGCCGAGCGCCTCGTCGCCGCCTCCGGCTGCCGGCCCCGTTTGCGGACGCGATGGGGCCGGATCCACCCGCGTGATGGAGTTGCGCGCGAGGGGCTGCGGGATCAGCGGCACTTTTCGAGTGAGTGTCGTGTCCCCAGCCCCGCGTCATGTTCTTCGACCGAGGGTGGAAGACATTCGCCGGATCCATAGCTTGCGGCGGGGTTCACCCTCCATTTTAAGTTAATGGATGGTGACCTTCTGCGCCGTCAAGGTCTTGGCGACTACGGGACCCGGGTGAGATCTTTGTGTGGACAGCTCCTCGGATAGCGAAGGCTCCTCCCGGAGAGTGACGAGGAGGAGAGCGGCAGCGGCGGCGAGGGATGGCGGGCCCGACTAGGCGTCGGACACCGCTGCCTCGCGCCACCCGGCGACCTCATCTTCTGGTCGCCCGGCCTCCTGAACTCCCCGGGCCGTCTCCTTGGGCGGCCGGCGTGGGAGGCTGTGGAAGAGGAAGAGGGGTGGCGGCAAGGCCGTCAAATCGAATCTGAGGCGAGGAGCCCTCGGCAACAGGCTTGGCCCCACCACCCGTCTTCAAGCTCTGCCTCCGGCGCCTTCCTCCGCCAAGCTCTGGGCGGCCCCGGGTGTTCTCTTGGTGTCTTCGGCGCCCGTGGCTCTCGAGGATCGTTCCCCATGCCCGTCACCTGCGCAGCTCTGGCGCGGGCGCCACCGCCACGTTCTCCTAGGCGCCCTTCGCCCTTCCCGACAAGCTCCTCTTGCAGGGCCTCCTTCCAACAAGCTTCCCTTGCGGGAGGCTCCTGACCTACCTCCTGAACTCTGAGCAGAGAAACAGAGAGGGATCACGGCACCTTATCTTTCAATTTGTAAGCCCTCGGGCCTTAGCTGTATTTAAAACTTGTAATCCTCTCTATCATGTTTTTCATCCTCTATGGACATGTACTATGCTAGGATGTTTTTAATGAAAAGAGGGGAAAGCTTGCCGGACCGAGTCTTTTACTTGACTTTGTGCCTTGTATGTTCTTACGCTATCGGGGAGTTTGCCGGGGCGAACACGCTTGCCGAGCGTGGGACAGCCCGCTGGCGGTGTCGCTTCCGGCAAACAACCTTGCCGGGCGATTCGCGGCGCTTAACTTGCTGGCGGGCTCGGAAGCAAGATAAGGTGCAGCAGCACACTTGTGTTTGTTGAGCGGACTCGGAAACAAAACAAATGCATAAGCTGGCCACGACTTGGCTCCTCCGCGTCGGGTTTTCACAAAACACGTCCGTTCAAAACGCAGCCCGCTTTCCTGGTCCATAAGAGGATGCATGACGAGGGATGAAAAACTTATCTGATATCGCAGCCCCCAGCAACTCTGGCTTGCCGGGGACGAATCTTAGCGCTCGCAGCCCCCAGCGACGCTGGCTCGCCGGAGACGAATCTTGGCGCTCGCAGCCCCCAGCGACGCTGGTTTGGCCAGAACCCAAGCGCTGGTGCGCTATTCCGGTTCCTCCTTGTTGCTGTAATTCCAGCCATGAAAACAGCTGAGATAGATCTGCAACAGCCTCATCACGTACACGTATATATATGTAAATCTTGATTGCTTGTCGATGCGTGCCTTGCCCTTCGTATGTTTGTACTCTCGCTCTCGGAGAGCTGCGGGGCAAACACACTTGCCGGGTGCGGGACAGCCCGCTGGCTGGTGTTGCTTCCGGCAAACAACCTTGCCGGGCCAGTTGCGACGCTTAACTTGCTGAGCAGGCTCGAAAGCAAGATAAGGGTGCAGCAGCACACTTGTGTTTGTTGAGCGGACTCGGAAACAAAACAAGTACGCAACTGGACCACGACTTGGCCCCTCTCGCGCACAAGCCTCTCATACGAAGGACATCTCACGACAGGGCCTGCCATGTTACACCCTCCACTTTACACCCTTTGCATGCTTTCACCCTACGCTTCTAGGGAACTCGCCGGCGCTCAACACACTTGCTGAGTACGGAACATCAGCAGCCCGCTGGCTGGTGTCGCTTCCGGCAAGCAACCTTGCCGCGTCTAGTCGCGACGCACTTAACTTGCTGAACAGACTCGAAAGCGAAACAAGGGCGCGAAGCTGGTGGCGGCTCACTTTTAACTTTCGTTGAGTGTGCTCGAAGCAAAGTAAGGGTGCGGCTATCCACGAGCGAGCTCCTCCGCGCCAGGTTTAGCGTACAAGGACTAACATACGAGGATGTAACATAAAAGCATGGAACTAAAGAGTGCTATGCACAAAAGCTCGGGCAACTTAGCTTTTCTTTTTCATGTTTCCTTGCTTTCGCCGGTGGAACTCGTTGGCGCGTCCTAAATGGCAGCGAAGTGCTCCGGGGAGATGCGCTTGCCGGAACGAGCACCAGAGCTGTCCACGCCCGGGCTTAAAGCGCTCGAGGAGGCGCTTGTCGGAGAGAGCACGAGCTGTCCTAGCGGACTTGGAGCTCGATGGCAGGTCCTCGGCGACAGCCAGAGCCCCAAGGAGATATGCTTGCCGTTTTGGAGGTAGCGGGCGGCGGCGCGAGCGAGGATATGCTCGGACTCCTAGTAGCGATAGGAGAAGCAGGGTCCTGCCCCGGCGCTTTTGCTTTGCTCATGCATGGACAGTGGTCCGGAGCATCCGCGAGCCTTCGGCATGTTCTTGTCCCAGCATGCGAGTACCACCTCCCGTGGCACGGCGCTGCTGGGTCGTCGTGCGCTGGGATGGACATGGATCCACGGAGACCGAGGCGCGGTCATCCGTCCTGTCCTTGGATCTGGTGGCACCGCGAGTGCCCTCGTCGGTGTCCACCCTTCCGCTGGCGTCTCCTCCGCCCACCGCGGCTCGGTGGCGGCGGGTGAGCGCGGACGGTCTGCAACCCTCGAGGCCCTCGTCTTGAGGCCATAAGCGCAGCTGTCGATGAAGTTGCCGGCAAGCCGGAGAGGTTGATGAAGAAGCGGCGCGCGAAGCGCGGATCAGTCCGCACAACCTCGGCGCCCCTACCGGCGCGCCAAAGATGTCGGGCGGAGCGAAGCGGGAGGCCCGCCCGCCTGCTGCACCTATGGGGCAGGCGGCCCCTTCGTGGGTTGATGCAGGCGGAGGAGGCGGAGAGCGGATCGAGGCGATGCGCTGGGCGGATTTTACCCAGCCGGGCGCGATGGGCGCGTAAAACCCTACTGCTGCTTTGTGTTGGTATTTGATCTCGCTCAAGAACACGAAGATGTCGGGCGGAGCGGGGCGGGAGGCCCGCCCGCGCTGCTGGCACCTATGGGGCAGGCGGCCCCTTCGTGGGTTGATGCGAGGCGGAGGCGCGGAGAGCGGATCGAGGCGATCTTGCTGGGCGGATTTTACCCAGCCGGGCGCGATGGGCGCGTAAAACCCTCTGCTGCTTTGTGTTGGTATTTGATCTCGCTCAAGAACACGAACGTATGGTGGTGTGCGTTGGGTGAGTCGAACTAGCCGAACCCCCCCTATGTTGTGCATGGGCCTCCTTTTATAGTGCCAAGGGTCACCAACAGGTGTCAGCGTGGGAGAAAGGGGTAAAAGCGTAAAGAGGTGGTAGTTGGAGCAGTCGCGGAGCGGTGCAGCTACGATTGCTTGAGCGATGGTTTCTACCTACTTTTGACAGAGGGGACAAGGGCATTTAATGCCGTCGCCGTCGACCCCAAAAGCTCCGCTCTTGCGTCTCCGTTTGCCACGGCGATGAATCCACCACCGTGGAGTGCCACCGCACCCCCATGCTGCCTGACCACCCGCCAGCGTCTGGAGAGGGCTCAAGGCGGCGCGGGGCAGATGAGCTGGAGTCGCGGGCACCTGGCGTAGCTCTCCGGCAAGTACCTTGCCGGGTCTTAATCTTGCGGGCCCGGGAGCTTGCGGGTTACGTAACTTGCCGCTCCCGGGCCCTCGCCGGGCGCGTATAAGCGCCGGGCGTGTCTTCGTGATGTGATCTTCTAGTCTCCCGGCGAGCTCCTCTCGCCAGGGGCCTGCGTGGGTGATGTAATCTTGAGCACAGAGCGGCCTTCCGGCAAGCTTCTCTTGCGGGGTCTCGATCTTCTATCTTGTACACTTTGTTCTTGAATGGCTTGATATGGAGCGAATGGTCTCCGGCAAGCATGTGGTAGATCCACCCGCGGGGCTGCTGCATTGCCGATGCACAAGTTGGTCTTGAGGTACCCCTACCTTAGTACACCGACAGTCTCCTTGCGTTTAGAATCCGCATAGCTCTTCTGCCTGGACTGGGCTACCTTGAGTCTATCGCGAATCGGCTTAACCTTCTTTTCAGACTCTTTAATCAAATCTGGTCCAAACAACTGACGGTCTCCGACTTCATCCCACAATAACGGTGTCCTACACATCCTTCCGTACAAAGCTTCGAAAGGGGCCATCTTCAAACTAGATTGATAACTGTTATTGTAAGAGAACTCTTCATATGGCAAATTGTCGTCCCAACTAGATCCATAATCTAGCGCACATGCTCTCAACATGTTTTCCAGAATATGATAGACTCTCTCGGTCTGTCCATCTGTCTGTGGATGGAAGGCTGTACTGAACTCTAGCCTGGTACCCAAAGTTTTGTGCAACTGATTCCAGAACTTTGAGGTAAATTGGGTTCCTCTATCTAATACAATGGTCCTCGGAACTCCATGCAGACATACGATCCTGGTCATGTATATCTTTGCCAAGTTAGCACTGGTGTAAGTGGTCTTCACTGGAATGAAATGAGCTACCTTCATCAAACGATCAACTACGACCCATATCGAGTCATAGCCTGAACAAGTCCTGGGCAATCCCATGATAAAATCCATGCCTAGCTTATCCCACTTCCATTCGGGTGTCGGCAATGGCTGTAACAATCATGCTAGCTTCTGATGCTCTGCCTTCACTCTCTGACATACATCACAAAATGCTACATACTCCGCAATATCTTTCTTCATTCCAGTCCACCAGAAACTGTCCTTCAAATACAGATACATCTTGGTACTTCCTGGGTGAATCGAGTACGGCGAATCATGGACCTCTTGCAGAATCAACTTCCTGATCTCCGGGTCATTGGGCACATAAATGCGGTCCTCAAACCATAAGGTATCATGCTCATCCTCACGAAATCCCTTAGCTTTTCCATTGCTCATCTTCTTCTTTATCTCGGCAATCTCCTTGTCTGACTTCTAAGCTTCTCTGTTCTTATCCATCAAAGTAGACTGAATCTCCAATGCTGCTACATAACCTCTCAGACCTATCTCCAAACATAGCTCGTGAAGATCCTCGGCTAACTCCTTTGGTAACTCTCCGGTCATTAGGGTGTTGACAAGGCTCTTGCGGCTCAACGCATTGGCTACTACGTTAGCCTTTCCTGCGTGGTAATGGAACCACATATCATAATCCTTAATGAGCTCCAACCATCTCCTTTTCCTGAGATCAACTCCTTCTGTGTGAAAATGTACTTCAAACTCTTGTGATCCATGTACACCTCACAATGGTTTCCGATGAGAAAATGTCTCCATGTCTTCCACGTGTGCACTACGGCTGCTAACTTCGAAGCATGGGTGGCATAATTAAACTCATGGGGCTTAAGTTGTCGTGAGGTGTACGAAACAACTCTTCCCTCCTACATGAGCACTGCTCCTAGTCCTCGACGAGAAGCGTCGCAATATACTTCATAATCCTTGCGCTGATCTGGCAGAATCAACACTGGTGATGTAACCAAATGTTTCTTCAACTCCTGGAAACTGGCCTCACATTCCTCAGTCCAATTGAATTTGGTGTCCTTCTTCAACAACTCCGTCATGGGTTTTGCAATCTTCGAGAAATTCTCAATGAACCTCTGGTAGTATCCTACGAGTCCAAGAAAACTCCGGATCTCTCCAACAGACGTGGGTGCTTCCCAATTTGTCAAAGTGACAACCTTGGTGGGTTCTACTGCTAATCCTTCTCCGGATATAACATGTCCGAGAAATCCAACTTTCTTCAACCAAAACTCACACTTGCTGATCTTGGCATATAGCTGATGTTCTCTGAGCTTCCCAAGTACCAAATGCAAATGCTCCTTATGCTCCTCTTCGTTCTTCGAGTAGACCAAAATGTCATCAATGAACACCACGACGAACTTATCCAAAAACTCCATAAACACCTTATTCATCATGTTCATGAAATAGGCAAGTGCGTTAGTCAGACCAAATGACATAAGGGTATACTCATATAGCCCGTACCTTGTGGTAAAAGCTCTCTTTGGTATATCCTGCTCTCGAATCTTCAGCTGGTGGTATCCTGATTGCAGATCGATCTTGGAAAATACCTTAGCTCCTTGCAATTGGTCAAACAAATCATTGATCATCGGCAGTGGTTACTTGTTCTTGATTGTTACTTCATTCAATCCCCGATAATCAACAACCATCCTCAATGATCCATCTTTTTTCTCCACTAGAAGCACTGGTGATCCCCAAGGTGACGAACTTGGGTGAATGTAGCATTTATCCAGTAACTCCTTAATCTACTTCTTGATTTCCTCCAAATCCTTTGCGGGCATCCTCTACGGTCTCTTAGATACTTGCCCTATGCCTGGCAAAAGCTCAATCAAAAACTCAATGTCTCTATCCGGTGGCATGCCTGGCAACTCTTCTGGAAATACGTTAGGGAAATCTTTCACCACTGGTACTTCCTCCTATACAACTCCTGATAAGGAATTCACTTGAGTCCTCTTCCGCTCATGCCGGGATACTTACATAATCCTTCTTCCTTCTAGGGTGGTAAGCAAAATCGACTTACTGGCGCAATCGATGTTTCCTCCATACATCGATAGCCAATCCATACCTAGAATCACATCCAAACCTTGTGACTCCAAAATTATTAGGTCCGAGGGGAAAATATGCCTACCTATGGTCAATGGCACCTGAAAAGATCCTTGACTTACCATATACTCTGCTCCTCGTGAGCTTACTAACATAGGTGTTCTAAGAAATTTGGTGGGCAGTTTATACTTATCCACAAATCCCCTTGATATGTATGAATGTGATGCACCAGTATCAAAAAGAACGATTGTAGTAAACGACTTAACCATAAACATAAATATTACTGCATCTGGTTGGGCTTCAACCTCCTCCACGTTAACGTGGTTCACCTGTCCCCTGTTGAAAGGGTTGGACTTCTTCCCAGAGCTTCCATTGGCATTTCCATTCTTAGCTTCAGGACATTCATTGGCATAATGTCCAGCCTTCTGGCACTTGTAGCAAGTGATGTGGCTTAGGTCCTTCTTAGCTAGGGTTGATGGGTTGGTACGGCTCTGGCCGTTGCTTCCTCCATTACCACTCCCATTCCTGGGGCCATTATGGTTGTGCGAACTCCCTCCATTATGGTTGTGGCCTCCATGGGTATGCTGAAAAGGTCCTCCTGAGTTTGGGGTAAAATGAGGCTTCTGCTGAGCTCCAGAATTGTACTTCCGTTGTCCATACTTCCTCTTGCGGCTGTCAATCTGCTACTGCTTCCCTTCAATCATGAGAGCTCTATCTACCAACTCATGTTAGTTTTTGAAAGTTGCCACCATCAATTGCATGCTCAGCTCATCATTCAGTCCTTCCATAAACTTCTCCTGCTTAGCTGCATCCGTAGCAACGTCATCTGGGGCATAATGTGCTAGCTTACGAAAGTCATCCACATACTGGCCAACTGTACGTCCTCCTTGGTGCAAGTTGCGAAACTCACGCTTCTTCATGGCCATTGCTCCTTCTGAAACATGGGCAGTACAGAAAGCTTGCTGAAACTGGTCCCATGTGACAGTGTCGATGGGGTAAGTGGCTGTAAAATTCTCCCACCATGATGCTGTGGGTCCATCAAGCTGATGTGCGGCAAAACACACTCTCTCCGCATCTGTGCATCCTCCAGTGGTAAACTCCCTTCCAATCTTATGGAGCTAATCATCTGCAACTATCGGCTCAGTGCTACTAGAGAACACTGGCGGATTGAGCCTCAAGAAACATGTTAAGTGATCAACGGGCGGCGGTGGTGGTGGGTTGTTGTTGTTGTTGTTGTTGTTGTTGTTGTTGTTGTTGTTGTTGTTGTTGTTCCCCTGGTTTTGATTCTGGACTAGTATCTGCATCAATGCATTCTGCTGCTGGATCAACTGAGTGAGCTCCGGTGGGAAAGCAAATCCATTGTCATGTCTCGGAGGCATCTGAGGGTTTAGAAAAGATTAGAAAATAGAATAGAATGAGGTCTAGAGGGAAAAACACTACCCATATGCACATGAGAGAAACACAAACATATCACTTCAATCAATTCAAATAAGGGCATACAATGGTCTAATTATCGTCACAAAAGTGCTCGGACTATACTATATACATGGGGGGAATACTACTACTATTATGGTGGTCGACTACAAAAATTGATCTGTCGAAGACTCCATCATATCTGCTCCAGCTTCATCAACATAGTCATCATCGCTACCGTCGGGGTCCGAGTTGGTGTCGTCGATGATTATGTAGTTCTCCGGACAAGTGCAATCGTTGTCTTCTCCTCCTGGCGCGGGGAATCCCATGAATACTTTTAGCTTCTTCTTCAGGTCATCATTCTTCTCCACGAGTGTCGTCATTTCCTCCTCATATCCATCACGTGTATACTTGAGTTCTTCTTCCAGCTCCGTGATCCTGGTCATTGCCTTCTTCAGATCTATCATGCCTGCACCCATCTGATTCTCCTGGCGTCGACTGTGCTGGTTTAACTCCTGGATGAATGCGGTAATGGATCTATCCTTCCTGGTGGTGATCATCTCCTATTGCTCATCTCGGCGCCCACAAATTTGGTAAATAATATCGTTGCGTCCCATGGTGATATGGGCTGCCATGCTCTTTAATAGACTCCAGGTTGGTGCATCAAAGGAAAACTCTATGGGCTCAGTGACTGGCATGAACGTCCTTCCTGGAACTTGAACTTGAATCATCCAACGCTCCTCTTCTGGTAAAGTGGCAATGTAGGTCCTGGTGAAGCTTGGTACTCCGATGTTACGGTATCTAGTGACTTCCTTCAAGTGGCATCCAAAAGGTGTATCTTCATCCGGTTGCGCAAACTTGTTCCTTGCATCCGCCATCCTAAAGAGTAGAAAAGGGAGAGGAGTCAGAAATGAGAAGAGAGTAGTGATCTAGGGCTTTAGCTTAGTGGTCGTGTCCTACAGTCAGGGTGTGCTCTGATACCATCTTGTAGCGACCAGACCTCAAATATATAGTCTGATCTCTGTGCATCAGTTTAATCCCTGGATCGCTAATGCTGACACACACAGTACTTGGAGGATTTATAACAGAGTAGCAATCACACACTTATTACATCGAATGTCTCAAAAGAGAACTTAGTACAATAAATATGGCTTAAGGCCATCTAAATATGAAAATAGCGGAAGGCTTGGAAGATAAAGCGAGTCCATCAACTCCAATGGCATCACTTAGCGAAAGATCACGACCTAAGGCACCTTACTCGTCGTCTGAAAAGTCTGCAACATGAACGTTGCAGCCCGAAAACGGGTCAGCACATGGAATATGCTAGTAATGTAACACATAGAGAGTTATGAACAGAATAATGCTATCACTCCATGCATATATGGCTGGTGGAAAGCTCTATGGTTACAGTTTTGCATAAATCCAATTTTTTCCTACAACAAAGGAATAGATTTTATTTAACTATCATGGTGGTTGTTAAACATTGAGAAGGTTCAGCCAACTCAATCCCAAGTAAGCATCATCATTAAACCCAAACAGAATTACATTAAGTAACATGATGAGATTCACATGATAATCCAAGTACTAGATACTCAAAACGTCCATAACCGGGGACATGGCTAACCATGATTAGTTTATACACTCTGCAGAGGTTTGCGCACTTTTCCCCGCAAGACTCGATATCCTCCTTTTAATTTCTCGCACTACATGGTGTTTGAGAAACGGATGACCAAGATATAGTCTTTTAGAAGTGTTAGCACCTTACGATGGGTAGACAGTTACACCTAATTTCCCCTACATCTGCTTGTCTACCACTGTAAGAGTTCACACGACTTAATCTCATGATCCCTTTGAGCATGGGTGGCAGTCGATAGGAAAATCACATGGTACCCCGGGATTTCCAAAAATACAGGCAACATTGGGTTCCCCAGGTGCCTCAATCCACCCACATGTGTATTTAAGTTGCCACCTTAAGTTAACCATTAATTAACAATACTCACATCTGTCATGGATACACTCACCCAATCCACGTCTACTAGCATAGCATAGCAATATAAGCAATTATGTGAGGATTGATCTAATGCAATGAAACTGGGTAGTAAAGAGGTATGATCAAAGTGTTACTTGCCTTGCTGATGATCCATGAAACCTAGAGACTCGTGGTAACAAGCGGCGCACTCCGGGTACTCTATCGCAAACAAACAAGCATACAATAAACACTCATCTAATGCACGGGTAAAACTCAAATAAGAGATCTAACCAGAAAGTCCAACTTAAGTACTTCGGTTTGCAAAACGAAGCAAATCAAACGAAGCAACGAAACTCAAACGACGAAAGAAACAAGCTTCGTTTACTAATCTGGACCTAAGTCAAATTTTATAGTAGCAAAAACTTGTTTAAGTTGGTTAAACGGAAAGAGGGTTTCGAGACGAAACTCTAGGCGCTTGAATCGCCTGATTCCAATAAATGAGCGAAAAGTCATACTAAAACGAAAATTGGATCAGAAATCTCGATCGAAAATAATCGCGAAAAACCCGAGAAAAAGAATAATTGATGAACAGGCTAACCAACGAACGTTCGCTGTTTGCGGCTAAACGGTGAAAACCGTTCGTTAAAACAAATGTACGGATGAACGTCCGCTAAATAACTAAACAGAGAAAAACCGACGAACCGATCTAAAAAACGGATCTAGGGTTTTTATAAAAAACCGAACGGTTTTATAAAAAAAAAACCGATGGCGGCTACCTCGGTCCGGCGGGAGTTCGAGGCAAGCAATGGGCTCTGGCGGGGCGGGCGGCGGGTTGGCGGCGCAGGCGGCTGCGGTGACAGCGATGCGTGGCGGCTAGGGTTAGGGTTTAGGGCGGGTGGGCTCAGTGGCTGTGTTAGGCTGGGGCAGGGGTGGCGAGCTTATAAAGCCCCGGCGAGTCCCGCTTCAGATGCCCGAGTCGGTTTGACTTTTTAAAAATAATTCAGCGTCGAGAAAAGAAAGAAAAGAAATACTAAACGGACTCCAAAAATCCTGAAATAAATTTTCCCCGTCCTCTAAGAAATAAGCCGGACAAGATGAACATTTATTTGGGCCTGAATGCAATTTTGAAAAACGCACATTTTTTCCTAATTCAAATAAAATAGCGATAAAATCCCAAAATAAAATCTTATTTGATTTTATTATGAAATCTCCAATATTTCTTTATTTTGGGAAGGTCATTTTATTCCCTCTCTCACATTTTTATAAAAGAAATATTCGAAGATAAAATACTTAAAATCAAATGATCCTTTTTTAAAAAAATTTGAGAAAACTCAAATATGAAAATAACGAAATCCCCAACTTTCTCCGTGGGTCCTTGAGTTGCGTAGAATTTCTAGGATCAAGCCAAAATGCAATAAAATATGATATGCAATGATGATCTAATGTATACCATTCCCAATTGAAAATTTGGGATGTTACAAACCTACCCTCCTTAAGACGAATCTCGCCCTCGAGATTCGGGTTGGCTAGAAAATAGGTGAGGGTGGTCCTTCCGTAAGTCTTCCTCTCGCTCCCAGGTGGCTTCATCCTCGGAATGGTGGCTCCACTGAACTTTGCAAAACTTGATAACCTTGTTGCCTGTGACTCGGCTGGCAAACTCGAGAATCTTGACTGGTTTCTCCTCATAGGTCAATTCACTATCCAACTGAATCGCTTCCAGTGGCACTATACCTCTCAGAGGTATATGGGCCATCTCTGGGAAACGTGGAACACATCATGAACTCCTGATAATCCTTCGGGCAGTTCCAACTTGTAAGCAACTTCTCCCATACGCTCCAAAACTCTGTATGGTCCCACAAAACATGGTGCTAACTTTCCCTTAACTCCAAAATGCTTAACTCCTCGAAGTGGGGATACACGAAGATAAACTCTATCTCCAACTTCGTAAACAGTCTCCTTGCGTTTAGAATCCGCACAGCTCTTCTGCCTGGACTGGGCTACCTTGAGTCTATCGCGAATCAGCTTAACCTTCTTTTCAGACTCTTTAATCAAATCTGGTCCAAACAACTGACGATCTCCAACTTCATCCCACAATAACGTTGTCCTGCACATCCTTCCATAAAAGCTTCGAAAGGGGCCATCTTCAAACTAGAATGATAACTGTTATTGTAAGAGAACTCTTCATATGGCAAATTGTCGTCCCAACTAGATCCATAATCTAGAGCACATGCTCTCAACATGTCTTCTAGAATATGATAGACTCTCTCGGTCTGTCCATCTGTCTGTGGATGGAAGGCTATACCGAACTTTAGCCTGGTACCCAAAGTTTCGTGCAACTGATTCCAAAACTTTGAGGTAAACTGGGTTCCTCTATCTAATACAATGGTCCTCGGAACTCCATGCAGACATACGATCCTAGTCATTTATATCTTTGCCAAGTTAGCACTGGTGTAAGTGGTCTTCACTGGAATGAAATGAGCTACCTTCATCAAACGATCAACTACGACCCATATCGAGTCATAGCCTGAACGAGTCCTGGGCAATCCCGTGATAAAATCCATGCCTAGCTTATCCCACTTCCATTCGGGTGTTGGCAATGGCTGTAACAATCCTGCTGGCTTCTGATGCTCTGCCTTCACTCCCTGACATACATCACAAAATGCTACATACTCCGCAATATCTTTCTTCATTCTAGTCCACCAGAAACTGTCCTTCAAATACAGATACATCTTGGTACTTCCTGGGTGAATCGAGTACGGTGACTCATGGGCCTCTTGCAGAATCAACTTCCTGATCTTCGGGTCATTGGGCACATAAATGCGGTCCTCAAACCATAAGGTATCGTGCTCATCCTCACGAGATCCCTTAGCTTTTCCATTGCTCATCTTCTCCTTTATCTCGGCAATCTCCTTGTCTGACTTCTAAGCTTCTCTGATCTTATCCATCAAAGTAGACTGAATCTCCAATGCTGCTACATAACCTCTCGGAACTATCTCCAAACATAGCTTGTGAAGATCCTCGGCTCACTCCTTTGGTAATTCTCCGGTCATTAGGGTGTTCACATGGCTCTTGTGGCTCAACGCATCGGCTACTACGTTAGCCTTTCATGGGTGGTAATGGAACCTCATATCATAATCCTTAATGAGCTCCAACCATCTCCTTTGCCTGAGATTCAACTCCTTCTGTGTGAAAATGTACTTCAAACTCTTGTGATCCATGTACACCTCACAATGCTTTCTAATGAGAAAATGTCTCCATGTCTTCCACGCGTGCACTACGGCTGCTAACTTCGTAGCATGGGTGGCATAATTCAACTCATGAGGCTTAAGTTGTCGTGAGGTGTATGAAACAACTCTTCCATCCTGCATGAGCACTACTCCTAGTCCTCGACGAGAAGCGTCGCAATATACTTCATAATCCTTGCGCTGATCTGGCAGAATCAACACTGGTGATGTAACCAAACGTTTCTTCAACTCCTGGAAACTGGCCTCGCATTCCTCAGTCCAATTGAATTTGGTGTCCTGCTTCAACAACTCCGTCATGGGTTTTGCAATCTTCGAGAAATTCTCAATGAACCTCTGGTAGTATCCTGCGAGTCCAAGAAAACTCCGGATCTCTCCAACAGACGTGGGTGCTTCCCAATTTGTCAAAGTGACAACCTTGGTGGGTTCTACTGCTATTCCTTCTCCGGATATAACATGTCCGAGAAATCGAACTTTCTTCAACCAAAACTCACACTTGCTGAACTTGGCATATAGCTGATGTTCTCTGAGCTTCCCAAATACCAAACGCAAATGCTCCTTATGCTCCTCTTCGTTCTTCGAGTAGACCAAAATGTCATCAATGAACACCACGACGAACTTATCCAAAAACTCCATAAACACCTTATTCATCATGTTCATGAAATAGGCAAGTGCGTTAGTTAGACCAAATGACATAAGGGTATACTCATATAGCCCGTACCTTGTGGTAAAAGCTATCTTTGGTATATCCTGCTCTCAAATCTTCAGCTGGTGGTATCCTGATTGCAGATCCATCTTGGAAAATACCTTAGCTCCTTGCAATTGGTCAAACAAATCATTGATCATCGGCAGTGGGTACTTGTTCCTGATTGTTACTTCATTCAATCCCCGATAAGCAACAACCATCCTCAATGATCCATCCTTTTTCTCCACTAGAAGCACTGGTGATCCCCAAGGTGACGAACTTGGGTGAATGTAGCCTTTATCCAGTAACTCCTTAATCTACTTCTTGATTTCCTCCAAATCCTTTGCGGGCATCCTATACGGTCTCTTAGATACTTGCCCTGTGCCTGGCAAAAGCTCAATCAAAAACTCAATGTCTCTATCCGGTGGCATGCCTAGCAACTCTTCTGGAAATTCGTTAGGGAAATCTTTCACCACTGGTACTTCCTCCTGTACAACTCCTGATAAGGAATTCACTTGAGTCCTCTTCGGCTCATGCCGAGATACTTACATAATCCTTCTTCCTTCTAGGGTGGTAATCAAAATCGACTTACTGGCGCAATAGATGTTTCCTCCATACATCGATAGCCAATCCATACCCAGAATCACATCCAAACCTTGTGACTCCAAAATTATTAGGTCCAAGGGGAAAACATGCCTACCTATGGTCAATGGCACCTGAAAACATCCTTGACTTGCCATATACTCTGCTCCTCGTGAGCTTACTAACATAGGTGTTCTAAGAACTTTGGTGGGCAGTTTATACTTATCCACAAATCCCCTTGATATGTATGAATGCGATGCACCAGTATCAAAAAGAACGATTGTAGTAAACGACCTAACCATAAACATACCTATTACTGCATCTGGCTAGGCTTCAACCTCCTCCATGTTAACGTGGTTCACCTGTCCCCTGTTGAAAGGGCTGGGCTTCTTCCCAGAGCTTCCATTGCCATTTCCATTCTTAGCTTCAGGACATTCATTGGCATAATGTCCAGTCTTCTGGCACTTGTAGCAAGTGATGTGGCTCAGGTCCTTCTTGGCTGGGGTTGATGGGTTGGTACGGCTCTGGCCGTTGCTTCCTCCATTACCACTCCCATTCCTGGGGCCATTATGGTTGTGCGAACTCCCTCCATTATGGTTGTGGCCTCCATGGGTATGCTGAAAAGGTCCTCCTGAGTTTGGGGTAAAATGAGGCTTCTGCTGAGCTCCAGAATTGTACTTCCGTTGTCCATACTTCCTCTTGTGGCTGTCAATCTGCTACTGCTTCCCTTCAATCATGAGAGCTCTATCTACCTACTCATGTTAGTTGTTGAAAGTTGCCACCATCAATTGCATGCTCAGCTCATCATTCAGTCCTTCCATAAACTTCTCCTGCTTAGCTGCATCCGTAGCAACGTCATCTGGGGCATAATGTGCTAGCTTACTAAAGTCATCCACATACTGGCCAACTGTACGTCCTCCTTGGCACAAGTTGCGAAACTCACGCTTCTTCATGGCCATTGCTCCTGCTGAAACATGGGCAGTACAGAAAGCTTGCTGAAACTGGTCTCATGTGAGAGTGTCGATGGGGTAAGTGGCTGTAAAATTCTCCCACCATGATGCTGCGGGTCCATCAAGCTGATGTGCGGCAAAACACACTCTCGCATCTGTGCATCCTCCAGTGGTAAACTCCCTTCCAATCTTGTGGAGCTAATCATCTGCAACTATTGGCTCGGTGCTACTGGAGAACACCGGCGGATTGAGCCTCAAGAAATATGTTAAGTGATCAACAGGCGGCGGTGGTGGGTTGTTGTTGTAGTAGTTGTTGTTGTTCCCTTGGTTTTGATTCTAGACTAGTATCTGCATCAATGCATTCTGCTGCTGGATCAACTGAGTGAGCTCCGGTGGGAAAGCAAATCCATTGTCATGTCTCGGAGGCATCTGAGGGTTTAGAAAAGATTAGAAAATAGAATAGAATGAGGTCTAGAGGGAAGAAACACTACCCATATGCACATGAGAGAAACACAAACATACCACTTCAATCAATTCAAATAAGGGCATACAACGGTCTAATTATCGTCACAAAAGTGCTCGGACTATACTATATACATGGGGGGAATACTACTACTGTTATGGTGGTCAACTACAAAAATTGATCGGTCGAATACTCCATCATATCTGCTCCAGCTTCATCAACATAGTCATCATCGCTACCGTCGGGGTCCGAGTTGGTGTCGTCGATGATGATGTAGTTCTCCGGACAAGTGCAATCGTCGTCTTCTCCTCCTGGCGCGGGGAATCCCATGAATACTTTTAGCTTCTTCTTCAGGTCATCATTCTTCTCCACGAGTGTCATCATTTCCTCCTCATATCCATCACGTGTATACTTGAGTTCTTCTTCCAGCTCCGTGATCCTGGTCATTGCCTTCTTCAGATCTATCATGCCTGCACACATCTAATTCTCCTGGCGTCGACTGTGCTGTTTTAACTCCTGGATGAATGCGGCAATGGATCTATCCTTCCTGGTGCTGATCATCTCCAATTGCTCATCTCGGCACCCACAAATTTGGTAAATAATATCGTTGCGTCCCATGGTGATATGGGCTGCCATGCTCTTTAATAGACTCCAGGTTGGTGCATCAAAGGAAAACTCTATGGATTATAACAGAGTAGCAATCACACACTGTCGGTGTACTGAGGTAGGGGTACCTCAGTACCCCAACTTGTGCACGGGCAGCCCCAGCTCCCCGCAGCCAGATCCATCAAATGCTTGCCGGAGACCATCTCCGCTCCACACCAAGCCGTTCAAGAACAAAGTATATGAGATAGAAACCCAAGACCCCGGCGAGAGGAGCTTGCCGGGAAGGCCATTCCAGGCTCAAGGCTACATTACTCCTGCAGATCCCCGGCGAGAGGAGCTCGTCGGGAGGACCAGAAGATCACATCGCAGAAGACACACCTCGGCGCCCCGCGCGCGCCCTAGCGAGGACCCGGGGGGGGCGGCAAGTCACAGAGCCCGACAAGCCCCCGGGCCCGGCAAGATCAAGGCCCCGGCAAGGTGCTTGCCGGGGAGAGCTATGCTACGTGCCCGCACCCCAGCTCATTAAGCCGCAGCGTCGCCTCCGGCCTTCTCGAGACGCGTGGCGGGTGGCTGTTCTGCATGAAGGATGCGGTGGCACTCCACGGTGGTAACCGCCGCCGTGGCGGAAGAAAACGCAATGGCGGGAGCTTTTGGGCGGCGGCGGCGGGCATTTAATGCCCTTGTCCCCTCTGTCAAAAAAGTAGGTAAAAGCAATCGTAGCTGCCTTTGTTCCCGCTTGTTCCAACTACCACCTCTTTTACGTTTTACCCCTCTACCTCACGTTGACACTGTCGGTGACCCTTGCCCTATAAAGGAGGCCCATGCACAGCGTGGGGGTTCCAACCATTTGCTATTCTCGCGAGAGGCTCGGCGACTAGCTACTCCCCGCGAGGATTTCGCACACCACTCCACCGTTTTGCTCGCATCCTTGAGCAAGATCAAATACAACACAATGCAGCGGTAGGGTTTCTGCGACCATCGCGGCCCGGCTGGGTAAAAATCCCAGCGTCGTCGCCTCGTCTGCTCTCCGCGCAGCCTCCGCCCTCCTACCGAACACACGAAGGGCCCGGCCCCATAGGTGCCGACAGCGACCATCCCGCGCCGCCCGACATCTCTGGCGCGCCCGGTAGGCGCGTCGAGGTTGTCGCGAACCTGATCCGGCGTTCGCGCGCAAAGCACTCTTCATCAACCCCTCCAGCCGTCGGCGGCTTCATCAACAACTGCGTCATGGCCCGAAGGCGAGAGCGAGGTCGCAGACCCATCTCCGTCTTCCCGCCGCCGAGGGCGGCGGCGGCGGAGGAGACGCCGGTGGAAGGTGGACACCGGCGGCGCTTCGCGGTGCCACCAGATCGAGGACAGGGCGGAGGACCACGCCTCGGCCTCCGTGAGACCCACGTCCATCTCGGCGCCTGGCGACCAGCGGCGCCATACCACAGAGGTGGTATCCGCTTGTTGGAACAAGGACACGCCGGGGCTCGCGGGATGTCCGGACCCCGTCGAACACGGCAAAGCGAAAGCGGGGGGGAGACCTGCTCCTTCCAACACTCTCGGGAGCCCGCGCGTCCGCTCCCGCGCCGCTTCGCTCCGCTTCCCTCCACTCTGCGAAGCGCTCACGAGGCGCAAATGCTCCTCGACTTCCCTCCGGCGGCGGACAAGGTCGAGAATGGAAGCTACCATCGAGCCTGGTCGCCGCCAACAACGACCGTCAGCAGCAGCTGCGGCTTCGCGGCCGCGCAAGCGGAAAAGCGAAGCTTCTGGCGACAAGACCGCGAAGTGCGACTACCGTGCACTCCCGCCGCGGAAACGAAAACGCCGCCCGCGGAACAACGCCGACAGCGGCTCCACGGCATCGTCGGACCAGCAGGCTCGTCGAGATCAACGTCGAGTCCTCAACGGCGGCAAGAAGATGCACGGACCACGATCGAGCGCCGCCGAGACTCGGTGACAATCTGACCAGAGCTGGGAACCTTGTCGAAGTCGCCGCGCCCGCGAGCCAGCGACTTACCCGTCTGTGGCGGGCTGCCCGCGTTCACCGTGAACTGCGGCGCGTCGATGGCCTAGCATGAAAAACTTCAAGCCCGGCGTACGGAGAAATGCGGCGGCAAGACACACCCTCGGAGTTTCTCGCATTTACACCATCGCGGTGCAGGCTGCGGGCGCGACGAAAGATTCTCGCGAACTACTTCCGCTCGTGCTTAGGCGAGCGTTCGTTCTTGGCTTATGCACTTGCGGAGGCTCCATTTCCTCTTAGGCGGATCTTTGCCATCGGTTTGTCGGTGCCTTCACCGGCGGCCAAACCCCACGACCAGAAAGTGATCTCCATATTCTGGCCCAGAAAGAAGGAGAGTCCCTACGCAAGTACATCCAACGCTTCAGCCGTGTGCAGCACAACATCCCTGACGTCCACCCAGCGGCGGTCATCAGCGCGTTCCACCAGAACGTGCGTAACCGCCGCATGCGTGAAGAGATGGCCATGACCAAAATCCGGGATGTCAGCGAGCTCTACGCTCTGGCTGATAGATCTTGTAGCGGAAGAGGAAAGGCTCCCGGAGAGGACGCTGGTGCAGGAGGAAGTGACTCCGATGACGCCGCCCCGGCAAAGAAACGACGGCGACAGAACTTTCAGAAGAGAAACAAGGAACAGGTACTTGCCGTCGAGAAGTCCGGCAAGGAGGCTCCGCCAAACAAGCGCAGGCGGCAACTCCGGCAAGGAGCTTCGCCCCGTGTGATAGCCGACAAGCGGGCGGTCCCGCAAACAATCTTGCAAAATCCACCGCACCAAGGGCCACGACCTCTACAACTGCAAGCGCGTCGATTATCTCGTCGAGCAGCAAAAGGCTGAAATCTGAGAGGCGCGACAAGGAGAGAGCCCAAGGTGGCGGAGGAGAACCGAGCAAGCGGCCTTTAAATCGGTCGGGAGGACCTCCGGCAAGGCCAGCGGCGACAAGGTGACCGACCTTCTCGAGCCGCGACAAGGGCGAAGAAGGCGGCGAAGAGGGCGTGGAGGATGAGGGCGACGGTGAGCAGGAATTTCAGAAGGCCACGGAGGTCCTATGCGTTGTGGCGGCGTCTGCACACCTCTCACCGCCAACTAAAGCGGTGGGCACGAGAGGTGAATGCGGCAAGCCGCCCATGGAGTCCGCAGACTCCTCAAATGGTCGATCGCCCATCATTTTCGATCTTGAGGATCACCCGACCGTACCACAGCGGTCGGGTGCTGCCGATCTGGTCTCACCCACCATCCGCAACCTCAAGGTCACCAAGATGTTAGTCGATGGCGGGGCTGGGCTGAACTTGATTTCCTCTGCTGTGATCAAGAAACTCCAAATCCCGGACAGCGAGCTCGAAGAGACGGCCCCTTCAAGAATCAACCGGGAGGAGCAAGCCCAAGGGAAAATCACCTTGCCGGTGACCTTTGGCGGGGAGGTCAACTTCAGGACCGAAAGCGCGTCACTTTCGGCGTCGCCGATATTCCGTTGCCATACTGGCAGGATACTCGGCGTCCGCCCTCGCCAAGTTCATGGCGGCTTCCCATTACGCCTACAACGTGCTCAAGATGCCGGGCCGATAAGCGTCATCACCGTCGCGGCGACAAGAAGGACGCGCTTATCTGCACCGACCAGATTTACCGGGATGCGGCCGCGGCGGCCGACAAGGATGCACTTGCCGCTGAAGTTCCCAAGGGGAAAAAGACGAAGACCAAGTCCAGCAAGCGCTCCGAGACCCACTCCGGCAACAGCACCCCTTCGGAGTGTTGCGCCGCCATCGAGGATGCGCCGTCTAGCTCCGCCGGCAAGGGTAAAAAGGGAATGGCCGCCCCGCCAGCGACTAAGAAGGTGCCCGCCAAGGAGGACGGCACTGGTGGTACCTTCACCATCAGTGCCACGCTTGACAGCAAATAGGAAAGCGCGCTCGTTGCCTTCCTGCGGGCGAATGTCGATGTGTTCGCATGGCAACCATCCGACATCCCCGGTGTTCCCAGGAAGGTGATTGAGCACAAGCTTGCCGTTTGCCCTCACGCGCGGCCCGTTAAGCAGAAAGTAAGGAAGCAAGCCGTGGAGCGCCAAGAGTTCATCAGCGAGGAAATCAAGAAGCTAGAGGCAGCAGGCCTGGTTAGAGGTGTGATTCATCCGGCGTGGCGGCAAACCCGGTTATGCGTGCGCAAGGCCAACGGGAAGTGGAGGCTATGTATTGACTTCACTGATGTGAATAAAGCATGCCCCAAGGATCCATTTCCCTTGCCGCGCATTGACCAGATTGTTGACTCCACCGCCGGATGTGAGCTACTCTGCTTCCTTGATGCATACTCAGGTTATCACCAGATCTTCATGGCTGAAGAGGATGAAGAGAAGACTGCGTTTATCACTCCGTGTGGCACCTATTGCTTTATACGCATGCCGTTCGGACTGAAAAATGCAGGATCAACATTCGCAAGGGTAGTGTATGCTGCTTTTGAGCCTCAGATTCACAGAAATGTAGAAGCCTACATGGATGATATCGTGGTGAAAAGCAAGAGCAAGGATACACTGATTCAAGATTTGGAAGAGACATTCCAGAACCTGCGCAAGATACAACTAAAATTGAACCCCGAGAAGTGTGTCTTCGGGGTTCCCTCCGGCAAGCTCCTCGGTTCTTCGTGTCACAAGAGAGGATCGAAGCCAACCCCGACAAAATCAAAGCCATTGAGCAGATTCAAGCCCCAAAACGGGTCAAGGATGTCCGAAGGCTCGCGGGTTGTGTGGCTGCCCTCAGCAGGTTCATTTCAAAGTCTGCAGAGCGCGCCCTCCCCTTCTTCAAAATCCTCAAGAAGGCCGGGCCCATGACGTGGACTCCAGAAGCGGAGGCAGCACTGCAAGACCTGAAACAATACCTGTCCTCCACTCCAATACTTGTCGCACCTAAGCCACAGGAGAAATTGCTGCTATACCTGGCGGCAACCAACCAAGTGGTGAGTGCTGCGCTAGTAGCGGAGAGGGAATCCGACGAGGAGGCCGCACCCCCGGCAAGCCAGCCCAGCGACAAGCGGGGGCTGTTCCGTGAGCCACAGCCCCTGCAAGGACAGCCACAGGCAGGAGCAAGGCGAGTCGCGGAAAAAAGATGGTGCAGCGTCCGGTGTATTTTGTAAGCTCCTTCTCCGGGGAGCGGATCAAAATACTCCGGTGTACAAAAGTTGCTTTTGGCCTCCTCATGGCCTCAAGAAAGCTCGCCACTACTTCCAAGCACACGAGATAACAGTGGTCACTCGCTTCCCGCGAAGAGGATATTGCACAACCGGAAGCAGGCAGGCGTGGATCGTTGGTGGGCCTTTGGAATTGTCGAGCCGGACTCAAGTTTGAAAGTACTTCAACCATCTGAGCCGACTCTGGCAGAATTTATAGCGAATGGACCCCAACACGATGAAGAAGTTCAAGAAACAAGTACACCCGCACAAGGAACAACGGCGAATGGGTAATGTACTTGATGGTGCCTTCTCGCTACAAAGGCGCCGGTCTTGGCGTCGTACTCATCGCGCCAACCGGAGAGCACCTCAAGTATGTTATCCAAATGCACTTTCCGAGAAGCAAGCGACAAACAACACCGCTGAGTATGAGGGCTTGCTTGCCGCCTCGGGATCGCGGCCGAGCTTGGGATCAAGAAGCTGATTGTCTTGGGATTCCCGGTTGGTGGTCGGCAAGTTAACAAGAACTATCGAGCCCTTTGATGGAAGCCTATGTAGATGAAGTAAGGAAGCTTGAGGAGCACTTTGAAGGTCTGCAGATGGAACACATTCGAGAGCTCGAGAATGAAATCGCCGACGGCCTTTCAAAGTGTGCTTCAATGAAGTTACACAATGGAACCAGGGGACCTTCTTGCTCAGGCTGACTCAACCTTCATGGCACCATCGGTTGGGCAGTCCAAGAAGAGAAAGTTGGTGTCCGGCGACTACTTGCCGGCGGACCTCCCTGAGGCCGCCGCCAAAGTCCCCAGGATTAACCTCCAGGACGCTGAGGAACAATCAGCTCCCGCCGATCATCAGATCTGTGCGATCGAAGCAAGTGTTCCCGACAAGACTTGCCCCGGCAAGCTTGCCGGGGAACCTTCAGCTCCGACGGAGCCAGAGATTCTTGCCGTAGAAGCGAAGGTTCCCGCAGCGGCCCTCATGCCTTTAGTCCTGGTCGTCGAGCCCCGGGCTCCGGCATGGGCGCAGCAGATCGTCCGTTTCGCGCAAGCGGAGAACTTCACGGCGATCTGAAGAGATAGAAAGGATAACCAGGCGGTCAAGTATGTACCGGTTAAGTGAACAACGAGCTATCTGAAAGAAGGCTCAATGGCGTCAGTTGAAGTGCATCTCTAGGGAAGATGGACAACAGCTGTTAGCGAGAGGTTCACGGAGGCATCTGCGGCCACCACATTGGCGCAAGAAGCGCTTGCGGAAAAGAGCTTTCCGGCAAGGGTTCTTTGGCGAAGCTCTCAAAGATGCAAGCGCACTAGTAACCAAGTGTGAAGCGTGTCAGTTCCATGCAAAGCAAATTCATCAGCCAGCTCAAGCTCTCCAAACAATCCCTTTGTCTTGGCCCTTCTCGGTCTGGGGGCTCGACATCCTCGGCCCCTTCCCCCGTGCCGTCGGGGGCTTTGAGTACTTATGCGTAGCGATCGACAAGTTCACAAAGTGGCGGAAGTGGAGCACTGTGAGAAAGGTAACAACCACGATCGTGATCAAGTTCTTGGTCGATTGTATGCCGTTTGGGATCCCCAACGGATTATCACCGACAACGGTACACAATTCACCAGCCGCACCTTCATGCAATATGTCCAAGACCTTGGCGCCAAGGTCTGTTTAAATCATTGCTCACCCAAGGAACAGCGGTCAAGCGAAAAGGCCAATCGGAAGTGTTGCGCGGACTCAAGACAAGAACTTTCGACGAGGCTGCGCAAGTCTGGAAGAAATTGGATAGAGGAGTTGCGGCGGCTCTCTCGTCAATCGAGCGACACCAAACCGAGCCACCGGGCGGACACCCTTTGCTCTAGTCTACGGAGCGAAGCAGTTCTCCCCACGGAACTTCGTATCGGATCTCCTCGAGTGCTCGCTTATGATGAGCTTGAGCAAGACAACTGCGGCAAGATGGCGCATTGCTCCTCGAGGAGGGACGATCTCGAAGCATTTATCGAGCTGCTCGATACCCGGCAAGCCTTGCGCCGCTACCACAACCGCAAGGTCAAGGCCAGAGCCTCGAGGAAGGCGACCTTGTTCTTGGCGTGTTCAGTCCGCCAAGAATTCCAACAAGTTGGCGAAGTGGGAAGGCCCTTATCGGGTGAGACAAGTCCACGAGACCCGCGCTGTCCGCTCGAGACCGAAGAAGGCTTGCGGTGAGTAATTCTGGAACATAGAGCATCTTCGCAAGTTCTACCCATAGAGGCGCGATCGCCGTGATCCGCTCGGCAACCTCCTTTTGTACAAAAGCTTTGCCGCCGTTGCATGTAACCCTTTGTACAAAGCGGCGCAGACCCGTGCAACAATAAAGTTCCGTGTCGTATGCGTTATCTGCCTCCTTTCCATGCTCTTCTTTGCTATTTGCATGAGTTATTTGGCATCTTTTAAATGCAACGCGCGTGCCGACAAGCAATAGCGCGTCAAAAGGCCTCGTGCCCGTTCTCTTATTTCTTCTCCTTGTTTCGTAAGCAAAAGAAATGTTCCTCCCGCACAAGTTTGCCGGGGGGAGAGGAAATGAGGGATGAACCAAGCACTCCAAGTGCCGTTCAAGAAAGGGTAACCTGCCGGAGAACGCGCAGGCCTCGAAGGCTAGGTTGCCGGGATTTGCGCAGCTCAAAATTTTAAATTTTGAGATTGCCGTCCTTGAACAACCACGCCTTGTATGGAAAACCTGTGCTCGGAGGAACCTGCCGACGGACAGCCGTGCCCTTATCTTGCGTTCGAGTCGACTCTGCAAGTTAAGTGTGTTCTTGGCCAGCCCACAGCGAGGTTGCTGCCGGTAAGGCCTCGCCCTCGCGGCAAGTCTCTCCTAGAAGCATAAGGTTAAAGCATACAGAGTTGAGAATCAAGGACAAGGGAATTGATTCTGCGATCATTAATTGAAATAAAGGTAAATATCATGCAAAGGATAACTTGTCGCGGTAACTAATAAGTTCGTAGCGACTTGTGCAGCAGCAAAAGGGAACAAGAAAAAAAAAAAAAAAAGGGCCTAGTCTACGCGGCCGCCCTCCATCCTGGGGATCTTGCTCACTTTGGCGATGATGTGGGCGACCTGCTCCTTCAAGGCCTCCATGTCGCGTCGGCCCGGCAAGCTGCGAAGGACATTGGAGAGATTTATACTGGGGTTGCGGTATCTGATCTTCGTCGACCGCGCTCCATGGTTCCCGCGCTGTGGTAGCGCCTCCTCGGCGAGCTGCGCGGGGATCTTCTTCGTCCGCAGATTGGCGAGAGCTGGCGCGACTCCCCTGAAGAAGAGACTGAGCTTGGCACTGTGAGCGAGGTTTGGATCCGGGGAGTAAATGAGGTGCTCCAACTTCAGTGCCAACAGCTCTTGGTCGATGGCGGTTGCGGAAGACACCAATTCCTCGGTCCATATCTCGACGATGCGGCGGAAATCCTCGGCTGCTCTATTGGCGCCGGCCACTAAGGATCGTTCCTCACGGAGCTCTTCCTTCAGTTTGGTTTCACAGGCGGGCAGCGTCGGCGACTCCGTCGGCAGAAACTTTCCGCTCAAGATCCTCGGCGGAATCCTGGCGGCCTTCAGCTCGTCGCCCTTCTCAGCAAGGCGCACTGAGCTCGAGTTGGTGCGAGTGAATTCTCGCGCTCCGTGGCGGCGCGATCTTCTCGAATCCACCTTCAGCGGCTCCTCGATTCGCGCGACCTTGGCGGCGAGATCCTTCTTGGCGGCCTCCCTTGATCGCCCATGGCGTCCTCGCCTCCTTCAACTCCCGCCAAGGCTTGCTCCCGGCGGCGAGGTCTTCCTCTTGGGCGTCGAGGGCAACCTTCAGCTGGTTAAGCTCCCTTCTCGCCGGGGACAGCTCCACCCGGCGAGCCGTTCTTGCTCCTCGGCCTCGGCTTTCTCCAACAGCCACTCTTCATCTTGCGGGAGAGCTGCTCGCGCCTCTCGACACCTCATGGAGAGCAGCTTGATTGGCGGCGGAGTTCCGCAGCGTTTCTCCATCTCCTCGGCGGCCTTGGCGGCAAGGGCTTCCCGGGAAGCAAGCTTCGCCTGCCGGGCCCGGTAAAGGGCCAAGATCTGCTGAAGTAGCTTCTCCTCATCGGGTCCACCGCTCCCGCCGCCGGTCCCATGACGACCTTCAAACCCGCGGAGGCGAGAATCTCCCCGTCGAAGGCCTCGCCCTCCACGGGCGCCCGCGACGAGGAAGCCCACGGCATCTGGATGAAGACACCATTGGGGGCCTCCAGGTAGCAGCCGGGCTGTCCTGCTTCGACGGAAGGATCGGCGGTCGGCACAGCGCTTGACGCTCCTGCAGCCTCCGGACCGGTGGTGCGCTTGCCGTCCCCCTCTCCGGCCGCTACGTCGGAAGCCGAGGCAGTTCCGGGCGCGTGTGGTTCGGCGGCCCCGCGCGTCCTCGACACCGGGCACCATCGCTGCCACCATGCACCTCCTCCTCCTCCCGGCGAGCGACCTCCGTCTCCGTCCGCTCCGGGGAGGGAGGTCTAGAAAAGAAAGGAAAGCGAGCGGTTCAAGCAAATATCAAAGAAAGACAACACCGAGAAGGCGAAGTCGCGAGAACTTACCTTGGTGGGCGTCTTGACGGCAGTTTCTCTTGCGGGAACCATCCCTTGCCGGGGTAGCCGCCCTCGTCGGGCTACTCGCACTTGGCGGAGTACCCGCCCTTGTCGGGACGCTCTCCCTTGCCGGGGAATCCGGCCTTGGCGGGGATGGAGGGACTGCCTGCTCCTCGGGGACGACCTCCGGATGCTCCTGTTGCTGCGGCTCCATCCCTGCGCAAGTCAAGGCAAACACATCAAGATATTGGGATGAGATGAAGCTATCAGATGTACCCGACAAGCAAAGGTGCGGAACCCAGGCTTACGCTGGGGGCTGCACTGGGGGCTGCTCCTCGGAACGGCGCTCGGGTCCGGCAAACTCGGGTCCGGGGCGTCTCCGGCCCCCTCGACGGGCGAGTCGTCCGCAATCTCGACCACGGGCGCCTTGGCTCTCTTCGCCGCCCGCTCAGTCAAGGTCCTAAAGCCAACACAAAAAGCAAGATTAGCATCGGCAGCCGAGGCGAAATTCTGAATGAATGTCTTGGGGACTCCTCCTGTTCCTCCTCGTCGTCTTCGCTCAAGGCGGAGAGGTCGTGCCGCACTGGGGCGCGTCGGTGTGAGGAGCAGAGGCGGAGGCCCTCTCGGGCGCTTAGCGATCCTCGGGCTGGGGGCTGCGAGACCCGGCCTGTGGCGTCGAGGCCGAGAAGTGGGCGGAGCCGCCGCCCGCTCGAGGAGGCCTGACCGCTCGGCGCCCGGCTTATGAGGCGCCTTCGCAGTGCTGCTGCGAGTCGCCTCCGCCACATCTGGTGCGCTGGTCGCCCGCACAGCTCGACTCCCGGAGAGCTTGCGCTGCCAGCGGCGAGCAGTAGTTGCGGGGCTTGCGTGCTCGTTCCGCCCGCCTTGCGGGCGCTTCATCGAGGCGCTTGGGGCTCGCCGGCGAGATGTTTCCGGCAGCGAGAGAGGTCGTCGTCGTAAAGATCCGTGGACCGCCCGGCATCCTCGGCGACGCGGCGTTTTCCCCTCCTCCTCGCGGCGGCTCACGGGCCGGCACCTGTCTGCGACCCTTTACCTTTGGCGCCCCGACTCCCTCCGGCGCCTCTGTTCCCTCCGGCAGCACCACCGCTTGCTGCAATTTCAGCCACAATTCCGGGGATCCCGGAGTGCTCCAAAGAAGGGACCCCGGCAAGCGCGCCGGGAGGAAGATTCAGCAACCGGCAGATCTCCGCCGCCTCCGTTTGGTAGGACGCCTCCGCGGACTCTGCCTCCTCGGGCGTGCAATCGAACTGCCCTGCCGCTGCGGCTGCAACAGCCTCTTCGGCCCGAGAAGCTATGTACGCGAGCTCCTCGTCCGTGGTGTCTCGTGTCAGACCCCGGATCTCGTCCTTGTTCTTCGCCACCTCCTCAAGGGTGTCGAAGAAGTCGAGGATATCCGATGGCTCTGGCGGAATCCACGATCGATCCACGCCGTGTGAATCGCCTTGGGCATCATGGCGACGCAGCGATCCGTGCTGAGTTGTTGCAGAGGGCACCACACCTCGGGGAGCTGAACCACGCTGGATGGGCGGGTCGAATTTGAAGAGTTCCGGACCATCCCCTCAACTCCAGTAGCCGTGAAGTTGGAGTTCAGCCCGTCTGCAGCCTCATTATATCTCTGCGCCGCGAACTCCCAAGCCGGCCTTTTCTGTCTTGAAGAGCGTCGCGACGGCGGAGAAGTCGGCACCTCGGCCGCCATGGACAGCCCGCTTGCGGAGGCGAAGGATCCGGATGAGGCGACGTCGAGCTTTGTCGTCCGAATCCAGCTCGCTCCAATCTCTGCAGCAAGCAGCAGCGTTGTCTTGCGGCGTAGTAAAGGCTGCGGATCGTCTTGACAATCCAGCACCACTCTGCGCGCCCTCCTCCCACTTGACGCGGAGCTCCCCCGGCAAGTACGACTTCTTCAAGTTCAGGCGGAAAACCCAAGAAATCCCTCCGGAGAGGGGGGAGCCGGGCTCCGCTCTCGGAGTAAAGAAATGCCTGAACAAAGCTACGTTTGGGAGAATCCTATGAAGTTTTCGCACATATGTGCAAAAACCGCCATCGTGAGACGGCGTTGGGGTAAAATCGAGAAGGTGGAAGCCATATGTATGCATAATGGCGCGAAGAATTCAGAGAAAGGAGGACAAAGACGCGGTGAAAAAAAGCTGCGAAGAAGTGGTACCCGCGGGATATTTGTCCATGAGATCGGCGGATGGGCTCTGGTCCGGGTGCGCCGAGGTCCTCTTGGACCAGAACAAAAGTACTTGCCCGAGTTCGTCCACACCGAGCATGGCGGGGAAGGCGATGTTCTCCCTCCGCATCTGGCGAGCTCTTCCGCCTGCTTCAGTTTCTCCTTCTTGGTGCCTTCCGCCTTCTCCTTCCCTTCCGGTCTTGAGGCCATGGCGGCAGCGGCGAGGAAGGGGATGAAGGTCGGCGGCCTTGCGAGACGACAGAACAGCGGGGGGGAGGCGCAGAGATGGAGCGCGAGGAGGGTTTTTCTGGCGGAGGAAGAAGAAGCAATGAAAGCAATGGAGGGGAACCGCGCCTGCTGCCTCTGTTTTTATGGGGAAGTGGGGCGGGGGCGCGTTCCGCTCTCCTCATTAAGGGACGTGGGCACGTCCCATCCCACGGCGCCGCAATCAACGCGTGCCGCTGCACGGGAGGGCGGCAGACGCAGGAACAGATTCGACGCGCCATGGGCTTCGCGCCGTGCACTGTCTTGGGCCTGGCCCAACAGCGCTCGGCACCGTGTATGGCCCAGGCCGGGGCTCTGTCCGATGTCTTGAGGTAGGGGTACCTCGGTACCCCAACTTGTGCAGGCAGCCCCAGCTCCCGCAGCCAGATCCATCAAATGCTTGCCGGAGACCATCTCCGCTCCACACCAAGCCGTTCAAGAACAAAGTATATGAGATAGAAACCGAAGACCCCGGCGAGAGGAGCTTGCCGGGAAGGCCATTCCAGGCTCAAGGCTACATTACTCCTGCAGATCCCCGGCGAGAGGAGCTCGTCGGGAGGACGAAGATCACATCGCGAAGACACACCTCGGCGCCCAGCGCGCCCTAGCGAGGACCCGGGCGGCAAGTCCTGAGCCCGACAAGCCCCGGGCCGGCAAGATCAAGGCCCGGCAAGGTGCTTGCCGGGAGAGCTATCTCGTGCCGCGCACCCAGCTCATTCGCCCAGCGTCGCCTCCGGCCTTCTCGAGAGCGGCGTGGCGGGTGGCTGTTCTGCATGAAGGATGCGGTGGCACTCCACGGTGGTAACCGCCCCGTGGCGGAAGAAGACGCAATGGCGGGAGCTTTTGGGCGGCGGCGACGGGCATTTAATGCCCTTGTCCCCCTCATCAAAAAGTAGGTAGAAAGCACTTGTGCTGCCTTTGTTCCCTTTGTTCCAACTACCACCTCTTTTACGTTTTACCCCTCTACCTCACGTTGACACTGTCGGTGACCCTTGCCCTATAAAAGGAGGCCCATGCACAGCGTGGGGGGTTCCAACCATTTGCTATTCTCGCGAGAGGGCTCGGCGACTAGCTACTCCCGCGAGGATTTACTTTACCACTCCACCGTTTGCTCGCATCCTTGAGCAAGATCAAATACAACACAATGCAGCAGTAGGGTTTTACGCGACCATCGCGGCCCGAAGCTGGGTAAAAATCCCCCGCGTGCGTCGCCTCGATCTGCTCTCCGCGCAGCCTCCGCCCTCCTACCGAACACACGAAGGGGCCCCGGCCCCATAGGTGCCGACGCGACCATCCCCGCCGCGCCGACACACACTTATTACATCGAATGTCTCAAAAGAGAACTTATTACAATAAATATGGCTTAAGGCCATCTAAATACGATAATAGCGGAAGGCTTGGAAGATAAAGCAAGTCCATCAACTCCAATGGTATCACTGAGTGAAAGATCACGACCTAAGGCACCTTACTCGTCGTTTGAAAAGTCTGCAACATGAACGTTGCAGCCCGAAAATGGGTCAGCACATGGAATATGCTAGTAATGTAACACATAGAGAGTTATGAACAGAATAATGCTATCACTGCATGCATATATGGCTGGTGGAAAGCTCTATGGTTACAGTTTTGCATAAATCCAATTTTTTCCTACAACAAAGGAATAGATTTTATTTTACTATCATGGTGGTTGTTAAACATTGATATTTCCCCGCAAGACTCGATAACCTCCTTTTAATTTCTCGCACTACATGGTGTTTGAGAAACGGATCACCGAGATATAGTCTATTAGAAGTGTTAGCACCTTACGATGGGTAGACAGTTACACCTAATTTCCCCTACATCTGCTTGTCTTCCACTGTAAGAGTTCACACGACTTAATCAACTATGCTAGAGCCCATAGTAGCTTGCGGCTGCACACAGAAGTTTCTAGCATGAAAAATCACATGATCCCTTTGAGCATGGGTGGCAGTCGATAGGGAAATCACACGGTACCCCAGGATTTCCAAAAATACAGGCAACATTGGGTTCCCCAGGTGCCTCAATCCACCCACATGTGTATTTAAGTTGCCACCTTAAGTTAACCATTAATTAACAATACTCACATCTGTCATGGATACACTCACCCAATCCACGTCTACTAGCATAGCATAGCAATATAAGCAATTATGTGAGGATTGATCTAATGCAATGAAACTGGGTAGTAAAGAGGTATGATCAAAGTGTTACTTGCCTTGCTGATGATCCGTGAAACCTAGAGACTCGTGGTAAGAAGCGGCGCACTCCGGGTACTCTATCGCAAACAAACAAGCATACAATAAGCACTCATCTAATGCACGGGTAAAACTCAAATAAGAGATCTAACCAGAAAGTCCAACTTAAGTACTTCGGTTTGCAAAACGAAAAAAATCAAACGAAGCAACGAAACTCAAACGACGAAAGAAACAAGATTCGTTTACTAATCTGGACCTAAGTCAAATTTTAGAGTAGCAAAAACTTGTTTAAGTTGGTTAAACGGAAAGAGGGTTTCGAGACGAAACTCTAGGCGCTTGAATCGCCTGATTCCGATAAATGAGCGAAAAGTTATACTAAAAGGAAAATCGGATCAGAAATCTCGATCGAAAATAATCGCGAAAAACCCGAGAAAAAGAAAAATTGACGAACAAGCTAACCAACGAACGTTCGTTGTTTGCGGCTAAACGGTGAAAACCGTTCGTTAAAACGAATGTACGGATGAATGTCCGCTAAATAACTAAACAGAGAAAAACCGACGAACCGATCTAAAAAAACGGATCTAGGGTGTTCCAGCGAGGCGGTAAGGCGGCGGCTCTGAGTGGCTCCGGCGCGGCAAGTGGGCGGCGGTGGCGGCGAAGGGCAGCGGCAATGACAGCGGCGACATGTGGCGGCTAGGGTTAGGGTTTGGGGCGCGGGTGGGCTCCGGCGGCTGTGTGGGCTGGGGCAGGGGGTGGCCCGACTTATAAAGCCCCCCGGGCGGAGTCCCGCTCGGGTACGGCCCGGAGTCGGTTTGACTTTTTTTTTAAATAATTCCGACGTGTAGAAAAAGAAAGAAAAGAAATACTAAACAGATTCCAAAAATACCGAAATAAATTTTCCCCGTTTTCTAAAACTAAGCCGAACAGGATGAACATTTATTTTGGCCTAAAATGCAATTTTAAAAAATGCGCATTTTTCCTAATTTAAATAAAATAGCGATAAAATCCCAAAATAAAATCTTATCTGATTTTATTATTAAATCTCCAATATTTCTTTATTTTGGGAAAGTCATTTTATTCCCTCTCTCATATTTTTATAAAAGAAATATTCGAAGATAAAATAATTAAAATCAAATGATCCTTTTTTTCAAAATTTGAGAAAACTCAAATATGAAAATAACGAAATCCCCAACTCTCTCCGTGGGTCCTTGAGTTGCGTAGAATTTCTAGGATCAAGCCAAAATGCAATAAAATATGATATGCAAAGATGATCTAATGTATAACATTCCAAATTGAAAATTTGGGATGTTACATCCACTAGACAATCAAACACACAAGATCCACAAGGTACATGAACAACAAAGGGAAAGATACAAGGTAAGGTTTGTCTCCAACAGGAGGTCTTGATGGTATCCTAGACGGATCTTCCCGCAAGGGGTGGTCTTGAATCCAAGACGGATCTTCTCCGAAGAGGCCGCGGTCTCTCACGAGGAGTAGATCCGTGATGAGCAAAGATCTATCTCAAATGAGCTAAACATATGCTAACCCTAGAAAGGAGGTGGAGGTGGTCTATTTATAGTCTAAGCCACGAAGGGGTAAGTGGGAGAGGGATACAAGGCCAAAGGCCCGTAGCTGCGCACAGGCAGGGCAGTAGTACCGGACTCACGGGCGGTAGTACCGCTTGAGTAGTAGTACCGCTTGGAGGGGCGGTAGTACCGGACTTATACTGCTCGATCACTAGAGTTTGTCGGGTTGAGCGGTAGTAGGGCGGATGCTGGGCGGTAGTGCCGCTTAAGTGGCCTCAGTGGTAGTACCAATTGGTGTGGGCGGTAGTACCACCCGTTCTGGACTGTCTTCTTCCGTCTTCGCTTCCACGCTTCCCTCGCGTATGGTGTAGGCGTTCCCTGGCGCTTGCACCCCTCCTCGTCGTTCGTGAAGCTCTCGCAAGACCTATGCATGCGCACGAGTGGAGTGTCAAGTAGTATACAATCCTCGAAGGGGTCAAGTGAACACATGTAAAGGAGAAGATTCACCTTTATGTATGAGAAGTAGAGGTTGCACGTGTCACTTGCTGAACAAACTCTTGACATGGTGATGTCCGTAGGATGCTCCGCATCATCCCCTCCCCCTTGGGAAAGATCCGACCTCAGATCGAAATCCAAATCACCATGGGAAAGCGATGATGGCGTCTCCATGTAGGAGTGGTCAATCACCAAGTTCTCATCATCTTGTAGCTCGAAATGGGCACTCTCCAATGTCGCTCCGCTCGTGATTCCTTAAAAAGGAGCAAATAGAACAAACACTTGGAAAACAAATGTGGTTAGCATGAGTGCAAAACCAAGCATTCAAGAGGTGATTCACCGAACAAGTGTTGTCCTCAAGCATAGCATATGGTTTGACAAAGGATTGTGTCATGGCATAAAAGCACATAATGTGGGAAAAATCAAGGTCATCATGGAAATAAGCATGCGAGGTAGTGATGCAAATATGTGTGACAATAGAATAAGCATCTACCTCATGGTCATGGCAAGCATTCACAAGCTGCTCAATGAAATGTCTATGGTAGGCGTAAGAATCATTCGCAACACGAAAGAAGATGAGATGTCTAAACACACGGGTCAAGTGTAAGACAATCCAAGCATAACATGCATAGGGTGTAGTGAATATAGTGTGGCACTCAACACAATAGAAAGAGCAATTGTTCATCATGTGTGAGGCAATCAAGTCAAGCATGTGACAAGCAATGGGACATGGCACATGTGAAGCAATGATATTGGTGCAACCAACCATATGATAGTAGCAAGTAGTTCAAGAATTGGGTGCAACACATGTCGGGTGGTAGGTGCGACATATGCCAACGGATGGCTTATCATTGTGGGAGCCAATAAGACATCGCCGGTGCCTGGAAACGGGTAAGGCGAAGACATGCACGCCGGCGAATCTTACCCAAGTTCGGGGCTCTCCGTGGAGATAACACCCCTAGTCTTGCTCTGCGGGGTCTCCGCATGCTCACTAGGTCAACAAGTAGCCACAAGAGGCTCCTTCAGCTGTTTGGCGAGAGGAGGAAGAAGGGGCAAGGCTAGCTCTCTTCTCCTCTCAAAGTAGTGTCTAAAACTATCAAAGTCCACCCCTTTGCATGGGTGCCCTGGGGGTTTTATATAGGCCTACCCCTTAGGGGTACAATGGTAATCTGGCTGGGCGTGGGCCGATCGTCGATGTCTCTGTTGGCGGCTTCTCCGCCGATCTTTGGGGCCCGCCGTTGGTGGGTCCCATGACTACCGACCTCTGGTAGAACAGTAGGTCCCATCGCTTGGGGTCTTGTCGGGGGCTGGTTACTGTTGCTTCACCCTTGATGACGAGGGCTTTGTCAAGGTAAGCGTGGCTACAATGCCGCCGCCTTGCGGGCGCTCACTTTAGCCTTACTGTCAAGACCGATTTTTCAGGAATAATTTCCAGAAAATGGTCCTTGTGCTCACCAGCCCCAGGATTACTGTTAGCTGATGAGGTACCAACTTGATACAGACGCTCCAAGCAAAATACAAAAAAATATGTAGTACAAGACCATTCTGGCCTATGAGTACAACACAAGGTTTCTAGTGGTTGATGGCGGAAGCAGTGTCTGGTCTTTCAGCGTCTATGGGACCTCATTTCCCACAAGAACAGCTGACCTGGATAACTCCGATCTTCGCGAGATGGCTATCACCATTGATTGGGTTCCGGGGCTGTCATCGCAACGCTCCTCTCCAAGCAACAAATCTAGCCAAGAGAATAGCCAGGGACAAGCCAGTGAGTACTTTGAATGTACTCGCAAACATTATGAACACGGGTATAATATAACAAAAGATAATCATGCTCTGAAATATTCTATGATTGCAACATCAGTCATAAAATAAAATCCCTGATGCATGCAAGCAGGTTATTCATATACAACATGAATATGCAACAACCGAGTAGAAATAAAATGCACCGATCGGGTGTCTGAAGTGACACCTCGAAAGGATAGTAAATAACAAGCATGCCTCAGTCGGGCGTCTGAGCGACACCACATAAAGGGCTTATAAGTAATTTAAATGACAAGCAGGCTACAGTCGGGCGTCTGAGCGACACCACATAAAGGGCTTATAAAGTAAATGAATAACAAACATGCCACAGTCGGGCGTCTGTGCGACACCACGTAAAGGGCTTATAAGTAAACAATCATAGTGAATATCCAGGAGGTAGAACCGTCCCAGGGATACTCAATACTTCAAATTATATAAAGGGTTAGTCCATAATAATAATAATCATAATCATCATAAGTGACACGTCATGATCCATGTTCTGGTTTAGCAGTTTCTCCTTCGAAGACCGACACTAAGACCGACACTTGACCCAAGCCAGACTGTAGTCCTTAACCATGGACACGGCTATTCGAATAGATATAATCTCTGCAGAGGGTGTACTCTTTATCCACGAGTAACGGATTCCGTTAGTCCATCGGGACTAATTCCGTCTATGGTCTTTTAATTGAAAACACACCTGACTCGCACAGACCAGCTTTGCTTACCGGTGTCTGGAATCACCCACAACACCTGTCAAGCAAAACTCTAAGTGGGGAGGCTACAACCTCGATTAGCATGGGATCAAATTTATACCGCACGCTACTAAGGGGTGCCCCCCTCTCGGTCCCAACCGGAAACACCCATGCCTAAACCAGGTGGCCTGCCTACCGGATACATCCTGTATCTTCCACCGTGTCCTCTCTGTACGGTATGTGCCAAGAAAGGGGTTGACAACTTACTGAACCGTACCCTACCTGCTGCAAGGACTAGTGGTAGTACGAAACAAGTATGGGGGTTACTGGAACAAGACTCGATCTATCATCGACTCAGGAGGTTTAAGTATTCCCTGCATGTTTAGCATAACAAATATATTTCACCCAACAGACAGAATCACCACTCATCATCCCTCATCATGCCATACCGGACACACTCGTCTCGACGAGGAACTAGGGACAAGCTCAGGTCTACCCAAGACAGAGACTTTCCCGGCTTCCTTCCGGTAGGCATGAAAAGCATACGAGGATGGTCACTATCACAAGCATGTCCATTGCTAACAACAAAAATCTTCATTTTTCACTCATGCGTATGGTAGTATCATCACATAAAATATCGAATGCTCCATGTCAAAGTGGTGTGGTAACTGTATCAAACAACACACGAAAGTTTGATGCCAGGGTTCAGAATGCTTGCCTTCAAGAGTATGCAAGTGGGGGTGCATTTTTGAAAGTTGCCTTCTTCTTCAAAATCCTATTTTTGAAAATATTCAAATTAACACATAGTTTCAAAACAGTACAAAAAATTTGTCTGGAAAATTTTCAAATAAACCTGAAAATAAACTAGACAAAATTTGAGAGAGGTAGGAAAAAGAATCAACTCATTTGGAGTTACATTTAAAAAGTTATAGCAAGTCAAAGTTTTAGTAAAAATCTGTTTTAAAAAAATAGAAAAAGAAAAATGTTTCAAAATGAATACACGTCGAAGATGTACTTTGCGGTTACGCCTTCACTTAGCCAGCATGGACCGGCTCTAGGTCGCTGACAGTGGGTCCCGGGGGCCCACTGGTCAGGTTTGACCGGTCGCCCCCGCCTCCTTCCTCCTCTGGCCGAACAGAGGCGGGGCTCCGGCAATCAACGCCGGCGAACGGTGTCTCCCCGCGGGCTCCTGAGGGCAGGGATGGATCCGCCAGTCCAGGGCGGTCCTCCCGGTGGTCGTTAGGTAGGTGGGGATGAAGGGAGTCGCCGGCGGCGAGCTCCACGACGGCCGGCAGCTACGGGTGGATTCGGGGTTTGGGCTACGGTGGCTCCCCGTCGAAGCTGAGGGCCTGGGCGGCTCCGCAAGGTCGAGGGGAAGAGGACGGTGGCTCTGGATGGGCGGGGGAGGCCTTGCTTGCGACGTAATGGACCAGAGAGCGGCGGCGGCCGAACTGGCCGGACACGAGGAAGAAGACCTTCCCTGGTCGATGGCCGGCTATGGGAGTGCTTGGTGGGTGACTTGAGGTCGCCTGAGGTACTAGACGGACTCGGGGGCTCCTTATGTAGGCGGTTGAGGTCGGTTCCGACGGCGGCCGTGGATAAGAACGGCGAACCGCTATTCTGTAGCCAGGGGGCGTGTGGCGAAGGTGTGTGCTAGCAGCCGAGCTCGTGGATGAGCTCGAGCTGTTCCAGGGGCTGCTGGCGCACGCGTATGGCTCGGGGGGCGCCGTCCACGGCGGGAGTTGTCGGAGTGGCGGTGGCGGCTTGCGTCGATGGCGCTGTAGGGCGCCAGGAGGGGGCCAGGCGGCTCTGCGGCGAGGGAGGAGTCGAGGCGCGTTGGCTGTGAGTGGGGAGAGGCCAGAACGAGCGCGAGGCGACGACAGTGGGACGCGGCGACTTGGTGCGCAAGTGTGCAAAACGTGCGCTCTGGGCGCGCCCAGCACACGCACGCGAGGTGTTCGGCAAAATGCCAACGCTTGCCAGGGGCTGCAAACCACATGAGGGTTAGCAGGGTGGGGCTATAGGCTAGGGCAGAGTCATTAGACATGCTGGTTAGGCAAAGCAAGAAGGTCCAATGTACAAACTAGAAACTATGTCAAAACTGACCTTGCCCACAAGGTGTTTGATAAAATGCCAAGGGCACCTAGGCATTTCTTAGGGTGGCCAAACTCTCCAGACTAGTGTCTCTTTAGATGTAAAAGAGGGTGGTAAGGTTAGTTTGGCAAAAACAGAAACTTGCTAGTGGAAGTTTTTGAGAAAACCATTTCTGGACAGAAAGTAAAAGGCATAGTTTCGTGGACCAAAAATACTCCAGTAGGTCCATTCTCCTGGACTTAAGGGTTTTGCAGGGTGGTTGATAAGCAGGAGAAAGATCATGGGCACTAGAGCAACAAAAATTAGAGTTGCTGTAGAAAAAGCCAAACTGGACCAGAGAGCAAAAGAGGATGAATAATATACTCCTACTAACATCCCCTAATTTTGGTGGAAGTTTTAATGAAATATTTAAATAGGTTGTAGTGCAAAAGTGAAATTGGACCAGATTTGAAAACTAGGGGTAAAGCTCAAAATCTCCAAATGACCAAAGGATATTTTTGCATAAAAGTGATTTAGGGACATCATATGTCATCCCCAAATTTTGGTGGGATTTTTAGATGAATTTATCAAAGGGTTGTAGTGTAAATGGGACCCTAAAACTTATGAAAAATCATTTTAGAGAAATAAAGCCCAGGAAAAAATAATTATATGAATAATCCCACTGATAAAAGAATTGTTTTATTTGAGTGGGTAAACAAGTCCAATAATAATTGGAAAGTTTTCACTTGGGGTAAACACTCCACAAAACTTAGAAGAAAAGAGAGCTTCTGAGATCAAAAATAAATACAGAAAAATGAAAATTTAATTTCCTGGCAAAATTTTAGTAAACAAAACATGGTTAAATTTTTGGGGTGTTACAACACTACCCCCCTTAAGAAAAATCTCGTCCTCGAGATTTGCTAAGAGTTGTTTTCGAAAATATCATTCCTGTTAGTTCAAACCAAAAAGTTTACTCATAGCACAAACTTTGTGTCGTCGGGGTTGGCAGCTACGTCCGGGTTAAAAAATACAATCGCACACCAACATACTTAGGCATGGCTATTATTTAAAATAGGGGCGCTCAAGCAAACAACATTCAATTATGGCGGTACAGGATCACATAGTTACAAGACAAGGACATACTAAGACCCGGTACTACACGAGTGACTTAGTCTACTTCGTTAATATCTAGGTGGGCGTGCCTTGTGGACGTCGAGGCTTCTCCACGGGTCTCACCGTTGGGATTAGCTGGAGGGGGTTGAGGGGCTGCAGGGTCGGGGTAGCGATGATGACCATCCCAGGGATTGTTGGCCACAATCCCATTAGAGCATGCTCCCAAAAGGCGACCAAGCACTTTTGGGGACATCAGGGTATTTTGGTCGATGACTGGGGCAGACCTCAAGGACTCGATCGGTTGTCCGAACAGCATGACTGGGTTGTCGGCGTCGGGCTCATCTTTTCTTCTCACGGGGGCTCGGCGAACTAGTTCTCCACGAGCTACGATCAGATCAAGGGTGATTTGATCAAACAGTTCCTCTAGTGCACCTACATAGCACACTAGATGCAACAAAGTAGGATCCGTCTCGTGATCTTCGTTGGCAACTTGAGGTGGCCTACCATACCCATCATGGCCAGGGTAGTAGTAGAACGAGCGGCAGTTAACTCTGGGCGACAAGTGCCGGAGTTGAACTACAGCCTCTCGAGTAGCTAGTTGGGTGGCTTGTGGCTCAAAGGAAGTTGTCCTTCCGGTGAACCTGTAGGTGCGTTCTGGAGATAGACCCCTACCATAGATGTGTACTGTGGCCCAGAATTGATGGCTCTCACCGCTCATGGGTCCTTGGTACACAACATATTCTGGGGCTCCTCTAATGCAAAGGCACGGCGGGAGAGGTTTGCTAGCACGGTCACAAAACCTCCAAGGTTGTTTGCCGTGGTTTCATTGTGAACAATGGGGCTAGGCATTATGGCACGGTTTTGGGGTAGAGGTTGTGCTGTGCTGTGTTTAGGCTAGCGTGCCCATTTTATAGAAAAAGGGGACGGAGTCTTCCTTCGCACGGTTGCGAATGAGACAACTTAGGTGTTGGTTACTGGCGCGTGATCGATGGGCTAGGCTGATAGGTTGGGCACCGACTGCCAAAAGTGTCGGGTCACTGTGTGGCTATCTTACGCGAGAAGCTTGGTCGGCGTTAGGTTATGGTCTGGTGGTTTGGTTAACCTAGGTTTTTCAACCTAGCTAAGATAGGATTAGCCAATGGTCAGCCTGGCTCTGATACCAAGTTTGTCAAGATCGGTTTTTTGGGATATAATTTCCAGAAAATGGTCCTTGTGCTCACCAGCCCCAGGATTATTGTTAGCTGATGATGTACCAACTTGATACAGATGCTCCAAGCAAAATACAAAAAAAATATGTAGTACAAGACCATTTTGGCCTATGAGTACAACACAAGGTTTCTAGTGGTTGATGGCGGAAGCGGTGTGTGGTCTTTTAACGTCTATGGGACTCCATTTCCCACAGGAACAGCTGACCTGGATAACTCCTATCTTCGCGAGGCGGCTATCACCATTGATTGGGTTCCGGGGCTATCATCGCAACGCTCCTCTCCAAGCAAGAAATCTGGCCAAGACAATAGCCAGGGACAAGCCAGTGAGTACTTTGAATGTACTCACAAACATTATGAACACGGGTATAATATAACCAAAGATAATCATGCTCTGAAATATTCTATGATTGCAACGTCAGTCATAAAATAAATCCCTGATGCATGCAAGCAGGTTATTCATATACAACATGAATATGCAATAACAGAGTAGAAATAAAATGCACCGATCGGGTGTCTGAAGTGACGCCTCGAAAGGATAGTAAATAACAAGCTTGCCTCAGTCGGGCGTCTGAGTGACACCACATAAAGGGCTTATAAGTAATTTAAATGACAAGCAAGCCACAGTCGGGCGTCTGAGCGACATCACGTAAAGGGCTTATAATGTAAATGAATAACAAACATGCCACAGTCGGGCGTCTGTGCGACACCACGTAAAGGGCTTATAAGAAAACAATCACAGTGAATATCCAGGAGGTAGAACCGTCTCAGGGATACTCAATACTTCAAATAATATAAAGGGTTAGTCCATATAATAATAATAATCATAATCATCATAAGTCACACGTCATGATCCATGTTCTGGTTTAGTAGTTTCTCCTCCAAAGACCGACACTAAGACCGACACTTGACCCAACCCAGACTGTAGTCCTTAACCATGGACACGGCTATTCGAATAGATATAACCTCTGCAGAGGGTGTACTCTTTACCCACGAGTAACAGATTCCTTTAGTCCATCTGGCCTTATTTTGTCTATGGTCTTTTAATTGAAAACACACCTGACTCGTACACATCGGCTTAGCTTACCGGTGTCTGGAATCACCCACAACACCTGTCAGGCAAAACTCTAAGTGGGGAGGCTAGAACCTCGATTAGCATGGGATCAAATTGATACCGCGCGCTACTAATAGGTACCCCCTCTCGGTCCCAACCGGAAACACCCATGCCCCCGGACCAGGTGGCCTGCCTACCGGATGCTCCGGTATCTTCCACCGTGGCCTCTCTGTACGGTGTGTGCCAAGAAAGGGGTTGACAACTTACTGAACCGTACCCCGCCTGCTGCAGGGACAAGTGGTAGTATGAAACAAGTATGGGGGTTACTGAAACAAGACTCGATCTATGGTTGACTCAGGAGGTTTAAGTATTCCCTGCATGTTTAGCATAGCAAATATATTTCATCCAACAGACAGAATCACCACTCATCATCCCTCATCATGCCATACCGGACACACTCGTCTCGACGAGGAACTAGGGACAAGATCAGGTCTACCCAAGATAGAGACTTTCCCGGCTTCCTTCCGGCAGGCATGAAAAGCAAACGAGGATGATCACTATCACAAGCATGTCCATTTCTAACAACAAAAATCTTCATTTTTCACTCATGCCTATGGTTGTATCATCACATAAAATATCGAATGCTCCATGTCAAAGTGGTGTGGTAACCATATCAAACAACACACGAAAATTTTATGCCAGGGTTTAGAATGCTTGCCTTCAAGAGTATGCAAGTGGGGTGCATTTTTGAAAGTTGCCTTCTTCTTCAAAATCCTATTTTTGAAAATATTCAAATTAATACATAGTTTCAAAGCAGTACAAAAAAGTTGTCTGGAAAAATTTCAAATAATCTGAAAATAAACTAGAAAAAATTTGAGAGAGGTAGGAAAAAGAATCAACTCATTTGGTGTTATATTTAAATAGTGATAGCCAGTCAAAATCTTTTTTAAAAAACAGAAAAAGAAAAACGTTTTGAAATGAATACACGTCGAGGACGTACTTTGCGGTTACGCCTTCACTTAGCCAGCGTGGACCGGCTCTGTGTCACTGACAGTGGGTCCCGGGGGCTCTCTGGTCAGGTTTGACCGGCCGCCCCCGCCTCCTTCCTCCTCTGGCCGAACAGAGGCGGGGCTCCGGCGATCAACGCCGGCAAACGGTGGCTACCCGCGGGCTTCCGAGGGTAGGGATGGATCCGCCAGTGCAGGGCAGTCCTCCCGGTGGTTGTTAGGTAGGTGGGGATGAAGGGAGTCGCAGGCAGCGAGCTGCGGACGGCAGCTACGGGTGGATTGGGGGTTTGGGCTATGGTGGCTCCCCGTCGAAGCTGAGGGCCTGGGCGGCTCCGCAAGGTCGAGGGGAAGAGGACGGTGGCTCTGGATGGGCGGGGGAGGCCTTGCTTGCGACGTAATGGACCGGAGAGCGGTGGCGGCCGAACTGGCCAGGGACGAGGAAGAAGACCTTCCCTGGTCGATGGCGGGCTATGGGAGTGCTAGGTGGGTGGCTTGAGGTCGCCTGCGGGACTGGACGGACTCGGGGGCTCCATATATAGGCGGTTGAGGCCGGTTCCGACGGCGGCCGAGGATAAGAACGGCAAACCACCGTTCTGTAGCCAGGGGGCGCGTGGCGAAGGTGTGCACTAGCAGCGGAGCTCGTGGATGAGCTCGAGCTGTTCAAGGGTCAGCTGGCGCGTGCGTATCGCTCGGGCGGCACCGTCCACGGCAGGAGTTGTGGGAGTGGCGGTGGTAGCTTGCGTCGGTGGTGCTGTAGGGCGCCAGGAGGGGGCCAGGTCGGCTCTGCGGCAAGGGAGGAGTCGGGGTGCATTGGCTGCGAGTGGGGAGAGGCCAGAACGAGCGCGAGGCGACGGCAGTGGGACGCGGCGACTTGGTGCGCGCGCATGCAAAACATGTGCTCTGGGCGCGCCCAGCGCACGCACGCAAGGTGTTCGGCAAAATGCCAATGCTTGCCAGGGGGCTGCAAACCACATGAGGGTTAGCAGGGTGGGGCTATAGGCTAGGGCAGAGTCATTAGACATGCTGGTTAGGCAAAGCAAGCAGGTCCAATGTACAAACCAGAAACTATGTCAAAACTGACCATGCCCATTAGGTGTTTGAAAAATGCCAAGGGCACCTAGGCATTTCTTGGGGTGGCCAAACTCTCCAGACTAGTGTCTCTTTAGATGTAAAAGAGGGTGGTAAGGTTAGTTTGGCAAAAACAAAAACTTGCTAGTGGAAGTTTTTGAGAAAACCATTTCTGGACAGAAAATAAAAGGCATAGTTTCATGGACCAAAAATACTCCAATAGGTCCATTCTCCTGGACTTAAGGGTTTTGCAGGGTGGTTGATAAGCAGGAGAAAGATCATGGGCATTAGAGGAACAACAATTAGAGTTGCTGTAGAAAAAGCCAAACTGGACCAGAGAGCAAAAAGGATGTTTTGCTCAAATTTTTCAAAGAACATTAGTGGGTTTTTGCACAAAGATGAATAATATACTCCGACTAACATCCCCTAATTTTGGTGGAAGTTTTAAAGAAATATTTAAATAGGTTGTAGTGTAGAAGTGAAATTGGACCAGATTTGAAAACTAGGGGTAAAGCTCAAAATCTCCAAATGACCAAAGGATATTTTTGCATAAAAGTGATTTAGGGACATCATATGTCATCCCCAAATTTTTAGATGAATTTATCAAAGGGTTGCAGTGCAATTGGGACCCTAAAACTTATGAAAAACCATTTTAGAGAAACAAACCTCAGGAAAAAATAATTATATGAATAATCCCACTGATAAAAGAATTGTTTTATTTGAGAGGGTAAACAAGTTCAATAATAATTGGAAAGTTTTCACTTGGGGTAAACACTCCACAACTTAGAAGAAAAGAGAGGTTCTGAGATCAAAAATAAATGCAGAACAATGAAAATTTAATTTCCTGGCAAAATTTTAATAAACAAAATATGGTTAAATTTTCAGGGTGTTACACTTACCTCGTCTTGTCTCCTTAATGGTGCACACTCTTCGAGGGAGGAAGCGGGCCGGCTGGGGAGAGCCGGCTGCGTTTGGGTGTCTCTCTGACTGAAGGGGCCCGCCGCCTACGGGCCGTACTGACAGCCTACCGTGGGTGATGTCATGGTCAGCATGGCAATAGTGCCACGCCGGACGGGTCATGGCTGCCCCGTACGACGCACTGTAGCCATGCGCATTCCGGGATTCGGGGGCGACATGTTTCACTGTTTCCACGCCCCGTCCCATCGCCATTATGTTGGTGCAAACTTTGAGGGCACGGTCTAGGACGCCTGCTGGGGGCCGGCTTCTTGGAGTCGGTCGCGATGTGGCCGGCTTCTTGGAGTCGGTCGTGACGTGGCCGGCTTTCTCAAAGTCGGCCATGTTGTGGCCGTCCTTCTAGAGTCGTCCCTCCTATGGCTTTCCTTATGAGGATTTTAGGGCCGGGCCGCCTTCCGGTAGTCGGCTGATGTGAGAGCCGGCCGGGGGAAGGCGGCCCCGTGTCTTGGCGCTCGAAAACTTGATCGGCCCATTATTTTTTTGAAGAGCCAGGGGGAGCCGGCTAGGCTACCCGTGGTCATTTACTCCGACAGTAGTCCCCGAAGCTGGTTGTGCTTCGTGGCTGAAAAGGGAACTAGAAGCTCATCAGCTTCCTATCCCGAAGAGCCGGCAGCTTGGAGCCGGCTTCACTTAGGCTTGCCTTCTCGGCGAAGTCTTCTTCGAAATCCAAAGACGAGAACCAGCTGGCGCGCTAGCCAGGCTGCGGGCTGATCGCCCGCCGCCCGCGCGCCACGTGGCACCCTCGGACTGGAAGGGCCTGCCAGCCCACGCGCGTGACGGGATGCCCTGCACACCGGGGCCCGCCACTACCATGCCTCGGCCCAAGCGCGGATCCTTTGTGGCCCGAACTGGCTACTCGCCTTCCAGCGGCGGTTTCCGCACGCCATCCCACGTCCCCCCCCCACGCCTCGCCTCCTCGGCTTCGCCGCACGAGGCTATAAGTAGGGGTAGGAGGGAGAGCGGCAGATGCACGCACGCTCGCCCTCGCCCCACCTCTCTCTTCTTCTTCTTCTAGCCCGTCGCGGCAGCAGCAGTTCCTCACCGCGCCACCGCTCTGCCATTCTTCTTGGCGCGCTGCAGCCTTGCCGCCGCTGGATCAGGCGCTCTTTGCCGCCACGCGTTCCCTGTCGCCCTCCCGTCCTCATGGCTCCAACATCGAGCAACTGGGACGGCTTCAACGTCCACGAAGATCATATTGATTTCCTCCGCAAGACGCGGCGGCTACCGGGCAAGGACTACGTGAAGGTCCGGCTCACGCCGGAGGGGGAGATCTTGCCGGCACCGGAGGAAGGCGAGCGGGTGATCTTCCACTCGCACTGCCTGCGCGGCGTCGGCCTTCCCGCGAGCGATTTCTTCCGCTCGTTTCTCGAGTTCTATCATCTCCAGCCGCACCACCTCACTCTGAACACGGTGGTGCTGCTGTCGGCCTTTGTCACCCTGTGCGAAGTCTTCCTCGGCGTCCTCCCCACCCTCGAGCTATGGGGGGAGTTCTTCCAGTCCAAGCTCGGCACCGTCATCGCGGGCGTGCCAGCTCCATGTGGTGCCTTCATCGCCATGCAGCGAACGACGGCTGACAACCCGTTCCCGGCCATCGCGCTGATCCAGTCGGTGAAGATTTGGCAGAAATCATACTTCTATGTGAAGAACGTCGCCCCTCAGGGAGACTATGTCAACCTGCCGGCTTACATAGCCAGCCCGCCGGCTGGGAGGCAGCCTTCATGGTCCTACCGGGCCAGGTCGCTGACGCCGGCTGGGGCTGGCGCGGTGGCCCGGCTTTGGGTGCTGATCTAGTCGGAAGGCCTGACCGGGCCCGATATGATCGCCGCCTTCATGGAGCGCCGGGTGCTCCCGCTCCAAGGCCGCCCTCATCTGATTTGCCAGATGAGCGGCCGCTTCGACCCAAGCCGATTAAGCACCAGGGAGATGCCTCACGACGAGGTATCTTACATGGTGAACTACATCGCCAACTGCAAGCTCACCAAGGAGTGGCAGTATGGCAAGGCGCCGTACTCTCGCGCCGGTCCACCGCCCATGGTAAACCTTCCTTCTTTCCTTCTTTTCTTGTTGCCGAGTTTTCCTTGGCCGGCTTCCGACTAGTCGGCTTTTTTTCTTTTACTCGGAATCCCCTCCTTCATCAGCCGGCCGGGACCGCGGGGGTGGAACGCGAGTTCGCTCCCGACCGTGCGGCGGACGACTTTGACGACCCCGACTTGGGGGCGGCCGCCTTGGACAACGACGCCGTGGGGGGAGGCGGCGAGTCAGGCGGCTCCGGGCTCTCCGCCACCTTCGAGGACTGGCCAGACGACGACGAGGCCGAGCCGATTCCGCGCCGCCAGCCGGCGTCTGACCATCAGGGCGCGGGCTCATCCGTCGGGACGGCTGCCCGAGGCGGCATACGGAAACGCCGGGCGACGCCGACTCTCTTCAGCAGTCGGCCTAAGAAGCCCAAGGGTACCGAGGTGGCAACCAAGCGGGACGAGGCGGCCGCGAAGGCAGCCCGCTTTCGCAACGCGGTGAAGCAGCCGCATGCGGTTTCAACATAAGTATTAATTCTCGCATGTCTTTCTTCTTTTTCTCTTCAATCGGCATCCTTCTGAGCCTTTCTTAATTTACTGAACAGGGCCCCGCTCACTCTCGAGCGGACTTCAGCCGCCTCCATAGTCGGAGGGGCGGGAGGATCTTCAAGCTCCTGCCGCGTGGACCCCCGTGCCGAGCTCTAGGCAGTGACGGAGCGGAACGAGCGGGAGGCGCAGGAGGAGTGGGAGGCGCAGGAGCATAGGGCGGCCGCCACCAGGGCGGCCCAGGAGACGACGACAAAGTCAGTGGAGACGCAGGCCGACGCGGCAGCCAAGGCCCAGGCGGAGGCCGCGGCCGCAGAGAGGGCGGCGGAGGCCCTGCGTAACCAGCCTCCGCGACTCATCATCCACCTCCGCACCATGGTCCCTGATATCCCGGTGCCCACGCCAGAGGAAGCTAGCCGCGACCAGCCAGTGATGGAGAGGGAGGGGGCGACATAGTCGTCACGGAGGGCGAAGCGGTGCCGCCGCCGTTGGCCGAGACGGGCCAAGGCAGCCAGCCAGAGGCGCCGCCTGTATAGCCGGCTGGAGGCGAGCTGGTCGTGGGGGCAGACCTCATAGTCCTCTCGCCGACTCGTCGGCGCACAGGGAAGGCGACTTCTGAGCCGGAGCCGCAGAGGGCCGCGGGCTCCAGCTCGTGGTCTCATGACCTGGAGACGGCCAGCGTCAGCTCGCCGGGGTGGACACCAGGTAGTGGGACGGCGGTGCTGAATATGGCGGCGCAGGACGTCCGGACCTGGCTTCAGTCCTAGGCCACCGCGCTGAAGCAGTATACCCAAGAATTCCTCACAACACGGTTGGCCATTCGGGTGAGTCTTCTTGCTCTTGATTCCTTCTGTGGGGGTGCGTCAGGCGCACCAGGAGTGTAATCCCGAGTTCGAGTCGGTTTCTTGGCAGGTGGCTTGGAACTCTCAACAACTTTGATTTATTGACTTGTTCTTGTTTGCACCTTTGTCCTATTCACCGGACTATCACAACCTCCATGCTGCTACCTACAAATCCCAGGCTCGAGAGATGGGCCAGAAGGCCGCCGATCTGCCGGAGAGCCGGAGTAAGTGTTTCATTTTTTATCTCATGTGGGGGCGCGTCAGCGCACCCACTTGGTGTAGTCCCTGAGATTCGGGTCGACTGCTGAGCAGTCGGGTCGGATCTTTCCTGATGAGTTCTTCCTCATTTTCTTCTTCTTTATATCTGCAGGAGCCAACGCCGACTTGAGGGAGCGGCTCGGCATAGCCCAGACCGCCCTTCGCGCCAAGGAGACCGAGTGCAGCGCCCTGGCCCAGGAGCGTGATCGCCTGGCCATGAAGCTGGCCGACCAGGAGGAGAGCCATAAGGCGGCCTTGAAGGCGGCACAGGACAACGAGGCCGCCCTCAAAGAGGAGTACGAGACGGAGGCGGCGAGCTGGGCCAAGGCGAGGCAGGCGCTGAGCGAGGGCTACAGCCGGGTTGAGGATTTGATCGACGGTAGGCCGCCTTCCACTTTGTCCCTTTGCTCGCCTCCGCATTTGATCAGTCTTCTGACTTGTTCTATTTCTTTTTTCTTTGTGAAGAATACTTTCCCGGCTATTCCGTTGCCGCCAACCAGGCCATCGAAGCTCACCGCGAGGCCTGGCGTCAAGCTGGGGCTGAGATCGCACCGGGTGCCAACCGGACGCTTGAAGATCAGCTTCTGGTGATTCAAGCCCGGCTCCAGCTGGCCTACCACATGCTCCGCCCTCTTCAGCATGCCGGAGCGCAAGTGCTGACCGCCCTCTGGCCCGGTGAGGTGATTCCCTGTACCCCAGTCGGACTGCCGACTGGCTGGAGGTAGCAGTCGGCCGCTTCGTGGCCTGGAAGGCTTCTGCAGCTCGGTGCGGGGCTCGGCAGGCGCTGGAGTTCGTCCGGGCCTAGTATCCTGGGTTGAGCTTGGACCAGCTGCGCACCTGGCGGCAGGAGGCTGACGAGGAGCTAGAGGTGATGCGGCCGGCTATCATCCAGTGCGCCTCGGCGATCGCTGACTTCAGCGACACCAGCGCCTTTGCTCCTGAGGTGAACGAAGACGGCTTTCCTTAGCCGGAGGAGTGGTTCGGGCTGAACCCGGCCGAAGGAGAGGACTCGGCGAAGGAGATCTACTCCAGCGACGAGGGCGAAGAGGAGGAGGAGGAGGATGGCGAAGAAACCGTGCCGGACGGTGGGGCGACCGGCCAGCCTCAGCCTGATCGTGCCTCTAGCAACGAGGTGTGCGAGCACGCCGCCTGCGAAAGGCGGCGATCAAGTCGAGACTCGCCAGCCGGCCACTCCTCCAGCCGACACTGCTGTCACCACCAACCTACCCGACACGCCCGTTGCTCCCCTGGCTTGACTTGTCGTCCTAGCTTTCCTACCCGTTACTTCTTGAACAATTTTTGTTAATTTTGCGCAGTTCCACCCACTGGGGGTGTATTCAAACTTTGTTGAATGATCGCCTTCCAAAGGCCTTTTGTGTAAATATAATTATGCATGTGCTTGGCTTCCACTCCTAGTTGCTTTTCATCTTTTGGCTGTTTTCCTTTGCCGCTCTCCCTTGGTCGCCACCTTCCCAGCCGGACAGCTGCTCCGCAGTCTATGGCCGGGTAAGGACTTGGCCGTCTGGGAGGGCAAGTACTCGAGCTTTCTTAGATTGTAGCAAAGTAAGAAGGGAAGCCGGCCAGCCGGGTTGCTCGACACCGGTGGCGAAAAGCCGGCTTGTGTTATATAAGTTCGTTTAGTCCTTAGCCATTTTTCATGTGGGCATCCTTTCCTGCCTTTGACTCTTGTTAGTCGGACAGTCGATTCTTCGAGCTGCGACTTTCAACAAGAGAGGGCTTGGGTGCCAGCACACTACTTGTCTGACTGCAGGTAGACCTTAAATATAACCTAAGGCGGCAAGTCCCCGGGCCGACTGATCGAACCCAGTGCCGGACGAGGTAATGAATGTGTTAACATAAACTTGGGCATGATACTCATCATTCATAGATAAAAGAGGGTAGTCCCTGAGTACTCCTCGAGGAGCCCGTTGTCTCATACCTAGTACAAAAGGTAGCTTGGTACATACTGCATTTTAAATGTAAAATCTTCGGAGGATATTGGCATTCCATGGTCGCTCCGACTCCTTGCCAGAGTCATCCCTCTTGCGTGCCTTCAGCTTCTGTACGACGATCAGGTAGTAGGAGTCGTTGCCTAGAGCTCGGCTGATGACGAATGGGCTTTCCCAAGGGGCCGAGAGCTTGTGCTGGCCGGCTGTTCGCTCGATCAGACGGAGCACAAGGTCGCCCTCTTGGAAGGATCTCGGCTTGACCTTCCGGCTGTGGTAGCGGCATAGACCCTTTTGGTAGATGGCGGACCGGCTGAGGGCTAATAGCCGGCCCTCTTCCAGCAGGTCGACGCCGTCATCTCGCGCTTCCTTCGCCTCCGCCTCCGTGTACATGGTGACCCGAGGTGATTCGAACTCAATGTCAGTTGGGATGACAGCCTCGGCACCATATACAAGGAAGAAAGGGGTGAAGCCGGTTGACTTGTTTGGGGTAGTGCGTAAGCTCCAGAGGACGGCTGGCAGCTCGTCGAGCCAACACCTGGCCGAACGCTCCAGTGGTACGACCAATCGGGGCTTGATGCCAGAGAGGATGAGGCCGTTTGCTCGCTCGACTTGGCCGTTTGACTGCGAGTGGGAAACGGACGCTAAGTCCAGTCGGATGCCCTGTATCATGCAGAAACGTGCCAGTGCTCCCTTGGCAAAATTCGTGCCGTTGTCGGTGATGATGCTATGTGGTATACCATACCGGGTTGTGATATCTGCGATGAATGTCACGGCAGTCGGCCCATTTAGCTTCTTAATCGGTTTCACTTCAATCCACTTGGTAAATTTGTCCACGGCGACAAGCAGATGTGTCATGCCGCCGCGCGCCGTCTTGAATGGGCCCACCATGTCCAACCCCCAAATGGCAAAGAGCCAAGTGAGGGGGATGGTCTTGAGTGCAGAAGCCGGCAGGTGTTGCTTCGAGCTGAAGACTTGGCACCCTTTGCAGTGTTTGACTAGTTCCTTGGCATCGTCCAAAGCAGTCGGGCAGAAGAATTCATGGCGGAAAGCCTTGGCCACGAGTGATCTTGAGGTTGCGTGGTCACCGCATTCGCCTTGGTGTATGTCCTTGAGGATTGCTATGCCCTTCTCTGGCTCGACGCAGCGCTGGAAGACTCCAGTGACACTGCGCCTACAAGCTCTCGGTTCACTATTGTGTATGCTCCTGCTCGGCGTTGGACTTGTCTTGCCGAGATCTCGTCAGTCGGCAGCTCTCTGTTAACCAAGAAATTGAGGATGGGCTGGGCCCATGATGGAGCTGTGACTTCTTCTATTGTCAAAACAGCTACTGCAACTAGGGCGGGTGGGCTGGGTGGTGAAGAGTTGGAGTCGGCCACCGGCTGTTGTGTCGATGCAGTCCCCGGGCCGGCTGCAGTAGTCCCCAGGCCGGGTTCTGAAGTCCCCGGGCCAGGTACGACTATAGCAGTCCCCGAGCCGCCTGTCGAAGTCACCGAGCCGCTTGCTTTGCTCCCCAAGCTGGCTCCGGCTGCATCGGGGTCAGGCGGCACGAAGATGGAATCAGACTCCGGAGACGGCTTGACAGACGGCTTGAGGATGTGTTGGAGGGAGACGCTGGTTGGTATGGCTTGTCGGGTGGAGCCTATTCGTGCCAGGGCATATGCTTGCTCGTTGTCGGCTGGTGGCATGTGGAGGAACTCGCACCCTTCAAAATATCCACTGAGTTGCTGAACGAGGAAGCGGTAGCTCGCCATATTCCGAGGTGCATCCGCCGGATGATTGCTGGACTACCAGGTCCGAGTCGCCATAGCACAGGATCTGGCGGATGCCGAGTTCTTTGGCTAGCTGAAGTCCGTGTATGACCGCCTCGTACTTGGCCACATTGTTGGAGGCGGGAAAATGAATTTGCAATGTGTATCTGAGCTTATCGCCTTTGGGAGAGGTGAGGACGATGTCGGCTCCCAAGCCGGTGCGCATCTTGGACCCATCTAAGTGCATCCGCCAATGAGTGGAGTCGGGCGTAGGCGGCAGATACTAGGTCTCGGCCCAGTCGACGAGGAAGTCGGCCAATGCCTGGGACTTAATGGCGATCGTGTAAGGAGCCAGCGCAATGGCCCATTTTGCCACCCAGCCAGATGCATCCTGGCTGCCTATGATCTCGGCCAGCGGGGCAGTGCATACGACCGTGATGGGGTGCTCTTGAAAATAGGGCTTGAGCTTCTTGGCGGCAAAGTACACGCCATAACACATCTTCTGATAGTGTGGGTAGTTCTGCTTCGAGGTGGACAACACTTCACTCAGATAATACACCGGCCTCTGGACTAGCTGGACTCGGCCTTCTTCTGGGCGCTGAACCACGATAACGATGCTAACCACCCGACTAGTGGCGGTAATGTAAAGGTGCATGGGCTCTTTTTCAGTCAGTGCTGCCAAGACAGGCGGCATGGACAACATCTTCTTTAACTCATGGAAATCTTGGTCTGCTTGGCCGTTCCACTCAAAGTGAGTGGATTTCTTCATGAGTCGGTAGAGGGGGAGAGCCTTCTCTGCGAGCCGGCTGATGAAGCGCTTGAGGGAGGCCAAGCATCCGGTAAATTTCTGGACGTCTCTCAGCTTGGTACTAATCTCCATTCTCTCTATGGCCCTGATCTTCACTGGGTTGCATTCGACGCCGCGTTCGGAGACCAGGAAGCCTAGGAGCTGGCCGGCTGGTACTCCAAACATGCACTTCTCTCGATTGAGCTTGATCTGAAATTGGCGCAGGTTTTCAAATGTCTCCTTGAGGTCTTCCAGCAGGGTGCCGCGCTTCTCCGTCTTCACCACAATATCGTCTACATAGACGTGGGCATTTCTGCCGAGTTGCTTGAGGGGGCATTTCTGCATGCAACGCTGAAAAATGGCATGCATTTCTCAAGCCGAATGTCATAGTCGCAGCGTGAAGTCTCGAATGGTGTGATGAAGGCGGTCTTCAGGCGGTCGGTTGGGTCCAATTTTATCTGGTGGTAGCCCGAGTAAGCATCCAAAAAACTCAACAGCTCGCGTCCGGCTGTGGAGTCTATCACTTGATCAATCCTTGGCAGGGCAAAAGGATCCTTGGGGCAGGCTTTGTTGAGGCTGGTGTAGTCAATGCACATGCGCCACTGTTTGTTCTTCTTCAACACTAGAACCGGGTTGGCAAGCCACTCAGGGAAGAAAACTTCGATAATGAAGCCGGCTGACAGAAGCCGGGCTATGTCTTCTCCGACTACTCTTCTCTTCTCTTCTAACAAACGGCGCAAGGGCTGCTTGACCGGCTTGGCATCTGATCGGACGTGTAGCTTGTGCTCGGCGAAATCCGTCGGAACACCCGGCATGTCTTTGGGGGACCATGCGAAGATGTCCCGATTCTCACGGAGGAAATCGACGAGCTCGCTTTCCTATTTGCTGTCAAGGCCGGTTCTCATGACAGCGTACCTCTCCGGGTGCTCTGGGTCCAGAGGTGTCTTCTTCATTTCTTTGGCCGACTGGAAAGAACACTGAGCCTCATATTCCTTGGGGTCGGGGGACAAGGCCGGCTGCTTGCCGGCCATGGCCATGACTTGATCCAGCATCTTCTTCTCTTCAGCAATCACGAGGGACTTGGCCAGCCGGCTGCTGGCAGTCGCACACTCAGCGGATTTCTTGTAGTCTCCGGATATGGTGATGACACCCTTGGAACTCGGCATCTTCATCTTGAGGTAGGCGTAGTGGGGCACAGCCATGAACTTGGCCAAAGCAGGTCGGCCAAGCAGCGCGTGGTAAGGGCTCTCCAGATCCACTACCTCAAACCATATTGCTTCTTGGTGGAAATGATCTTTGTCTCCGAAGAGAACATCTATCCTGATCTTGCCGATTGGTGCACAAGACAGGCCGGGTACGATGCCATGGAATACAGTCTGACTCGGCATGAGCTGCTTCATCTTGATATTCAGCTTCTCCATGGTGTCACGATGCAATGTTGATGTTGCTTCCGCCATCTATCGGCCTGCGGGAGAATCGGGTAGCTCGCCTTTGTCGCAAGGGTGGCATCAAAACCAGTGCATAAGAGCGGGCGAAGGCATCACCTCGGGTGATCGGCCCGGCTCAACCGATGGGATTCTCCGACCGATTACATGAACTTCGAGGTTGTTGGAGGCGACCGCATTGACTTCTTGGTGTTGTCGGCGCCCGGCCGCGGTCTTCAGCTGGCTTGTGAAGGCGGCGTGGCGGCATGCTCATCGAGGAACTTCGTCTTGAATAGGTCCGATTGCGGCGGCGGCGGCTCTTGGAGCCGGGGCGGTGACCAGAAAAAGGAGGCGGCACCATCCCTTCGCCCTTGAGGTTCGTGTAAGCCAATGGCATTCCTGGGTAGTGTGGTTGGAGGCCTTCGCGCCGCTGTAGAACTTGCAGGGGGCATCAAGGGCTTGCTCGTAAGAGAAAGCATGCTGCCAAGCCAGCCTGCTGCCCTTCTGCTTCTTGGGCGCGGGCCGCCCTTCGGTTTGTTCGTCTTCGACTATGGCCACTTGCCGACTAGTGGAAGCTGGCATAGGAGCCTTGCGCTTGTGGTCGTTCTGGTACGGGCGTTGGTTGGAGTCTCCAGCCGGCGTCTTGGGAGCCGGCGCGAGCACCTTTCCGGAGGCGTCTACTCGGAGCTTGGTCTTCATGGAGGAGTCGACCGTGGGGTACTTGTCCGCGATGACTAGCAGAGGGTAGTCGGCTCGTCGCAGAGGAGGTGGTCCTTGAGGAGGGTGCCTTCTCGGCACCCGACCATGAAGTACTCTATAGCTTGAACCTCGTGCACCCCTTCGCAGGAGTTTTGGAGCTCGGCCCAATGCGTTAGATAATCGCGGGTCGACTCGTTGGGCCCTTGGACACACAAGCAGAGTTGTCAGAACTTGGGAGCCCGTTTGTAGGTGCTGGTGAAGTTGCGGATGAAGGCTTATGTGAAGTCTAGCCAGCTGTTGATGTTGTAAGGCTTGAGGATGTTGAGCCGGGTGCGCGCCGTGCCTTGGAGCATCAGGGGAACATATTTCACAGCAACACGCATGTTGCCGTTTGCTATGCGGACTGCGGTGGAGTAGTCGATCAGCCAATCTTCTAGCTTCACCGAGCCGTTGTACTTGCGCGTGTCTCTTGGGAGCGAGAACCCTTTGGGGAAAGGCTCGTGGCGGATGCGGGGACCGAAGCAAGGCGGGCCGACATCATCTTCTTCTAGCACCAGGGATCGCGCAAGGCGGTCGATCCGATGGCGGGCATCATTTTCGCAGACTCCTTCACGGCGACCTAGTCGGCCGCTGAGAGTCTGGTGCGTGACAGGCGGCGGTGTGGGATATCTCTCTCCATGAGGCGGAGGAGGAGGCAAGTTGCCTTGTCGCTCCACAGCTCGAGGGCGGCCTTATGCGTCGCGCTCGATGGTGACTCGAGTCCGGCTGCGGCTAGCAGCCGACTCCTTTTCTTGCCTTGTACGGGCTCCGCCCGCAGTCGGCGTACGTGACGCTGCACCATGCTCTCGGCGTGGGGGAGGGCTTTCAGTGCTGATGCCGGCTTCGTGCCGCTTTGCGGCCGCGTCGATCAGCTGCTGGATTCGCCTGGTCATGTAGGGGAGCTCGTCGACCCCTACTCCGTTCAGCTCGTCTACGACCGACTGGGCAGCGCGTAGGTTCTCAAGAGGCGTGGAGTAGACTAGGCGTTCTGCTCCAAGCATATCGGCGATGGCCAGGCCGCGTTTCTGGACGATGCTGACCCGGCTTGGCTCGTCAGGAGGCGGTGTGCCGAAAGCGGCACGGTCGACCTCGGGCTGGTGAGCCTCGATGAGGTGTCTCATGGTGGCTAACTTCTAGCCTCCGCGATGAGGGCAAGTCGGCGTGCCTCAAGTGCCTCGGCGTTGGCGTCGGCCGGGATGGGGGCGGACAGGTCGTGCAGCGCCGCTTGCAAGGCGTCGTGGGTGTTCTCGCCAGAGGCGACTCCGTGGCTGATGACCAGCACCTCGGTGACGGTGCTGCTGCCGCTGTCGGCTCAAGGGAGAGGATCATCGAAGACCACCATGTTGGTGGGGAAAGCATCGAGCGATGCAGTGTCGGAGTCGGCAAGCATCGGGTTTGTGGAGCCAACCGACTCCAAATCCACAGCGGGCTCGCTGGAGACGTGGAGTTGGTCGAGGAGGCTGATGAGGTGGCTCTCGAGGCAGCAGGTGCCCACGTCAGACGCGGGCTCATCGGAGATGCAAGCCTCGCCGATAAGATCGGCGAGGCAGCTCGCCGCGCAGGCGTCGTCGACACCTTGCAGCGCGTCGGGGCAAGCGCCATCGGGTGTGCCGGGCTGGCTACGCTCGCTGGGGAGGAAGAGGGTTCCCGTCCAGAACAGGTCTCCGGACGACGGTGCAACTGGCCCCACGGTGGGCGCCAAATGTCGCGTGGTAGGTGTGACATATGCCAACGGATGGCTAATCATTCTGGGAGCCAATAAGACATCGCCGGTGCCTGGAAACGGGATAAGGCGAAGACATGCACGCCGGCGAATCTTACCAAGGTTCGGGGCTCTCTGTGGAGATAACACCCCTAGTCCTGCTCTGCAGGGTCTCCGCATGACAACTAGGTCAACAAGTAGCTACAAGAGGCTCCTTGAGCTGTTTGGTGAGAGGAGGAAGAAGGAGCAAGGCTAGCTCTCTTCTCCTCTCAAAGTAGTGTCTAAAACTATCAAAGTCCAACCCTTTTCATGGGTGCCCTGGGGGTTTTATATAGGCCTACCCCTCAGGGGTACAATGGTAATCCGACTGCGCGCGGGCCCAGCTGTCAGTGTCTACGCTGGCCGGCATCTTCGCCGACTGCTAGGGCCCGCCGACTGGTGGGTCCCGCCGGCTGCCGGCCTCCTGGTAGACAGGGAGGTCCCACTGCTTGGGGGTCTAGTCGGGGGCTGGTTACTATTGCTTCACCCTTGATGATGAGGGCTTTGTCGAGGTAAGCGTGGCTATAGTGGCGCCGCCTTGCGGGCGCTCACTGTAGCCTTACCTTGTCTTGTCTCCTTAATGGTGCACACTCTTCGAGGGAGGAAGCGGGCCGGCTGGGGAGAGCCGGCTGCGTCCCTGGCCGACTAGGGGAAATGGGGCCACCTTTGGGTGTCTCTCTGACTGAAGGGGCCCGCCGCCTGCGGGCCATACTGGCAGCCTGCCGTGGGTGATGTCATGGTCAGCATGGCAACAATGCCACGCCGGACGGGTCATGGCTGCCCCGTACGGCGCACTGTAGCCATGTGCATTCCGGGATTCGGGGGCGGCATGTTTCACTATAGCCATGCCCCGTCCCATCGCCATTACGTTGGTGCAAACTTTGAGGGCACAGTCTTGGTCGCCTGCTGGGGGCCGGCTTCTTGGAGTCAGTCGTGATGTGGCCGGCTTCTTGGAGTCGGTCGTGACGTGGCCGGCTTTCTCAGAGTCGACCATGTTGTGGCCGTCCTTCTGGAGTCGGCCCTCCTATGGCTTTCCTTATGAGGATTCTAGAGCCGGGCAACCTTCCGGTAGTCGGCTGATGTGAGAGCCGGCCGGGGGAAGGCGGCCCCGTGTCTTGAGCGCTCGAAGGCTTGATCGGCCCATTATTTTTTTGAAGAGCCAGGGGGGCCGGCTAGGCTACCCTGTTGGGGAACGTAGTAATTTCAAAAATTTCCTACGCACACGCAACATCATGGTGATGGCATAGCAACAAGAGGGGAGAGTATTGTCTACGTACCCTCGTAGACCGTAAGCGGAAGCGTTATGACAACGCGGTTGATGTAGTCATACGTCTTCACGGTCCGACCGATTCAAGCACCGAACGTACGACACCTCCGAGTTCAGCACACGTTCAGCTCGATGATGATCCCCGGACCCCGATCCAGCAAAGCCGGGATGAGTTCCACGGACGCGGCGGCGTGGTGACGATGATGATGCTCTACCGGCGCAGGGCTTCACCTAAACTCTGCGACGATATGACCGAGGTGGAATATGGTGGAGGGGGCACCGCACACGGCTAAGGAACGATCCGTAGATCAACTTGTGTGTCATGGGGTGCCCCCCTACCCCCGTATATAAAGGAGCAAGGGGAGGAGGGCCGACCAAGGAGGAGGAGGCACGCCCAAGGGGGGCAGTCCTACTCCAAGTAGGATTCCCCCCTCTTTCCAAGTCCTACTAGGAGAAGGGAAGGAAGGGGAGGAGAAGGAGAAGGAAGGAGAGGGAGGAGAAGAAAGAAAGGGGGGCCGGCCCCCTAGTCCAATTCGGTTTGGGCTAGCAGGGCCGCGCGCCCTGCCTCCTCTCTTCCACCACTTGGCCCATGAGGCCCATTGCTTCTTCCTCGTATTCCCGTAACTCCCCGGTACCCCCGAAAATACCCGAATCACTCAGAACCTTTCCGAAGTCCGAATATAGTCGTCCAATATATCGATCTTTACATCTCGACCATTTCGAGACTCCTCGTCATGTCCCCGATCTCATTCGGGACTCCGAACAACTTTCGTTACATCAAAATACATAAACTCATAAAGAAACTATCATCGTAACTTTAAGCGTGCGTACCCTATGGTTAGAGAACTATGTAGACATGACCGAGACACGTCTCCGGTCAATAACCAATAGCGGGACCTGGATGCCCATATTGGTTCCTACATATTCTACGAAGATCTTTATCGGTCAGACCGCATAACAACATACGTTGTTCCCTTTGTCATCGGTATGTTACTTGCCCGAGATTCGATCGTCGGTATCCAATACCTAGTTCAATCTCGTTACCGGCAAGTCTCTTTACTCGTTCCATAATACATCATCTCGCAACTAACTCATTAGTTGCATTGCTTGCATGGCTTATGTGATGTGCATTACCGAGAGGGCCTAGAGATACCTCTCCGACATTCGGAGTGACAAATCCTAATCTTGAAATACGCCAACACAACAAGTACCTTCGGAGACACCTGTAGAGCACCTTTATAATCACCCAGTTACGTTGTGACGTTTGGTAGCACACAAATTGTTCCTCCGGTAAACGGGAGTTGCATAATCTCATAGTCATAGGAACATGTATAAGTCATGAAGAAAGCAATAGCAACATACTAAACGATCAGGTGGTAAGCTAACTGAATGGGTCATGTCAATCACATCATTCTCCTAATGATGTGATCCCGTTAATCAAATGACAACTCATGTCTATGGCTAGGAAACATAACCATCTTTGATTATTGAGCTAGTCAAGTAGAGGCATACTAGTGACACTCTGTTTGTCTATGTATTCACACATGTATCATGTTTCCGATTAATACAATTCTAGCATGAATAATAAACAATTATCATGAAATAAGGAAATAAATAATAACTTTATTATTGCCTCTAGGGCATATTTCCTTCAGTCTCCCACTTGCATTGTAGTCAATAATCTAGATCACATCATGATGTGGTTAACATCGATAGTTCACATCATCATGTGATTAACACCCATAGTTCACATCGCCATGTGACCAACACCCAAAGGGTTGACTAGATTCAGTAATCTAGTTCACATCGCTATGTGATTAACACCAAAAGAGTACTAAGGTGTGATCATGTTTTGCTTGTGAGAGAATCTTAGTCAACGGGTCTTTCACATTCAGATCCGTTATGTATTTTGCAATTTTCTATGTCTACAATGCTCTTGCGGAGCTACTCTAGCTAATTGCTCCCACTTTCAATATGTATCTAGATCGAGACTTAGAGTCATCGGATCGGTGTCAAAACTTGCATCGGCGTAACCCTTTGCGGACGAACCTTTTGTCATTTCCATAATCGAGAAACATATCCTTATTCCACTAAGGATAATTTTGACCGCTTGTCGATGATCTACTCCTAGATCACTATTGTACTCCCTTGCCAAACTCAGCGTAGGGTATACAATAGATCTGGTACACAGCATGGCATACTTTATAGAACCTATGGCCAAGGCATAGGGAATGACTTTCATTCTCTTTCTATCTTCTGCCGTGGTCAGGTTTTGAGTCTTACTCAATTTCACACCTTGTAACACAGGCAAGAACTCTTTCTTTGACTGTTCCATTTTGAACTACTTCAAAATCTTGTCAAGGCATGTACTCATTGAAAAAACTTATCAAGCGTCTTGATCTATCTCTATAGATCTTGATGCTCAATATGTAAGCAGCTTCACCGAGGTCTTTCTTTGAAAAACTCCTTTCAAACACTCCTTTATGCTTTGCAGAATAATTCTACATTATTTCCGATCTACAATATGTCATTCACATATACTTATCAGAAATGCTGTAGTTCTCCCACTCACTTTCTAGTAAATATAGGCTTCACCGCAAGTCTGTATAAAACTATATGCTTTGATCAACTTATCAAAGCGTATATTTCAACTCCGAGATGCTTTCACCAGTCCATAGATGGATCGCTGGAGCTTGCGTATTTTGTTAGCACCTTTAGGATTGACAAAACCTTTTGGTTGCATCATATACAACTCTTCTTTAAATCCATTAAGGAATGTAGTTTTGTTTATCCTTTTGCCAGATTTCATAAAAATGCGGCAATTGCTAACATGATTTGGACAGACTTAAGCATCGCTACGAGTGAGAAAACTTCATCGTAGTCAACACCTTGAACTTTCTCAAAAACCTTTTTCGACAAGTCTAGCTTTGTAGATAGTAACACTACTATCAACGTCCGTCTTCCTCTTGAAGATCCATTTATTTTCTATGGTTTGCCAATCATCGGGCAAATCCATCAAAGTACATACTTTGTTCTCATACATGAATCATATCTCAGATTTGATGGCCTCAAACCATTTTGCGGAATCTGAGCTCATCATCGCTTCCTCATAGTTCGTAGGTTCGTCATGGTCAAGTAACATGACCTCCAGAATGGGATTACCGTACCACTCTGGTGCAGATCTCACTCTGGTTCACCTACGAGGTTCGGTAGTAACTTGATCTGAAGTTACATGATCATCATCATTAGCTTCCTCACTAATTGGTGTAGTAGTCACATGAACAGATTTCTGTGATGAACTACTCTCCAATAAGGGAGAAGGTACAATTACCTTATCAAGTTCTACTTTCCTCCCACTCACTTCTTTCGAGAGAAACTCCTTCTTTGGAAAAAATCCATTCTCAGCAAAGAATGTCTTGTCTTCGGATCGGTGATAGAAGGTGTACCCAACAGTCTCCTTTGGGTATCCTATGAGGATGCCTTTCTTCGATTTGGGTTTGAGCTTATCAGGATGAAACTTTTTCACATAAGCATCACAACCCCAAACTTTAAGAAATGACAACTTTGGTTTCTTGCTAAACCACAATTCATATAGCGTCGTCTCAACGGATTTAGATGGTGCCCTATTTAACGTGAATGCAGCTGTCTCTAATGCATGATCCCAAAACGATATTGGTAAATCGGTAAGAAACATCATAGATTGTACTATATCAAATAAAGTATGGTTATGACGTTCGGACACACCATTATGATGTGGTGTTCCAGGTGGCATGAATTTGTGAAACTATTCCACATTGTTTTAATTGAAGACCAAACTCGTAACTCAAATATTTGTCTCCGCGATCAGATCGTAGAAACCTTATTTTCTTGTCACGATGATTTTCCACTTCACTCTGAAATTCTTTGAACTTTTCAAATGTTTCAGACTTATGTTTCATCAAGTAGATATTCCCATCTCTGCTCAAATCATCTGTGAAGATCAGAAAATAATGATACCCGCCGCGAGCCTTAACACTCATCAGATCGCATACATCAGTATGTATTATTTCCAATAAGTCAGTTGCTCGCTCCACTATTCCGGAGAACGGAGTCTTAGTCATCTTGCCCATGAGTCATGGTTCACAAGCATCAAGTGATTCATAATCAAGTGATTCGAATCCCATCGGCATGGAGTTTCTTCATCGCTTTACACCAATATGACCTAAGCGGCGATGTCACAAATAAGTTGCACTATCATTATTAACTTTGCATCTTTTGGTTTCAATATTATGAATATGTGTATCACTATGATCGAGATCCAATGAACCACTTTCATTGGGTGTGTAACCATATAAGGTTTTATTCATGTAAACAGAACAACAGTTTATTCTCTTACTTAAATGAATAACCGTATACAATAAACATGATCAAATCATATTCATGCTCAGCGCAAACACCAAATAACATTTATTTAGGTTCAACACTAATCCCGAAAGTATAGGGAGTGTGCGATGATGATCATATCAATCTTGAAACTACTTTCAACACACATCGTCACTTCACCCTTAACTAGTTTACGCTTATTACGCAACTCCCGTTTGAGTTACTACTCTTAGCAACCGAACCAGTACCAAATACTGAGGGGTTGCTATAAACACTAGTAAAGTACACATCAATAACATGTATATCAAATATACCTTTGTTCACTTTTCCATCCTTCTTATTTGCCAAATACTTGGGGTAGTTACGCTTCGATTGACGGTCCCTTTGCAATAGAAGCACTTAGTCTCGAGCTTAGGTCCAGACTTGGGCTTCTTCACTTGAGCGACAACTTGCTTGCCGTTCTTCTTGAAGTTCCCTTCTACCCCTTTTCCCTTTTCTTGAAACTAGTGGTCCTTTTAACCATCAACACTTGATGTTCTTTCTTGATTACTACCTTCATCGATTTCATCATCATGAAAAACTCGGGAATCATTTTCATCATCCTTTGTGAGGGAGTCCTGGACTAGGGGATGTCCGGACAGCCGGACTATCATCGTCCGCCGGACTCCAAGACTACGAAGATACAAGATTGAAGACTCCGTCCCGTGTCCGGATGGGACTTTCCTTGGTGTGCACTACAAGAAAATTGAGATACCGTGACGAAAATCCTTGTGATGGTGGTTGACAACGTCACAAAAGTATGTAATATGTGATGTTTTGGAGGTTGCATCACCGATTACTATATGTCAGTGACGGTTAATGTCACTGAATCATGTGAGCCACTGAGTGACACCTGGCTGTCATTTTGTATGAAGTTTTGGTAATTTCTGTGATGAACCCACCACAGTCATTATTATAAATGTGTGATGCTCATTTTTTATCGTGTAACTACTAGCAATGGGACGCATAGTAGCTGCTTCAGGTTATTGAGCAGTTGGACCCATGCGTGAGTGTATTTTTATGTCTCGTGTGTTAATGGCTCAATGCTGGTAGTTTGACCCGTCATAGTTTGTTCATAAGTTATTGAGCAATGCAATTATTTTGTTAAATCTAATATAAATTAGTGGTTAGAGAAAAACTTATTGTTGGTGTTCGTAAGCCGATGAATATGGCGGTGCAGTTGTACACATATGGTGTCTAGCATGTGCTTTTAATTTTTTTAATCAGATTATACACACATGGTACGTGACTACGTGGCACATGCTTTTTATTTTTTTATAGACTATACACTTACATGGTACATGTCATTTTAATTTTTTGATCAGATTATACATGCAAAACAACATTTTTGTGTTAAAAACCCCACTGTTTTTTGACGTAAGGGTGTCAAAGCCACTATTTTTTGGAGGGAGAATCCATTTGCCCTCCGACGCGCAGAGAATTAAAATTTCAATTTTCTTGGAGCGAAGCCTATCTTTGTTATACACTGGCCGACCCTAATCCTCGTTTTCCCATCTGGTGCCGTGGTCTTCCTTTCTTGTTCCCGATCCAATCTCCAATCCCCTCCGCCGCTCCTCTCCCAAGCTCCCACCCTCGTCCACCTCCGCCGCCCCCCTCGCCATCGAGAGCTCGAAGGAAGCAACTGCAGTGCCGCCGCCACTGCAAGCAGTCTGGCACGACAGGAGGAGCCCTCCGTGCGCCTGCTCTTCCCGATGCCGTTGGGCCACCCGTCCATGGCGTGATCTCCGTTGCCGCGTTTCCTCCCCGATGCTGCGGCCCCGAACGCGGCTTTCCCATCCAGCTCGTTGACGCCCGCGTCACCACCTTCATGGTCCTCCTCCAGCGTCCACTCCACCGCGGTGGGAGCAGAGGTGCAGCCCGGCCATTACGGACACCTCCTTCCTGCGCTCCCACACCTCCCGACGTCTACTCGTCGTCGTCAGCCACCACCGTCAGCAAGGTCAACCACCACGGCGACTAGATCGGCCACCACAGCCACGAGGATGACCATCCTCCATGGCCACCCCACTACCCACCTCACCGTTGGATCCGCCGTCCAGAGCAAACATCCGTGCATGGTCGGCAGATGTAGGGGTCGCCGGCCGCCTCTACAACGATGAACATTGTGGCTTTTATCTATCTCTTTCCCTTTTTTTGTTGGATATCCAGTGAAATTTTGATGTTTTGATCTACTGATGAACTAGGTGATGTGAAACTGATGAACTAATTTACTTACTATAAGTCAATGAACACTCAATGCATATTGTTAGAATTTGTGTTATATAGATTTGAGGCACTTTTATGTGCATAGTTGCTTGGCACTTTGAGAAATATTACAGCAGTTTGTTTGTGCAGCACATCAGTTTTACTATCATCGCTTTGAGAAATATACAGTTCTAGTGCAACCTGTATTTTCACTCTAGGTTAGCTACCTTATCACATTCATGTGTGCATTAGGAAAGTACATATTCACATGTAAAATGACTGTATTGTTTAAGGTCCAATTCCAAACAAATTTAAGAGGAATTCATTTAGTTCGTGTTGATACCATAAGCTGGTACGTATTTCGGCAGTTCATTCAGTTCCATTCCCTGTCATCTTCTGCAGCTTCGGGTGTTACATCTCAATGTTTTCCGCATGATTTTTTCCATATATTACTTTGATGTGCCTAAGTTCTGGAGAGGCCTTTTTTGTTAGTTGTTCATCTAAGCTTACTGCCGCCTGATGCATGAACTGTGGTTTCTAATCGATAACAAGTAGTTGTACAACATTTGCATCATGTTTGAGAGTAAAGCTGGTGAATCCATGTAGGCGGAGTTGTGCTAATTGATTTGTCATGCAGTGGGTAGTGCTCTATTCCCTACTAATGCAATGTGCTTGGTGTCAATGAGGTAAAACAGAAACTCGAGGCGACTTGGTGCCATGCTGTTGCTGAACTTACGGACTTCCACACTCAATAGGGAGCACGTCTCCTAGCTAGCCACGGGAAGGTACACTTCACAGATCTGGTTATTTTATATGGCCATGAATTGTTAATTGAGCTTGTATCTAAGTTATACTTTGTCGTTGAAGGAGCATGGCTGCCGGTGGTTTCTGGCGTGGACGAATTAACTTAGTTTGTTTCTCTGCATCCCGCCTCCCCCTTTTGAAGTTGGCAATGTTCTCAATAGAAAAGGCATCTGACTTTCTTAATAATTCTGAATACTAGTGACGTTTTGTTGACAAAGTAAGCAAGTACTAAATTTATATTCTAACTAGCCAAGAGATATATGTTTTTATGCAAAGTTGATTATGTCTTTATCTGTTTTCAGTTGGATTCATTAACTGATTAGCTGATTGCAGCCTTTTCCAAAACTGAGGTACATCAATTAAGTATGTTCGCTTTGAATCGGTTCATCTAACATTGTTGTGCATGTCGCTTGCAGTTTCTCTTCCCCAATACTTTGTATGTCGTATTTTATCAAGCTACCATTATCAGCAAATTTAACTGTAAACTACAACTTTAATCTTTATAGGGACCAATATCTTTTGTTACTAATATGTTAATATTCGTGTTGCAAATTCTAACCCTCTGCTTGATGATGATGCAAGTCATATTTTAAGAAGTAGGGATGGACAACGAACCGAAGCAGTTGTTGATGCCTTCAAGAAGACACGACAAGAGGAAACTAGCATATGCTCCTTGTTCTAATGATGACGATGGCTATTCAATTATGTTCAAGAGAAAAAAATACTCATTTGTTAATCTAGTCCATGTTATCTATCGATGGTACATGTCGCATCAGGCTGCTATGTAGCTCGTGTTATCTTTTTCTCATATGTTATGTGAAGTATGAGCATGGGGTATGTCTCAAGATCTGGCAGGTCTGGGAGCTCTACTTCATCAACACAGATCAGAGTTCTAGAAGAAAGAATTGAACAGAAGGATAAAGAGGCAAGAGATGCAAATAACAGGTAATTGTCTTGTTTCTTTTTGTGTTATTATTGTTTCTTTTTGCTTGCTTTTGTGTGCACATTGCTCTCATGGTAATGAAAATGAAAACACAAATGTGTGTGAATAAGACATTTACCTTTAGTTCCCATTTATGTATGGTATGATCCTTATCCAATCAGCCAAAGTGGGATAAAAAAAGAAATGCTTGTAATGAGAAATACAAGGTTTCTGGCATGATTTTAATGCATGGTTTTTAATCCAGAAATCAAATATGATTTGTTCATTTGTTTATGTGTTGTCCTAGCATAGTTGCTTCTTTTAACCTTGGTTGTTGACTTGACATCCTATTGGTGATGCTTCCTGTAATCAAGCTCTTGGTTATGCATGTTTTAAAAAATTATAAGTTATTCTTGGGTTTACTGTTTCATTGGCCCATCGACATGCTTTCCTTGACATTTAATAATGTACTTTTCTATTTCAAATTCATCAATTGATAGATTGTAGGCTTCTTAGTGGTACTCTTGTACCCTTTTATTTTGTCTGTTTTCATCTTATTACAATACAACGTTGTTGTGTTTTGTCTATTGATAGGAATTGGGAGGAGTTAGCCGCAAGGCTTAAGCATAAGAGAGAGCATTTGAAGAGATACAGAAGAAGCAACAAGAAGAAATGGATGCTCTAAAGAAGAGCCAGGAAGAGAAGAATGAAGCCTGGGCAAAGAAGCAGCAAGAGACGGACAATCTTATCAGTTTCCTCTTGAGGGCTCAAGCAACTCAGTAGTCCCAACCCAAACCTCATGGTGCATGAATGCCATTCTTCCTTGATGGAAAAATGATTGTCGAATCATACATTGCAATCATTGGGACAACACAGGTGGTCTTTAGTTAATTATTAGTTTTCATCTTTTTCTACTAAATGTGTCAAACCTTAGTCAGTATTAATCTTTTACCGTCATTTTTGTTTAAGGAATGATTTAGCTGACACGATTTTATATATAATATGATTTTTATTTCATATAAACTTATTATGTGATTTGGCTCTTTAAATTGTTTATATAATCTTATGTGAATTAAATACTTATTGTGATATGCATTTGGAATATAGTGGATTTGATAATTCATCGAAATTGAAATTTGAAAGAAAGTATTTATCTTTTGATGACTTCTTCATCCATAATAAAAGTGGTGACGCTACTAGTGGGATAGCCATGCAGGTGTTGATGTGGCATAAATTTCGTGACGTTGCTTCGTCACTCGACATGGTACAATATGGCATATTTTCTCTTAACGTGTGACACTCATCGACCGTCATGGAAGTAGCAAGTCGATGACGTTTTATATAACGCCACCGAAGGTCCCAATTTCAATGACGTTTTTTGCGCTTGCGCCGTCACTAGGAGTAATCTGTGACGGGGATTCCGTGACGATGCTCGTGACGCCCATAAAATGTCACTCAGGTGTAATTTGTGACGTTATTAGCTATTCGATGACATTTTTTGGCTCATCATAGTAGGCCCGATCTATTGTAGTGTGGAAGGCAAGCTTGGCAATATGGATATGTAGATCTCCTACCATTGTAACCGACTCTGTGTAACCCTAGCCTTCTCCGGTGTCTATATAAACCGGAGGGCTTTAGTCCGTAGGACACAACATACATTAGAACAATCATACCATAGGCTAGCTTTAGGGTTTGCCTCCTTGATCTCGTGGTAGATCCACTCTTGTACTACCCATATCATCAATATTAATCAAGCGGGGCGTGAGTTTTACCTCCATCAAGAGGGCCCGAACACAGGTAATACATCGTGTCCCTTGTCTCCTGTTACCATCCGCCTAGACGCATAGTTCGGGACCCCCTACCCGAGATCCGCCGGTTTTGACACCGACATTGGTGCTTTCATTGAGAGTTCCTCTGTGTCGTCACCGATAGGAAGGATGCCTCCACCCGTCTTCAAGGACGGTATTTTTGCCAAAGGGGCCTTGGCCGCCGGCCAAACTATCCGGCTAGGCGGTTTTCTTATGACCGCCTGTCCGGCCACTGCTTCAACAATGACTTCTCAAGTCGTCAAAAGCAATCTCCACGTCAGCTCGGAATTCGCCGAGCGGCTGGATCTGATAGAGCTCTCGTCTGTCAACGAACTCTTGGATCGCATCGCCTCCCTGGGAGTCGCTACGGACTACAATCAGATTGGGCTTAAAACCGATCTGAGAGAGATTAACTCTCCCCAGGTTACACACCACGTCGCAGTGGTAGAGGAATAATGCGGCGACTTTCCTGTATTAAAAACTAGACATGTCCGGGCTCCCGAACCCTCCACGCCGGATTTCCACGGAGGAACGGACTTCGATCGAGCACTGAACTTAAAGTCAGGCATCGGACCGGACTCATTGGACAACGTCCAGCAATCCAAGCTTCCAAAATTGGAAACTTCACGGGCTTTAAGCCCCAAGATGGGTAGGGATCCGGATTTTATTCCACCCACCCGCCCAGACATATGCGATCTATCTCTAATACGGCAAGAGCCCGCTGAAACGATACATCACTCTTGGGCGATTCCTCCCGGTTATGGGCAGGGATAAAGGACAGCCGAGAGGAAAACATAATCTCAATCTTTTGCAATAATTGCGGGACAAGGGAATATTGAGCGCCATCGACCGTCGTAAAATTACCGCTTCACCTATCTGGCGTCCATAATGCGAAATCTTGTGCGATAGAAGTTTCGGAAAACCGAAAACCAGTTTTGGGACAATCCGGCCCGAATACAACCCTAGTCCGCAACAAAAGGGTGCATCATACTCAGGCCCCGGATACAAAAACAAAAACAAAACCCCATAGAGACGCGGAACCGTCTTTGGAGGGATGGCTCGGCGGACCTGTAAGCTTCATAATACTGAGGGCGCCGTCCCAACACATAGCCTTCGAGCAAGTTGGATATTACGGTAGGTGGCCAAAAGTGGCGAGGAGCTTCTAGCCCCGGAAAACCACTCAAACAATACCGATATGGTATCAATAGTCTTCGAGACCTTTGCATCAAATAATATGCAAAAATGAACAATCCGCGGCCTCGCTGAAGTCTACCAAGTAGCAACAGCAAATCCATGGAGCGACACAGCCATCACCTTCAACGCTAGCGACGAACCTAAATTCCGAACAGCCCGAGCACCAGCCGCACTGGTGCTTATCCCATAGTGGACGGCTTTCGACTTGCAAAGGTCCTCATGGACGGCGGCAGGACTAAACCTCATCTCGAGAAACTCTTCAAAAATGGAAATAGACTAGAGCCGTATTGAGCGAAGCAGCACAACCTTGGAGGAATAATCCCTAGCTTTGGGAAGTGCGCTGCACGGAAAAATCACACTCGATGTGGTGTTATTTCGCGGACAACTCTGATCCGAAGAAGTCACGTTCCAAGTGGCCTGTTCAATAGCGGATATCACGCTATCTTAGGACGAGAGGCGTTCACAATTTTGTCAAGCCGTACCCCATTACGGGTACATGAAGCTCAAAATGCCCGGGCCCGGTGGAATAATCACTCTCGCTAGTGATCCGGACATAGCACTCCGCCGAAAACAAGACAGCCGCACTAGCCCTCGGAGGCACTATCCAAAACCTTAGCGGCGAGAAGAACTCACACAGCTGCGCTCTATGGTGAATAGGGCGATGTGATACTCGATAAAAGATCCAAGTCCACATCCTTCAAATCAGCGGATGAAATAATAAAATTCCAGGTCCATCCAACGGGCCCAACAAAGACGGCCTCCATTGGGGCACAATTGAACCCGAGGTAGACGCCAGCCTTTGCGAAATTCGCCGGAAAATTGGGACATTTTGCACGGCATCCTTTGGACATGCCCGAATCCCACGCATTGGCGAAACACAGCCTAAACATCCTAAAAGGATTCAAGCCGGTCAAACAGGCTCTTGACGATTTTCGAACCCAAAAGACAGTAACGGGAGAAGAGCTAGCCAAACTATTGGAAGCCGGATTCGCCGGAGATATCAAACATCCGGATTGGCTAGCAAATCTGGTAATGGTACCATAGAAGGACAAATCACGGCGCCTATCGTCGATTTTAAAGACCTCAATAAGGCTTGCCCAAGGATCCTTCCCCCCCGCATCGACCAAATTATCGATGCTACCGCAGGGCACGATTCGTTGTGCTTCCTCGACGCATACTCTGGCTACCATCAAATCAAGATGGCGGAAGCAGACCAAGCCGCAACAACATTAATCACTCCATACGGACCATTCTACTTCAACACGATGCCCTTCGGACTTAAAAACGCCGGCGCAACATATCAGCGCATGATTCAAACATGTCTGGCTACCCAGATCGGCAAAACAGTCGAGGCATACGTAGACGACGTAGTCGTCAAAACAAAACACGTCGAAACTCTAGTAGACGATCTGAGGCTCACATTCGACAACCTCAGAGCATATGACATCAAGCTGAATCCGAAAAAATGCGTTTTCGGCGTACTAGCCGGAAAGCTGCTAGGCTTCATTGTATCCGGTAGAGGAATTGAAGCAAACCCGGCTAAAATCCGAGCTCTGTCATAGTTGGATATTCCAGAAGACCTCAAACAGATACAAAAATTGACAGGATCGTGGCAGCCCTAAGCCGTTTATCTCCGCTTGGGAGAAAAGGCTTTGCCCTTTATCGCCTCCTTAGGCGCACCAACACCAGTGGACGGACGCGCCCTTCTTGGGACTCGAAGAAATAAAGGCCATATTGGCAACAAATCTGGTCCTAGCTGCGCCAAACCTAGGTGAACCTATGTTGTTATACATCGCAGCAACACATCAAGTTGTAAGTGCGGTACTAAATCGTTGAATGAGAGACGAAGGGCATAAATTCCCTCTTCAAAACCGATGTACTACGTATCCAATTGTGTTAACCCCTGCAAGTCCCATTACCCGCACTATCAAAAGATAGCGTACGCGGTGTTCATGGCATCCCGGAAGCTCCGACACTACTTTCAAGAGTGTTCGATAACAGTGGCCTCCGAAGTACCACTCAATGACATTATAAACAACCGCGACGCAACGGGCAGGATTGCAAAATGGGCCATTGAGCTCCTACCATTCGATATAACCTACAAGCCTCGGTGAGCTATAAAGACACAAGTTTTGGCTGACTTCGTCGCTGAATGGACAGAAGCCGAACTCCCTAAAGAGTACGGCGCATACTCCAACTGGACTATGCACTTCGACGGCTCCAAAATGTTGGCCGGATTGGGGGCTGGCGTCGTCTTGACGTCCCCAACCGGGGACAACATCCAATCGTACTTCAAATAATGTACACGGACTCCAACAACGCAGGCGAATATGAGGCCCTTCTACATGGTCTCCGGATGGCAATCTCCATGGGCATTCAACGCCTAGAGGTGCGCGGGGATTCAAACCTTGCAATATCCCAAATAAGCGGAGACTTTGGCGCCAAGGATCCGAAAATGGCAGCATATCGCAGCGCTGTCCTAAAAATGTCGGCTCGGTTTGAAGGACTTGAATTCCATCCGTTGCAGAAAATAACCAAGCAGCCGACGTCTTGTACGCATCGGCGCAAAACGTGTGCTGTCCCTCAAATATCTTCTGGAGCGGCTCTTCAAGCCGTCCATACTATGGGAAGGAGTCCGAAATGACAAACCGAAACAACCACGCCAACGGTGATTCAGCCGATGACATAACACCTTCAGCCCACGACATAATGGCGATGTCGCCTCGTGGGCAGAACCATTCCTAGCCTATTTGCTTAGACAGAACTTCCGAAGACCAAAATGAGGCCCGCTGCATAGTCCGTGATCGAAAGCCTACAAGGTCCATGAGGAGAACTTTATAAGAAAAGTACAACCGAGTCCTTCAAAGGTGTATCTCCGAAGAGGAAGGGCGAAACCTCCTGGCTGAAATTCATGCGGACTAGGCGGACACCACGCAGCAGCCGGGCCCTTGTAGGAAAGGCATTCCATACAGATTTTATTGGCCGGCGGCCCGGCAGATGCCGGACTTAGTCCGAGATCGTCGGTTATCGGCTCTTTGCTAATCGAGCCATATGCCACCCACCCCTCAAAACTATACCCATTACCTGGCCGTTCGCGATGCAGGGGGCTTGATATGGTTGGACCCTTAAAGGGAACCCACAAGCAAAGGTACCTATTGGTCATGGTGGATAAATTCACCAAATGGATATAGGCCAAACCGGTCAAAGCGGCAGATGTCGGACCAGTGATAGACTTTATATCCGGTCGTACACGTTACGGTGTCCCCACAAAGATCATCACCGACAACGGCACGAACTTCACGGCCGACGAGGTTAAGTCATGGTGCAAAAACATGGGCATTAAGCTCGACTACGCTTCAGTCTATCACCCTCAAACCAACGGTCAAGTGGAACGAGCAAATGGTCTAATAATGAGTGGCATTAAACCCAGACTAGTGTGGTCACTTACAAAATCAGACACGCACTGGGTAGAGGAGCTCGACTCCGTACTCTGGGGGCTGCGGACAACGCCCAACCGTACTACCGGATTTACACCATTCTTCATGGTATATGGCGCAGAAGCAGTTCTGCCCTGCGACATCATTCATGACTCACCTCGAGTGCGCATGTACGAAGAACGAGAAGCCAAGCTGGATCGGCAGGATAGCTTGGACGCATTGGAGGAGGAACGCGACATCGCCAAGGCTCGTTCCGCATTTTATCAGCAGCAGGCTCGAAGATATCAAAGCAGAGAAGTACGGGCCAAGACTTACAATGTTGGCGAACTAGTTCTACGCCTGCCGGACAAGAAAAAGGACAAGCTCAAGCCCAAATGGGAGGGCCCCTTCATCATCGACCAAGTCCTGACCGGCGGGGCATACCGTCTACGAAATGCATCGGACAACCGACTCGAGCCGAACCCATGGAACGCAGCCCGCCTCCGAAGATTTTACGCCTAGTGCCGGACTAAGGGTTCGTCCCCTCCCCCTGTTCAAATTTTTATACTGCAGCTGTCCTTTGTTTCCCTTTCTTTTCTTAACCCTTCTACTAAAAGGTCCTCAAGGGCCTACTAGCATACACTTGATGTGCTATCCGCACTCATTATACTTGGGGGCTTCTTTTCCAGAAGCTCAACTATAAGGGCCTCATGCCCAACACATGTGTCATGCTTCCGCATGTACCTTTTACTCACCATTATATGCATTGATATGACTTAAGTTTTGGCCAAGCTGGGTTGCCTGGCTCCTGTGCTTACCCCTACGTTCTCGATTGTTCAGCTAGGAGGTAAAGGGAGCACCTCTGCGATTATTCTTGCGGGTCACCGGATGTGTACCTCAGACCGGTGAAGCCGAAGCTAAGCGTTCTTATGGGAATATTGATCGGTGACTTGAAAGATGATTTTTACCTACCTGTTTATCTGCCCCAGATGTTTTTACTCGCTTTTTAGCGGTCGGACATGCACTTTAGGGCATGCCTCCTAGGAAAGGAACGCTTAACGGAACTATTCTCCCCGAAGATGTTCTTACTAACCATGTAATATAACATAACTAGTTGGGCACTTATGCGAAAAAGCACTAATGACCCCTCGCTTTGGTCTCCATGCATACCCGGTTGTTTCTTAACCAAAAGGGTATTCGGACACACTCCGGACTCTAGGGTCCCGGGGACGAAGCGAAAAGGTCGGCAAAGACAAGCGATCTACAATCCGGCTAGAAGGCATTTCACATGTCATTTTCAATACATTATCAAATTTACTGATTGTATTCCTCCTCAATCCCGTCTAACGGGCTGTCTAACTTACAGTCCGTTGGGAAAATTTAGCAGCCAACTCTACTTGGCTGTATACTAAACTCACGAGGATCTCCTTCCCATCGAGCCCCACGGTTTAACCGCCATGTGGTTGGGATCCGCGTTCTTGTACAGCGTCTTCACCATGGCCCAAGCCTCCACAGCACCTGGCGGCAGGCGAAATCTTCCATAAATGGAAGCGCCGCCTCACAGGTTTCTCCATAAGCTCCCCAAGGCCCTCGGGTAGGGAGGCGGCTGGCCATAATGCACAGACGACGCCGCTCATCGCTGCCGAAATCGTTCGAGCAGTTGCAACAGCTCGAAGTTGATCACCCGTCGTCTGGGCATCTCCTCCAGTAGGCGACTGTGAGTATACCTACAAGACAAATTCTGTCAATTGACTTCCCCGCCGAACTCTTCTTTTCAAAGGAGTTCGCTCAAGCACTTACTATAGATGCTGCGACGAAGCCGCTGATTCTCCTTAACGGAGCCGGACAGCTCGACCCGAACGCCTTTCAGCTCTTCTCCAAGCTAGGCGTGGGCATCTTGAAGCTTGTTCCTTTCCTGCTGTACTCTATTCAGCACCCTCTCGCCGGCCTTCAGCTAGCGCAGCAGTTCTTTCCTGTCCGGATCTAGTCCGGCAGCACCTGCAATGTCATTATTAGACTTACGCGCACACCGCATAGCGCTTATATTTACCAAACAAATGTGTTACCAGGAGGGGCCTCTGTGTTCCCTCCTCTGGCGACAAGTCTTGACCTCAAGTTGGGCTTTGCATTCTTGCAGCTCCACGAGACAATTGGGCATTCTTCTCGGTAAGAGCCTGCGTTTCAAATGATCCTTAAATCAGTTAACATAACTACTTTAAGTCTCGGGGGCTACTGGCATATATAACCATTAAATTCCCTTATGCGTATGTCTTTTACATACTGTGCCGTGGCTCTGGTAAAACCATCTTGAGCAGCACGGAGGTGCGCGTCCCTCGCGTTAAAGGCGTCCAGCACCTCAGGGGAGAAGCATGCTTCCCGAAATACTGTCCAGCGGCGCCTATGGTTCATGGTGCTCTCCACCTCAGACTTGGTGGCGGACAGTCGGTCGGCATCCTCCGTTGGAGGAGTGTCCGGCCCGCGCCTTGCGCTTGCCTCCCCCTCCTGACCGGGCGCTGGAGCCTGGCCGGTATAGGCCGGATTGGCAACCTCTATGCCCGCAGTCCGGCGGGCGCTTTTTCTCCTATAAGGATCATGAGCACTCAGACGCTTCCTAGGAACGCTGCTCTAAATATTTAAATACGAGCTATACCTTTGCGGCGACATTTCAGTCCGTGCCGCGCTCCTTTTCCGCTGTTGGTCGGATGACCTTTGTTGGTCGGCCGCCCGCAGCTCGGCTTCCGCCTTGAAGGCACTTCCTGTAAAACACCATCGTTCGCGAAGGTCAGAAATGGGCAAGGAAGAGATAATGGTGTCCGGACCTCGGTCACAATCACCTGGGAAGCCGGATATAATCCGGGGTAGTCCGCCGTAATGGCGACCAAAGCGTTATCCATGCTGAGCTGGTGGAACACCCCGTCGATCAACTCCACCTTGATATCCGGATCCTCTTCGGAGGCCGGGTCCTGGGATCTCTCTGGATCCTCAGGTTGCGGAGCCGGACTTACCATGTCCTCCACAATCCGGCGCAGTTCCTGCGCCGAAGATATAATGTAAGAGGCTTAAAGCTTTAAAAGTACGGGTTGAGCCCTTAAAAAGCGTTCGCTTACCCAGCCCCGAGGGTTGTTCATGGAGAACCCATTCAAGGGGTTCGTTCGAAGGAAGTCCTCTTTTTCCCCCTTGTACAGGCCGGACAGGATCTGCACCACGTCCTCGGTCGAATCCGGCCCTTTGCGACCATGGCGGGTGGCATCGTCCTCCCCGTTGAAATCCCACATGGGGTGGCCCCTGTATTGCAACGGTTGTACCCCCCGCATAATGCATATTGCCATGATTCCGATCATGGTCAACCCGGAATGGGCTAGTAATCTTATTGACCCATCGGGTAATGGGCGCTCTTGTCTTCCTCAATTGGGGACTCATGGGCGCCAACTAAAGCGTTTCTTGAGGGAGCAGCCTTGAACTCGGGAGGCCGACCGGACGAGGTCCGGCAGCGGGCGTCTTCTATAAAACCATTCGGCGAGTCTTCGGACACCTTCTTAGGGGTTCCGGATGGGTATCCGGTCCCGGCAATGCGCCATACTTCGGCGCCGCCCACTTGATATATGGATTCCTCGTGAGAACGGGGTACGAGGCAGAACAACCTCTTCCACAACGCAAAATGGGGCTCAATGCCCAGGAACAGCTCGCAAAGAGCTACGTAACCCGCGATATGCAGGACAGAGGCGGGTGTGAGGTGATGGAGCTGGAGTTCGTAGAACTTCAGGAGCCCGCGGAGGAACGGATGTATAGGAAATCCGAGTCCCCTTATCATATAGGGGACGAAGCATACCCGCTCCCCTTTGTTGGGACTCGGGGTAGCCTCCTCATGCTTCCCACCTTGGTAGGTGGCCAGCCTGGCTCGAACCGGGACCATGAAGGCCGGAGGGAGATATCCCCCCGCTTGGAGCTTCACTAGCTCGTTGTGTGGAACAGAGCATCTCCTCCAATCTCCTGGCAGTGGGCTGGGAGCACGAGAAGAGGAGTCGCGCCGACGGTCCATGGTGGAATGGATTGCTGGGTCAAAGGCGCTCCGATGAGTATTCGTGGAAGGAAGATGGTGTGATTTGGATCTGGATTTTTGCCTCTTTTGTAGGCGGATGACTTGCACGACTAGGGGGTGAAACGTAAAAAACACCCTGGCTTTTCGCATTCGTGCGACGCGTGGAGGAAGGCCATTATTGGGCGTAGAATCCAAGAAGCACAACATTTATGAGAAAGCCGGACACTGTTCGGCCGGTACATGGAACTTAAAAGAGAACCCGCCTTGCAACACCGAAGACTATATACGCGCTGGACTTATCGTCATTGAAGCCTCGTTAAAGGAGCTCTTGAGGAGTCTGGACTAGGGGTGTCCGGACAGCCGGACTATCATCGACGCGGACTCCAAGACTAGGAAGATACAAGATTGAAGACTCCGTCCCGTGTCCGGATGGGACTTTCCTTAGCGTGGAAGGCAAGCTTGGCAATACGGATATGTAGATCTCCTACCATTGTAACCGACTCTGTGTAACCCTAGGCTTCTCTGGTGTCTATATAAACCGGAGGGCTTTAGTCCGTAGGACACAACTTACATTAGAACAATCATACCATAGGCTAGCTTTAGGGTTTAGCCTCCTTGACCTCGTGGTAGATCCACTCTTGTACTACCCATATCATCAATATTAATCAAGCAGGACGTAGGGTTTGACCTCCATCAAGAGGGCCCGAACCTGGGTAAAACATTGTGTCCCTTGTCTCCTGTTACCATCCGCCTAGACGCATAGTTCGGGACCCCCTACCCGAGATCCGCCGGTTTTGACACCGACACCTTGCATACTATAGTTCATCACGAAGTTCTACTAACTTGGTGATGGTGACTAGAGAATTCTGTCAATCACTATCTTATCTGGAAGATTAACTCCCACTTGATTCAAGCAATTGTAGTACCCAGACAATCTGAGCACATGCTCACTAGTTGAGCAATTCTCCTCCATCTTTTAGCTATAGAACTTGTTGGAGACTTCATATCTCTCAACTCGGGTATTTGCTTGAAATATTAACTTCAACTCCTGGAGCATCTCATATGGTCCATGACATTCAAAACGTCTTTGAAGTCCCGATTCTAAGCCGTTAAGCATGGTGCACTTAAACTATCAAGTAGACATCATATTGAGCTAGCCAAACGTTCATAACGTCTGCATCTGCTCCTGCAATAGGTCTGTCACCTAGCGGTGCATCTAGGACATAATTCTTCTGTGCAGCAATGAGGATAAACCTCAGATCACGGATCCAATCCGCATCATTGCTACTAACATTTTTCAACACAGTTTTCTCTAGGAACATATCAAAATAAACATATGAAAGCAACAACACAAGCTATTGATCTACAACATAATTTGCAAAATACTACCAGGACTAAGTTCATGATAAATTTATGTTCAATTAATCATATTACTTAAGAACTCCCACTTAGAAAGACATCTCTCTAGTTATCTAAGTGATCACGTGATCCAAATCAACTAAACCATGTCCGATCATCACGTGAGATGGAGTAGTTTCAATGGTGAACATCACTATGTTGATCATATCTACTATATGATTCACGCTCGACCTTTCGGTCTCTGTGTTCCGAGGCCATATCTGCATATGCCAGGCTCGTCAAGCTTAACCTGAGTATTCCGCGTGTGCAAAACTGGCTTTCACCCGTTGTAGATGGATGTAGAGCTTATCACACCCGATCATCACGTGGTGTCTGGGCACGACGAACTTTGGCAACGGTGCATACTCAGGGAGAACACTCCTTGATAATTTAGTGAGAGATCATCTTAAAATGCTACCGTCAATCAAAGCAAGATAAGATGCATAAAAGATAAACATCACATGCAATCAATATAAGTGATATGATATTGCCATCATCATCTTGTGCTCTCGATCTCCATCTCCAAAGCACCGTCATGATCACCATCGTTACCGGCGCGACACCTTGATCTCCATCGTAGCATCATTGTCGTCTCGCCAATCTTATGCTTCTACGACTATCGCTACCGCTTAGTGATAAAGTAAAGCATTACAGGTCGATTGCATTGCATACAATAAAGCGACAACCATATGGCTCCTGCCAGTTGCCGATAACTTGGTTACAAAACATGATCATCTCATACAATAAAATTTAGCATCATGTCTTGACCATATCACATCACAACATGCCCTACAAAAACAAGTTAGACGTCCTCTACTTTGTTGTTGCAAGTTTTACGTGGCTGCTACGAGCTTAAGCAAGAACCAGTCTCACCTACGCATCAAAACCACAACGATAGTTTGTCAAGTTGGTGTTGTTTTAACCTTCGCAAGGACCGAGCGTAGCCACACTCGGTTCAACTAAAGTTGGAGAAACTGACACCTGCTAGCCACCTATGTGCAAAGCACGGCGGTAGAACCAGTCTCGCGTAAGCGTACGCGTAATGTCGGTCCGGGCCGCTTCATCCAACAATACCGCCGAACCAAAGTATGACATGCTGGTAAGCAGTATGACTTATATCTCCCACAACTCACTTGTGTTCTACTCGTGCATATAACATCAAACCATAAAACCTAGGCTCGGATGCCACTGTTGGGGAACGTAGTAATTTCAAAAATTTCCTACGCACACGCAAGATCATGGTGATGGCATAGCAACGAGAGGGGAGAGTATTGTCCATGTACCCTCGTAGACCGTAACCGGAAGCGTTATGACAACGCGGTTGATGTAGTCATACATCTTCACGATCTCTATAGATCTTGATGCTCAATATGTAAGCAGCTTCACCGAGGTCTTTCTTTGAAAATCTCCTTTCAAACACTCCTTTATGCTTTGCAGAATAATTCTACATTATTTCCGATCTACAATATGTCATTCACATATACTTATCAGAAATGTTGTAGTGCTCCCACTCACTTTCTAGTAAATCTGAGCTTCACCGCAAGTCTATATAAAACTATATGCTTTGATCAACTTATCAAAGCGTATATTCCAACTCGAGATCTTGTCACCAATCCATAGATGGATCATTGGAGCTTGCGTATTTTGTCGACACCTTTAGGATTGACAAAACCTTCTCGTTGCATCATATACAACTCTTCTTTAAATCCATTAAGGAATGTAGTTTTGTTTATCCATTTGCCAGATTTCATAAAAATGCGGCAATTGCTAACATGATTTGGACAGACTTAAGCATCGCTACGAGTGAGAAAATTTCATCGTAGTCAACACCTTGAACTTTGTCAAAAACCTTTTTCGACAAGTCTTGCTTTGTAGATAGTAACACTACTATCAACGTCCGTCTTCCTCTTGAAGATCCATTTATTTTCTATGGTTTGCCGATCATTGGGCAAATCCATCAAAGTCCACACTTTGTTCTCATACATGAATCATATCTCAGATTTCATGGCCTTAAACCATTTTGCGGAATCTGGGCTCATCATCGCTTCCTCATAGTTCGTAGGTTCGTCATAGTCAAGTAACATGACCTCCAGAATGGGATTACCGTACCACTCCGGTGCAGATCTCACTCTGGTTCACCTACGAGGTTCGGTAGTAACTTGATCTGAAGTTACATGATCATCATCATTAGCTTCCTCACTAATTGGTGTAGTAGTCACAGGAACAGATTTATGTGATGAACTACTTTCCAATAAGGGAGAAGGTACAATTACCTTATCAAGTTCTACTTTCCTCCCACTCACTTCTTTCGAGAGAAACTCCTTATTTGGAAAAAATCTATTCTCAGCAACGAATGTCTTGTCTTCGGATCTGTGATAGAAGGTGTACCCAACAGTCTCCTTTGGGTATCCTATGAGGACGCATTTCTTCGATCTGGGTTTGAGCTTATCAGGATGAAACTTTTTCACATAAGCATCACAACCCCAAACTTTAAGAAACGACAACTTTGGTTTCTTGCTAAACCACAGTACATATAGTGTCGTCTCAACGGATTTAGATGGTGCCCTATTTAACGTGAATGCAGCTGTCTCTAATGCATGATCCCAAAACGATATTGGTAAATCGGTAAGAAACATCATAGATTGTACTATATCAAATAAAGTACGGTTATGACGTTCGGACACACCATTATGATGTGGTGTTCCAGGTGGCATGAATTTGTGAAACTATTCCACATTGTTTTAATTGAAGACCAAACTCGTAACTCAAATATTTGTCTCCGCGATCAAATCATAGAAACCTTATTTTCTTGTCACGATGATTTTCCACTTCACTCTGAAATTCTTTGAACTTTTCAAAAGTTTCAGACTTACGTTTCATCAAGTAGATATTCCCATATCTGCTCAAATCATCTGTGAAGATCAGAAAATAATGATACCCGCCGCGAGCCTTAACACTCATCGGATCGCATACATCAGTATGTATTATTTCCAATAAGTCAGTTGCTCGCTCCACTGTTCCGGAGAACGGAGTCTTAGTCATATAAACGGCAGTGCCACAAATAAGTTGCACTATCATTATTAACTTTGCATCTTTTGGTTTCAATATTATGAATATGTGTATCACTATGATCGAGATCCAATGAACCATTTTCATTGGGTGTGTAACCATATAAGGTTTTATTCATGTAAACAGAACAACAGTTTATTCTCTTACTGAAATGAATAACCGTATCGCAATAAACACGATCAAATCATATTCATGCTCAACGCAAACACCAAATAACATTTATTTAGGTTCAACACTAATCCCGAAAGTATAGGGAGTGTGCGATGATGATCATATCAATCTTGAAACTACTTTCAACACACATCGTCACTTCACCCTTAACTAGTTTACATTTTCTACGCAACTCCGTTTCGATTACTACTCTTAGCAACCTAACCAGTACCAAGTACCGAGGGGTTGCTATAAACACTAGTAAAGTACACATCAATAACATGTATATCAAATATACCTTTGTTCACTTTGCCATCCTTCTTATTAGCCAAATACTTGGGGTAGTTCTGCTTCGATGACCAGTCCCTTTGCGGTAGAAGCACTTAGTCTCATGCTTAGGTCCGACTTGGGCTTCTTCCTTGAGCAGCAACTTGCTTGCCGTTCTTCTTGAAGTTCCTTCTATCCCTTTGCCCTTTTATTGAAACTAGTGGTCTTGTTAACCATCAACACTTGATGTTCTTTCTTGATTTCTACCTTCATCGATTTCATCATCATGAAAAACTCGGAATCATTTTCATCATCCCTTGCATACTATAGTTCATCACGAAGTTCTACTAACTTGGTGATGGTGACTAGAAAATTCTATCGATCACTATCTTATCGGAAGATTAACTCCCACTTGATTCAGCGATTGTAGTACCCAGACAATCTAAGCAAATGCTCACTAGTTGAGCGATTCTCCTCCATCTTTTAGCTATAGAACTTGTTGGAGACTTCACATCTCTCAACTCGGGTATTTGCTTGAAATATTAACTTCAACTCCTGGAACATCTCATATGGTCCATGACGTTCAAAACGTCTTTGAAGTCCTGATTCTAAGCAGTTAAGCATGGTGCACTTAAACTATCAAGTAGTCATCATATTGAGCTAGCCAAACGTTCATAACGTCTGCATCTGCTCCTGCAATAGGTCTGTCACCTAGCGGTGCATCTAGGACATAATTCTTCTGTGCTGCAATGAGGATAAACCTCAGATCACGGATCACTTCCGCATCATTGCTACTAACATTTTTCAACACAGTTTTCTCTAGGAACATATCAAAATAAACATATGAAAGCAACAACACAAGCTATTGATCTACAACATAATTTGCAAAATACTACCAGGACTAAGTTCATGATAAATTTAAGTTCAATTAATCATATTACTTAAGAACTCCCACTTAGAAAGACATCTCTCTAGTCATCTAAGTGATCACGTGATCCAAATCAACTAAACCATGTCCGATCATCACGTGAGATGGAGTAGTTTCAATGGTGAACATAACTATGTTGATCATATCTACTATATGATTCATGCTCGACCTTTCGGTCTCCGTGTTCCGAGGCCATATCTGCATATGCCAGGCTCGTCAAGTTTAACCTGAGTATTCCGCGTGTGCAAAACTGGCTTGCACCCGTTGTAGATGGACATAGAGCTTATCACACCCGATCATCACGTGGTGTTTGGGCACGACGAACTTTGGCAACGGTGCATACTCAGGGAGAACACTTCTTGATAATTTAGTGAGAGATCATCTTAAAATGCTACCGTCAATCAAAGCAAGATAAGATGCATAAAAGATAAACATCACATGCAATCAATATAAGTGATATGATATGGCCATCATCATCTTGTGCTTGTGATCTCCATCTCCGAAGCACCGTGATGATCACTATCGTTACCGGTGCGACACCTTGATCTCCATTGTAGCATCGTTGTCGTCTCGCCAATCTTATGCTTCTACGACTATCGCTACCGCTTAGTGATAAAGTAAAGCATTACAGGGCGATTGCATTGCATACAATAAAGCGACAACCATATGGCTCCTGCCAGTTGCCAATAACTCGGTTACAAAACATGATCATCTCATACAATAAAATTTAGCATCATGTCTTGACCATATCACATCACAACATGCCCTACAAAAACAAGTTACACGTCCTCTACTTTGTTGTTGCAAGTTTTACGTGGCTGCTACGGGCTTAAGCAAGAACCAGTCTCACCTACGCATCAAAACCACAACGATAGTTTGTCAAGTTGGTGCTGTTTTAACCTTCGCAAGGACCGGGCGTAGCCACACTCGGTTCAACTAAAGTTGGAGAAACTGACACCCGCCAGCCACCTGTGTGCAAAGCACGGCGGTAGAACCAGTCTCGCGTAAGCGTACGCGTAATGTCGGTGTAACGCCCCGGATGTAGCTTTCCATATTCGTAACTCGAACTCCTAACTTTTCTGGAGATGCGATATATTATTTTCTCCGTGGTTGGGTTTTTGTCTTTCGCTTTGCATTTTGTTCATGTCATGCATTTCATCATTGCATCATTCGCATTGCATCGGCATCGTTTTTCATAAAACTTGCATTCGCTCGTAGTTGTCGCTTTTTCCTTGTCCCTGTTGACCCCTCTCAGATCAACCGACCGCTCTCTTCTCTCTCTTTTACGAGCCCATCAAAACCCTTTGTCTCCATGGCGTTTACGTCAAACCCCTCTTCGTCGTCGAGAACTCCCCTGAACCCGACCCGGGCAGTCATTACCGTTGGGCCGGATCATCCCCTAACATCTATAAAACATCTTCGTTTTGTTAATTGGACTCCCTAAGCTATTCTTTTTCGTCCGTCCAATTACGATCGGAGGGACCAAATAGCCCCTAACCTAACCCGGGATGTATATATTAGTCCACCAACATGCCTATTTGGACAAACCCCAGACCAACTCCCTAAAATTCCTCCTAGCCGCCGCCACCCCTGTCCATTCTCTCCTCCTTCCTCGGGATCTCACCCGCCTACCTATCCATCAGCCGCTACTCTCTCCATCGGGATCCCTCCCGATCCACCGTCTCCCCTCGATTCATCCACCCAACCAACCCACAGCCGCGCCGCTCCTTGCTTTGAGCGCCGCGTCGCCATTCCCCTTCCTCGACCGCGCGTGAGTCCAGCAGCTCCACCCCCAAGCCGCTTCCTCGCCTGCGCCCCGATCCCCTGCACCACCTCGCCGGAGCTCCTCTCCAGCCAGCCGCCCAGCACATAACAAGAAGCGGCAGGTCATGCCGCCGGCCTCATCCCACTCCTCTCCTCCCCTGTATCTCCCCTTCCTCCCCGTGCTTCCCTCCCTCACGTCTCCCTCTCGTTTCTCTGGCAGGAAACCCCATGACCGAGCCTGACCCGCGCCAAGCTCTGCCGCCGCCGTCCCGTACACGCCTCCGGTCTTCCCCACCTGGATCCGGCGCCCTTCATCCGTCCTCGCCGGAGTCGCGCCAGGTTCCCCTGTATCGAGCGGGACAACCCCGCGTTGACCCTGCGCCTCGCCCGTTCCAGTCGAGACGCTCGAATCTCCTCTGCTCCGCGCCGCCTATCAGCGCCGCCGCCAAGACCTTGCCTCACCGGATCCGCCTCCCACTGCCGGGAATCGGTTCCCCTCGTTCTTGCCCCGCCTCCGGTGGTCGTCCCACCGTCTGCTGTCGCCGGAAACACCAGCGCCACCACCACCCGCCTTCCTAGAACGCACACAGCCCCAAGCCCGGCGCTCGCTCGTGCCCGTTGACTCGGTCGTCCCGCGCCTTGGGCCAGATCAGCGCCAAGACCCAGCGAGACCCAGTGCCTCCCCAAGGCCCAGCCTCCTCTCCTCCAACGGGCCATGGCCCATGGGTGAGCAGCCCAGCCCTACGCTCTGTTGGGCGAGCGATTTCAGCCCTTATCGTTTTTTCCAGATCTGTGATTTTAGCTTTATCCAGCGATTCTGATTTCTGAGAAAAACCCTCATGCTTCATACATTTAATAACTCACAAATTATGCATCATATGTAAATGATTCAAACATGTAAAATGCTTAGAATTCTATGTAGATTAATAATTTGCCACTTTCATCCATGTTTAATATGTTTAACTTGCTGTTTGTTTAAATTTGCTCTAATGCCATGCTAAAATGATTTATTTCATAACTAAATAACCGTAGCTCCATTTTAAATAAACTTTATATGTAAATGGGGTGGAAAAATGCCTAGTTTAGCATGATGCACTTTATTTTGCTGTCTAACAACTTTAAAATATGTTTTAGGGCAGAACAGTACCCAATTCATATTATGCATATGAGGATTTTCCGGAATTGTTGTTTGTTCTTCCGGCCTCATTTAAACTTGCCTAAATAGTTAGTTTACTTTTGTTACACCCCTTGCCATGTTTAACAACATTTAACATTGTTGTGTACCTAAACGGGAGTGAACTAAATAACTTGATGTGGTGTTTTGTCCATATGCAACTTGTTGCATATTGAGCTCCACTTAACTTGTAGTATTGTTTGTTGCACTTTGCCATGCCATGCCTCATTAAACCGAACATGCATCATACTTGTTTGTGCATCATGCCACAGTTATGCTTGTGTGTTTACCATGTTGTTTGTTTCTTTTCGGTGTTGCTTCTTAGTCCCGGTAATGTTGCGATTGTGAGGATTCGTTCGACTACGCCCGTTCGTCTTCTTCATGGACTCATTCTTCTTCCTAGCGGGATTTCAGGCAAGATGACCGCTACCTTGGATCTCACTACTATCATTGCTATGCTAGTTGCTTCGTTCTATCGCTATGCTGCGTACCTATCATTTGCTCTTCAAGCCTCCCAAATTGCCATGAACCTCTAACCTTTGACACCCTTCCTAGCAAACCGTTGTTTGGCCATGTTACCTCTTTGCTCAGCCCCTCTTATAGCGTTGCTAGTTGTAGGTGAAGTTGAAGATTGCTCCATGGTGGACAGGATTATGTTGGGATATCACAATATCTCTTATATTTTTAATGCATCTATATATTTGGTAAAGCGTGCAAGGCTCGGCCTTATGCCTGGTGTTTTGTTCCACTCTTGCCGCCCTAGTTTCTGTCATACCGGTGTTATGTTCCCGGATTTTGCGTTCCTTACGCGGTCGGGTGATTTATGGGACCCCCCCTGACAGTTCGCTTTGAATAAAACTTGTCCAGCAAAGGCCCAACCTTGGTTTTACCATTTGCCTCACCACCACCTATCCCTTTCCCTTGGGTCGGCCAACCCGAGGGTCATCTTTATTTTAGCCCTCCGGGCCAGTGCTTGTCTAAGTGCTGGTCCAAACCGAGCGATGTCCGGCGCCCCCTGGGCAACCAGGGTCTATGCCAACCCGACGTCTGGCTCATCCGGTGTGCCTTGAGAACGAGATATGTGCAGCTCCTATCGGGATTTGTCGGCACAGCGGGAGGCTTTGCTGGTGTGGGCACCCCGACTCGCAAGTCGTGATCACCGAATGCACGTGTACAGTGATCCCAGAGATCAATGCTCACTGAACACACAGAAGCTGAATAACAAGAGTCTTACATCCATACATACCGTCTTACACAAATAGTGACCAACATGGTCAAGTCTTACATCGATAAAGCCTTAAGGGCTGAACATCAAATGAAACATAGCAGCGAAAACGTCATCGATAAGTAGAACCCATGCCATCTGCCTTAAGCCTCGGGCATTACATTGACCGAAAACGTCCTAGTTCGCATGATCGTCTCCAAAGAACTCTTCTCCGAACTCCGGTTCTTCCATGCACGGTCAATTAAATAACCAAGGCAAGCCAATGAGTACTTTGAATGTACTACTTAAGCAACCCATGATTTGGTTCAAGGTGCGATAATGCATGACATAGGTAAAGTTTTGCATAAAGCTAGTTTTGAGTGCAAGGACATGTTCAACATCCTATAAAGCATGCATCAAGAGAATTCAAGTAACCATAAGAACTGGTCACAGATATCAACATAAATAGAAAGGGCACCAACCCATTTACCATAAGCAGAGAGGCACCAACCCATCTCAATCGTGTCAAGTCCTCGACTTGATCCAAGACAACACCATCATCTCACACACACGGGTTTGAAAACAAGTGGGCGTAGCCCAAGGCGGTTACCCAACTGTCCTTGACCGTGGACACGGCTATTCAATAGTTTTACACTCTGCGGAGGTTGCACACTTTACCCACTAGATCCGGGAACTTCCGTGTCATCCACGACCAGCGGTACCTCAAGTACCGGGGTAAGCATCCGATCACTACCTTTCCTAGACGACACTAACATGGAGTCCACTCGATTAGTAGTAACCCCGTGCCAAACATTTCTCATCATAAAGTTGCGGAGCCTCGCTCCCATATTCATCACATACCACAAGCACGGGTACCAGCGGTGTGTCCGTGCCACAATAAAACAGTCATGGCTGCCCTACAGCACGACCCGTCCCAAGAGAGCACCAACTCTCCCCGTCACTAATGTCTGGGCTCCAAGCTAGTATCGGTCTAGGTACTCAATAATGCCCTTTCCCATATAAGGGTAGAGTGGTCGCGCATGTAAGGTTGGAATAGCGGTGCAACTCCGACCAATCCGTTTTGAAAACAACACACACTTTCCTTGGCACACCACTTCGTCATCAAGTGGTCACCCATCTCATCATCTCCCTCGGGCATAAGTGGCACCCGACGGGGTTTTCGAAAAGACTTTTGAAATCACATTGCCTCCTTCTCCATGCAGAAACCCATCCCATTTGCGTAGCATCTACATTTGCATCCTATCTACTCCCACCGGCATAACCCTCATAAGAAGGTAGGGCCATGCACAATGCAAGTATCAACGAGGAAGTAATCGTGGCAACCAACCCAAGTGGTTCACCATCTCATCATGATTCCGATGCATCAATAATAAAGAGCTAAAAATGACATGCATATAAAGGGGTATCATAGTCATGGTCAAAGGGCTGCTTGCCTTGGTTGGCTTGATCTTCAAAGTCTTCAGGCCCTGCTCCTCCTTCTTCCTCAGCTACCTCGTCAAATACGGGATCTAACGTCGCAAGAAAACAACGGGAAAATAAGACAATAATAAAAGCAGAAAAGTCAAAGTGCTCACAAAAATGTCAACTTATTTTTGTAAAATACTAGGGGAAGGCTAGGAAGGGACAACTTTTGGTTTTGGTTACGGAGCAGCAAAATAGGAGTTATGGATTTTCAAAGGCTTATTTAAATGCTAAAACCACATTTAAATATTCTGAGAGAATAAAAGGTGGTTGGATTTGAGTGAAAGTTGCACCATTAAATAGGTTGCAATATTCTAGGAATTTAGAAATTGGAATCAATGCATTTGGATTAATATTCTGTCCTGTGGAATTTTTGGAAATAAGACAGAAAAGAAAAAAATAAAAACGGCGCTGTGCCACTGGGCCAGAGAGGCCACAGCAGCGGCAGGCCCAGGGAAGAACCAGCCCACGCGGCCGCCACGTCGAAGGCGTAGAGGCTGAATACGCCTTCAGCCGACGGCGGATCGGTCTTGTGCATACGTTTAAACTGACGGTGGATCCCACCCGTCGAGGCGTGAGGTGGACCGGCTGTCCCATGGCGGCCGTCGTCTACCTCCGCCGAGGCGACGCGAGCTTCGCCGGCGATCTGAGGCAGGAAGGATGCGGAGGCTACCGTCGGACTCGAGGCGATTCGCGGTTACGGTGGTGGTGGAGGCGGTCGCCGAGTGCTCGCTGCCGCCGCGCGACGAGGTCCCATGGCGGAGGCGCTTGAGCGTCGGTGGCTCCGGCGTTCGGCTGCAAAACAAGGGGAAACGAGGAGGAAAGAATCGGTGGCGCCTCGCGGTTCGGATCGAGAGAGCTGGGGCGGAGAAGGCCTGTACCTCGCGGACGCCGACGAGTCGAGGCGGCGGAGCTCGAGCTCGATCTCGAGCTCGGGTGGCTCTGGAGAGGAAGGAGTGGTGCGGGAGGCCGATTGGGTGTGTGGAGGAGCGACAGGGAGGAAGAGAGAGGCTCGGGGGCGCCTTATATAGGCTGGCCACGGTTCACCGTGGCGTGGCCTCTGGCGCCCATGGATCGGCTCTGAGGCCGTTGGAGAGGTTGGAGCTGTCCATGGCGTTCGTGGGGATGGAGTAGGGCGCCAGGAGAAGGAGAGAGAGCGGGGAGGTCTGGCGCTCGCGTGTGAGGCCGGCCATTGGCCGAGCCGGCGGCGTGTCGAACGCTGCTGCAGGAGGGGAGAGAGAGAGAGAGACAATGGGGACTGCGCGGCGTGTCGCATTCGTCGAGACACATCAACTGGCGCGAGGGGAAGGCACGAGGCGGTCGGGAGGCGCGGTGTCAACGGTCGGCGCTCTGGCAGGCGCTCCAGAGCGCGACTTTGGCCGGCATCCGCGGTTTTTCCGCGTCGCGCGCGCGTCCTTTTCTATCTGGAAGCTACAGTGGAAGGGGGCAAAGCCAGGAAAGGGCCTTGGATGCTCTGGGGTGCAGAAGGGAGAGAGAGTGGCTGTGAGAGAGAGAGGAAACTGTTGTCCAGAGAGGACAAACGTGATCCCCCCCTTCTTCCACCTTGCTTCCTCGGGTAGAAAAGCATCTAAGTGACAGAGGGGAGTGAGGAGGGGCTGTGGCAAAAAGATGAACTCAAGGAGATTTGTGAAAGTGGCCAAAATAGGCATTTTAGTATTTTGCCAGAAGGTGTTTGATGGAGTTTTGGATAAGCTAATGACTTCCACTGGCCAAGATACTCCATGGGGTGAAATGTCACATATATTTAGGGCCTTCCACCCATTTAGAGCTTATTTGGATAAAGTTGCCAATGCAACTCTTGCAAACCCTAGAAATGGGCAGAAATGGATTTGTGTAGATCCATGGAGTAGATCATTTCTCCTTGATGTACCACTTGGTGTGGTAGCCTTATTTGGTCACATGATCGGGCTCACCAAAGTTGGGGTCTTGGAGAAAAAGTTGGTAGTGCAAAGTAGTTCAAACTTGATTCTGTCGAGAGAGGGTTTTGAGGCACTTTGACCAAGATTTCCTCTTCTCCAACCTGTGCCATTTGGCCCAGATGCATCATTAGACCAATGAAGCATGTCCACCAAGTTTGAGCACATTTGGACATACTTGGCAATGTAAAGTTGATCAAACTTCAGAATGGACAGAAATAGTTTTGAGGGGTTTTGATGGTGTTATCTTGTTCTCCAAGTCATGAGACTTGGCAAGATCATCTAATATGTCATATGTGACATGATAGAATTTTCCTGGAATTTTTGGAGAATATTACCTTTGTAAATATTTCAAAAGCTTGAAATATCTAGAAAGGGTTTTAGAGGGATTTGACCAATATTTTGAACATCACCAGGTGTTGAAACTCTTATATATGGACAATATATGTCCTATGAGTTTCCATAAATTTTGTCAAATATTTTTAAAACAATAAAATAATTTTTCCCTATTAAAGACCATTTCTGGCCTTAAGAAAAAGCCTTTAAATAAAATAGTAAAACAATTTTAAAATTATATGTTTGTGGTTCTGGGCATCCTATATCTAATAGGAGTCAAATATATTTTGGAATGATTTTTACTGCCCTTAATCAAGTACTTGCGATGCAAAACTCAATTCGGGGGTTTTGGAAAACTAATTTTAGAAAATACTTTACGGCCAAATTATTTTTGTAAGAAAATTCTATATAGCACTATTCACATGGCATGGTCATTGGTCGAGCTTGGGGTAAGGAGATGGAATATAGAGGTAGAGTAGTTGACTTCAAGAAGCACTTGAAAAGAAACACAGAGAAAACCAACTCCAAATAAAAGCCAAATAATGCAAAAAGTTTTTGTTGGTCCAAATTTTCATGCTTTATTAATGAAAATGAAATGTTACAAAATGCAGGGTGTGACAGACCTACCCCCCTTACAAGAATCTCGTCCCCGAGATTCCTAAACTAAACTTAAAGAGATACGGAAATTCGGATCTAAGGTAGTCTTCACGCTCCCAAGTTGCTTCTGCTTCGGTGTGATTGCTCCATTGGACTTTGAAGTACTTGATGGTGCGGCTTCGAGTGCGTCGTTCAGCCTCATCCAGAATGCAGATGGGCCTCTCACGATAAGTCAAATCAGGTTGAAGATCAATGGCTTGGTGATTGGCGTCCTTGTAGAGGTCGGGCTTATCGGAACTTGGAGACACTTCGGAGTTGTGACCGTGGAACACGTTGTGCACATCGAAAGTTCGGTGGAAGTTCAAGCTGGTAAGCCACTTCTCCTCGTCGCTCGATGATCTTGAAGGGCCAATGTATCTCGGGCGAGCTTTCCCTTGACATGAAGGCGCTGGGCTCCTTTGAGAGGGTGACCGGAGATAGACATGGTCTCCAACTCGGAAGTTTATGTCTCTGCGGCGTGAGTCCGCATAGCTCTTCTGCCTTGACTTGGCAGACTTGAGGCGCTCTCGACAAGCTGGACTTGCTCTTACGCTTCACGAAGGATATCGGGCCCAAAGACAAGTCCTTCTCCGGTCTCGGACTAGTTGAGAGGTGTCTGGCACTTCCGCCGTATAACACTTCAAATGGTGCCATCGAAGGCTGGCACGATAACTGTTGTTGTAAGAGAACTTCGGCGAAAGGGAGGCAATCTTCCCACTTAGCTCCATAAGCTAAGACACGGGCTCGGAGCATGTCTTGAATATTTGATTCACTCGCTCGGTCGACCTCCGATGCTGTGGGTGGAAAGCAGGTTTGAAGGACAACTTGGTCCCCATGGCCTCCTGGAATTTCTTCCAAAACCTTGAGGTGAACTGGGTTCCTCGATCGACACAATCTCCTTGGGAACACCATGAAGGCTCACAATTCGGTTGATGTAGAGGCGGCTAACTGGTTCCCCTTGTAGGTCGTCTTGACAGGAATGAAGTGGGCCACCTTGGTCAAATGGTCAACGATGACCTATATTGAGTCATGTCCCTTGCTTGACCTGGGTAAACCGGTGATGAAGTCCATCCCGACTTTGTCCCACTTCCATTCAGGCACCTTGAGGGGTTGCAACAATCCAGCGGGTCGCTGATGCTCAGCTTTGACTCTTTGGCATACGTTGCATTTTGCAACATAGGTGGCAATCTCCCTTTTCATCCCGTGCCACCAAAATCTTTCCTTCAGGTCTTGATACATCTTGGTGCCTCCAGGGTGGATGGAATATGGGCTGTCATGAGCTTCTTGCAAGATCAGGTTCTTGAGCTCAACCTTGTTGGGCACGCAGATGCGATTCCCAAACCACACAATTCCTTCCTCATCCTCTGAGAATCCTGAGGCTTTGCCTACCTTGATCTTCCTCTTGATGCCTTCAATACTCTCATGCCCCTTCTGAGCTTTCTTGATATCATCCATCAAGGTAGGCTTAACCGAGGTTGGCCAAGAATCTGGTGCAACCAGTTCCAACCCAAAGCTTTCAAGTTCTTCATACAAAGGCGGGTAGCTTGTGCTTTAGTATAGCATTCAAGGACCAAGCCTTCACGATCAACGCGTCTGCTACCACATTAGCCTTTCGGTGGTATTGAACACCGAGGTCATAATCCTTTATCAACTCCAGCCATCTTCTCGCCTCATGTTCAATTCCTTTGGTGAAAATATACTTCAGACTTTTGTGATCCGTGTATATCTCACATCGCTTCCCCAAGAGGTAATGTCGCCAAGTCTTGGGGCATGAACCACTGCTGCTAGCTCAAGGTCATGTGTAGCGTAGTTCTCTTCGTGAGGTCGTGGTTGCCTTGAAAGGTAGGCCACGACTCTGCCTTCTTGCATCGAACACCTCCCATCCGATTCTTGGCGCATCACAATATATCACAAACTCCTTGTGTATATCTGGTGTGGCGAATCTGAGCGGTGGTTAGCCTCTTCTTCAGCTCTGGAAGCTTTCTTCGCGCCGGCGTCCATTCAAACTTCTTGTCCTTCTTCAAGAGCTGAGTCATGGGTGGGGCAATGCTCGAAAACCCTTCAACGAACTTGCGGTAATACCCATGAGTCCGAGGAAGCTTCGACTTCCTTCACATTGCTCGGGGATTGCCATTCACCACGGCTTCAATCTTAGCGGGTCGTTGACAATCCCTCTTGATTAAAACATGACCCAGAATCCAACTTCACGCAGCCGAATTCACACTTGCTGAACTTGGCATACGGTTGGTGCTCTCGAAGCTTGTCTAGGACCATCCTCAAGTGTTGCTCGTGCTCTTCCTCCGACTTGAGAAGACAAGGATGTCATCAATGAAGACAACGACAAACTTGTCCAAATATTCCATGAAGACCTTATTCATGAGATACATGAAGTAAGTGGGGCATTGGTCAATCAAAGGACATGACCGTGCATTCATACATGCCATATCTGATTCTGAATGCCGTCTTGAATATCTTGGGGTCGATCTTGATTGGTAGTACCCAGATCTGAGGTCGATCTTGGAGAACACCTTGGCCCCATTGAGTTGATCAAACAGATCTTCAATCTTGGGAAGTGGGTACTTGTTCTTGATTGTAACCTCGTTGAGGAAGCGGTAGTCAATGCATAAGCGGATGGTACCGTCCTTCTTCGCCACAAATGCAGGTGATCCCCAAGGGAGGCACTAGGGCGGATAAATCCTTCCTCAACTGCTCTTCCATTTGCTTCTTCAATTCGCTAACTCCTCCGATCCCATTCTATAAGGCTTCTTATAGATGGGTCCTGCTCGAGTATGAGCTCGATGATGAACTCAATTTCCCGATCGGGAGGCATTCTGGTAGCTCATCGGAAAAACATCGGGATACTCGCATACTACGGCACTTGCTCCAATCCAACTTCACAGACGGTTGACTTGGTTGGCTTGAGCAGAGGAGGGTTGGAGGCAAACTTAACCGACTCCTCGGCCATTGGTCATAGTGACACTCCGGTTGGCGCAATCAATCAAGCCTTGGTGCTTGCTGAGCCAATCCATTCCCAAGATCACATCAAGCCTTGTGATTTTAGGATGATAAGGTCTGCTAGGAAGTCTACCCCGTTAATGGTAATCCCGACTCCTTTACATCCTATCTTGGCTCTCATCTCTGCTCCGGGGGTTTGTACCACCATAGGGTTATTCAGGGTGTAGGGGTCATGCCACTTTTAATGCAAAACTTTGGGTGACAAAAGAATCGTGGCTCGAGAATCAAACAAAACAGTTGGGGTCTGAGTTGACAAGGCGTACCCGGCCTGACGTCCGGGTCTTCTGGGCTTCTTCATGATGACATGATTCACACGACCCTGCCATTGTTGGGCAAGTTGCGGGAGCTTGGTTCCTCGGTGGCATTCCACGGCCTTGTCTGGGTTCTGCGCATTAGGTAGCGGGGTGTCGGGCTTCTTGTTGGGGCAATTCTTGGAGTAATGCCCGGCTGTCCACATCCAAACAAGTGACTTGGTTGGGGACGGCGCCCTTGCCAACATTGTTATTGGGGTTGTTGTAAGCTGGCACAGGGTTGGCATCTTCTTGAGGTGGATAGTTGGTGCGGGTGCGGGAGCTCTTGGTTCTTGATAGGTTGGCTTGACGGGTTTGGCTGCCACAGGCGAGGCTTCAGTTCTTTGGAGCTACCCTTGCCGATCATCTTGCGCTTCTGAGTGTCATCCAAGGCACGTCGCTTGTCCTCAAGCATGAGTGCCTTGTTCACCGAGATCGAGAAAGGTTGGGCAGTCACACACAACAAGCGAGTCTCGCAGAGTCTGGTTAAGGCCTTCCATGAAGCGCTCTGCTTGGCGGCATCGGTCTTGACATCCTCGAGGGCATACCTTGAGAGAACACCTTGAACTTCGCATGTACTCCTTGGCGGTGCTACTACCTTGCTTGGGGCTCGGAACTCACGCTTCTTGATGGCCATGATTCGGAGGAATGTGGGCCTTGCGGAATTCTGTCTTGAAGGTGTCCCAAGTGATGTCTTGCTCAACATGCATAGCCTTGAATCCATCCCACCAAGCTCTGGCGGTCCCCCGAGACGAAGGGCGGCATCGCCACTTTATCACGGTCCTCGGTGCATCCGACTAGTGCCAGCAGATCCTCGATGGTGCGGACCCGATCGTCTGCATCCGGGTTCAGCAGTCTCGATGAAAGTGGGTGGTGCATGCTTCTTGAACTCCACCAGCGTGGAACGTCCATGGCCGTGTCCCGCCGGCTGGGCGGTTGACAGCTGAGCAATCATCTGGAGGGCTGCAGTGTTGGCTTGGCGCTCCTCTCGAAAGGCTTGGAGAAGCTGAGCCATATCCATGCTTGGAGGAGGTGGTGGTGGTGGAGTCTGTCCTTGGGCTTGGTCCTGGCTGGCTCCGGCCTCAGCAGAACCTCCGGCTTCTTGCGGCTGGGTAGAGGTACCGATCGTGTTACAACAGCATCTGTTGGGCGGTCAAGGTCTCATGATTGGGAACAACAATGAGGAAAGCAGTATAGATGGAATGCCTAGTAAGGGGTGGTGTGACACAAATTAAGTTAAACAAAGGCGGAAGGGCCAAACTCATGCATTAAAACCAAATGGGGAATGTAGTGGTTTACAAGTTCCCAAAGGAAAATACGACTTCATGAAAGCAAGTTGAACATAAGCACAACATAACATGGTTTCATAAGAACCATTACAAGGACTCGACTTAGCAAAGGGGTACACGACCTATCCTACCATAGGCTACGAGCTAGCCTATCCTAGTCTGAACGGAGTCTAAGTGGTGGAATGCTCGGTCGGGTATTACGGCTCCTCTGGTCTTCCTCCTCATCTTCATCTGTCTTGGTCTCCTCATCGCTTGAGGAAGCGGGGAGTGAAGGAGCTGAACTGGGCGCTGCTTTGCTGGTGGCGTCGTGAAGAGGTTCTGGTACTCCTTTGCCGTCATCTGGCGTGGCTGAGTGATCCCTCGGCATGTGAGACCTGTGGGGTCGTCGCCTCGATCGCTCTGCGGGCTGTCGGGTGCTCCATCCTTCTTGATCCTGTCGCCTTCATCTGAACTATCGGAGGAGCTCCTTGGTCTCATGGAGTTCCTTCGAAGCTCCGTCGACTCGAGGCAGTCTGTGCGGGCTGTCGGCACACAAGCTGAAGTAGGTGCAGGCGGAGAAAGTCCCTCGTCCAAGGGTGGTGCTGGTGCTGCTCTCGTCATCACCTTCCTTACGATAAGGCAGGTAACGAGTGGCTGGCTCTCTCGCCATCTCTGGCGGGAGATCCCGGAGGCGAGTCGGCGCCTTGAGGCAGCAGATCTCCACGGCGAGAAGCAAGTCGCCATCTGGGTCCCTCAAAGAACCAGCTCGTCGGCGTCATTCGCCCTCACGACTACCTCCACGTGATACTCCTTCTTGGTCTTTGTCGACCCGGTGCTCGTGGTAGGAGAAGGTGGGGACTCGAGTGAACTGGCACTTCACGAGGCTATACTCAAGAAGCACGGAAACCCGGTGGTCGAAAGTCCTCGAGTGCACGGCGGCCATCTACAAAAAGTGGAAGGGGAAGGGTCAATAAAGGAATGTGACCTATGTTTGGGATACTAACATAAACATAGGTATATGGGTAACCTGGTGGATAGTCTCGCTCTAACTAACGTCCATGCTAACTAAGGCTTCCTACAGTCAGGATGGCTCTGGTACCAGCTCTGTGGGGACCCCGACTGCAAGTCGTGATCACCGAATGCTGCGTGTCTGATGATCCCGAGATCAATGCTCACTGGAACACACAGAAGCTGAATAACAAGAGTCTTACATCCATACATACCGTCTTACACAAATAGTGACCAACATGGTCAAGTCTTACATCGATAAAGCCTTAAGGGCTGAACATCAAATGAAACATAGCAGCGGAAAACGTCGTCGATAAGTAGAACCCATGCCATCTGCCTTAAGCCTACAGGCATTCTGACTGGGAAAACGTCCTAGTTCGCATGATCGTCTCCAAAGAACTCTTCTCCGAACTCCGGTTCTTCCATGCCTGGTCAATTAAATAACCAGTGGAAAGCCAATGAGTACTTTGAATGTACTACTAAAGCAACCCATGATTTGGTTCAAGGTGCAAGAATGCATGACATAGGTAAAGTTTTGCATAAAGCTAGTTTTGAGTGCAAGGACATGTTCAACATCCTATAAAGCATGCATCAAGAGAATTCAAGTAACCATAAGAACTGGTCACAGATATCAACATAAATAGAAAGGGGCACCAACCCATTTACCATAAACAGAGAGGGCACCAACCCATCTCAATCGTGTCAAGTCCTCTGACTTGATCCAAGACAACACCATCATCTCACACACACGGGTTTGAAAACAAGTGGGCGTAGCCCAAGCGGTTACCCAACTGTCCTTGACCGTGGACACGGCTATTGAATAGTTTTACACTCTGCGGAGGTTGCACACTTTACCCACTAGATCCGGGAACTTCCGTGTCATCCACGACCAGCGGTACCTCAAGTACCGGGGTAAGCACCGATCACTACCTTTCCTAGACGACACTAACATGGAGTCCACTCGATTAGTAGTAACCCCGTGCCAAACATTTCTCATCATAAAGTTGCGGAGCCTCGCTCCCATATTCATCACATACCACAAGCACGGGTACCAGCGGTGTGTCCGGTGCCACATGAAAAACAGTCATGGCCGCCCTACAGCACGACCCGTCCCAAGAGAGAGCACCAACTCTCCCCGTCACTAATGTCATGGGCTCCAAGCTAGTATCGGTCTAGGTACTCAATAATGCCCTTTCCCATATAAGGGTAGAGTGGTCGCGCATGTAAGGTTGGAATAACGGTCGCAACTCCGACCAATCCGTTTTGAAAACAACACACACTTTCCTTGGCACACCACTTCGTCATCAAGTGGTCACCCATCTCATCATCTCCCTCGGGCATAAGTGGCACCCGACGGGGTTTTCGAAAAGACTTTTGAAATCACATTGCCTCCTTCTCCATGCACAAACCCATCCCATTTGCGTAGCATCTACATTTGCATCCTATCTACTCCCACCGGCATAATCCTCATAAGAAGGTAGGGCCATGCACAATGCAACTATCAACGAGGAAGTAATCGTGGCAACCAACCCACGTGGTTCACCATCTCATCATGATTCCGATGCATCAATAATAAAGAGCTAAAAATGACATGCATATAAAGGGGTATCATAGTCATGGTCAAAGGGCTGCTTGCCTTGGTTGGCTTGATCTTCAAAGTCTTCAGGCCCTGCTCCTCCTTCTTCCTCAGCTACCTCGTCAAATACGGGATCTAACGTCGCAAGAAAACAACGGAAAATAAGACAATAATAAAAACAGAAAAGTCAAAGTGCTCACAAAAATGTCAACTTATTTTTGTAAAATACTAGGGGAAGGCTAGGAAGGGACAACTTTTGGTTTTGGTTACGGAGCAGCAAAATAGGAGTTATAGATTTTCAAAGGCTTATTTAAATTCTAAAACCACATTTAAATATTCTGAGAGAATAAAAGGTGGTTGGATTTGAGTGAAAGTTGCACCATTAAATAGGTTGCAATATTCTAGGAATTTAGAAATTGGAATCAATGCATTTGGATTAATATTACATCTGTGGAATTTTTGGAAATAAGACGAGAAAAAAAAAAAAAAACGGCGCTGTGCCTTTGGGCGAGAGGCCACAGCAGCGGCAGGCCCGAGGAAGAACCAGCCCACGCGCCGCCACGTCAAGGCGTAGAGGCTGAATCGCCTTGACCGACGGCGGATCGGTCTTGTGGCCTGCGTTTTTAAACTCGACGGTGGATCCCACCCGTCGAGTATGTGAGGTGGACCGGCGGTCCCACGGCCGTCGTCTACCTCCGCCAGAGCGACGCGAGCTTCGCCGCGGCGATCTGAACGCAGGAAGGATCACGGAGGCTACCGTCGGACTCGAGGCGGTCGCGGTTACGGTGGTGGTGGAGACGGTCGCGGAGTGGCTCGCTTCGCGGCGAGGTCCCGCGGCGGAGGCGCTTGGCGTCGGTGGCTCCGGCCGTTCGGCTGCAAAACAAGAAAACGAGGGAAAAGAATCGATGGCGCCTCGCGATTCGGATCGAGAGAGAGCTGGGCGGAGAAGGCTCAGACAGCATGGACGCCGGCGAGCCAAAGCGGCGGAGCTCGAGCTCGATCTCGAGCTCGAGTGGTTCTGAAGGAAGGAGTGGTGCGGGAGGCCGATTGGGTGTGTGGAGGAGCGGCGAGGAGGAAGAGAGAGGCTCGGGGCGCCTTATATAGGCTGGCGCGGTTCACCGTGGCGTGGCCTCTGGCGCCACTGGATCGGCTCTGGAGGCCGTTTGAGAGGGGTTGGAGCTGTCCACGGCGTTCGTGGGGATGGAGTAGGGCGCCAGGGAGAAGGAGAGAGAGCGGGCGAGGTTCCTGGCGCTCGCGCGTGTGAGGCCGGCCATTGGCCGAGCCGGGCGGCGTCGAACGCTGCTGCAGCGGGAGAGAGAGGAGAGACAATGGGGACTGCGGCGGCGTGTCGCAGACGTCGAGACACATCAATCGGGCGCGAGGGGAGCCACGAGGCGGTCGGGAGGCGCGTGTCAGCGGTCGGCTCTGGCGCGCTCAGAGCGCGACTTTGGCCGGCATCCGCGGTTTTTCAGCGTCATGCGCGTCCTTTTCTGTCTGGAAGCTACGATGGAAGGGGCAAAGCCGGGAAAGGGCCTTGGATGCTCAGGGGTGCGAAGGGAGAGAGTGGCTGTGAGAGAGAGAGAAACTGTTGTCGAGAGAGGACAACGTGATTCCCCTTCTTCCACCTTGCTTCCTCGGGTGAAAAGCATCTAAGTGACAGAGGGGAGTGAGGAGGGTTGTGGCAAAAGATGAACTCAAGGAGATTTGTGAAAGTGGCCAAAATAGGCATTTTAGTATTTTGCGGAAGGTGTTTGATGGAGTTTTGGATAAGCTAATGACTTCCACTGGCCAAGATACTCCATGGGGTGAAATGTCACATATATTTAGGGCCTTCCACCCATTTAGAGCTTATTTGGATAAAGTTGCCAATGCAACTCTTGCAAACCCTAGAAATGGGCAGAAATGGATTTGTGTAGATCCAGTGGAGTAGATCATTTCTCCTTGATGTACCACTTGGTGTGGTAGCCTTATTTGGTCACATGATCAGGCTCACCAAAGTTGGGGTCTTGGAGAAAAAGTTGGTAGTGCAAAGTAGTTCAAACTTGATTCTGGTCAGAGAGGGTTTTGAGGCACTTTGACCAAGATTTCCTCTTCTCCAACCTGTGCCATTTGGCCCAGATGCATCATTAGACCAATGAAGCATTTCCACCAAGTTTGAGCACATTTGGACATACTTGGCAATGTAAAGTTGATCAAACTTCAGAATGGACAGAAATAGTTTTGAGGGGTTTTGATGGTGTTATCTTGTTCTCCAAGTCATGAGACTTGGCAAGATCATCTAATATGTCATATGTGACATGATAGAATTTTCCTGGAATTTTTGGAGAATATTACCTTCGTAAATATTTCAAAAGCTTGAAATATCCATAAAGGGTTTTAGAGGGATTTGACCAATATTTTGAACATCACCAGGTGTTGAAACTCTTATATATGGACAATATATGTCCTATGAGTTTCCATAAATTTTGTCAAATAGTTTTAAAACAATAAAATAATTTTTCCCTATTAAAGACCATTTCTGGCCTTAAGAAAAAGCCTTTAAATAAAATAGTAAAACAATTTTTAAAATTATATGTTTGTGGTTCCTGGGCATCCTATATCTAATAGGAGTCAAATATATTTTTGGAATGATTTTTACTGCCCTTAATCAAGTACTTGCAGTGCAAAACTCAATTCAGGGGTTTTTGGAAAACTAATTTTAGAAAATACTTTCTGGCCAAATTATTTTTGTAAGAAAATTCTATATAGCACTATTCACATGGCATGGTCATTGGTCAGGAGCTTGGGGTAAGGAGATGGAATATAGAGGGTAGAGTAGTTGACTTCAAGAAGCACTTGAAAAGAAACACAGAGAGAAAACCAACTCCAAATAAAAGCCAAATAATGCAAAAAGTTTTTGTTGGTCCAAATTTTCATGCTTTATTAATGAAAATGAAATGTTACAAAATGCAGGGTGTGACAGCTGGTCTTGTTTTACCATTGTCGAAATGTCTTGTAAACCGGGATTCCGAGACTGATCGGGTCTTCCTAGGAGAAGGTCTATTCCTTCGTTGATCGCGAGAGCTTGTCATGGGCTAAGTTGGGACACCCCTGCAGGGTTTAAACTTTTGAGAGCCGTGCCCGCGGTTATGTGGCAGATGGGAATTTGTTAATGTCCGGTTGTAGATAACTTGACACCAGATCCGAATTAAAACGCATCAACCGCGTGTGTAGCCGTGATGGTCTCTTCTCGGCGGAGTCCGGGAAGTGAACACGGCTTCTGTGTTATGTTTGACATAAGTAGGTGTTCAGGATCACCTCTTGATCATTTCTAGCTTCACGACCGTTCCGCTTGTTTCTCTTCTTGCTCTCATTTGCGTATGTTAGCCACCATATCATGCTTAGTCGCTGCTGCAACCTCACCACTTTACCCCTTCCCATTAAGCTTTGCTAGTCTTGATACCCATGGTAATGGGATTGCTGAGTCCTCGTGACTCACCAGATATTTCCAAAACCAGTTTGCAGGTGCCGATGAAACTGTGCAGGTGACGCATCCGAGCTCAAGGAGGAGCTCGATGAAGATCTTGCCCTTCGTGTTGTTTCGTTCTAGTTGATCGATAGTGGAGCCCAGTTGGGGTCGATCGGGGACCTTTATGCATTTGGGGTTCTTCTTTTATTTTGGTTCCGTAGTCGGACCTTGATTGTATCAGGATGATGTAATGCTTTATTCATGTAATTGTGTGAAGTGGCGATTGTAAGCCAACTATGTATCTCTTTCCCTTGTGTATTACATGGGTTGTGTGAAGATTACCTCACTTGCGATATTACTTTCAATGCGGTTATGCCTCTAAGTCGTGCTTCGACACGTGGGAGATATAGCCGCATCGAGGGCGTTACAAGTTGGTAATCAGAGCCTTCCCCGACCTTAGGAGCCCCATTGCTTGATCATTTTAGCAGCCGAGTTGTGTCTAGAAAAATCTTTTGAGTCATTTAGGATTATATATATCGGAGAGTTAGGAATTCTTTTTACTCCTCAGTCCCTTGGTCGCTCTGGTGAGGTCTTCTGACGTAGAGTTTTGACTCTTCTCTTCTCACATTTCACTAAAAAAATTTTAGGATCACGCGGGTATTTTGGAATCGTTCTGATGGTTTTATGATGAGAACATTGTCTTGGTGCCTCCTGTCAGGGGTTTAGTGGAAGTGTCCCGGGGAGTTGAGCTCTGAGGTGTTGTCGTCATAATTTTATCGTTGCAGTTCTGGAATACCTGAGTTTAGTACCGACATCGAAAATCTCTTTTATGCAGTTGTTGGTGAGATAACCCGATAACCCGATCTTGAGGTGAGTACGGAGTATCGCCATAACTTGTATAACGGATGCTTTTGAAGGTTGAGGTAGACGATTTCGAAGGTTTCTTGGTTATGTGTTGAAGGATGGATCTGGTGGATGTAGGATTTGCTAGTTTTGGGTGAGATATTATGCTTCCTGTATCCCCAACACCTGATTGCATAACCGGAAAATTTCGGAGTTTCATAGGAGGAATTCAAGTAGCTCTTAGGATATCTTTCCGACGGATGTATGATATGGCGGGGTTCGGCGTCTAGTGGTCCGCCTATTCACGGTTGGTTTTACAATGGTCTCGTTGTGTCTTAAAGAGTCCTTGGCTATGCCGACTGGGGACACCGTATGTCATGTGCACTTGCCTTGTACATGATGGTGTTGTCTGATCGAGCCGTATGGGCCCCACCACGAAAACTTCGGATGAAATCTCTATCATATGTTTGTTCCGCTTATTCGCAAGCCAGGTCCTTTGTTTTTGTTTTGAGTTATGGTATTGAGTTGCTTCAATGTCAAGTGTTGATTCCATACCTTTCCAAAATGGTGTTCTCGTACTCGATGTGAATACCAATCCTTCTCGACAATCGAGATTGTCATGTCAATCCTTTTCAACCGGCGTGTTTCTCTTCAAGTGGATCCGATCACTTCAACATCAGCAAGACCAATTATCATTTCTTCTCAACGGTGCTTGTTTCATCCGTCTCCAAGTTGCCTTTGTTTTTCCGCCCACCCACCCTTTTTCCTCAAGGACTAAGATTTCTTTACCAAGTATCCTTTTATTTTTGTGAAGTTTCTCCATTCTTTTCCGTCAATGTTCTTACCGGGTGGTTATCAAGAAGATGTTCTACTAGTTCGTCATTCCTCATTCCTTTCTCTTCTCCGGTGGATTCAAGTCAAGTTTTGTTGATCATACCTTTTTCCTCATTTCAATGTCTTCTCATACCGGTGCACCTCATTATCATTCTACCTCTCGCTTTTTGTTATTCCGGAGTGCTCAAGATATCTCGAAGATTCGTGTTTCCACTCTGCATTCGTTCAAGCTCTTTCGAGATTGGTATCTCATTCAAGTCATTCAATTCAACCGGTGCAACATCTCTTTTAAATCTTTTCAGCGGTGTTCTTTTGAGTGGGCCCTAACCCACGTGTCTTTTCGAGGATCTTACGACTCTTCTATTTTCCCAGAGCTATCCTAATTTCTTCTCCAAGTTTGACGTAAGAATGAGTTATCATCAGTCAAATGCTTTTCTCCAAGATCTTTCAAATTCTTTTCATAACTGGCTCAACCTCTTCGCTTTTGAATCTTCCGGTGTGCCTCAATAATTCTTGGTGGTGTTTCTCGTTGTCATTCTCATTATTTGAAGACCGAAGAAGAGTTTCTCTTTAATCTTGCTCTATTCTCTTCAAGATTCATGGTCCTAGCTTGATGCCATCCTCTCATAATTGCTTTCGATTGAGACAACTCTTTTCTTACCATCCGGAGCATTTCATGAGTTGTTTCCATTTCTTTCCTCCGAAGGCCATCATGTCATAATTCTTCATTCTCAGCGTGTAGCTATCGTTCTCCAAATCTTACCGGTGGTTCGTTCAAATATCCTCTAATCAGTTCATGTTCTCTTCGTTCTCATGTATCTAAATCCCCTCAAATATCTTAATTCATTTTCCAATTCTTCCCGGTGAATTGTGCCTTTGCTACGTTCATTTTCAATTCTTACGGTGGTTCGTTCAAGATTTCACCTCTTTCGTTATCATTTAATTCATTCGTTCTTTCCAATCCTACCGGTGGTTCGTTGAAGACCTTCCCAAGCTTCCGCCCTATCTATCTTAATCCTTTCTACGAGAATAAGTGGCATGCCAAATCCATTGTGGGTCATCAATTTAATTGATGAGGGATAAGCATAATGTAATTCTTATTCTTGTTTCATCGAGTAAATTCAATTCCTTATTCCGGAGGTTCATCAAAAAATTCTTGGTTTCAATTGCTCATCCTTCTTTTTCGGAGTTCCAAGTTCTCTCGGTTATATAATCGCAAAGATCCATCTAAATCATTGCAAGGCTTCACCTTGTGTTTTCAACTTCTCTTTCGTTCTATCACCCTTTTGTTTACCGGAGTTCTTCATGGAGGCTCTACATGGTGCTTCGTCAAGGATTCTTTTCATTCTTCAATTGTTCATCAAGATTTCGCTTTAAGTTATGATCCGCCAAGCTATACTCAAAATTAAACAGGGTGCCCAACACTTGTTTTGTTTTGAGAAGCTCAAGTATTCTCCGTCTTGCATTCCAAAGTGCAATTCCTTTTATCTTATCTTTTGAGATGGTGTTATGTCACTCTTGACAATTTCCTTCATGTTTCATGATTCATATTGTTGTCAAGAATGAGGTATTTTAAACCCATCAGTCTCTTCATTGGAGTTATCTTGGGTTATATTTCACCTAAAGCTTTCCCTAAGGATTGTTGCTATTTATGGTGCTTATAAATGACCCAAGTTCTTCATTTGTCCTCCCGGTGAAATAAGTTTCTCCTCTCATTGTTGATATCAATCCAATCATTTGTTTCTGTTGGTGGCAGAAGTTCACCTCATAATTTTGAGATGTTTTCATAAGCCCGCCACAAGCTTATTCTTTTCGTTGTTGGTTTTCTAACAACTCCGTTATAACCTTCTTGGAAGGGTGCTTTCCGAGCCCATTTGTGGCAGAAGTTTGCATTTTCTCCTACATTCTGTTGTTCCAGTGATCTATCTTCTATTCTATTGTTCCAGAGGCATTGTGATGTTACTCTCTTGGACCCATCATCTCATTTTGTAAATATCATGTAATTTTCCGTGCTTATCCGTTTAGCCGGAGTGTCGTGTTTTCATTCGAGTTCTCTCATCTTATCAAGTTTTGCCTCCTTCTCAACGATTATGCGATGCTGTAATGTTTCTTACCCTTGTTCCATTCTTTCAATTCCGGAGGCAGTGTGTTGTTGATTTCATCATGTATACTCTCATCTTGTCAAGTTCATGTTCAATTCCTTCCATTTACAGTCGGAGTGCTGCCCAAATTATATCAATCTTATGCCTCCTCTATCTAGTTTTAACCGGAGTGGTTTCAATATCTATCTTATCACTAAACCTCTTGGTTCTCATCATATTCCTTGTTCCTCTTGTCCAACGATGTAACGCCCCGGATACAACTTTCCATATTCGTAACTGCAACTGTTGCCTTTTCCGGAGATGCGATATGATGTTTCCTTCGTGGTTGGGTTTTTGTATTTTGTTTTGCATATTTATTTCCTATATGTTTATGCCATGATCATGTTGAGTGCCTTGTCATATTTGCTTCTTGCTCCATGTTCATCTTTTATTGTATTGCATTATGACATCTTTGTTTGTTGCATGCCTTGCCCATCATTGTCATATTGTATTTTTGCCATCCTATGTTGTTGCATCATGGTCATAATTGTTGTATTGTGCTTCTTGTCATATTGCATTCCCCATGCTCATCATGTTCATTGTGCTAGTCATCTTGTTGTGATGGGTGTGTGCATCACTCCTTGCCATCTATCTCTCAAACCATGCCTATGCATCATCACCTCTTTCTCTCTTTCATGTTTTTGCAAGTGACCTTTTCCCCTCCTCCATAATTGTTCACTCTTTTCCTGATCCTAGTGCACCTCATCCTTAACCTCTCTGACAAACTTCATCTATTTTGGAGTTGTTTTGGTTGGGTTCAAAAATGGCTCAAGTTTGGATTTAATTCAAACTTGAATTATTTTTATGCCTTTAAAAATGGCCAAACCAATTTATTCAAATACTTCATAAATCTAGGACTCCATATATATCTTTATCTCTATGAGTTTCCTTCCCAAAACCCCTGGCCTTTTCAATCTTGGAGGTGTCTAATCATTTTAGGCAGAATAAAAGAAGGAAAGGAAGGCCTCATTTCCATCCAAGCCCACAGGCCTTTCTTTCCCAGCCCACTGAGCTGAGCGGCCACCTGCTCCCTCTCTCGTATGTCTCCTTTCTCCAGTACAGCAACAACAACAGCGCCGTGGCAGGAGGCTCACAGACGTCGAGGCCAGCCTGCCGCCCCCTATAAAGCCCCAAGCCCGCGCCCTAGGGTTTCCCTTTCCCCTCTCGCCGCCCGCATCAAGGCCTCTACTTCCTGGTTCTTCTTTCTTCTCCTTCAAGAACAGGAGCACCACCGAGAGCTTCGCCATCTCCTGCGTGGTCGGAGGCCACCACAGTCGTCTCCAGCATGTTCATCTTCTTCGTCGTCGTCGACTACGCCCGTTCAGACGTCTTCCCCGAGTCGGTTCGCCAAGTTCCACGCCGAAGGCCTCCTCCCCTGCTTCCTCTGCTTCACAGACAACAAGTCCACCAGAGATCTTCGCCTCCCCGCCGTCGACCTGCTGCGTCCCCAGCCATCTCTTCTTGTCCTAGGTATACTAGGTATACCCATACCCATCCCTGATCTTTCCTGTTGCTGATCGATCCCTGTACGTGTCGCTAGTTTCGTGCCTTCGTCTAACTGTCGGTGCTCCGGCGAAGTCTGCAGCGTTTTTTCTGTTTTTGTTGGGATTGGTGTATCATGCTCGTCCAACCCCGTTCTGGATCCCCTCACGCACGCATCGCCCTGCGTCTGACCGCTCTCTGCAGTAGCGCCGCGCCTCTGCTTCGCCTTGCCGCCGCGAGTTGCGTCGCCCGCGCCGAGTCGTGCTCGCGCACCAGCCCGGCCTTTGCTTCCGCCTCACCCCGCGCATATACGCCACATCCGCTGCACGCGCGCACCACACATGTTTCCGCACGCCGCTCCGGTGCTCTCTGACCTCTCTAGTCGCCGTCTTGATCGAGTTCGCCGCCGCAAAGATTCTGCGCAGGTCGGGGCTTGGCCTTGTCATCCATTCAAAGGAGTCGTGCTCCTCCTCTAGCAAGATCCAGCGCTAGCCTAGCTGGTTAACCACACACTTCGCATTCGGGAGGTCTGAGTTCGAGCCCAGGCCCTAAGTTTTACTGTTTCCTTTTATTTTTGCTCCCACACACTCACCATTGGACCTCAAATCCTCTTGGGCCTCATTCACTCCCGGGCGCTGCCTTTGTATTGCTTCGGCCCGTATATATTTTTCTTTTTCGCTCTGTGACATTTTGCATTTTCGGTGCATGCATATTTACAGGAAATGCCACTGTTTTGTTTTGTTAATAACTAAATATGCATGCATCTAGTTTAAACAACCAATATATGTAAAATGCTTAGAATTTTGTGTAGATTAATAATATGCCACTTTCATCCATGTTTAAAATATTTAAAATGTTGTTTGCTTAAATTTGCCCAAATGCCATGTTAAAATGATTTAATTCATAACTAAATAACCGTAGCTCTGTTTTAAATAAACTTTATATGAAAATGGGGTGGAAAAATGCCTAGATTAACATGGTCCACATTATTTTCCTGTTTAATAACTTTAAAATATGCTTTAGGGCAGAACAGTAGCAAATTCATAATTTGCATATGAGGATTTTCCGGACTTGTTGTTTGTTGTTCCGGCCTCATTTAAACTTGCCTAAATATTTAGTTTACTTTCATTACACCCCTTGACATGTTTAACAACATTTAACATTGCTTGGTAGCCTAATCAAGATCAAACTAAATAATTTGATGTGGTGTTTCGTCAATATGCAACTCGTTGCATATTGAGCTCCACTTAACTTGTAGTGTTGTTTGTGCACTTTGCCATGCCATGCCTCATTAAACCGGACATGCATCATACTTGTTTGTGCATCATGACATGCTTATGCTTGTGTGTTTACTATGTTGTTTGCTTCTTTCCGGTTTGCTTCTCTCGATAGCTTCGGTTTCGTTCCGGAGTTGTGAGGATTCGTTCGACTGCGTCTGTTTGTCTTCTTCATGGAATCGTTCTTCTTCCTTGTGGGATTTCAGGCAAGATGATCATACCCTCGAAATCACTTCTATCTTTGCTTGCTAGTTCGCTCGCTCTTTTGCTATGCCAATGCTGCGATGCCTACCATTTGCTTGTCAGCCTCCCAAATTGCCATGTCAAACCCCTAACCTTTGACACCTTTCCTATGCAAACCGTTGTTTGGCTATGTTACCGCTTTGCTCAGCCCCTCTTATAGCGTTGTTAGTTGCAGGTGAAGATTGAAGTTTGTTCCTTGTTGGAACATGGAGATGTTGTTCCTTGTTGGAACATGGTTACTTGTTGGGATATCACAATATCTCTTATATTATTAATGCATCTATATATACTTGGTAAAGGGTGGAAGGCTCGACCTTATGCCTGGTGTTTTGTTCCACTCTTGCCGCCCTAGTTTCCGTCATATCGGTGTTATGTTCCCGGATTTTGCGTCCCTTACACGGTTGGGCTATAATGGGAACCCCTTGACAGTTCGCCTTAAGTAAAGCTCCTCCAAAGAATGCCCAACATTGGTTTTACCATTTGCACTAACAACCTACTGCCTTCCCTTGGGTTCTGCAGACTCAAGGGTCATCTTTATTTTAACCCCGGGCGGTGCTCGTCTGAGTGTTGGTCGAACCGAACTACTGCAAGGGGCCACCTCGGGAAACTTGAGGTTGGTTTTACTCGTAGCTAGTCTCATCTGAGTGTGCCACGAGAAAGAGATATGTGCAGCTCCTATCGGGATTTGTCGGCACATTCGGGCGGTGTTGCTGGTTTAGTTTTACCTGTCGAAATGTCTTGTTGTACGGGATACCGAGTCGATCGGAGTGTCTTGGGTGGAGGTCTATTCCTCCGTTGACCGTGAGAGCTTGTCATGGGCTAAGTTGGGACACCCTGCAGGATTTGAACTTTCGAAAGCCGTGCCCGCGGTTATGGGCAGATGGGAATTTGTTAACGTCCGGTTGTAGAAAACCTGAAGTTGACCTTAATTAAAATACATCAACCGTGTGTGTAACCGTGATGGTCTCTTCTCGGCGGAGTCCGGGAAGTGAACACAGTGTTGGAGTTATGTTTGACGTAAGTAGTTTTAGGATCACTTCTTGATCATACTTTTGTCGACCGTGCTTTGCCTTCTCTTCTCGCTCTCATTTGCGTATGTTAGCCACCATATATGCTAGTCGCTTGCTGCAGCTCCACCTCATGCCTTTACCTTACCTATAAGCTTAAATAGTCTTGATCTCGCGGGTGCGTGATAGCTGAGTCCTCGTGACTCACCAGATACTTCCATAACCAGTTTGCAGGTGCCTATGTTACGAAAGGTGGCGAACCAAGCTCAAGGAGGAGCTCGATGAAGATCTTGCCCTTTGTGTTGTTTCGTTCTAGTTGATCAAGAGTGGAGCCCAGTTAGGGTCGATCGGGGACCGTTTATGTCGATTTGGGGTTCTTCTTTTATTTTGGTTCCGTAGTCGGCCCTTGATTGTATCTGGATGATGTAATGCTTTATTCATGTAATTGTGTGAAGTGGCGATTGTAAGCCAACTATGTATCTCTTTCCCTTATGTATTACATGGGTTGTGTGAAGATTACCTCACTTGCGACATTGCTTTCAATGCGGTTATGCCTCTAAGTCGTGCTTCGACACGTGGGAGATATAGCCGCATCGAGGGCGTTACAAACGAATTGTTTGCAATCTTGGTCATCTTCGTTGTTTTGTTTCTTTCAATTTGTTCAACCTCTCAAGGTTCTTTGGTTTCACTCATTGGTCAAAGAAGCAACTTAGTTTTACCTCTTCTCTTCCTCTTCCGTTTTCCCTCCGGTGCCATCCTAGATCTCGGGCGAGATCCTCTCGTAGTGGTGGAGTGTTGTAACGCCCCGGATGTAGCTTTCCATATTCGTAACTCCAACTCCTGCCTTTTCCGGAGATGAGATATATTATTTTCTCCGTGGTTGGGTTTTTGTCTTTCGTTTTGCATTTTGTTCATGTCATGCATTTCATCATTGCATCATTCACATTGCATCGGCATTATTTTTCATAAAACTTGCATTCGCTCGTAGTTGTCGTTATTTCCTTGTCCCTGTTGACCCCTCTCGGATCAACCGGACCGCTCTCTTCTCTCTCTTTTCTGAGCCCATCAAAACCTTTTGTCTCCATGGCGTTTCGTCAAACCCCTCTTGCGTGCGTCCGAGAACTCCCCTGAACCCGACCCGGGCAGTCATTACCGTTGGGTCCAGATCATCCCCTAACATCTATAAAACATCTTCGTTTTGTTAATTGGACTCCCTAAGCTATTCTTTTTCGTCCGTCCAATTACGATCGGAGGGACCAAATAGCCCCTAACCTAACCCGGGATGTATATATTAGTCCACCCACATGCCTATTTGGACAAACCCTAGACCAACTCCCTAAAATTCCTCCTAGCCGCCGCCACCCCTGTCCATTCTCTCCTCCTTCCTCGGGATCTCACCCGCCTACCTATCCATCAGCCGCTACTCTCTCCATCGGGATCCCTCCCGATCCACCGTCTCCCCTCGATCCATCCACCCAACCAACCCACAGCCGCGCTGCTCCTCGCTTTCAGCGCCGTGTTGCCGTTCCCCTGCCTCGGCCGCGTGTGAGTCCAGCAGCTCCACCCCCAAGCCGCTTCCTCGCCTGCGCCCCGATCCCCTGCACCACCTCGCCGGAGCTCCTCTCCAGCGCGCCGCCGGCGACAACAGCAGCAGCAGGTCATGCCGCCGGCCTCATCCCGCTCCTCTCCTCCCCTGTATCTCCCCTTCCTCCCCGTGCTTCCCTCTCTCACGTCTCCCTCTCGTTTCTCTGGCAGGAAACCCCATGACCGAGCCTGACCCGCGCCAAGCTCCGCCGCCGTCGTCCCGTGCACGCCTCCGGTCTTCCCCACCTGGATCCGGCGCCCTTCGTCCGTCCTCGCCGGAGTCGCGCCAGGTTCCCCTGTATCGAGCGGGACAACCCCGTGTTGACCCCGCGCCTCGCCCGTTCCAGTCGAGACGCTCGAATCTCCTCTGCTTCGCGCCGCCTGTTAGCGCCGCCGCCAAGACCTTGCCTCGCCGGATCCGCCTCCCACTGCCGGGAATCGGTTCCCCTCGTTCTTGCCCCGCCTCCGGTGGTCGTCCCGACGTCTGCCATCGCCGGAAACACCAGCGCCACCACCACCCGCCTTCCTGGAACGCACACAGCCCCAAGCCCGGCGCTTGCTCGTGCCCGTTGACTCGGTCGTCCCGCGCCTTGGGCCAGATTAGCGCCAAGACCCAGCGAGACCCAGCGCCTCCCCAAGGCCCAGCCTCCTCTCCACCAACGGGCCATCGCCCATGGGTGAGTAGCCCAGCCCCTCTGCTCTGTTGGGCCAGCCAGTTTCAGCCCGCATACGTTTTTTTTCAGATCTGTGATTTTAGCTTTATCCAGCGATTTACAGTTTTACAGAAAAACCCTCATGCTTCATACATTTAATAACTCACAAATTATGCATCATATGTAAATGATTCAAACATGTAAAATGCTTAGAATTTTGGGTAGATTAATAATTTGCTACTTTCATCCATGTTTAATATGTTTAACTTGCTGTTTGTTTAAATTTGCTCTAATGCCATGCTAAAATGATTTATTTCATAACTAAATAACCGTAGCTCCATTTTAAATAAACTTTATATGTAAATGGGGTGGAAAAATGCCTAGTTTAACATGGTGCACTTTATTTTGCTGTCTAACAACTTTAAAATATATTTTAGGGCAGAACAGTACCAATTTCATATTATGCATATGAGGATTTTCCGGAATTGTTGTTTGTTCTTCCGGCCTCATTTAAACTTGCCTAAATAGTTAGTTTACTTTTGTTACACCCCTTGCCATGTTTAACAACATTTAACATTGTTGTGTACCTAAACGGGAGTGAACTAAATAACTCGATGTGGTGTTTTGTCCATATGCAACTCGTTGCATATTGAGCTCCACTTAACTTGTAGTATTGTTTGTTGCACTTTGCCATGCCATGCCTCATTAAACCGAACATGCATCATACTTGTTTGTGCATCATGCCATAGTTATGCTTGTGTGTTTACCATGTTGTTTGTTTCTTTTCGGTGTTGCTTCTTAGTCCCGGTAATGTTGCGATTGTGAGGATTCGTTCGACTACGCCCGTTCGTCTTCTTCATGGACTCGTTCTTCTTCCTAGCGGGATTTCAGGCAAGATGACCGCTACCCTGGATCTCACTACTATCATTGCTATGCTAGTTGCTTCGTTCTATCGCTATGCTGCGTTACCTATCATTTGCTCTTCAAGCCTCCCAAATTGCCATGAACCTCTAACCTTTGACACCCTTCCTAGCAAACCGTTGTTTGGCTATGTTACCGCTTTGCTCAGCCCCTCTTATAGCGTTGCTAGTTGCAGGTGAAGTTGAAGATTGCTCCATGGTGGACAGGATTATGTTGGGATATCACAATATCTCTTATATTTTTAATGCATCTATATATTTGGTAAAGGGTGGAAGGCTCGGCCTTATGCCTGGTGTTTTGTTCCACTCTTGCCGCCCTAGTTTTCGTCATACCGGTGTTATCTTCCCAGATTTTGCGTTCCTTACGCGGTCGGGTGATTTATGGGACCCCCCTGACAGTTCGCTTTGAATAAAACTTGTCCAGCAAGGCCCAACCTTGGTTTTACCATTTGCCTCAACACCACCTATCCCTTTCCCTTGGGTCGGCCAACCCGAGGGTCATCTTTATTTTAGCCCCGGGCGATGCTTGTCTAAGTCTTTGGTCCAAACCGAAGCGATGTCCGGCGCCCCCTGGGCAACCAGGCTCTATGCCAACCCGACGTCTGGCTCATCCAGTGTGCCCTGAGAACGAGATATGTGTAGCTCCTATCGGGATTTGTCGGCACAGCGGGAGGCTTTGCTCGTCTTGTTTTACCATTGTCGAAATGTCTTGTAAATCGGGATTCCGAGACTGATCGGGTCTTCCTGGGAGAAGGTCTATTCCTTCGTTGATCGCGAGAGCTTGTCATGGGCTAAGTTGGGACACCCCTGCAGGGTCTAAACTTTCGAGAGCCGTGCCCGCGGCTATGTGGCAGATGGGAATTTGTTAATGTCCGGTTGTAGATAACTTGACACCAGATCCGAATTAAAACGCATCAACCGCGTGTGTAGCCGTGATGGTCTCTTCTCGGCGGAGTCCGGGAAGTGAACACGGCTTCTGTGTTATGTTTGACGTAAGTAGGTGTTTAGGATCACCTCTTGATCATTGCTAGCTTCACGACCATTCCGCTTGTTTCTCTTCTCGCTCTCATTTGCGTATGTTAGCCACCATATCATGCTTAGTCGCTGCTGCAACCTCACCACTTTACCCCTTCCTTTCCCATTAAGCTTTGCTAGTCTTGATACCCATCGTAATGGGATTGCTGAGTCCTCATGACTCACCAGATATTTCCAAAACCAGTTTGCAGGTGCCGATGAAACCGTGCGGGTGACGCATCCGAGCTCAAGGAGGAGCTTGATGAAGATCTTGCCCTTTGTGTTGTTTCGTTCTAGTTGATCACTAGTGGAGCCCAGTTGGGGTCGATCGGGGACCTTTGTCGCATTTGGGGTTCTTCTTTTATTTTGGTTCCGTAGTCGGACCTTGATTGTATCTGGATGATGTAATGCATTATTCATGTAATTGTGTGAAGTGGCGATTGTAAGCCAACTATGTATCTCTTTCCCTTATGTATTACATGGGTTGTGTGAATATTACCTCACTTGCGACATTGCTTTCAATGCGGTTATGCCTCTAAGTCGTGCTTCGACACGTGGGAGATATAGCCGCATCGAGGGCGTTACAGTCGGTCCGGGCCGCTTCATCCAATAATACCGCCAAACCAAAGTATGACATGCTGGTAAGCAGTATGACTTATATCGCCCACAACTCACTTGTGTTCTACTCGTGCATATAACATCAAACCATAAAACGTAGGCTCGGATGCCACTGTTGGGGAACGTAGTAATTTCAAAAATTTCCTACACACACGCAAGATCATGGTGATGGCATAGCAACGAGAGGGGAGAGTATTGTCCACGTACCCTCGTAGACCATAAGCGGAAGCGTTATGACAACGCGGTGGATGTAGTCGTACGTCTTCACGATCCGACCGATCCAAGCACCGAATATACGGCACCTCCGAGTTCAGCACATGTTCAGCTCGATGATGATCCCCGGACTCCGATCCTGCAAAGCTTCGGGGATGAGTTCCGTCAGCATGACGGCGTGGTGATGATGATGATGCTCTACCGGCGCAGGGCTTCACCTAAACTCTGCGACGATATGACCGAGGTGGAATATGGTGGAGGGGGGCACCGCACACGGCTAAGAAACGATCCGTAGATCAACTTGTGTGTCATGGGGTGCCCCCTGCCCCTGTATATAAAGGAGCAAGGGGAGGAGGGCCGGCCAAGGAGGAGGAGGCGCGCTCAAGGGGGGCAATCCTACTCCAAGTAGGATTCCCCCCTCTTTCCAAGTCCTACTAGGAGAAGGGAAGGAAGAGGAGGGGAGGGAGAAGGAAGGAGAGGGAGGAGAAGAAGGAAAGGGGGCCCGGCCCCCTAGTCCAATTCGGTTTGGGCTAGGGGGGCCGCGCGCCCTACCTCCTCTCTTCCACCACTTGGCCCATGAGGCCCATTGCTTCTTCCTCGAATTCCCGTAACTCCCCTGTACCCCCGAAAATACCCGAATCACTCAGAACCTTTCCGAAGTCCGAATATAGTCGTCCAATATATCGATCTTTACGTCTCGAGCATTTTGAGACTCCTCGTCATGTCCCCGATCTCATCCGGGACTCCGAACAACTTTTGGTACATCAAAATACATAAACTCATAAAGAAACTGTCATCGTAACTTTAAGCGTGCGGACCCTACGGTTAGAGAACAATGTAGACATGACCGAGACACGTCTCCGGTCAATAACCAATAGCGGGACCTAGATGCCCATATTGGTTCCTACATATTCTACGAAGATCTTTATCGGTCGACCGCATAACAACATCGTTGTTCCTTTGTCATCGGTATGTTACTTGCCCGAGATTCGATCGTCGGTATCCAATACCTAGTTCAATCTCGTTACCGGCAAGTCTCTTAACTCGTTCCGTAATACATCATCTCGCAACTAACTCATTAGTTGCATTGCTTGCAAGGCTTATGTGATGTGCATTACCGAGAGGGCCCAGAGATACCTCTCCGACATTCGGGTGACAAATCCTAATCTCAAATCGCCAACCCAACAAGTACCTTCGGAGACACCTATAGAGCACCTTTATAATCACCCGATTACGTTGTGACGTTTGGTAGCACACAAAGTGTTCCTCCGGTAAAAGGGAGTTGCATAATCTCATAGTCATAGGAACATGTATAAGTCATGAAGAAAGCAATAGCAACATACTAAACGATCGGGTGCTAAGCTAACTGAATGGGTCATGTCAATCACATCATTCTCCGATGATGTGATCCGTTAATCAAATGACAACTCATGTCTATGGCTAGGAAACATAACCATCTTTGATTAACGAGCTAGTCAAGTAGAGGCATACTAGTGACACTCTGTTTGTCTATGTATTCACACATGTATCATGTTTCTGATTAATACAATTCTAGCATGAATAATAAACAATTATCATGAAATAAGGAAATAAATAATAACTTTATTATTGCCTCTAGGGCATATTTCCTTCATACCCTTGGTCATTTACTCCGGCAACACACAAGGTATATATGTCATGAGGCATGGAAATGTGGCAATCATGGGTGAAAGCAATATCGCGAACATGCGTGCAGATGGTGCAAGCAACACATGAAGTATGATCCACAATATCCATGCTCAAGAAGGATGTCACCTTGAAAACGTGTCCTTGTGCATTCTTCACAATGCCGAAGTGGTAGGGAATGTGGTGTAGAAGCGAGTTTTGGTAGAATGTATGAGGCTCACTCTCAAGAGCTCGAATGGTCAACTCACGTGAAGTGGAAGTCGACACGAAGTCCAAGTATCCTACACATGCACAAAACAAAAAAACAAAGACCGTATGCACATGGTAGATAAACACATCATCCATCATGATGGTTCTCTTCTCCTGCACATAGCCGTTAGAAGCAGAAGTGCATGAATAATATGATGCAACAATCTTTGTGTTCATGGCATGATGCATATGGTGCAAAGAAGGAAGACAAGCATGCTTCACAAGGAATATGTCCAAATCTCCAAATATATGTGAGAATGTTATGGGGGCAATCTCATTAGCAAGACTAGAATCATTGTTGCACTCCAAATCATCTAGCATGAGAGAGGCAACATATGGAGATATGTGATAAGAAGCACTATGAATCATGTTCAAAGCATGTAGATGGTTGTCATCAACCGCATGAAATGAGCAAGTATGAATCATGCATGATGCAACATAAGCAAGCGTATCAATCATGTCATGCAAACTAGTGGAGCGAAGATGCAACACACTAGAGAAAATTATGGCAATCATGTCATGTGAGGAATTAATAGGCATAGGTAATGCACATGACATATCTCAAGCACGAAAATGAAGCAAGATCATAAGCATTGGGCACAAAGTAAACATGGCAATAGCAAGTGATATCTCCACCAAGCCTGCAAATACACATAAAAGTACTAGAATCAATCATCATGTGTAAAGCAAATCATGGGGCGCAAATGCATGGGAAAGGCATAGGAATGGACATATCATGCAAAGTGAACATGGCAATACAGGCAAAGGATATATAATGGACAATAACCCATAGCTAAGTGAGGGTCATGTAGAAGAAATGCGCGAAGTCTTTGCGCAAAGAGAGCGGTGGGAAAAACAATTCACGGGATCCCAAGTGATCATTGCTCTCAAGAGCTCGTTTTGTCAACTCATGGGATTGTGAGGTTGACAAGTATTCATGGTTACCTACACAAAAGAGACATAAACCAAATAAATTGTGTGCATGGTAAATGTATACATTGTCCATCATGATGTGTATGTGCACGTGTGAGTTAGCACAAGGTAAGCATCGCTCATGGAAATTTGATGCATGGTATAAGAATATGTCATCCATCATGAAAGAATAGTTATTATGTATGACACGATGGGGACACAAATTGAGCATACAAATATATGGTACATCAATATCATGTTTATGCATGGGGAGCATATGGTGCACACAATTATTGGGATCATGCAAAGGATGGGATGGATCAAAATCTCCTAACATGTATGAGGAAACTATGGGGGTCTCCTCATGAACAACATCGAAAACATCATATGAAGAAAATGGAAAACATCCAAAAGAATGCATATCTAAAGCTAGGTGGGCATGGCATGGCATATGAGATAAATGATGCAAAGAAAGCATATCAATATCATCATAAGAAAAACAAATGCCAATAACCATGGGCTTTTCATCTATGCCATATGTGCAAATTGGGTTTATTTTAATGGCATATGCATAGTCACTATGAAGAGATTGCAAATAAGACATATGGTTGATCTCATGCATAGCATATGACAAGTCAAGCGGATTATCAAACATGATGTGACCAAGGGAATTGTCACAAGAAATCATATTTAACATGGCATCACAACTAATAGACTCCACATGAGAATCATCATACTCATCATAAATGGGCAAGAAATCATCACATGAGGAAGTCGCACTATCATGAATCATGGAAATAGGTGGACCAACATCATGCAAGAAATCAATGTCAAGAATGTCCACTAGTGGGACTAGAGCATCACCTTCACCTTTGTTACCTTTGTCATTCCACTCATGTGGTGTAGGTGAGGTGGGAAAGACCAAATGGTGGTCACCTTCATCTTGATGGAACCATGTGGGGGGTGCATCATATTCCACCACGGCCATCATCTTGTCCAAAGGGAGGACGAAGTTGTCGAGGATTACCGCGCCATCATATATGGAACCTAGCACCAAATGAGAAGACACAATAGAGGTAGAGGTCAAGTTGTTAGAATGCAAATGGCCTCACAAGACCTATCAACTATCACCCTCTCTCTATGTGGTGGTTCACTCACTCCCTCAAAGTAGGTGCACTCAATCTCACGTATGGTGGAGTCACTCATCTCACTCAAGTGGTGGGGGTTGTGGCTCTCCTCACATGGGAATTGGGGCAACACATCATATATGGGGCTAGTGGTGAAGTCACTATCACTCTCAATATGGTTGCAAACGTCACTCAAGTCATCATACGCCGCCGTGGTCAAAGGGAGAATCCCATGCTCAACCATCTCGTCACCGTCGCCGTGGATGAATGCCGAAGATGGAACATCATCACTCTCCTCCATCACCGAAGGGAAAATCCCATGCTCGATCATCTTGTCATCATCGCCGTGGATGAAGGCCGAAGATGGCACATCATCACTCTCGCCTCCTAAGATGGAAGCATCATCCTTGCTCTCCACCTTGTCGTTCGCCTCCAAAGCTTGGTCCTTGAGGGTCTCCGTAGTCGTACTCGTCGCTGCATCGTCTTGAAAAAGAGTCAAGGTAGACTCGGCATCATCAATGCCACAAAGAGGGATGGCGGTGAAGTCGAACTTGGGAGCATCATCTTGGAGCTCGTCGGGCTTGGACATCGTGGTGGTACTAGCCTCATGCTTATCGTAGAGCTTGGTCGCCGCGAAGTGTGCTTGGGGTGGAGAAGCCTTGGCCTTCATGAGTTCTTGGTCCTCCTTGAGAGGACCAATGTAGTAGTCATTGAGGGACTTGTAATTCTCGAGGAAGATAGTCTTGGAGATGTCGTTGTTCAATCCCATCATGAAGTGGAACTTCATAGAAATGGGGTCGTCCACGCCGGCTCATCGCAAGGCATTCTTCGTCTCCTTGAAGTACGCGTCAATGGACATGGATCCTTGGATGGTGTTCTCCAATTAGCGTTGAAGTTGTTCCATGTAGGTTGGAGGCACGAACTCTCGCCGCATAGCTCTCTTCGTCTTGGGCCAACTCATGTTGTAGTTTTCCAAAGGTGTGTGAAGCCACCATGCCAATGCGTAGTCATGGAAGTTTCTTGTGGCGCACTTCATTTGATCTTCGAGGACGAACTTGTTGTAGCTTGAGGTAGTCGTCCATCAAGCGCTCCCACTCAATATACTCCTCGGGTTCTTGGGTCCCATAGAAAGGAATCTCGTGGTCGGTGTCGAGGTCGTATTAGCTCGTGGTAGTCACGGACTTGAGCTTGGGCAGCTTCTATTGAGCGTAGTCTTGGGGTGCTTGTTGGCGAAGATGTCGTATGTCCATAGGCGAAGATGCTTTGAAGTTGTTTGGCGAAGATGCCAAGGGAGATGGTGAAGTCGTTGAGCGGTTGTTAGTGTTGAGCTCTTGACCTTCACGTTCTTGGTGGTGATCGTGTCGATGCCGATGTGATCTTGCCGGAGATGGTAGCTCGGAAGCATGTGGTCTTGAGCGTCTTCTCGAAGGTGAGGAAGATCGCTTGTAGGACTTGATGAGGGCCTTGATCTCCTCCATTTGAGCTTGCATCTTGCTGTCGGTGGAGTTTTTCGTGACATCGAACTCGTCGTTGTTGTTGTAGACCTAAGATGAAATGCCTTGCCTATCCATCACAAGACTTGAGCAAAGGTGAGTAGGAAATTAGATAAACAATACCAAGTTACCATTTCCCAATGTTGAGGATGTATCCCGTTTCACTCAATGTGAAATGAACGAATGGTGGAATTGGTACCAGACTTGTTCACTCACACCTATCAAGTAAAGATTATGGTGGAGCTCGGTGAGGATAGTGTCACAAAAAATTGATGTAAAATGTTAGCGAGAGTCAATAATGTTGAAAGAGATTCACAAACTCGCAAGTTAAACAAGTAGACCAATAGCAATGAATGGCACACGGAAACACACACACGGATATATAAAGGGGGTCGTGCAACCAAGGAATGAGCACAAAATGTGGAATCCACGGAAAACGCTCGTGTTGCACAACTCAAGAGAGACACTAGTACGATTTCTTAATAGGCAGATACGGCACTTGTGCACAACCTATAAGATGCAAAATGGATAAACTTTCTATTCCAAATATGCTATGTATGTATGGTTCTCGGTGTTTCTCTCACGATGATCCAAGATGATCGGATATGACAATCTTATGTGCAATGTGGTATGATGCTATGGCACTTGCTTACAAGCTTTTTTTGCTCTCTTTTTCTTTGCTTAAAAGCTTATTCTTTTTTTTGTATGGTCACTTTGCACAATGCACAAACCAAGATAACAATAATGTATATGTGGGAACAAGCTTGTGACACAAGATATGATATGATAGCAAGATGATACCAATATGATATGGTATGTATGCGACGGGAGGTGTAGATCACTAATGTGCACAAGTAACATTGCCGACAATACTCAATGGCTAGTCTCGATAGGCAAGTAACACAAAATGGGCTAGGGGTTACCAATGCAATTGCAAGGGGAATATACAATGGAGCCGTCGAGGTTACCGTCCTTAGCGATGATGAGAGGCGGTGTTGTCGATGTCAAACCGTTCCTAGTTAGCCAAAACACCATAGGAAACAGAAAAACAGTAAACTCAAAATCTCCAAAGGCAAAAGTCAAATGGTGGTAGCGGAAAATGGTGGTGGTGTTGCACTAGGCAATTCGGAAGTGGAATGATGGGCTATACATGTGTCGGAGTTGAAGTTGCTGTCCCTAAGTAGCCGAACTCCTTAGGAGACACAAGCCACAACTCAAACAAGCTCAAACAAAATAGGGTTAAGTTGGGGGTGGCGGAAGTGTATGGTGGGCAAGGTTATGCGGAAGTGGTGGTGGTGGTTTATGAAGAAGCAACCGTCCTAAGTAGCCGAAACACCTTAGGCGACTCTAATCGCTACTCAAGCAACCACTAATGCTATGGGGATGAAAATGGGTTAGGTTGCGGAAGGATATGGTGGTTATGCGGATGATATGGTGGAGGGCCTAGGCAAACTTGCCAAATTTCGGAAAATTTGATGGATCCAAATGGTGTTGACACATATCTAGATGGATGGGGGTGTCAATAGCTTCTCAACGAGCTAAAGAACGCGAAAATCGGACTCCGGATGTGAAAGTTATGGTCAAAACAGTGAAACTCGGAAGGCTGAAGCGGGGTGGGGAGGTAGTACCGCTTGAGAGGGCGGTAGTACCGCTTGTGGTGCTCAGTGATAGTACAACTTGGAAGGGCGCTAGTACCGCTCGTGTCGGGAAAATTTGCAGATCGGGCTCCGAGCGAATTTGCGGCGGAAATGGATGATTTCGGGGGCCAAATTGGATGGATTACGTGGATGGAAAGAGGTGAAACTTGGGGAGATGCTAGATCCACTTGAAACCAAGCAAATCCATGGATCAAAATCAACAAAACATCATCAAACCAACAAATCACAAAAAAATTTGGGGGCTATATTTGGTGGGGATTTTCGGATTTAGGACGAAATCAAGCAAAAGAAGGCTAGAGAACGGTAGGAGGGACTCCAAATACATGATAAACGTGGCTCATGATACCATATGATACGGGGCTAACCCGGTGTAGGCCAATCTTTCACGATTGGAGTGGGATCCCTTGAAGAACACGAAGAACACAGGGAAGAATGGGGAGAAATCACAAGGGAAAACAGTCAAGAACAAGCCCAATCACACATCCACTAGACAATCAAACACACAAGACCCACAAGGTACATGAACAAAAAAGGGAAAGATAAAAGGTAAGGTTGGTCTCCAAGAGGAGATCTTGATGGTATCCTAGATGGATCTTCCCGCGAGGGGGGTCTTGAATCCAAGATGGATCTTCTCCTAAGAGGCCATAGTCTCTCACGAGGAGTAGATCCGTATGGATGTGCAAAGCTCTATCTCAAATGAGCTAAACATATGCTACCCTAGAAAGGATATGGAGGTGGTCTATTTATAGTCTAAGCCTCGAGGGGGTAAGTGGGAGAGGGATACAAGGCCAAAGGTCCGTGGCTGCGCATAGGCAGGGCGGTAGTACCAGACTCACAGGCGGTAGTACCGCTTGAGCGGTAGTATCGCTTGGAGGGGAGGTAGTACCGGACTTATACCGCTCGATCACTGGAGTTTGTTGGGTTGAGAGGTAGTAGGGCGGATGTTGGGCGGTAGTGCTGCTTGGGTGGCTTTAGCGGTAGTACCGCTTGGTGTGGGCGGTAGTATCGCCCGTTCTGGAATGTCTTCTTCCTTCTTCGCTTCCACGCTTCCCTCACGGATGGTGTAAGCGTTCCTTGGCGCTTTCACTCCTCCTCGTCGTCCGTGAAGCTCCAGCAATACCTGTGCATGCGCAAGAATGGAGTGTCAAGTAGTATACCGTCCTCGAAGGGGTCAAGTGAACACGTGTAAAGGAGAAGATTCACCTTTATGTATGAGAAGTAGAGGCCGCACCTGTCACTTGCCAAACAAACTCTTGACATGGTGATGTCCGTAGGATGCTCCGCATCATTGTTTTTCGTTGAAAGTCGATCAGCTTCACCAGCCAATGCAACCATGAGACACAACCATGAACATCGATAGGTCACCATGGTGATGCATCATCCACTTGGCATCAAGTTTGGGTGAGGCACCAATGAAGTTCGACAAATCCTCAGTATGGTATGTTTCTTCTTGGTAATCAATCTTGAGGAAGGATGAACAACATGGCAGAGGACAATGACATGGAACAACAATGGCCATCCAATTTTGTGTAGTTCCACTAAAATTGAGCAAGACATGCCTGGGTATGGAGATACGCATCGCTGTTTGCAAAAATATAAAAAGGTATATAGTGTTGTTACTTTGTTTTGGCAGTGGTACAAGATTAACAGCGACATCTCAATTGTCAATAAGAATTAATGAAAAGTACACCAACAAACAGAAGCATCAGGATTATCTTGATGGTAACTAAACCAGGATACTTGAGAAAAAAAGCAAGACAGAAGCATTTATCGACGCCTCTGGATTGATATCAACATTACATAAAAGGGACGTCACTTTAACATGGGCATTGCCTCATTTAACCAGTGATAGTATTAGATTAGCAGCAGCAATAGGAGCATATGGACAATGACCGCACAACCACCATGTACTTTTTATCGAAAAAACATGTATACCTCCACCGAGGCATAAACGAGGACAACTTTTCGAGTGGCATTTCATCTATAATAGTAAAAAAATAGGTGATTTTGGACCCACCAACGAACCCTAGCTATTGTACATGGGGATCTGGGAGTAGTGGCATAGAAGAGAACCCGCATGCAGCGACCTGCGGAGCTGGACCAGTACAATGAAGCATGAAATCTAAAAGAAGTTATACCTTAGGTGGGCGAGATGTCTCTTAGGCGGGTGGGCGAGATCTGCCCACGTGACGGTAGTGAACAAGGGCGCGGAGGACCTTTGTCCGCGCCAGCGCCGGCTCAGAGAGGACGGTGCGCATCGGCTTCCTCCATCGCCGCCGGCGACAACGTCAGCGCTGCACCTCCTCAGCTCCCGCAGCGGACGGGATTCGGCCGGATCTGTGACCACCGGTGTGGAGAGAGATAGAGTGGACACTTCATCTTGTTTAGATATGGAGAGGGTGAGAGAGCGAGACGCGAGAAACCCTATCAAACAAGAGGCTATATATACAATGTAGTAAAAAAATCTCCATAGCAGTGGTTTTAAATATAATATGCACATTCCAGGAAAAAAGAAACGGAAACTGGCGGACAAATCTTTTTTTAACGTACCAAGAAAGAAAACTCGATCAAAACACGCCCCTGCTTCCAGGTCACAGTTCATATCGCTCATGTGTGGTCCCTGACTCTCAATTATTAAGTGAACAAATTAACTGGTCAAAATTATTACGCACGTATGCCTCTTCGTGTACAAATGCGCTCCATCAGGTACTCGCGGTTATCTTGGAGGCAGAGTGAGTGTGTGTACATTTCTTCTTGTAAGTCGTACTCCATTTATGTCACTTCATATTGTTTCCCACTCCTATCATATTCCTATCCTAGGAACAAAATGAGGCAGTACTAAGTTTTTGTGTGTGTAGGGAGAACGAGACATCGATGTTGTGTACGAGTAGTCGCGAGAGTCATCGCACACACACACATGGACATAGTCATGCATATCCATGTTTACACAAAATTCCATCTCCATCTCCATCTCGAATCATATTTGTCCAACTGGCACGTTATTTAGGTTATTAATTATAAACACAACAATATTTACGTACATCATCTCTTTTTGCGGGCGTCCGGACCGCTGCCACGCCCGCTCCTGACCGCTCTGGACAATCCGAACCCTCTTCATCACCCACACGTGCTTCCCTCCCGAAATGGTCAGTGCTGCATTCATGCCCGACCAGAGCGGACACAACCTCTCACTGGCGTCGGCACTGAAGCGGCGCGCCGGCCAAGCGAGCGCCGCCTACGCCACTTCCCGGTGCACGCGACTGCTCAAACGTTGCCACGGCCGGCCACAACATGCATGTAAAAAGTTCTTGGGAGTCCATGCTATAGCTAGCTGTCCTCCCCCTCCTCATCAATCTCTTCCAGTAGTGCTAGTACTCCATGGCACGATCCATCGACAAGAAGGAGGGAAAGTTATCGTACACTCAGTTTGTGGTGAGTGGCATGCCGAGCGACTGTGTGGGGTGGAGCCGTGGAGGAGGGTGAGATACGAACACAATAGATGTGATTTAAACATTGGTTTTGCTCGATGGCACGATCCAATGAAATGAAATGTTGGTTTCCAAAAAAATACTGTACTGCATGAGAGACATAGAGTGATGGTTTGCTTCTTCCGTCCAATAACTATACCGGGTCTATGTGTTTTGGCGGCTCATTGGTCACTATTACTGCAGCGGTAGAGCATTGTAGAGCGCATGCACTCTTATTTATTTATTCTATGATAAAACTAACTTCCTCCACTGTTACACCAGAGGAGTACGAAACACGACAGCCCAGTGACTACATGGTTCGCCTCCCACTATCACCATATTCCTTGGACATCTTGCGACACCTCGGGTCATTTTTTCTTTGCGTAGTAGTACATTTTACCACATGAACCACTATACACTCTCACATACCTCCGCCCCCTATGTAATTTACGCATGAGACTAGTATATGATACTCCCCACTATGAGTAGCCTTATATGCATACAAAAAAGGACAGAAGGGAGTACGAAGCTTTATGATTTTGTTTCATGCATGTATCCTGACTCCAAGGTTGTCCCGTAACAACGTTCCATCAAATACAAAGGAAAACTAACACGCCTGCTGATGCATCTCAATGATTCATAGATCATGGCCAATATTAACTTCACAACTAAAGACAAAAGTTGTGAGAGTGTGTACAAAAAAACTACTCATGGGGTCTACACCATAAACCCTATACCCTAAACAGGATTTAATTTCCTGGCTAGGTAGAACTTGTCGAAGGAAAGAAGCCTGGCACCCTCAAATCATATGATGCTTTTGTGCAGTTGCACTAAAAAACAACTGAGCATCCCTGTTGGCAAAGATATTGAAGAAGTGCGATTAGAATAATAGTAGTGGCACTAGTTCATGAGACATAAACTCATCAAAAATAGAAGCTGGTAGAAGTAGAGAAAGATCGACATCGAGATGGAGCTACGTGGGGAGCTGCGACAGTCGAGCAAGATGGCTCCAAAAGGAAGTTGTACCTGGGACATCGGGGTGTAGCTATAAGGGCGGTTGGGAGGCGGCATCAGCCCATACCGCGGGGACCCCCGATCGGGATGCACCAACAGCGGGTTTTCTCCCTCACCGCTCTCGACCGCGTTTACGCAGAACATTGTCCCCTTCCCACAGCGGCGGGATCAGGCTGGATCTGTGACCAGCGGTGTGGCCACCGCCGTTCTATGCTTGTGAGAAGAGCAACCCAAGCAAACAGGCTTGTACCTTAGGCTCCTGCTAGTGTTTATATAGTGGAGCGGTTTTCTTTTTCTCTCCATATCAACCATTTTATATTGCGTACATGTCATTGAAGAGTGAAATGATGGTTGCTTCATCCGACTAACTTACTGTGTGATTTGACTGCTCCTGAGTGGCCCCTACATGTATGACCGTTCGTGAGTCTCACTCATACTTATCTCTATTTTCCTGCATGACACGAAGACAGGATGCACAAAGAGGAATTTTGTTACTACACGTTGTTACGTAGTACTACTAGTACCTACTCCCTCCTTCTGGTTCAGTACTAGTAATCCCTCCGTCCTGGCTTATTTGTCCTCTTTGTACTCAATTCATGGGCTCGTTTCCCTCTAGAAATTGTCTTTACCAATGTATTAATATCGAGAACGCATCCATGAACAACGAATGAATAAACCTTGCATGCAACATTTTGACAAAGCATTGACTTATGCACATGTGAATGTGAGGGACTACAACCTCGTGCATGCATGCAACAGTCACACGTACACATGGACGCAAAAATGCGTGTGACGCCCTAATGTATGCATGTCCGAGAACATGACGCAACACACACGATCACGCCCAAGTGCTCAACCTACATGTGCATGCACACACATACTTAGGCAGGATGAGCTAGTGCCCGTATACACACTGGAAAATGTATATATTTACCGCAATGAGCGTATTATGAAGTACACTGACCGTGTTTTTACAAATATACAGTGACAGGCGGTGTTATCTCGTTTCAACTTAAGCCATATTAAACGGAAAGGACGCAGTATGGACTAGCATTACTTTGTTATGTCCCGTCAACTTGGCGAACGAGGAGAAGCTTGCAGGACGGGAGAAACTTGCACGTGGTGGCTCGCAGGACAAATGCAAGCTCTCCCTCGCTCAGACAGTGGACATGCAACAGTTAATTTCGTGTCAGATTGCCAGAAGCATACACTGTACTAGTACCACTATTATTCGACTTCTCGAAGAGGCGAACATCCAAGCGCAAAGTTTACTACTCCGAGTACTAGTATTACATACTACTACCAGTACTACTATACATGTATGTACTACTAGGAACCACATGGTGGAGTGTTCGTACTCTTATTTTATTTTCATCTGTGATAAAGTAATCTTCAACACATTTGGTTCTCTTCGAGGGTTCTCCCATGTGATAATGGAAGTTGATTGCATGGAACACTTGCCACAATTCTCGCTTAATTGTGGCTCCTATCCTATTAGAAATAGGAGCTCTCAGTAATATTTTCTTTTTCTGATATTCAGCATGTAAACAGGTCAGCAAACCTTGCGGCACATCTTTCTGCGAACCGTGCTTGCTGCACTTTGAATGTGACCAAGAGATGGATTGATGAAACACCTAGCTTCCTTCTTATTTTTTGCGGGGTACCTCGCTTCCTAGTGACCAGTCTCTTGGCTGATCGTCCTAAGAATGCTTATATATGAATAAAGATCTCTCATTTACCCACAAAAAATATTAAGCCATATTAACTAGAAAGGAGGGAGTATGGACTAGCACTACTTTTTGGTGTGTCCCGTCAACTCGCAGAACGAGGACAAGCTTACAGGACAAGGTGAAGCTCGCATACGCCCTCTCCATCTACCTCAAGCCCGGTGGTTCGCAGGATGAGGAGAAGCTTTTGAGTAATGCAACCTACCCTCTCCCAAGTGGTGTACGTGCAGTAGTTCATTCGGTGTCATATTTCTAGAGGCATACACTATAGTACCATCATTGTTTGACTTCTCGAAGAGGCGAAGAGCCAAGCGCAAGGTTTAGTAGTACGAGTAGTACTACTACATTACAGGTACTAGGAACTGCATGGTGGAGCATTTGTACTCTTATTTTAGTTTTAATCTCTGATAAAGTACACATTTATTCGGGAGAAGCGCGCAAAATGGCAGCCCACTAGTACTATTAAAAGGATCGAACATGTAATGATGATATCAATTAACCATGCCTGAATATATCTTTGCCTCCGTGCGAGCCCATCCGTGTGTTCTCGCTCCTCGTCTCTCTCAAGGAATGGTTGTTGGCCAGTTTGCCGTCAGTTGTGATCGGTTTGCTCACACTCTAGTCCCACATGTCAGTGATATGCCGAGAGGAAGTGCGTTGACCGACTGGCCATACGCATACTTGGTTTTGCGCCTCCATACTACTCCCTCCGTTTACAGGGCGCGCTTCATTCTCATGCATTTCTCTCCACTAGTAAATGTGTACGTGCAATGCATGTTGATATTAGGTAACTTATTAACTACACGTAAATATTAGGTAGGATATTATTTGCGTATTAATTATGTAATTACCTTTGACATTAATATTTGGTATGATACTAACTGCAAACTAAACATGTTGAGTGCTCACCACTGGAGCAGTCTGAGTCGTTGGATTGACCTGATTTGACGGCCGTGATTTCTTGGATCTACCGCTTTGGGTCTTTTTATATTGGTATAGATATAGATATAGATATAGATGCATTTCCACCACCAGAGAGATTTTAGACACGTTTGGTTTAGTGCTCAATTAGGTAGGGCGTGGTAACCACAATCAAGTCCACAATTTTCACTCGATATAGGTGTGTACATGGAGTAGAGTAAGTGCATGCATGTGTGTACCCGGGGAGGAAGAATTGCATGCATGTGTGTATGCATTATTTCCTCTAGTAATAGTCGCCATGCTATTACTACCAATGCTATTTTTCAGGTCGATCGGTAGTCGCCTTGATCACACAAATTGTTTAAGCGCACTCTATAAACAGTGACGGAGGGAGTAGTATGAGCGGATTCAAAGAAGAGCATATTGATGGTTGCTTCTTTTGAGAAACTTACAGTTGGAAAGGTGGGGCTTATGATTTGACTACTCATTACTATTATTAGTGCGGCGCAACGACCGGGCTGAGTCTCCCATGTGGTTGTGCACTACTCCCTCCGTTCTTGAATATTTGTCTTTCTAGAGATTTCAACAAGTGAATACATATGAAGCAAAATGAGTGAATCTACACTCTAAAATATGTATGTATACATCTGTATGTGGTAGTCCATTGGAAATCTCTAAAAAGACAAATATTTAGGAATGGAGGGAGTATAATTTGGTGCATGGCACATGAACCCGGATGCCGAAGAGGCTTCTGGCAATGCTATCAAGCTTCCAACATTTATTTACATAATTGACATACTACACAAATAATTTTCTAGCGACATAAAATTGTACAATGCTCTGAGCTTTCAGCTTTTGTTTCGTGTGTCTTGCCATCCATGCTCTTTAAGAAAAAAATAAAAAACTAACTTCCTTGCTAATGCATCTCACTGATTAGTAGATCAGAGCTAATATTTACATCACAACTAAAGACAAAGTTGTGAGAAGGTGTTAAATTAAAATTTATCCATGCTTTCATTCGCAGCAACTTCCTCCCCCCCCCCCTCAGCTCTATCTAAATCAACAAGGAATTTTGGGGAAAAAAGTAACTGTCAGGAGCATGCAACATTTCGATTATTTTGTGCAGTTCCACAAAATAGAGCTGAGCGTCCCTGTTCCAAGGATATTAAGTGTGATTACAATAATAGAGGACTATTGATGAAATAATATAAACACACAAATAGAAGCCGGTCACCTTTGCAGTCTCTCTTAAGACTAACTAGTTGGAGAACATTAAGCAAATAGTTGGAGAAGATTAGGCTCAGAGTTGGATGAGGAGGATAGTGCAAAACCAATATCCCTTTGTGCAATCGCACTAAAATGTAGAGACATTGCCCGCGTGACATTTCAGTAGAACTACACAAAAAACTCTTAAGAAAAAAGTGATTTGTGCAGTTCACCAAAAGGTCGCAATAGCAACAAGGTGAAATGATAGCCCTGTTTGCAAAAAAAGAGGTAGAAAGGAAACAATTACTGGCCAATAACAGTTGATGACACATACGACGACAAAAAAGAAGCATATTCCTTGTCCTAAGGGAAGATAACAACATGGTTGTGTTTATCTAAAATGGCTTGAGGATGAGATTGCAATACGGAAAGTACGTCGGATGAGCTACGTTTTGGGCAAAGAACTAGGGAAGATCCATGTGTAAGATTTTCCACATGCAACGATGTGGGAAGATGGGCAGTGGAGCAAGGCCGTAGGGGATACCTGGGGATGTAACTAGGAGGGCGGCGGCGGGCGGGATCTGCCCATACTGTGGCAGCGAGCAAGTGCCGTAGGCCCTATCACGCTGGAGCTTGGTCAGAGAGAACGGCGAGTACCGCAGATCGAGACGTGCTGCCTCAGTGCCGTCGAACAGAGAAATGATGCACATCCTACCTTTTCGCCAGTGGACGGAATGCAGCCGGATCAGTGAACAACGGTGAGAGAGAGAGAGGCCACCGCCGCCTTGTGTGAGATACTCTAAAGAGAGACAAATCCCGGCAGGCAGGCTCCATTGTATATTCTATGTACGTGACATTGAGGAATATAACTTTATTTAAAAATAACGCACCAACGCAACACGGCCTCCATAGGTAAAAAAACCACTACACGCACTCAAATTAGCACATGGGCTGCCATTTCATACAGAAATGAGTTCGAACGTGCACCCACGCGGATGTGGCTGGCTCCACCTATTCTCTTCGTGTACGTACACCACCTACGTTGGTTTGTGTGAGAGAGATAGAAACCTAGAGAGAGATAGTGTGTGGGTTCGTGAGTTTTTTTCTTGGGTGGGTGCGTGAGAGATAGACAGGGAATATGTGTCAATGATATTTCGAACAAATAATGTAATATATGTAATGTGTGTGAAACAGAGCCCTGGATATATCATATATATAGAGGGGACGATCCACGAGAAGAGAGTGGAGGTATCATTGGCTTGAGGTATCCATAGAATCTGAAAGTGCAACTAATCCCCGGGTGGTTTTGGTAATTAATAACAACATATATATCATTGAACTAATAGCTTCTTGAGAATCATTTCAGAAAGTTCAGTGATATGGGTATGGCAATGACTGAAGATGTGGACCCCTCAAAATGCTAAGGCAAGCATTGGCAAAAGCTCAAGACTCCATTTTTGGTTTAGTGATCCAAGATCACATTGAGTCTATAGGAAAGCCAATACTATTAAAAGGGATGAGGTTATGTTAATGATCTGTTGCTCAAAGTGCTTAGTGATATATCTCCTAAACTATCAAGAACTCTCACTTCAAATATACACTCATAAGTAATCTCGGTCCCACCGATTCCATAAACTCACCACACCGAGATGAACCACCTCAGCCATATAGCCAAACCCTAGAATCTCGGATTTTCCGATTCGAACTCGGTCTCACCAAACTGGTGTTGCCAAGCTTCAGAACTTTCATCATCAAATCGGTGTCACCGAGATGATGAAGTCGGTCCCACCGAGATTGGCAAACCCTAGTCTTTGGAAGAATCGGACTCACCGAGATTGTATTTTCGGTCCCACCGAAAATCCCAACGCTCACATGTTTTGAACTTTCGGTCTCACCGAGTTGTCAACTTCGGTCCGACCGAGATTGGTCAAATGTGTTTAATGGTTGGATTTTGTGTGGAGGCTATAAATACCCTCCACCCCTCTTCATTCGTGGAGAGAGCCATCGAAAGAACTACCACTCCTACCTTACATTTCGAGAAGAAAACTACCTACCCTTGTGTTGAGATCAAGTAGCTCCACTCCCACCATATGAAGCTTGATCTCTAGCCTTCCCAAGTTGCTTTCCACTCAATCCTTTCTTCCACCACAGCCAAATCAGTGAGGAGAGTTGAGTGTTGGGGAGATTATCATTTGAAGCACAAGAGCAAGGAGTTCATCATCATCAACACCATCTATTACCTTTTGGAGGGTGGTGCCTCCTAGATTGGTTAGGTGTCGCTTGGGAGCCTCCGTCAAGATGTGGAGTTGAACCAAGAAGTTTGTAAGGGCAAGGAGATCGCCTACTTCGTGAAGATCTACCCCGAGTAAGGCTAGTCCTCCGTGGGCGTATGCCATGATGGCATAGACAAGGTTGCTTCTTCGTGGACCCTTCGTGGGTGGAGCCCTCCGTGGACTCTCGCAGTTACCCTCCGTGGGTTGAAGTCTCCATCAACGTGGATTGACGATAGCACCACCTATCGGAACCACGAGAAAAATCTCCGTGTCTCCATATTGCGTTTGCTCTTCTCCACCTCTCTTTACTACATGTGCAATTTACTTTCCGCTGCCTATACTCTAGAATTGCATGTGTAGGGTGATACTTGACTTGATCATCATTGTGAACTTGCCAAAAACTTGTCTTTATCAAAAGGCTAAACTTTTATATTGTCAAGTAGTCTAATCACCCCCCCTCTAGACATACTTTTGATCCTACAAGTGGTATCAGAGCTTTGGTCTCCATTGTATTGGTTTCCATTGCATTGGACTCCATAAGCTTGGTTTCACAACCTAGGAGAGTATGGCGTCTAGTGAGGGTAATTTTCGTAGAGGTCCTTACTTTGATGGTTCAAACTTTGCTAGTTGGAAGCATAAAATGAAAATGCATATTCTTGGACATAACCCTGCCGCATGGGGCATTATTTGTGTTGGCTTGCAAGGTGAGTTCTTCGAGGAAGGAAAAGTTCGGATCGTGAAGCTACAAATGATGAATTGCGGATGTTGCAAAACAATGCTCAAGCTTGTGACATTCTCTTCAATGCTTTGTGTCCCGAGGAGTTCAACAAAATCAGCCGTCCTTGAGAATGCAAAAGAGATTTGGGATACTTTGGTCGAAATGCACGAAGGTACCGAGTCCGTGAAGGAATCAAAGCTAGATGTTCTTCAAGGTCAACTTGACAAGTTCAAGATGAAGGAAGGTGAAGGAGTCGCTGAAATGTACTCTAGGCTTGCTCTCATCACAAATGAGATTGCCGGCTTAGGAAGCGAAGAAATGACCGACCGATTCATCATCAAGAAGATTCTCGAGCTTTGGATGGAAAGTATGACACCGTGTGCACTTTGATCCAAATGATGACAAACTACAAGAATCTCAAGCCAACCAAGTCATTGGAAGAATTGTTGCTCATGAGATGACACTTAAAGATAAGGAAGAGCTTCACAACAAGTCAAGTGGTGCTTACAAAGCTACAATTGATGCTCCCACAACCTCAAGTGACAAGCTAGTTTCCAATGAAGAGATAAGCCTAATGGTGAAGAACTTCAACAAATTCTACAAGAGTAGAAGCAAGGAAAGAAGCTCAAAGTCTAGATCATATGATGAAAAGAGATCTTCAAGTCGTGATCGAATCTGCTACAATTGTGGAAGACCGGACACTACTCAAATGAATGTTCGGCTCCCCACAAGAGAAGAGAAGAATCTCCAAGAAGAAGAAGCTCAAGAGAAGAGTCACCTCGGAAAGAGAGAAGGAGTAGAGATGATCGTTATGAACGAAGATCCTCTCGGAGAAGCAAGGATTCGGAGAGGAAAGACAAGTCATCAAGGAGCTACACAAGAAGAAAACATCAAGCTCATGTAGGTGAATGGGTCTCCGGCTCCGACTCCGACAATCACTCCGAAAGAAGCTATCACTCCAACACCGACTACAGTCAAGATGATGGTGTTGCCGGTCTTGCTCTCGTGTCCTCCAACTTCAACTCCTATGACTTATTTGATTCACCAAATGAGGGAATTGAAAGATGCTTCATGGCTAAAGGCCCCAAGGTATCACACCCTGAATTCATTGACTTTGATAGTGATGAGGATGACTTGCTTGGTGAAGATGAGCTTTTACATGACAAATCTAGTGAGCCTAGTAATGATGAACATGCTAGTAGTCTTTATAGTCGAGAAGAGTCGAATGACAATGCTATGAAGGAGATTGAGCGTCTAACTAAAGAACTAAACACTCTTAAGTTAGCTCATGAAACAACTCAAGAAGATCATAGAGAGCTCCTAAGATCTCATGAGAAGCTACGCTTCGAGAAGCTCAATCTAGAGCAAGAACATGAGTTTCTAAAAGCTATCAATGACGATCTTCGAAAGAAGAGTTCTACATATCTTGCCAAACGACTTCTCTTGTCAAATTTCTTGCCACCTATTAAAACTAAGCATGACAAGCATAAGAAAAATTCTTCATCTAGTAGTAACAATAACCATGCTAAATCTAATGTTGTTACCTCTAGTAGTTCTCTTGATTCCACTAACAATGTTTCAAGCCAAGTTACACTTGAGCAAGAAAATAGTTTATTGAAAGGGATTATAGAGAAAGGTGTCTGCAAGAGCCTTGCCGGAAGCAAGAACTTTGAGGAAATTGTTCGCAAGCAAGCAAGGCACCTAAGAATCAAGGAATTGGTTTTGAGCGAAAGTTCAACGCCGAGGGTGTTGAATGGGAAGAAGGTCAATATCCCACTCCAAAGTTTGTTTCTCAAAAGGAGAAGTATGATCCTACTTCTTCCAATGTGGAACAAGCTCAAGATGACCTTCCACCACAAGACCACAAGCTAAAAGGCAAGGACAAGCTTCAAGAGGAGATTGATGCATTTATTGAAGCACCTAAAGCCATGGTCAAGTGGGTTCCCAAGGAAACGTCAAGTTCTACTTCGTCAAGCTCAACTACAACCCCAAGGATTCCCATCAAGATGATGTGGATCCCGAGGAAGAAGAACTAGAGAGTTCTTGAGGGTGACTCCGCCAACATACTTCACTCACATTCATTTTGGCAAGGACTTGTGCAATCAACTTCCACATCTTGCACTAGTTCATGGAGTCACAAACCCTCTTGTTGGTAAGCCAAGGGACAAGGTAATCATTGCTTTCATGGACATCATCTATTGTGTACTTCAATCTATGTCCATGGATATCCTTGTTTGTTCCTTGTGGGACTAACCCATGTAGGTATTGAAAGTGCCCGAATCCAAAGGATTGCTCCCAACTCTTGATGATCTTCATCAACATTGAGCATCCACATCTTCAACATCTACATGAAGTCTTCTCGACAACCCAAGGTTAGTTTGACCCTTTAAAAGGGGTTCTCACATCTAGGGGGAGCTTTGCTCTAAAGAATTGAGCTAAAGCATCTTCAAATGATGTGAACACACTAATGCTTTATGTAAAAGTGGTAACCCCACTTGTGCTTAAACGATGAGTATGACCTATGATCAAATGTTCTCATTTGACTCCTAAGTCAATATACTCATATAAAGATGACCTAGTCATCGACAATTGTGTGATAGTAGCTAGAGTTTTGTTTGTGCATGTTTGACACATATTTCATTTGCTATCTTATTGTGTGAGCATGTTGGATGCATGATTTTATCCATTCGAGGACATCCATTTGTTGCTTTGGACTTTTTGGATTTTTCTGACCAAATGGATGGACAAGAATGACTAAGTACCTCCCCTAGCTATCTATGCTTTCTTGTCTCAAATTCTATTCATGCTTATATCACAAACTTTGAACAAGTCATTTTCGGACCCACCGAGTGAGGAGCACTCGGAGCCACCGATCCGTCAAAGGCCAAACTTCCAAAACCTTCTAAGTGATTTCGGTCAGACCAACCCACTCAAACTCGGTCAGATCGAAAGCACTTGGATTGATCTAGGTTTTCACCTCGGTGAAACCGAATTGTAATTTTCGGCGTGACCGAAGTGTGTAACTGCCCAGCAGTTATCCATCTCGGTGCCACCGAGTTTTACAACTCAGTCCCACCGACAGCAGAGGGGTATAAATACTCCGTGGGTCGCGCGCATTGATTCCTACTTCAAAACGCCTCCCCCACCCCTTTGCTTCCGCCGCCGTGGTCTCCGGATCGCCTCCGTTGCCGCTTTGTGCGCCCTCGCCGCAGGTCTCCGTCGCCGTCAACGGACATTCTCTCCGCGCCGTTGCCGCCGTAGAGGAACTCCACCAAGTTAGGGTGAGTTTCAATCCCACTCGTGCTTCAACCTCCGATTCTATGCACGATTGGTTTGCCTAGCATCTTGCCACGTTTGAGATCTTCCTATCCAGCAGATTAGTTCTTTGAACGAAATTCGAGTAAAAGTTTTAGGGTTAGGTTTCCGCCGAACACATCTCGGTGAGACCGATTCTACATTCTCGGTATGACCGATTTGGCCTCTGCCATTGATCAGCACCTTCGGTCCAACCGAAGTTGTGCAAATCGGTGTGACCGAAATGAGGATTTAGTGAAACCCTAGTGTTTTCGGCAGACCGAAACCCACTTCGTCCCACCGAAAGTGGTGTGAATGCTTCATTAGGACACTTCGGATTCACGAATTTTAGACTCGGTCCGACCAAATGCATTCTGTGAAAACCTAAAACTGAAATTTGAACTCAATTTTTTTGCAAAATCTTCTGCAGTTTGTGATAACTCTTCTACTCGCCTACACCTAATCTATTCACAGGTTGTCACCATGTCGATGCCGCTGCCAGCTAGAACAGGTCTGAGTCACCAATTGCTGAAATTCCAGAGGCAGGCACTAGTCCTGAGGCCAGCAGCTTTTCAGATGATGGTGAGAGGAGCACACCAAGTGGTTTGCCTCCTGCAGCCACCAGGGCCAGAAAGAAGAGGAATTCTGATGAAGAAGATTCTGATTTCATTGCTGAGGAAGAAATCTCCTCCAAGCCAAAGAGGAAAGTGGTTGCTAAAGAGCATCAAGGGCAGCAAACCAAGAAAGGTACCAGTAAAGTGAAGAAGTCCACTGTTGCTAAGAAGCTGCGTATGGAAGAGGAAACTTCAAGCAAGGTGAAGAAAACTTCCAAGAGGAAGAGGATTGTGCACGATGAAGCAGCAGATGATGATGATGATGATGAGGAAGCACCCCAGCCTCCTCCTCAGAAGTCTAAGTTCATGGGTGATGCCATCAGGGCAGGAGCATCTTCAAAGCCCAAGCCATCTGCTCCAAAGAAAGGCAGCTCAAGCCAAGCATGCTGCCAAGCCCAAGAAGACCGTCAGAACATCCCACTTGAGAGAAGAAGAAAGATAATGTGCCACCAATGAGTCGATGATGAGGCACCAGATTGTTGAAACTTTGTCGAAATTGCCAATTCACAATGATGCTCATCCTCGAGCTGAGAACATGAAGGAAAGAAAGGATAGAGGTCTCGTGCTATGGAGACAAGCTGATCCATATGCTGTGAGGAGAAGAACTGCTGTTGATCCAAGGTTCCACACCGAGAGCAAGCAGGACTTCTATGAGATGTGCTTATGGACAAGAAGCCCATTGTTGCCGATACTAGATATGTTGATGGGCGCATATATTGACAGTGAAGAGCACAGAGACTTCTTTCCACATGTGCATGAGAGCTTTACTGCATGTGGTGTTGCAGATTTTGTTGGTCAGAAGCTGATTGGAATGATGAGATGATCATGCAATTCTATGCCACAGCTCATTTCTATCCAGATGGAAAGATCACATGGATGACTGAAGGCCAAAGATTCTCTTCAACTGTTGAAGAATGGGCAGCACTGCTGAATGCTCCAGTGCAGAGAGAGGATGATGTTGATGTCTATGGTATTCCCAAGAAGAACCATGAATCTATGAAGAATATGTACAATGAGGTACTAGCTAAGGATGTAGAGATCTGGAAGCTCGGCTCAGTGTATCATCTCCGAGCAGTCTACCTACCACAAACACAATTCGAGGCATACCTTGATGCCCAAGTCTGGAGATCATCGCATGATCAGAGGGTATTCTATCAACATGCTGCATATACTTGATCAGAAGGCACCTTTCAAGGTGATGGACCTGATAGTTGAGACTATCAAGAGGACTACAGCAGACTGTAAGAGGTCATGTGGATTTGCCCGCACATTCAGATGCTTATCAATGCCAAGTTTGGCACGGGCACCTACTTGTTGGATAGACCACACTTGCCACTGCAGCCCGAGCATGAGGACAATGAAGTTGTGATGGATGAGGAGGACCCAACGTCGGTTGAAGGTCAAGCAAAGTCTGAAGCTGCCAAGAAAGCTAAAGCTGAGAAGGAAGCAGCGCAGCAGCAGCTAAACCCAAGAGTGTTGGAGAGCAGCTCCTTGAAGCTACCCAGAGGATTGAACAACGCCTGCCAGCATTGTGCGATCTCGGGAGAGTCTTGAGAGGATTGTTGAAGACAAGATCCATGCTCGGATGTCAAGTCGATCAAGTGCAAGTCATCACAACAAGCTTGAGGCAGATATCGAGGAAGCAAAGAGGGAGAAGGAAGAGCTCATGCGTGAGATGCGAGGATGACCTAGTCCAGATGATTATGAACAGCTGCTCCGGTTCCCACAAGACCCGATCAGCTGCTATTCCAAAGGATGACACCAGGACTACAGCCTCAAAGACCTCCCACAGCTCCATCGGTTCCAGCTCCAGCTCCAAAGACCACTCCTCCAGCTCCACAGACATCACCAAGCCTTTGCAGATGCAGCCATCTCAACTCCATCAACCTGCATAGAGCCGCCAGCAGAGTCCCCAAGTGACGTTTAGCTCTATACCTTTCGAACTTTTTGGTAACTTGTTGCCAAAGGGGGAGAAATTGTATAGATCATAGGACTTCGAGAGAGAGAGTGCTTTGTCTTTGCGCTTTTGCTCTTTCATTTATTTGTGGTCTTTTGAGATACTTTTGAGATTTTCGAGACATTCCGTGTGTTTGATACTACGTTTGCTCTACTTTGATGAGTGCTTGGTCGTACTATGCCTTAATGTGTGCTTAATGCTTATCATATGCTATTCATATCTTGTATGACCATTTACTCATGTCTTGGTGATTGGGTGCATGCTATTCATTCTTTTCATTTTGTGCGCTCCACCAAGATTTATGTGACATGGAAGAGTGACCCATGATCCTATTCAAACGCAAATCTTAAATAATGCACAAATTTAGGGGGAGCTCTTGCTTATCACATACTTCTCAAAGCGACGATATTATTCATTGATTATATCATTTGTCGGTTTTGATCTATATGTTGTCATCAATTACCAAAAGGGGAGATTGAAAGTGCAACTAATCCCGGGTGGTTTTGGTAATTAATAACAACATATATATCATTGAACTAATAGCTTCTTGAGAATCATTTCGAAAGTTCATGATATGGGTATGGCAATGACTGAAGATGTGGACCCTCAAAATGCTAAGGCAAGCATTGGCAAAAGCTCAAGACTCCATTTTTGGTTTAGTGATCCAAGATCACATTGAGTCTATAGGAAAGCCAATACTATTAAAAGGGATGAGGTTATGTTAATGATCCGTTGCTCAAAGTGCTTAGTGATATATCTCCTAAACTATCAAGAACTCTCACTTCAAATATACACTCATAAGTAATCTCGGTCCCACCGATTCCATAAACTCACCACACCGAGATGAACCACCTCAGCCATATAGCCAAACCCTAGAATCTCGGATTTTCCGATTCGAACTCGGTCTCACCGAAACTGGTGTTGCCAAGCTTCAGAACCTTCATCATCAAATCGGTGTCACCGAGATGATGAAGTCGGTCCCACCGAGATTGGCAAACCCTAGTCTTTGGAAGAATCGGACTCACCGAGATTGTATTTTCGGTCCCACCAAAATCCCAACGCTCACATGTTTTGAACTTTCGGTCTCACCGAGTTGTCAACTTCGGTCCGACCGAGATTGGTCAAATGTGTGTAATGGTTGGATTTTGTGTGGAGGCTATAAATACCCTCCACCCCTCTTCATTCGTGGAGAGAGCCATCGAAAGAACTACCACTCCTACCTTACATTTCTCGAGAAGAAAACTACCTACCCTTGTGTTGAGATCAAGTAGCTCCACTCCCACCATATGAAGCTTGATCTCTAGCCTTCCCAAGTTGCTTTCCACTCAATCCTTTCTTCCACCACAGCCAAATCAGTGAGGAGAGTTGAGTGTTGGGGAGATTATCATTTGAAGCACAAGAGCAAGGAGTTCATCATCATCAACACCATCTATTACCTTTTGGAGGGTGGTGCCTCCTAGATTGGTTAGGTGTCGCTTGGGAGCCTCCGTCAAGATGTGGAGTTGAACCAAGAAGTTTGTAAGGGCAAGGAGATCGCCTACTTCGTGAAGATCTACCCCGAGTAAGGCTAGTCCTCCGTGGGCATATGCCATGATGGCATAGACAAGGTTGCTTCTTCGTGGACCCTTCGTGGGTGGAGCCCTCCGTGGACTCTCGCAGCCGTTACCCTCCGTGGGTTGAAGTCTCCATCAACGTGGATTGACGATAGCACCAACTATCGGAACCACGAGAAAAATCTCCGTGTCTCCATATTGCGTTTGCTCTTCTCCACCTCTCTTTACTACATGTGCAATTTACTTTCCGCTGCCTATACTCTAGAATTGCATGTGTAGGGTGATACTTGACTTGATCATCATTGTGAACTTGCCAAAAACTTGTCTTTATCAAAAGGCTAAACTTTTATATTGTCAAGTAGTCTAATCACCCCCCTCTAGACATACTTTTGATCCTACAGAATCGAAGAGAGGGATGAAGTGTGTGTGTGTTTGTGCGTGTGCGTGATCGATAAAGAGTGCCATCGAATTCGTGTGTGCCCACGTCAAAGATATAGGGTGGCTGGCCTACTGGAACGTGAGAGGGGACATGTGTAGTTTGTCTCTGTGGCATGGACCGTACCTATAGCGTTCGACTATAGGTGTGTGGGGGGGGGGGACAGAGACGTAACTATAGAGGTAGAATGGCTGGTATATGTGTGGAGGAGGAGAGAGACCTACCTTATGTATTGAGGGAGATCGATCGGCATCCATGCATATGTGTTGGAGAGGAATCAGGCTGGGATAGAGACATAGCTAGAGTGTCAGATGGGTTGGTAGTGGATTTGCTTCTCACAAATGGTGGGAGAGGCCTACAAACAGAGGGCACGTGTGCAATATCAATAAGAGAGGGGATGTCTACCTGTCTGTGCACGTGCGTGTGAGAGATGGGTCAGGAGGCATGCACGAGTTATGAGGGGGGCGATATGGCTGTGATAAGAAGACGTAACTACATAGGAAGATCAATTGTCCTTTGCCGAAGAAAGGGAGATACATAACTTGTGAGGTATGTCGATTGATGCATGGGGAAAAGGAGTTATAGTCGACCTAGGTATATTTAGGGAGATCGATCGGTATACATGCATGTATGTGTTAGAAGCAAATAAGACCCAAAGAGAAGGATAGCGATAGAGAGGGATGCAACTAGGAGGTGGTGCAAGAGGCCTACTATATCGAGGGGGAAGGAGTGTGCGAGTATTAGATTGATGAAAGAGGGGCTCAAGTGAGGCATGGGCGGTGAGAAGAGAAGAGGGAAATCTTGTGTTTGTGGTAGGCACACCTGGCTAGAGAGGTATATCGATTGGTGTGTGCCGGAAAGATGGAGCTGGGGGCCTATACACACCGTGGGTGAATGACCTAAAGTGAAATGACGAATGTGCGTGATGGAGCTAGAGAATGCTGAGGGAGGGTGAGAGGGAGGCGGGCGTGTGCATGCACGAGAGAATCTTAGCACTAGCTACAAAGATCAGAAGATTGTGTGGGTGTGAAATACGAATAGAGATCATAATTCATTATAAAAGTGGATTCGGATATTTGAAGAAGATATCATAGTGTTTCAAACCGACACATGCATGAATATATATAATGGTGATACACATGGTGTAGTTATGAACATGTTATACTACATATAATATATAGATTATTTGAATTTGTGATAATGTGTGGCTTTTGCAGCTCAGGGCTAAAAGCTTGTCATAATGTTGGGGGCAGGGCACTATAATTTGTGTGATAAACACATTGTATATATGAAACATGGTTTAGATTATGAAGATCTAGTTAGTACATCAAATGTACTATTATTTGGAATCAACATCAAGTGTATTCAAATTTTCAAATTCGTGTTCATATAGTACACATAGTTCATATCTATCTTATAGTAATCATGTGGTGTGTTGTAAAGATAACACATGAATGATGGTTTAAGTTGGCAACAATCATGATTGTAGATTCTTATTCAATAGAGAAACAAATCCAAATTTAGTTCAAATTGCAGCGGTAGTATAGGCATTTGGAATACACTAAAATGTTGGTATGAGTAGGTTACATGCATTATACAACCAGCAAAAAAATTAATTGGACATACATGGGTTCATAGCTTTGAATAACATTTGTACAGTAAAACAGAACCAGACTCTCTCTTTGTGTGGTGCAAATAGTTTTATTTTTTCATTTTTTTTCCATTGAGGGAATTGAGAATTGATTTGGTACGTACATTATTACATGTTAGGCCTGTCCCTAAAATTCAACCCCCGCGTTGTTATCCCGAAAATTCAGATATCGTGCTCCCAACACTTGAGCCTTCACAACCCGCGCCTTGCTATCCCGAAATTACAACGTGCACAAAAACTCCCTCCAGATGCCAAATCCCGACAAACGAAATCCCCTTCTAACCCTGAGCCAATAGGGCCTCTAGGTCAGATTGGTGGGGGTACTTTTGTAACACATCCTACATTTTGTACAAGCGCGTCCCTAAGTCATGGTTCCCCCTCCCATCACTTCCTTGTTGCCATTCAAAATCCCAGGCCGCCATAACCTCACTACTCCAGCTGTGAAACCGCACCCTCCTTTGTCTGCCACCCCGCCGCTGCCCAGTCGGCGCCTCTTCCTCGATGATGTTGTCCACCACAACAGCTTGATGTCCCTCATCCACTACCCCAGATGAGGATCCATCATTGATCTCATTGTCCCGCTGGTTCAGCCGCCCTGTCCTCCACCTCCAAGGAGCAGCTCCAGCGATCGCCTCATTTGTCGTGGCTGCTCCATCCGCACAGCGCCGCCTTAACCTGCTCCATCGGAACCGCAGCATCCGCACCAACTCCTCGGACGAAGTCGAGGCCTACTCGGCGCCACCAAAGAGGTTGTACACTCATCGCATCGCACCTTCTCCTTAACTTGACCTCCCGGCGCCGCGGGTGCTCGACCCCACTCCCACATGGCGCAGCTCCCTCGTGGTCAGCGCCGCCGGCGATATCTTCGCGGTGGTACTCCCCCAATGCAAGGCTCCCTCGGCTGCGGCGGCCATACCAGCCGGAGCTCCTACTGCTGCTCCGGCTCTCGCTTGCTCGTGTTGCTGCTCTCCTACTACTGTTGCTATGGCTCTCGCTCGCTCGCTTTGCTGCTGCTCCGGCTCTCGCTCGATCGTGCTGCTACTCTGCTCGTCCCCTTGCTCGTGCTGCTGCTCTGCTCTTGTTCTGGCTCGCGCTGCTGATGCTGGTACACAGGCTGCTACAACTACACGAGTCGCTGCTTTGGCTCTAGTTCATGCTGCTCCTCCAGGCGCTGCTGCTTTGGCTGCTATCTGCTACTATGTTCCCCATCGATCGCCTGCTGATTTAGATCACTGTTTCACTACTACTAGTGCTCGAGTCGGCTAAACTACATGTGAAGTGCATCTCTGCTACCAGTGCGTTCAGTTTTGACAGTAACATTCACATTCCACAATAAGTTTCGGTTTAAACAATTAACTTCAGAGTCAACAGCTGTTACCTCATCTGTTATAGTGAAAGCACAAGTGCTCCCTGGGTGGTTTTGGTAATTTATGTCAACCTACCTCTTGTTGGACTAATATTGAAAGTGCAACTAATCCCCAGGTGGTTTTGGTAATTAATAACAACATATATATCATTGAACTAATCATTTCTTGAGAATATTTCAGAAAGTTCAGTGATATGGGTATGGCAATGACTGATGATGTGGACCCCTCAAAATGCTAAGGAAAACATTGGCAAAAGCTCAAGACTCCATTTTTGGTTTAGTGATCCAAGATCACATTGAGTCCATAGGAAAGCCAATACTATTAAAAGGGATGAGGTTATGATGATGATCTGTTGCTCTAAAGTGCTTAGTGATTTATCTCTCAAACAATCAGCAATCTTTCATTCCAACATAAACTCATAAGTAATCTCGGTCCCACCGATTCCAAACTCACCACACCGAGATGAACCACCTCACCATATAGCCAAAACCCTAGAATCTCGGATTTTCCGATTCCAAACTCGGTCATTCGAAAATGGTGTTGCCAACCTTCAGAACCTTCAGACTCAAATCGGTGTCACCGAGATGAGAAAGTCGGTCCCACCGAGATTGGCAAACCCTAGACTTTGGAAGAATCGGTCTAACCGAGATTGTATTTTCGGTCCCACGAAAATCCCAACGCTCACAAGATTTGAACTTTCGGTCCCACCGAGTTGTCAACTTCGGTCCGACCGAGATTGCTCAAATGTGTGTAACGGTTGGATTTTGTGTGGAGGCTATAAATACCCTCCACCTCCTCTTCATTCGTGGAGAGAGCCATCGAAAGAACTACCACTCCTACCTTACATTTCGAGAAGAAAACTACCTACCCTTGTGTTGAGATCAAGTTGCTCCACTCCCACCATATGAAACTTGATTTCTAGTCTTTCCAAGTTGCTTTCCACTCAATCCCTTCCTCCACCACAGCCAAATCAGTGAGGAGAGTTGAGTGTTGGGAGATTATCATTTGAAGCACAAGAGCAAGGAGTTCATCATCACCAACCCCATCTATTACCTTTTGGAGGGTGGTGCCTCCTAGATTGGTTAGGTGTCGCTTGGGAGCCTCCGTCATGATGTGGAGTTGAACCAAGGAGTTTGTAAGGGCAAGGAGATCGCCTACTTCGTGAAGATCTACCCCGAGTAAGGCTAGTCCTCCGTGGGCGTAAGCCATGATGGCATAGACAAGGTTGCTTCTTCGTGGACCCTTCGTGGGTGGAGCCTCCGTGGACTCACAAGCAGCCGCTACCCTCCGTGGGTTGAAGTCTCCATCAACGTGGATTGACGATAGCACCACCTATCGGAACCACGAGAAAAAATCTCCGTGTCTCCATTATGCTTGCTCTTCTCCACCTCTCATTTACTATACATGCAACTTACTTTCCGCTGCCATAACTCTAGAATTGCATGTGTAGGGTGATACTTGACTTGGTTATCATTGAGAACTTGCTAAGAAACTACTCAAATCAAAAGCCTAAATTTTTAAGTTGTCAAGTAGTCTAATCACCCCCCCTCTAGACATACTTCCGATCCTACAAGTGGTATCGAGCTTTGGTCTCCATTGGATTGGTTTCCATTGCATTGACTCCATAAGCTTGGTTTCACAACCTAGGAGAGTATGGCGCCTAGTGAGGGTAATTTTCGAGAGGTCCTTACTTTGATGGTTCAAACTTTGCTAGTTGGAAGCATAAAATGAAAATGCATATTCTTGGACATAACCCCGCCAATGGGGCATTATTTGTGTTGGCTTGCAAGGTGAGTTCTTCGAGGAAGGAAAAGTTCCGGATCGCGGGCTATGCGGATGAGTTGCGGATGTTCCGAACAATGCTCAAGCTTGTGACATTCTCTTCAATGCTTTGTGTCCCGAGGAGTTCAACAAGATCAGCCGCCTTGAGAATGCAAAAGAGATTTGGGATACTTTGGTCGAAATGCACGAAGGTACCGAGTCCGTGAAGGAATCAAAGCTAGATGTTCTTCAAGGTCACTTGACAAGTTCAAGATGAAGGAAGGTGAAGGAGTCGCTGAAATGTACTCTAGGCTTGCTCTCATCACCAATGAGATGGCAGGTTTAGGAAGCGAAGAAATGACCGACCGATTCATCATCAAGAAGATCCTCAGAGCTTTGGATGGAAAGTATGACACCGTGTGCACTTTGATCCAAATGATGCCAAACTACAAAGATCTCAAGCCTACCAAGTCATTGGAAGGATTGTTGCTCATGAGATGACACTTAAAGATAAAGAAGAGCTTCACAACAAGTCAAGCGGTGCTTACAAAGCTGCAGTTGAAGCTCCCACATCCTCAAGTGACAAGCTAGTTTCCAATGAAGAGATAAGCCTAATGGTGAAGAACTTCAACAAATTCTACAAAAGTAGAAGCAAGGAAAGAAGCTCAAAGTCTAGATCATATGATGAAAGGAGATCCTCTAGTCGTGATCGAAACTGCTACAATTGTGGAAGACCCGGACACTACTCAAATGAGTGTTCGACTCCCCACAAGAGAAGAGAAGAATCTCCAAGAAGAAGAAGCTCAAGAGAAGAGTCGCCTCGAAAAGAGAGAAGGAGTAAAGATGATCGTTATGAACGAAGATCCTCTCGGAGAAGCAAGGATTCGGAAAGGAAGGACAAGTCATCAAGGAGCTACACAAGAAGAAAACATCAAGCTCATGTTGGTGAATGGGTTTCCGCTCCGACTCGACAATCACTCCGAAAGAAGCTATCACTCCAACTCCGAATACAGTCAAGATGAAGGTGTTGCCGGTCTTGCTCTCGTATCCTCCAACTCCAACTCCTATGACATATTTGATTCACCAAATGAGGGAATTGGAAGATGCTTCATGGCAAAAGGCCCCAAGGTAACACATCCTGAGTTCATTGACTTTGATAGTGATGAGGATGACTTGCTTGGTGAAGATGAGCTTTTACATGATAAATCTAGTGAGCTTAGTAATGATGAACATGCTAGTAGTCTTTATAGTCGAGATGAGTCGAATGACAATGCTATGAAGGAGATTGAGCGCCTAACTAAAGAACTAAACACTCTTAAGTTAGCTCATGAAACAACTCAAGAAGATCATAGAGAGCTCCTAAGATCTCATGAGAAGCTACGCTTCGAGAAGCTCAATCTAGAGCAAGAGCATGAGTTTCTAAAAGCTATCAATGACGATCTTCGAAAGAAGAGTTCTTCATATCTTGCCAAACGACTTCTCTTGTCTAATTTCTTGCCACCTATTAAAACTAAGCATGACAAGCATAAGAAAAATTCTTCATCTAGTAGTAACAATAATCATGTTAAATCAAATGTTGTTGCTTCTAGTAGTTCTCTTAATTCCACTAACAATGTTTCAAGCCAAGTTTCACTTGAGCAAGAAAATAGTCTTTTGAAAGGGATTATAGAGAAAGGTGTCTACAAAAGTCTTGCCGGAAGCAAGAGCTTTGAGGAAATTGTTCGCAAACAAGGAAGACACCGGAAGAATCAAGGAATTGGTTTTGAGCGAAAGTTCAACGCCGAGGGTGTTGAATGGGAAGAAGGTCAATATCCCACTCCAAAGTTTGTCTCTCAAGAGAAGAAGTATGATCCTACTTCTTCCAATGAGGAACAAGCTCAAGATGACTTTCCACCACAAGACCACAAGCTAAAAGGCAAGGACAAGCTTCAAGAGGAGATTGATGCATTCATTGAAGCACCCAAGGCCATGGTCAAGTGGGTTCCCAAGGCAACTTCAAGTTCTACTTCAACGAGCTCAACTACTACCCCAAGGATTCCCATCAAGATGATGTGGATTCCGAAGAAGAAGAACTAGAAGGTTCTTGAGGGTGACTCCGCCAATATACTTCACTCATATTCATTTTGGCAAGGACTTGTGCAATCAACTTCCACATCTTGCACTAGTTCATGGAGTCACAAACCCTCATGTTGGTAAGTCAAGGACAAGGTAATCATCGCTTTCATGGACATCATCTCTTATGAACTTCAATCTATGTCCATGGATATTCTTGTTTGTTCCTTGTGGGACTAACCCATGTAGGTATTGAAAGTGCCCGAATCCAAAGGATTGCTCCCAACTCTTGATGATCTTCATCAACATTGAGCATCCACATCTTCAAACATCTACATGAAGTCTTCAACGACAACCCAAGGTTAGTTTGACCCTTTAAAAGGGGTTCTCACATCAAGGGGGAGCTTTGCTCTAAAGAAATGAGCTAAAGCATCTCCTAATGATGTGAACACATTAATGCTTTATGGAAAAGTGGTAACCCCACTTGTGCTTAAACGATGAGTATGACCTATGATCAAATGTTCTCATTTGACTCCTAAGTCAATATACTCATATATAGATGACCTAGTCATCGCCAAACTGTGTGCTAGCTGTTAGTGTTTTGTTTGTGCATGTTTGACACATATTTCATTTGCTATCTTATTGTGTGAGCATGTTGGATGCATGATTTTATCCATTCAAGGACATCCATTTGTTGCTTTGGTCTTTATGGTTTTCTTTCTTTTGACCAAATGGATGGACAAGAATGCCTAAGTTTTTCCCCTAGCTATCTATGCTTTCTTGTCTCAAACTCTATTCATGCTTATATCACAAACTTTGAACAAGACTTTTTGGACGGAGACCGAGTGAGGAGCACTCGAGCCACCGATCCGTCAAAAGCCTAACTTCCAAAACCTTCTAAGTACTTTCGGTCAAACCGATATATCAAATCGGACGGATCGAGATCACTTGATTGATCTAGGTTTTCACCTCGGTGAAACCGAAGTTTCAATTTTCGGCGTGATCGATGTGTGTAATCGCACGCAGCTAACCATCTCGGTCCCACCGAAGTTTGTAACTCGGTCCCACCGACAACCAAGAGTATATATACTCGAGGACGAGCGCGTTGATTACTTCTTCAAACGCTTCGCCTCAAAACTCTTCGCTGCCGTCGCCTTGGTCTACGGATCGCCTCCACCGTCGCTCAGGCGCTCGCCATGGTCTCCATCGCCGTCACGGTCCTTCGACTTTGCATCGTTGCCGCCGAGTGAAGCTCCACCGCATTGGGTGAGCTTCATCCCTCTCGTGTTCCAATCGCTGATTCTATGCACGATAGGTGTTGCCATGATTCTTGCCAAGTTTGAGATCTCCCTATCCAGCTATTTAGATCATAGAACAAATTTCGAGTGAAAATTTTAGGTTAGGTTTCCGCCAACACATCTCGGTGTGACCGATTCTGCATTTTCGGATCGACCGATTTGGCCTCTCGCCATTGACCGCACGCTTTCGGTGAAACCGAGTTGTGCAAATCGGTAAGACCGAAGTGAAGATTTAGTGAAACCCTAACTGTCTCGGCTAGACCGAAACCCATTTCGGTCCAACCGAAAGTGGTGTATGTGGTCTGTTTAGGCGTTTCGGTTTCACCGAATTGATAGACTCGGTCAGACCGACATGTATTCTGTGAAAACCTAAATCTAAAGTTTGAACTCATATTTTTTGCAAAATCCTCTGCAGTTTGTGATAACTCTTCTATTCTGCCCATACCCACTCTATTCACAGGTTGTCAGACATGTCTGAAGGAAGTGACAGTCAGAACAGGTCTGAGATGCCAGTTGAGATTCCAGAGGCAGCTACAAGTCCGTGGCGAGCAGTTTTTCAGATGATGGAGAGAGAAGCACTCCAAGTGGATCGCTGCTGCTGCCACCAGGCCAGGAGGAAGAGGAACTCGATGAGGAAGATTCAGATTTTGTTGCAGATGAGGAAATAACGTCTAAGCCAAAGAGGAAGGTGGTTGCCAAAGAGCATCAAGGGCAACAAACCAAGAAAGGCACCAAGAAGGTCAAGAAATCCATTGTTGCATGAAGCTCAAAGATGGAAGAAACCTCCAAAGAAAATCAAGAAGACTTCCAAGAGGAAGAGGAAAGTTCATGAAGAGATCACGATGATGATGATGATTCGATGAGGAAGCACCTCAGCCACCTCGAAGCGAAGTTGATGGGTGATGCCATCGTAGCAGGAGCACCTCCTAAAGCTAAGCCTTCAGCTCCAAAGAAAGGCAGCCCAAGCCAAACCTCTGCCAAGCCGGAAGACTGTGAGAAATATTCCAGCTTCAGAGAAGAAAAAGGACAATGTGCCACCTGCAGAATCAGATGATGAGGCTCATGTTCTGCTCAAGCTAAGACAGAAACTGCCAGTTCATAATGAAGCTCATCCTCGAGCTGAAAATATGAAGGAGAGAAAGGACAAAGGACTCAGGCTATGGAGGCAAACAGATCCATATGCCAGCAGGAGAAGAACAGCAGTTGACTCAAGATTCCACACAAGAGAGCAACAAGACTTTTATGAGACAGTGCTCATGGACAAGAAGCCAATTGTTGCTGACACCAGATACGTGGACTGGAAATACATCGACAGTGAAGAGCACAGAGACTATTTCCCACATGTGCACGAAAGCTTCACTGCTTGTGGGATTGCAGAGTTTGTTGGTCGGTCGATCGCTCGAACGATGAGATGATCATGCGGTTCTATGCCACCGCACACTTCTATCCAGATGGCAGGATTGTATGGATGATGTATGGCGTAGATTTCACTACAGCTTGAGGAATGGAGAGCATTGCTGAATGCACTGCTTCAAGGGAAGATGACATTGATGTGTATGGCATTCCGAAGAAAAATCACGAGTCAATGAAGAACATGTATAATGAGGTTGATGAGAAGGATGTAGAGTTTTGGAAGCTTGGATCAGTCTACTACCTTCAGGCAGGTCTCCCAACCACCAACACCATTCTGAGGCATACTTTGATGCCTAAGTCAGGGGACCACCGCATGATAAGAGGGTACTCTATCAACATGCTGCACATTCTAGATCAGAAGACACCTTTTAAGGTGATGGACCTGATAGTTGAGACTATCAAGAGGACAGCAGCTGACCAAAAGAGGTCGTGTGGGTTTGCTCCGCATATTCAGATGCTCATTAATGCCAAGTTTGGCACGGACACCTACCTGTTGGATAGACCCCACTTGCCACTGCAGCCTGAACATGAGGACAACGAGGTTGTGATGACTGAGAATGCTCCCACGTCAGAGAAGGACATGCTAAGTCTGAAGTGCTAAACAAGCTAAAGCCGAGAAGGAAGCAAAGAAAAGCCCAAGAGTGTTGCGAACAACTTCTTGAAGCCACTCGAGAATTGAGCTACGCTCGCCCAGATAGTGCAATCTCGGGAGAGCCTTGAGAGGATCGTTGAGGATAAGTTCCATGCTCGACGCTGTCGATCAAGTGCAGGTCACCGTCAACAAGCTTGATGCGATATCGAGGAAGCTAAGAGAGAAGGCAGAACTTATGAAGGAGATGGAAGGTGACATGGTCCAGATGACTATGAGCAGCTGCTGCAGGCTCCACAAAGCCCAGATCAGCTGCTATTCCAAAGGTCGATCCTGTGGCTACTACATCAAGACCTCCTACAGCTCCGTCGGTTCAAAGACCAGCCCAAGATCCACTCCTCCAGCTCCACAGACTTCAAGCGTTTGCGCAGATGCAGCCATCTCCACTCCATCGACGCAAACAGAGCCGCCAGCGAGTCCCGAGTGACGATTAGCTCTATACCTTTCGAACTTTTGGTAACTTGTTGCCAAAGGGGAGAAATTGTATAGATCATAGGGCTTCGAGAGAGAGTGCTTCGTTTTGCTCTTTCGCTTATGCGGTTTTCCTTGAGATACTTTTTGAGTTCTTTGAGATACTTCGTGTGTTTGATACTACGTTTGCTCTATCTTGATGAGTGCTTGATCATCTTGTGCTTAATGTGTGCTTGATGTCTATCATATTTCATTCATATCTTGTATGATCATTTACTCATGTCTTGGTGATTGGGTGCATGATATTCATTCTTATCATTTTTTTGCGCTCCACCAAGATGTATGTGACATGGAAGAGTAACCCATGATCCTAATCGATTGTGCATTTGCATTCAAACGCAAATCTTAAATAATGCACAAATTTAGGGGGAGCTCTTGCTTATCACATACTTCTCAAAGCGACGATGTTATTCATTAATTATATCACTTGTCGAAGCTTTGATCTATATGTTGTCATCAATTACCAAAAAGGGGGAGATTGAAAGTGCAACTAATCCCGTGTGGTTTTGGTAATTAATAACAACATATATATCATTGAACTAATCATTTCTTGAGAATATTTCGAAAAGTTCAAGATATGGGTATGGCAATGACCGATGATGTGGACCCCTCAAAATGCTAAGGAAAACATTGGCAAAAGCTCAAGACTCCATTTTTGGTTTAGTGATCCAAGATCACATTGAGTCCATAGGAAAGCCAATACTATTAAAAGGGGATGAGGTTATGATGATGATCTGGTTGCTCTAAAGTGCTTAGTGATTTATCTCTCAAACAATCAGCAATCTTTCATTCCAACATAAACCCCTCTAGACATACTTCCGATCCTACAAATATTTCTATCTATTATGTTTCAGATAATTTCAACATTGGAGTGGCAGGACAAGAGGATGTGGAACCCCTTCAAGATGCTAAGGACAAACGTTGGCAAAAGCTCAAGACTCTACATTTTCATCTTAGTGATCCAAGATCACATTGAGTCCATAGGAAAAGCCAATACTATTAAAGGGGATAAGGTGTTGCTTAATGGCTTGCTTGCTCAAAGTGCTTAGTGATATGCTCCAAAGCCCCCAACCACTTCCTCATTTCCACATATGTCCCAAACCTAAAGTCAAATTCGGCCCCACCGATATGATCTATCCGGCATCACCGAGTTCACTTGACATAGCCATATCCAGAAACCCTAATAAGTTCGATCTAACCCATAGGGATCTTGGTCTCACCAAGATGGTCCTGCAAACTCTTTGTTACCTATTGCAGCTATTTCGGTCTCACCGAGATATGCAGTCGGTTCCACCGAGTTTGCTTGACCAAGTCTGTGTTTGCTTATTGCTGAAATCGGTCTCACCGAGTTCATGCAATCGGTCTCACCGAGATGAGGTTTTGCCCTAACCCTAGCACATCGGTCCCACCGAGTTGACCTTGTCGGTCCCACCGAGAACTCTAACGTTCACATTTCGAACTATATCGGTCTAGCCAAGTTTCACTACTTGGTCCCACCGAGTTTGGTAAATTCTGTGTAACGGCTAGATTTTGTGTGGAGACTATATATACCCCTCCACCCCCTTCTCTATTGGTGAGAGAGCCATCAGAATGTGCCTACACTTCCACTACTCATTTTCTGAGAGAGAACCACCTACTCATGTGTTGAGACCAAGACATTCCAATCCAACCACTAGAATCTTGATCTCTAGCCTTCCCCAAGTTGATTTCCACTCAAATCATCTTACCACCATATCCAAATCTGTGAGAAAGAGTTGAGTGTTGGGGAGACTATCATTTGAAGCACAAGAGCAAGGAGTTCATCATCAACACACCATTTATTACGTTTTGGAGAGTGGTGTCTCATAGATTGGTTAGGTGTCACTTGGGAGCCTCCCTCAAGATTGTGGAGTTGAACCAAGGAGTTTGTATGGGCAAGGAGATCTCCTACTTCGTGAAGATCGACCCAAGTGAGGCAAGTCCTTCATGGACGATGGCCATGGTGGGATAGACAAGGTTGCTTCTTCGTGGACCCTTCATGGGTGGAGCCTTCTGTGGACTCGCGCAACTGTTACCCTTCGTGGGTTGAAGTCTCCATCAACGTGGATGTACGATAGCACCACCTGTCGGTGTTAAAACCGGCAGATATCGGGTAGGGGTCCCAATCTGTGCGTCTAGGCTGATGGTAACAGGAAGCAAGGGACACAATGTTCACCCAGGTTTGGGCCCTCTCGATGGAGGTGAAACCCTACTTCCTGCTTGATTAATATTACAGATATGTGTAGTACAAGAGTAGATCTACCATGAGATCATAGAGGCTAAACCCTAAGAGCTAGCCTATGATGGTATGATTGTAATTGTGATCGGCCTTCTAAGGACCAACCCCTCCGGTCTATATAGATACCGGAGAGGGCTAGGGTTTACATGGAGTCAGTTACAAGGAAGGAAATATAACATCCGGATCGCCAAGCTTGCCTCACATGCCAAGGAGAGTTCCATCCGGACATGGGACGAAGTCTTGAGTCTTGCATCTTCACGCTTCAATAGTCCAGACGATGTAGACAGTCCGGCTATCCGGAAACCCCCTAATCCAGGACTCCCTCAGTAGCCCCTGAACCAGGCTTCAATGACGATGAGTCTGGCGGGTAGTCTTGTCTTCGCCATTGCAGGGCGGGTTCCATCTCCGAATACTCCAAAGTAATTATCGAACACTTAGATCGTGTCCGGATCCACGAGGGGATTCTTACACACCATTGTAAGGAACATAGCATAAATCCGATCCGCTGGCAATCTTCGTACGTCGTCCCTTCGCATTATGGCCCAGTTCAACACGAACCGGTGCATCTTCGCCCCACCTCGACTCGCGCTGCGAGGCAGTTTTATTGGCACGTCCTGTCGAGGCAGAGATCGTGTTCCTCTTATTACGAGATCTTCCATTAATGCGGGCATGCATAGCCCCATGACGACTGTTGGTATGACTCCGCGTGCCATCAGGTAAACCTCAAGCGGTCACCCTAAGGACTCTTGATATTCACCCCCTTTATAAAAGGGGCCGAGGCCTATGCCTCTTTTCCACCTCCCTCGCGCCCTCTCTCACCTCGAGTTCTAACACCCGAGACCTAAGCCCCAACACCCCAGATCCTCCAATATGTCCGGATCCAGCCCTCAAGGCTGGTGGGTGGCCTCCTCCATTCAAAAGGATGACATTGCGAAGCTTAGGGATGTCGGATATCTGACCGCCGACATCCAGCACAGGCTTCCTGCTCCAGGGCAGGTCATCCCTACACCGGAGCCCAATGAGTGCATTGTGTTTGTTCCTCACTTCCTCCATGGTTTGGGCCTCACCATCGATCCTTTTATGAGGGGGCTCATGTTCTATTACGGGTTGGATTTTCATCATCTAGCTCCAGATGCCATCCTCCATATCTCGTCGTTTATTATAGTGTGCGAGGCCTTCCTCCATGTCACCCCACACTTCGGCTTATGGCTCAAGACCTTTAGTGTGAAGCCGAAGATGATCGAGGGGCGACATGCGGAGTGCGGAGGTGCCGTAATAAGCAGGAACGCCGATGCCCCATGGACAGAGGGTTCTTTCCCAGAAGTATCCGATGTATGGCAACGGAGGTGGTTTTATGTCACGGCTCCCAGAGGCACAAAGTGGGTGCCCGCCCCCGAGTTCCGCTCGGGCCCTCCGTCACAACTATCGTCTTGGACCGACGTAGGACGGAATTGGGGGCCCGCTGGTGATGTACCAGTACTGTGGAGCCGCATCCGAGAGCTTCTTGAGAGGTACATTAACCTTGTCAACATAATGCAAGTGATGTTAATCCGACGGATGTTGCCGTGCCAACGCCGGCCTCTCCAGATGTGGGAGTTCAATCCAGAGGGTCCACGGACTGTTAAGCACTTCTTCGGCTTGAAGCTCGAAGGGATGTGCAAATTATTCTTCGGACCAAAAGTAGATTGTCCGGACACCACCGACGATGCGGGTCTAAGCTGCAATCACCTAGATACCCTAGTAAGTAACCTTGATACCGGACACCTTCTTTCGTATTTGTCATAATTGTTTATTCTGAAAATCATCCGTGGCCAGGAATGGCTCAAGAAGGCGAGAGAATCGGTGTCCGTGCCACTTCTCAAGACTCTTTGGTCCCACCATGGCCAAGATGCTTGCCCGGGTACTCAGTAGAATGCCCTCAGGGAAAGACAAGGGGAAGAACGAAGAAACCAAACTTCACATGCTACGCATCCGAGCCAGGGGAATTGTTACCTTCCCTAAGGAGGATAGTCGGGAAGGGAAGGCTAAGGCCTCCTTCCCGCGCGGGAAGAAGAGGGTTGCCTCCAAAGACTCGGAGACGGAGATGCCCAAACCAGGGAAAAAGGTATCCCCGGGGGGCCCTGCCCCGACGGGCACCCTCACCACCTCATGCCCGCCAAGGGGCCAGCCCACCACCGAGTCATAAGTCAATCGTTAGTTTGAAGGTACTGTGTTTCTCCTAGATCAATAACCAGGATTTGTCTTTTGCAGTCCGGCTAGCAGCTCTTCTCAACATAGTTCGTCTTAGCGAGACCCCATCTACATCTCCTCCTCATGAAGTGGGCGACACCGAGGTGTCGTTGCGGAGGAGTCGGGATCAGCCGAAGCCGGAAGCCAATGCGTCAGCCACCCTGAGCCCGGAGCGTTTGGCTCCGACGGGGGGCGATGGGAAGGGTCCGGCACAGTTCAATGCCCGGCCGAACGTACTGACAGGCCTACTAGAGCGAGCTGCGCTCTCGGAGGAGCACCGCTCATTAATGAGCGCGGTGCTCAAGAAGATTTCATCCGCTACAAGCGGTTTGAATGAAGCATTTACAAGCCTGCTCAGAGGCTTTGAGGTATGTAGTGAAAATACACTATTTTTGGCTGTGAGGCATGCGCTAGGTGTGCTCCATATAGATAGTAGCCCCTGATACTCTGGTTGCCCGCCCTAGGCGGCAAACGGGGGATCATAAATCAATGACTGCTCTCTAAATACATGCTGGTACCTGTGGGTCCGGCCGCCGACCAGTCCGTTGTAGTTGCCGAACTAACGAGGCAGATTGGATCGATTGATGCCGATATTACGCTGGTGAACGAGCGGCTGGACAAATCACAAGGTATGTGCTCTGCCTTCCTTTGTATAGGAAAATATGAAGGCGGCATGATATTAATGTAATATGTTTGGACTACAGATGGTGCTGCTGCCGTGGAGGCCCTGAGGGCGAAACTTGCCCAGGTCAAGGAGCAAGCTCGGGTTAGCAATGCGGCTGCCTAAAGGCGGCCGAGGAATTGAGAGCTGAATAGGCTGCTCATCGCCGAAGTGAGGAAAAGATAGCCGAAATGGTTCTGGAGTTAAAAAATGCCGTTGACCGATATGAGCTCCTTAAAAAGGAGCATAAGGATAGTTCGGCCGACCTGAAGAAGGCATTTAATGCCACCAAGGAAATACGGACCAAGCTCAGGGGTGCGCGGGAGGAGCTTCAACAGGCCGGTAAAATCGCTGCTGGGGGCTCCTACTTGCTGCGGGCGAAGTTTTTCGATCCGAAGTACACTCCCTTGGATGGATGCTGGAGTCCTGCGGACGCGTATGCGGATTTGGCGAAGAGTATAGCTAACGCTGCCAAGTTCTTCGAAGATCAGGGTGATAAGGAAGTGGAGAAGCTTTTCTAGTCACAATTCAATGCTACCACTCGCCCGCTGCCATTAAGTGACAAGATGGCTGCTGTAGCGGAGCTTCACAGGTTGTCCGGCTTGCAATGCGGTCTATGATAGACCATCTTTGGCCGAAGGGGCCTAAGCCGGACAGGTACTTTGTCTTGGTGCAACAGTTCCTTGGGGCCGTGCCTCAGATTGATGCCATGAGAAGGTCGGCATGCATAGAAGGTGCACGGATGGCCCTTGCTCGCGTTAAAGCATTTTGGACAGATATGGAGGCCACCATTGTGGCGACCCAGGATCCAGAGGGAGGCCAATATCCGGCCGAGCACTATTTGGCGCAGGTAACAGAAGGTGCCCGCCTAATAGAGGCGCAGTGCTCGAAGGATGTCTTGTTCGAGTGATTTAATCGATCATTGTAAAAACAATGTTATTTTGGTTATAAGGCTATATTTATACTTTTTGCCTGAAAGTATTATTGTGTCTCCTGTGCGGCCGTTATATATATATATACACATGTAATCTGAAAGTTAGCAGTCGTTGGCTTTAGCCCCCACACATATAATGCGGGGGTGTTCGACAAAAAATATGCATAATGACACTTGATCCAACGTCTTGGTCCATTAAGGAGGTGATCGCACGTCGAACTAGGCAACCGGACTATATAGCTGTAACGCTTTCGCTTAGCCATGGGAGTCTAATGGTGGGGCTACTATGTAGCCCCTGGTACCTTCGCTTGCATCTGAATACGGGTGCGTGTGTACATGACCGTGAAACGGTCCTTCGTTAATGCGGAGGGATCCTAAAGATTCCGATAAGTCTTTGAGTGGTTGAACAGTCTCTCGCTGTATCATGACAGTCAGTTTTCGGCTTTCTCTACTGAGGTGCTCGTCTGGAATAACTAGGGCACAATCGCAGTAGTTCTCCTTTGGCCACCTTAGCCGATAATAACGGAACATAAGGTGGCAAACCCAGGAGCCGGGCAAACCCAATATTTGACCAAAGACATGATTCGGAGCTGATGCATATAAGGCCAAACTCGTGACGCCGAACACTCGCGAAGGTACTCGGACTTTATAACAGATGATGGGCTCAAGAATGCCCATTCATTATAAACCTTTGTGTTTCCAGGTATGCGCATTAATCTGTTGTGGCGAAATGCCAATAACGGCAGTATCCTCTATGGGTATGGAACCCATGGGATGGTTAAACAACAAGAGGCAATAGAAAAGTTTTACACAGGGGCTTAATCTAAAAAGAAACCTCTTGAACGGGGCCCTGTTGCACGTCTGCGCCTTTGTCTCCGTTGTGCCGTATCCTGGAGGGGTATCGCGCGAACGTTGTCTGTAAATAAGAAAACTCATGTAGGAGAGTACAACGTAAGTATGCGATGATTAGTAAAAAGTGTAAGATATTGGCCTGCCAATAAGGTTGAGCCAAGTGTGGGGCTGTTTTAAATAGTTATAGCCCCTGGTGTCCTCTATGGGATTACATATACAGTGCCCTGGTTTATCCAGGCTGCCGGACTTGTCTAACAGCGTCTGTGGTTTTAATGACCAATCATAATTTCTGATATTAGAGGCCGCTTATAGTCCGGCCGCTAGGGCCGTCGCGTATTCCTCCGCGCGTGAAGAGCGCTCTGTGATTCCATTAACGGTGATGACGCCACGTGGACCGGGCATCTTGAGTATAAGGTAGCCATAGTGCGGTAATGCGTTGAAGCGGGCGAAGGCCGTTATTCCAAGCAATGCATGATAGCCGCTTTGGAAGGGTGCGATGGTGAAGAGTAGTTCCTCGCTTCTGGAATTGCCTGGGGAGCCAAATGTTACCTCCAGTACGACGGAGCCCCTGCCGTAGGTTTCAACGCCTGGTATCACCCCTTCAAAGGCGGTGTTGCTTTGGCTAATTTTGGATGGGTTTATCCCCATCCTGCGGACAGTGTCCTCGTATATTAAACTGAGACTGCTGCCGCCGTCCATGAGGACACGGGTGAGACGGTATCCGTTGATTATTGGGTCAAGCACCAAGGCCTTTGATCCTCCGCGCCGAATACTAGTTCGGCCGTCCAAGTGATCGAAGGTGATCAGAGAAGACATCCAGTAGTTAGGTGTGGGTACAATGGGCTCTATATCACGCGCGTCTCTATGCACGCGTTCGTGCCTTCTCATGGATGTGCGAGTCGAGTGGATCATGTTCACTGCTTTAACCTCTGGCGGGAATTTTTTCTGTCCCCCAGTGTTCAGCTGGCGAGGTTCATCCTCGTCTTCACTTGGTGTTTCCCTTCCCTTGTGTTCGGCATTTAATTTGTCGGCTTGCTTGAAGACCCATCACTCTCTGTGCATGTTGTTCGCAGGTTTGTCAGGGGTGCCATGAATTTGGCACAGTCTGTCTAGGACTCTATTCAGACCGGGCGGTCCCTCTTTACTGCCATTAAAAGGCTTCTTTTGTTGATCAGGTCGAGAGCCCCTGAATCCGGCATTAACCGTGGCTTCCTTGTTTTGACGTTTGTTTTTATTATGCCCTGGCTTCCCGTTGCCATCCCTTATTTCGAATGTGCTGGGGTCACTGGTGCCTTTACGGGCTAACCAGCTATCTTCACCTGTGCAAAAGCGGGTCATAAGGCTTTTTGGGGCTGCCATTCTCCTTGGCTTTTCTTGGCCGAGGTGTCTAGCAAGCCACTCGTCGCGGATGTTGTGTTTGAATGCCGCTAAGGCTTCGGCGTCCAGAAAATCGACAATTTAATTCTTCTTAGTGAGGAATCTGTTCCAAAGCTTGCAGGCAGACTCTCTGGGCTGTTGGATTATGTGACTTAAATCGTCAGCATCCGGAGGCCGGACATAAGTCCCATGAAAATTGGCCCTGAAAGCATCCTCGAGTTCCTCCCAACTCCCAAATGAGTTTTCGGGAGACTTTTCAACCAGTGACGAGCTAGTCCCTTTAGTTTGAGGGGAAGGTATTTGATGGCATGGAGGTCATCCCCACGAGCCATATGTATATGCAGGATAAAGTCCTCGATCCAGACCCCTGGGTCTGTCGTTCCGTCGTATGCCTCTATGTTGTCACATCCCTAGATTATTGTTTGTATTAGTTGCATCAGAGTGCATCATGCATCATGTCTAAATTCCAGTGAAATTTGAATTGAGGGAATTCTCAAGCCTCAGAAAAATCCTTTCAAAAAAAGGGGCAAGAACCCTTAAACTTGCATTCAATGAAACCAAAATGGCCTTCATTAATGTTTGATAATTTTGGCAAGGGTTTGGATCCAAACCAAAAATATTGAACATTTTTAAGGAATTATTTTGGCATTGAATTTAAATCATTATTGTATTTGAATTTGGAATTATATTCATAATATATGGGATATATTTTCAAATAACTTTGAAATGTTTTGTGTGCTGTTGGAAAAGTCCATCTAGCAACATAAAATTGTTCAAAGGATTTTTGGCACTGGTTTGAAACTATTGGAATTTCAAATAGTGGCAAGATTCAAATCAAAACAGAAAACAGCAATAGAAAAGAATAAAAAGGGGAAGACCTACCTGGCGCTTACCTGCCGCCCAAGTGGCCATCCCAGCCCAGCCCAGCAGCGCCCCCCTTGTCATCTTCCTCCTCTGCCAGAAGGATCAAGCGCGTGGTCGCCCAGTGCAAGACGCCTCCGCCACCTCCTGCTTACGGCTCGTGGCTGAAGCACCCGAGGGCGCCACGACTCGACACCCCTAGACCGCTCACTCTCTCCCTCGCCCTCATCCCCTCCTCTGCTCCCTCCTTTCTCTCTGTCCGTGGGCGCCGAGACCGCCGACGAGCACCACCGCGACCACAGCCTTCCCCGTGCCTCTCCGACATGACCTCGAGCTCCGCCATCGACCCATACTCCGTCTAAACCGAGCCAAGCGACGGGAAGAGCCCCGGAGCACCGTCCCCGACGTCTTCTTCCTCCTCGTGTCACCGAGATCGCCGGTGACCGTGCTCCCGCCCCGACGCGTCCCCGAGCCCGCTGACCTTCTCCTCCGCCCCCCAGTGAGCCCCTGATCTCTTCCCCCCTTTCCCCGTGCTTGATAGCCTAGCATAGCCCCCATCTCCGTCGATGCCGAGACCTCGCCGCGCTGGTCATGTCGCCTTGCTCGTTTTAGCTCGCCACCGCAAGGCTGAGCACACCATCGTTCAACGATCTCCAAGAGCCCAGAGCACACCACCTCCGGCCTCCCAAAGGTTCCCCAGCCTCAGCGCTCAAGGCCGCCTCGCCGCCGCCACGAGCTCGCTTCCGCGAGCTCAAGCCTCCCGCACCATCCGTGGCCTTCTCTGGATGCGCCCGACCGTGAGCTACGCCTGCGTGCCCTTCCCGCCCTTGCGTGGCCTTTTGGCGCGTCTCCGCCATGCCAGCATACCGGCGATTAACGCACGGCGTGGCGGTTATTAGGGCCTAACCACCCCGCTAACCCACGCCTAGGGCCACCGACAGAGGGCCTCACTGCTTAATTAACCCGCTAACAATTTAATTAGGTTAATTAAACATTGTTAAATCATCAGGCAGGTGACACGCTGACCCATCAAGTTAGGGTTGACTGGACCGCCTGTTGACCTGCTGAGGTCAGATGATGCATTGCCGACGCAGAATAGGTTTTTCTCGGATTTATTTTTATTCGTGAAATTTCGAAAATACCCCAAACTTCAAAAATTCATATTAAATCAACCGTAACTCCAAATGAAATAAATTATATATGAAAATGATCAGAAAAATCCAATCTATCCATTGGTACTGGTTTCGTGCATGATAAAGCAACTTAACCTTGCTGTTCATACCAAAACATGATAATGCACATTATAAATTCATAACTTGAGTTTGAATTTGAACCCTTGGTTCAAATTAGCTCAAACCTTTCTGTTCTTAGTTGCATTAGGTCAAACACATTCATTTTGCCATGTCATGATCATGCAATTGCATTGATTGTGTTTCTTTATCAGTTACCGGTAATTGCCCCCTCTCGATAGACGCGTTTCGACGATGTGATCAATGACACCAATGAAGAACTATACTATCTTCAGAAGTGCCAGGCAAGCAAAACCCCCTTGTTCATTCCGACACAATCCTACTCTCTCGCTCCTGCTCTCTTTTACTGCATTAGGACAACAACGTTTCAACTGTTACATGCTGCGGTAGCTGAACCCCTTTATCCTCTGCATGACCTGTCATTGCCACAGTAAATAGATGAAACCCACTAGCATGAGTAGGAGTTGTTTGAGCCCTGATGTGCCTACTCATTCATGCTTGTTGTCATGCCTACCATTGCTTAGAGTTGAGTCAGGTCTGATTCATCGGGGATGAGTCAGAGGTGTGTGAACATGTCCTACTGTTGAGAGCTAAGTGTGTGAATACGATTTGGTAAAGGTAGCGGTGAGAGGCCATGTAGGAGTACATGGTGGGTTGTCTCATTGCAGCCGTCCTCAGGAACTGAGTTCTGTGTTTGTGATCCATGAACAGCTACTACCACTCATTGGGATCCTTAATTGACCCTCTCGGCTTCTTAATCACCCTTGTTCTCTGTCCGTGAGTTGCAACTAGTTTCGTGTTTGTAGGTAGTGTTAGTAGTCTACCAAGTGGCACCCGTGCAGGTGGGCTTGGGACAGACTAGGCACCGTGGCACGGTGTACCAAGCGCACATCCACCCGCCGAGGTGGGCTTGGGAACCCCGCCACATCGCTTGGGGCCGTGAGCGACACCCCGCCGGATCTCCTTGCGGATGGAACCCTAATAGGCGATAAACCCGACGAGACTTGAGTGTTTAGGTAGGCGTGGCCGACTCCTCGCCCGCTTCCGCTTGAAGGTTGCCGAGGTACATGACGTGTCTGTATGCGATAAGTGGCGAGAGCGTGTGAAGAAGTACACCCTGCAGGTTATCATTATCTATTCAATAGCCGGATTCCTGATATGGAAACTTGGACCCTTGCATAGTTCATAGACAAGTGAAAGTGGATACTCTAAAATACGCAAGATAAGCGTGAGTGCTATGGATGGCGTTCTCATAGGGAGACGGGAGCGGATCCATAGTGGAGTATTGATATGGTGAATATGTGGACTCGTAGCGCCACCTCAAAAGAGTTACTTGCAATGAGTTTAGGATAGCCACCGAGTCAAAGCTGGCTTGTTGCAGTTAAACCCCATCATCCCTTTGTTGATAATGATGCATATGTAGATAGTTCGATGTAAGTCTTGCTTGGGTACATTTGTACTCACGCTTTTCCTATTTTATGTTTTTGCAGAGAGATTTCAGTCTCACTAGTAGTTCCACGTGGACTTCGACGCTTAGCTTGTTACCTCAGCTACGATCTTGTGCCCTCGGCAGATCTCGGTAGATAGGCGTGCTTCTCACCTTTTTCATTTGTAGATGTCTCACTCTGCACATGTTAAGCTTCCGCTTGTGCTATGACTTGTATGTTCTCAATGTTGGGTCGTGAGACCCATGTTTGTAATATCTCGCCCTTGGAGCCTAATGAATAAATACTTGAGTCGAGAGTCATGTTGTGATGCCATGTTGTATTTGCACATATCGAGCATATTGTGTGTATGTTATTGAAATGCTTGGTATGTGTGGGATCTGACAACCTAGTTGTTTATCCTTAGTAGCCTCTCTTCGAGAAATGTCTCCTAGTGCTTCCAATCGAGCCATGGTAGCTTGCTACCGCTCCGAGCACTTAGGCTGGCCGGCATGTGTCCTTCTTCGCTCTCAGGTCTGTCCTTCGGGAAATGTCACGCGATGAATACCGGAGTCATGTTAGCCCGCTACAGCCCGGTTCACCGAGTCCTGCTAGCCCAAAGCTACAGCCTATATTCACTACCCGATGACCGACATCGCTCGATGTCGGGTCATGGATGCCCGTCCTCGTAAGTTTGTGCCACTTTGGCTTTACGACTAGCCATGTCAGCCCGGCTCCTTATCATATGGATGCTAGCGACACTATCATATACGCAGCCAAAAGGCTAAACGGTCCCGGGCAAAGGTAAGGCGACACCCGTGGGGATACCATGCGTGAGGCCGCAAAGTGATATGAGGTGTTACATGCTAGATCGATGTGGCATTGAGTCGGGGTCCTAACATATGTTCACAGGTTTAAAGCCCTGTGGAAATTCATGGTCCAGTACTTCTTCGGTAAAGCACAGGGGGTGAGCAGCCCCACTGTATCTAGACGTGTTGTGGCATGCAGTCGGCTGTTGTTGTGTCCAGTGTTTATTCCGAACTGGTATTTGATTGGCATAATCGTTTTGGTAACACAGTCCATCACCGGGGTGTGTCCTTTAGATCCGTAGATGGACCTAGCCGCGCCAGCTTTCTTATCTAGGTGTGTCGGGCGCGACGGGGATGGTCGCGTCGGCACCTATGGGGCCGGGGCCCCTTCGTGTGTTCGGTAGGAGGGCGGAGGCTGCACGAAGAGCAGATCGAGGCGACGCGTGCTGGGATTTTACCCAGCTTCGGGCGCGATGGTCGCAGAAACCCTACTGCTGCATTGTGTTGTATTAGATCTTGCTCAAGGATGCGAGCAAAACGGTGGAGTAGTCGTGAAATCCTCGCGAGTAGCGATGGATCGAACCCCATCTACGCCGAGTTGCCAATGATCGGAACCCCGCTTCACGCGAGAGTTGCCAATGATCGAACCCCCTCGCTGTGCATGGGCCTCCTTTATAGGGCAAGGGTCACCGACAGTGTCAACGTGAGGTAGAGGGTAAAACGTAAAAGAGGTGGTAGTTGAATAGTGCGGAACAAGGCAGCCACAAAGCTTTTCTACCTACTTTTGACAGAGGGGACAAGGGCATTAAATGCCCGTCGCCGCCGCCAAAAGCTCCGCGCCATTGCGCTCTTCTTCCGCCACGCGGCGAAGCCACCACCATGAGTGCCACCGCATCCTCCATGCAGCACAGCCACCCGCCACGCGTCTCGAGACGCAATTTGGAGGCGACGCGTGGGCGATGAGCTGGAATGCGGCACGTAGATAGCTCTCCCGGCAAGCACCTTGCCGGGCCTTGATCTTGCCGGCCCGGGCCTTGTCGGGCTCAGGACTTGCCGCCCCCGGTCCTTGCCGGGCGCACGCGCGCCGAGGCGTGTCTTCTGTGATGTGGTTTGGTCTTCCCGACGAGCCTCCTCTCCGGGATCTGAGGGAGTAATGTAGCCCCGAGCCCGAATGGCCTTCCGCAAGCTCCTCTTGCCGGGTCTTGAGTTTTGGTCTTGCACACTTTGTTCTTGAATGGCTTAGCAGGAGCCGGAACGGTCTCCGCAAGCATTTGATGGATCTGGTTGCGGGGCTGGGGCTGCCTGTGCACAAGTTGGGGTACCGAGGTACCCCTACCTTAGTACACCGGCAGAGCCCCGGCCTGGGCCATACACGGTGCCGAGGCGCTGTTGGGCCAGGCCCAAGACAGTCAGCACGGCGCGGAAGCCCATGGCGCGTCGAATCCACTTCGCGTCTGCCGCCCTCCCGCAGCAAGATGCTGCGTCGATTCTTGGCGCCAAGGATGGGACGTGCCCACGCCCCTTAATGAGGAGAGCGGAACGTGCCTCGCCCCACTTCCCCATAAAAACAGAGGGAGCAGGCGCGGTTCCCCTCCATTGCTTTCATTGCTTCTTCTTCCTCCGCCAGAAAGCCCTTCTCGCGCTCCATCTCTGCGCCTCCCCCCGCTGTTTCTGCTGTCTGGCGTGCGCTGACCTTCATCCCCTTCCTCGCCGCTGCCGTTATGGCCCCAAGACCAGAAGGGGAAGGAGAAGGCGAAGGCACCAAGAAGGAGAACCGAGCAGCGGAAGAGCTCGCCAGATGCGGAGGGAGAACATCGCCTTCCCGCCGCGGCTCGGTGTGGACGAACTCAGGGCAAGTACTTCTTGTTCGGTCCAAGAGGACCTCGGCGCACCGGACGAGCCCATCCGCCAATCTCATGGACAAATATCCCGCGGTACTACTTCTTCGCAGCTTTTTTTCACTGCGGTCTTTGTCCTCCTTTCTCTGAATTCTTCTGCGCCATTATGCATACATACGGCTTCCACCTTCTTGATTTCACCCCCAACGCCGTCCTCACGATGGCGGTTTTCGCACACATGTGCGAAAACTTCATAGGGATTCTCCCAAACGTAGCTCTGTTCAGGCATTTCTTTACTCCGAGAGCAGAGCCCGGCTCCCCCCTCTCCGGAGGGATTTCTTGGGTTTTCCGCCTGAACTTGAAGAAGTCGTACTTGCCGGGGGAGCTTCGCATCAAGTGGGACGAGTGGCGCGCGGATTGGTGCTGGATTGTCGAAGACGATCCGCAGCCCTTTACTACGCCGCGCACAACGCCTGTTGCGCGCGGCAGAGATTGGGGCGAGCTGGATTCGGACGACAGAAAGCTCGACGTCGCCCTCATCCGGATCCTTCGTCTCCGGCAAGCGGGGCTGTCCATGGCGGCGGTGGGCGCGGACTTCCTCCGTCGCCGCATCGCCCCTCTCCAGGACAGAAAGAGGCCGGCCTGGGAGTTCGGCGGCGCAGGAGATATAATGAGGCTGCGCACTGGGCTGAACTCCAACTTCACGGCGCTGGAGTTGAGGGGGATGGTTCGGGAGCTTTTCAAATACGACCCGACCCATCCAGAGTGGTTCAGGCTCCCCCGTGGTGTGGTGCCCCTCTGCAACAGCTCAGCACGGGATCGCCTCGTCGCCATGATGCCCGAGTGCGATTCACACGGCGTGGATCGATCGTGGATTCCGCCAAAGCCATCGGACGTCCTCGACTTCTTCGACACCCTTGAGGAGGTGGCGAAGAACAAGGACGAGATCCGGGGTCTGACACGAGACACCACGGACGAGGAGCTCGCGTACATAGCTTCTCGGGCCGAAGAGGCCGTTGCAGCCGCAGCGGCGAGGCAGTTCGATTACTGCGGAGGCAGAGTCATGAGGCGTCCTACCAAACGGAGGCGGCGGAGATCTGCCGGTTGCTGAATCTTCCTCCCGGCACGCTTGCCGGGGTCCCTTCTCTGGAGCACTCTGGGATCCACGGGATCGTGGCTGAAATCGCAGCAAGCGGTGGTGCTGCCGGAGGGAGCAGAGGCGCCGGAGGGAGTCGGGGCGCCAAAGGTAAAGGGGTCGCAGCACAGGGTGCCGGGCCTGGTGAGCTGGCCGGCGAGGAGGAGGCGGAAAACGTCGCGGTCGCCGAGGACGCCGGCGGGTCCACGGACCTTTACGACGACGACCTCTCCTCGTCGTCGGAAACATCCCCGCCCCGGGCGAGCCCCAAGCGCCTCGATGAAGCGCCTCCAAGGCGGGGCGAACGAGCACGCAAGCCCCGGCAACTACACGCTCGCCGGCAGCATAAGCTCTCCGGGAGTCGAGCCGTGTTGGGCGACCAGCGCACCAGATGTGGCGGAGGCGACTCGCGTGCAGGCCACAGCGAAGGCGCCTCGTAGGCCGGCGCCGAGCGGTCAGGGGCCTCCTAGGAGCGGGGCGGCGGCTCCGCCCACTTCTCGGGCGCCGGCCGCTGCAGAGGCCGGATCTTCGCAGCCCCCAGCTCCGAGGGCCGCCAAGCGCCCGAGAGGGCCCTCGCCTCCTGCTCCTCGTGCCGACGCTACTCAGGTGCGGTACGATCTCTCCGCTCTGAGCGAGGACGACGAGGAAGAACAGGAGTGAGTACCCGAGATCCTCATTTTCTTTAATTTCGCCTTCATTATTGTTGAGGCTGATCTTGTTTCTGTGCTGATTTCAGGACCTTGACTGGGCGGGCGTCGAAGAGAGCCAAGGTGCCCGTGGTCGAGGTCGCGGACGATTCGCCTCCCGAGGCGACCGGGGAGACGCCGGATCCCAGCCTGCCGGACCCGAGCGGCGTCCCGAGGAGCAGCCCCCAGCGCAGCCCCCAGCGTAAGTCTGGGTCCCGCGCCTCCGCTTGCCGGGCGTGTCTGAAGGTTTCATCTTGTTCTAATGCTTTGAAATGTTTGTCTTGATTTGTGCAGGCACGGACCTGCAACAGCAGGAGCACCCGGAGGTTGCCCTCGAGGAGCCGGCAGTCCTTCCATCCCCGCCGAGGGCGGATTCCTCGGCAAGGGGGAACGCCTCGCCAAGGGCGGGTACTCCGCCAAGGGTGAGTACCCCGACAAGGGTGGGCAGCCCGGCGAGGGCGGCTACCCCGGCAAGGGACGATTCCCCGGCAAGGGGGCCTGTCGCCGAAGATGTTTGCCAAGGTAAGTCCTGCAGCTTCGCCCTGTTGGTGTCGGTTCTTTTTGGATGTTTGCTTGAGCTGCTTTTGCTTTTTCTTCTTCTTTTAGATCCCCCTCCTTCCCCCGAGCTGATGGAGACGGAAGTCGTCGTTGAAGAGGAGGGGAACGTGCAGGGTGGCGGCGATGGTGCTCCTGTTGTCGAGGACGCGGCAGGAGCCGCCGAGCCACGCGCGCCGGAGGCTGTATCGGCCGCCGATGCGGAGGCCGGAGAGGGGGACGGCAACCGCCCCACTGGCCCGGGGGCCGCGGGGGCGTCAAGCGCTGTGCCGGCCGCCGATCCTTCCGTCGAAGCGGAACAGCCCGGCTGCTACCTGGAGGCCCCCAATGGTGTCTTCATCCAGATGCCGTGGGCTTCCTCGTCGCGGGCGCCCGTGGAGGGCGAGGCCTTCGACGGGGAGGTCCTCGCCTCCGCGGGTTTGAAGGTCGTGGAGGGGCCCGGCGGAAGCGGTGGGCCCGATGAGGAGAAGCTGCTTCAGCGGATCCTGGCCCTTTACCGGGCCCGGCAGGCGAAGCTTGCTTCCCGGGAAGCCCTTGCCGCCAAGGCCGCCGAGGAGATGGAGAAACGCGCGGCGGAGCTCCGCGCCGCCAACCAGGTTGCTCTCCGCGAGGTAGCGGAGAGGCGCGAGCAGCTCGCCGGGCAGTATGAGGGATGGCTGCTGGAGAAAGCCGAGGCTGAGGAGCAGCAACGGCTCGCCGGGGTGGAGCTGTCCCGGCGAGAAGGGGAGCTCAACCAGCTGAAGGTTGCCCTCGACGCCCAAGAGGAAGACCTCGCTGCTCGGGAGCAAGCCCTTGGCGGAGAGTTGAAAGAGGCGAAGGACGCCGCGGCGATCGCGGAGGCCGCCAGGAAGGATCTCGCCGCCAAGGTCGCGCAACTGGAGGAGCTGTTGAAGGTGGACTCGGAGAAAATCGCCGCGCTCGTCACGGAGCGCGAGGAATTCACTCGCACCAACTCAGAGCTCCAGGCGCGTCTTGCTGAGAAGGGTGACGAGCTGAAGGCCGCCAGGGATTCTGTCGAGGATCTTGAACGGAAAGTTTCTGCGCTGACGGAGTCACTCGACGCTGCCCGGGCCCAGGAAACCATACTGAAGGAAGAGCTCCGTGAGGAACGATCCTTAGTAGCCGGCGCCAACAGAGCAGCCGAGGATTTCCGCCGCATCGTCGAGATATGGACCGAGGAATTGGTGTCTTCCGCAACTGCCATTGACCAAGAGTTGTTTGGCGCTGAAGTTGGAGCACCTCATTTACTCCCGGATCCAAACCTCGCTCACGCGTTGCCAAGCTCAGCCTCTTCTTCGAAGTCGCGCCACTCTCTAATCATGGACGAAGAGGATCCTCACAAGAGCTCGCCGAGGAGGCACGCTTTGTTGTCTTGGGGAACCATGGAGCGCTGTGTCGACGAAGATCGTATACCGCAACCCCGGTATAAACCTCTCCAATGTCCTTCGCAGCTTGCCGCCGACGCGACATGGAGGCCTTGAAGGAGCAGGTCGCCCACATCATCGCCAAAGTGAACAAGATCCCGGGATGGAGGGCGGCCAGAGACTAGGCCCTTCTTTTTCTTCTTCTCTTTTTCTTTTTTTTTTTTTTGTTCCCTTTTGCTGCTGCACAAGTCGCTACGAACTTATTAGTTACCGCGACAAGTTATCCTTTGCATGATATTTACCTTTGCTTCAATCAATGATCGCAGAATCAATTCCCTTGTCCTTGATTTTCAACTCTGTATGCTTTAACCTTATGCTTCTAGGAGAGACTTGCCGGCAAGGGGCAAGGCCTTACCGGCAAGCAACCTCGCCGTGGCCAGTCGCAACACACTTAACTTGCAGAGTCGACTCGAACGCAAGATAAGGGCACGGCTGTCCGTCGGCAGGTTCCTCCGAGCACAGGTTTTCCATACAAGGTGTGGTTGTTCAAGGAAGGCAATCTCAAATTTAAAACTTTGAGCCTCTCTCCGGCAAGCTTCTCTTTCTTGAACAGCACTTGATTTACCCTCCACTTCCGTCCCCCCCCCGGCAAACTTGTGCACGGGGAATGTTTCTTTCGCTTCAAGAGACAAGGAGAGAGAAGAAGGAAAAATCATATGTTCTTTCGGCGTGCTGTTGCTTGCCGGGCATGCGTGCTGTACAAAAAGATGCCAAATAACTCATGCAAATATTCAAAGGAAAGCATGGGAAAAGGCAAATAACGCAAAGCACGGAAACTTTATTGCGGCACGGGGTCTGCGCCCGGCTTTGTACAAAGGGTTACATGCAACTGCGGCAAGGCTTTTGTACAAAAGGTGGTTGCCGGAGCGGATCACGGCAACCGCGCCTTATGGGTAGAACTTGCGAAGATGCTCTATGTTCCAGGAATTACTCACTGGCAAGCCTTCTTCGGTCTCGAGCCGGACAGCGCCGGGTCTCGTGACTTGTCTCACCCGATAAGGGCCTTCCCACTTCGGCGTCAACTTGTTGGAATTCTTGGCGGACTGAACACGCCGAAGAACAAGGTCGCCTTCCTCGAGGCTCCTGGCTTTGACCTTGCGGCTATGGTAGCGGCGCAAGGCTTGCTGGTATCGAGCAGCTCGTACAGCAGCCTGGAGACGTCCCTCCTCGAGGAGCAATGCGTCGTCTTGTCGCAGTTGCTCTTGCTCGAGCTCATCATAAGCGAGCACTCGAGGAGATCCGTATACGAGTTCCGTGGGGAGAACTGCTTCTGCTCCGTAGACTAGAGCAAAGGGTGTCTGCCCGGTGGCTCGGTTTGGTGTCGTTCTGATTGACCAGAGAGCCGCCGGTAGCTCCTCTATCCAATTTCTTCCGCACTTGTGCAGCCTGTCGAAAGTTCTTGTCTTGAGTCCGCGCAACACTTCCGCATTGGCCCTTTCTGCTTGACCGTTGCTCCTTGGGTGAGCAACAGAGCCAAATGCACCTTAGGCGCCAAGGTCTTGGACATATTGCATGAAGGTGCGGTGGTGAATTGTGTACCGTTGTCGGTGATGATCCGGTTGGGGATCCCAAACGGCATACAATCGACCAAGAACTTGATCGGCCGATCGGTTGCCACCTTCCTCACTGGCTCCACTTCGGCCACTTTGTGAACTTGTCGATCGCTACGCATAAGTACTCAAAGCCCCGACGGCACGGGGGAAGGGGCCGAGGATGTCGAGCCCCCAGACCGAGAAGGGCCAAGACAAAGGGATTGTTTGGAGAGCTTGAGCTGGCTGATGAATTTGCTTTGCATGGAACTGACACGCTTCACACTTGGTTACTAGTGCGCTTGCATCTTGAGAGCTTCGCCAAAGAACCCTTGCCGAAAAGCCTTTCCGGCAAGCGCCCTTGCGCCAATGTGGTGGCCGCAGATGCCTCCGTGAATCTCGCCAACAATTGTTGTCCGTCTTCCCTAGAGATGCACTTCAATCTGACACCATTGAGCCTTCTTCTGTACAGCTCGTTGTCCACGAACTGGTACATACTTGACTGTCTGGTTATCCTTTCTATCTCTTCAGGATCGTCAGGAAGTTCTCCAGTTTGTAGGAAACGGACGATCTGCTGCGCCCATGCCGGAGCCCGGGGCTCGACGACCAGGACTAAAGGCATGAGGGCCGCTGCGGGAACCTTCGCTTCTACGGCAAGAATCTCTGGCTCCGTCGGGGCTGAAGGTTCCCCGGCAAGCTTGCCGGGGCAAATCTTGTCGGGAACGGTTGCTTCGATCGCACAGATCTGATGATCGGCGGGAGCTGACTGTTCCTCAGCGTCCTGGAGGTTAATCCTGGGGACTTTGGCGGCGGCCTCAGGGAGGTCCGCCGGCAAGTAGTCGCCGGACACCAACTTTCTCTTCTTGGACTGCCCAATTGATGGTGCCACAGAAGGTTGAGTCAGCCTGAGCAAGAAGGTCCCTGGTTCCACAGGTAACTTCATTGAAGCACACTTTGAAAGGCCGTCTGCGATTTCATTCTGAGCTCTCGGAATGTGTTCCATCTGCAGACCTTCAAAGTGCTCCTCAAGCTTCCTTACTTCATCTACATAGGCTTCCATCAAAGGGCTCTGATAGTTCTTGTTAACTTGCCGGACCACCAACTGGGAATCCCCCCGCACAATCAGCTTCTTGATCCCAAGCTCGGCCGCAATCCTGAGGCCGGCAAGCAAGCCCTCATATTCGGCGGTGTTGTTTGTCGCTTGCTCTCTTGGAAAGTGCATTTGGATAACATACTTGAGGTGCTCTCCGGTTGGCGCGATGAGTACGACGCCGGCACCGGCGCTTTGTAGCGAGAAGGCACCATCGGCACATTACCCATTCGCCGTCGCTCTTGTCGGGTGTACTTGTTTCTTGAACTTCTTCATCAGCGCTGGGGTCCATTCTGCTATAAATTCTGCCGAGCCCGCTCAGATGGTTGAAGTACTTTCAAACTTGAGTCCGAAGCTCGACAATTCCAAAGGCCCACTCAACAATCCTGCCTGCTTCGGGTTGTGCAATATCCTCTTCAGCCGAAGCGAGTGACCACCGTTATCTCGTGTGCTTGGAAGTAGTGGCGCAGCTTTCTTGAGGCCATGAGGAGGCCAAAAGCAACTTTTGTACACCGGAGTACCTTGATCCGCTCCCCGAGAAGGAACTTACAAAATACACCGGACGCCGCACCATCTTTTTCCGCACCTCGCCTCGCTCCTGCCTGTGGCTGACCTTGTCAGCTGTGGCTTGCTTGAACAGCCCCGCTTGTCGCTGGGCTGGCTTGCCGGTGGTGCGGCCTCCTCGTCGGACTCCCTCTCCGCTACTAGCGCAGACTCACCACTTGGTTGGTTGCCGCTAGGTATAGCAGCAATTTCTCCCGTGGCTTAGGTGCGACAAGTATTGGAGTGGAGGACAGTAATGTTTCAAGTCTTGCAGCGTTGTCTCGCTTCGAGTCCACTTCATGGGTCCCGCCTTCTTCAAGATTTTGAAGAAGGGCAGAAGCCTTCGGCAGAACTTTTGAAATGAATCTACTGAGGGCAGCCACACAACCTGCGAGCTTTCTGACATCCTTGATCCGCCTTGGGGCCTGGATTTGCTCAATGGCTTTAATCTTGTCGGGGTTGGCTTCGATCCCCCTCTGGGACACAAAGAACCCGAGAAGCTTGCCGGAGGGGACCCCAAAGACGCACTTCTCAGGGTTCAATTTTAATCTGTATCCTGCGCGAGTTTCGAATGTCTCTTCTAAATCTTGAATCGGGGTATCCTTGTTTTGCTCTTCACCACGATGTCATCCATGTAAGCTTCTACATTTCTGTGGATCTGTGGCTCAAAAGCAGTATACACTACCCTCGCAAACGTTGACCCTGCATTCTTCAGTCCAAACGGCATGCGTATGAAGCAATAGGTGCCGCATGGAGTGATGAACGCAGTTTTCTCTTCATCCTCTTTGGCCATGAAGATCTGGTGATAGCCTGAGTACGCATCAAGGAAGCAGAGTAGCTCACATCCGGCGGTGGAGTCAACAATCTGGTCGATGCGCGGCAAGGGAAATGGATCCTTGGGACATGCTTTATTCACATCAGTGAAGTCAATGCATAGCCTCCACTTCCCGTTGGCCTTGCGCACGACAACTGGGTTTGCCAGCCACGTCGGATGAATCACACCTCTAACCAGGCCTGCTGCCTCTAGCTTCTTGATTTCCTCGCTGATGAACTCTTGGCGCTCCACGGCTTGCTTCCTTACTTTCTGCTTAACGGGCCGCGCGTGAGGGCAAACGGCAAGCTTGTGCTCAATCACCTTCCTGGGAACACCGGGGATGTCGGATGGTTGCCATGCAAACACATCGACATTCGCCCGCAGGAAAGTGACGAGCGCGCTTTCCTATTTGCTGTCAAGCGTGGCACTGATGGTGAAGGTACCACCAGTGCCGTCCTCTTTGGCGGGCACCTTCTTAGTTGCTGGTGGGGCGGCCATTCCCTTTTTACCCTTGCCGGCGGAGCTAGACGGCGCATCCTCGATGGCGGCGCAACACTCCGAAGGGGTGCTGTTGCCGGAGTGGGTCTCGGAGCGCTTGCCGGACTTGGTCTTCGTCTTTTTCCCCTTGGGAGCTTCAGCGGCAAGTGCATCCTTGTCGGCCGCCGCGGCCGCATCCCGGTAAATCTGGTCGGTGCAGATAAGCGCGTCCTTCTTGTCGCTGCGGACAGTGATGACGCTTATCGGGCCCGGCATCTTGAGCACGTTGTAGGCGTAATGGGAAGCCGCCATGAACTTGGCGAGGGCGGACGCCGAGTATCCCGCTAGTTATAACAACGGATATCGGCGACGCCGAAAGTGACGCGCCGTCCTGAAGTTGACCTCCCGCCAAAGGTCACCGCAAGGTGATTTTCCCTTGGGCTTGCTCTTCCCGGGTTGATTCTTGAAGGGGCCGTCTCTTCGAGCTCGCCGTCTGGGATTTGGAGTTTCTTGATCACAGCAGAGGAAATCAAGTTAAGCCCAGCTCCGCCATCGACCAACATCTTGGTGACCTTGAGGTTGCGGATGGTGGGTGAGACCAAGATCGGCAGCACCCGACCGCTGTGGTACGGTCGGGTGATCCTCAAGATCGAAAATGATGGGCGATCGACCATTTGAGGAGTCTGCGGACTCCATGGGCGGTTTCGCCGATTCACCTCTCGTGCCCACCGCTTTAGTTGGCGGTGAGAGGTGTGCAGCGGTTACCGCCACAACGATAGGACCTCCGTGGCCTTCTGAAATTCCTGCTCACCGTCGTCCTCATCCTCCACGCCCTCTTCGCCGCCTTCTTCGCCCTTGTCGCGTCCCGAGAAGGCCGGTCACCTTGTCGCCGCTTGGCCTTGCCGGAGGCCTCCCGACCGATTTAAAGGCCGCTTCTTGCTCGGTTCTCCTCCGCCACCCTGGGCCCTCTCCTTGTCGCGCCTCTCGTACTCAGCCTTTTGCTGCTCGACGAGATAATCGACGCGCTTGCAGTTGTAGAGGTCGTGGCCCTTGGTGCGGTGGATTTTGCAGTACTGTTTGCCGGGACCGCCCTGCTTGTCGGCTACCGCCACGGGGGCGAACTCCTTGCCGGAGTTGCCGGCCTGCGTTTGCTTGGCGGGAGCCTCCTTGCCGGACTTCTCGACGGCAAGTACCTGTTCCTTGCTTTTCTTCTGAAAGTTCTGTCGCCGGCGTTTCTTTGCCGGGGCGGTGTCGTCGGAGTCACTTCCTCCTGCGCCAGCGTCCTCTCCGGGGAGCCTTCTCCCCTCTTCAAGATCTATCTATCCAGAGCGTAGAGCTCGCTGACATCCCGGATTTTGGTCATGGCCATCTCTTCACGCATGCGGCGGTTACGCACGCTCGTGGAACGACCGATGACCGCCCGCGGGTGGACGCTGAGATGTTGTGCCGCACGCGTCAAGCGTTGGATGTACTTGCGCAGGACTCTCCTTCTTTACGGGCCGAATATGAAGATCACTTTCTTGGCCGTGGGGTTTGTGGCCGCCAAAGGAAGGCACCGACAAACCGATGACAAAGATCCGCCAAGAGGAAATGGAGCCCTCCGCAAGTGCATAAGCCAAGAACGGACGCTCGCCTAAGCACGAAGCGGAAATAGTTCGCCGAAATCTTCTCGTCGCGCCCGCAGCTCGCACCGCGATGGTGTAAATGCCGAAAACTCCGAGGGTGTGTCTTGCCGTCGATTCTCCGACGTCGGGCTTGAAGTTTTTCATGCTAGGCCACTGGACGCGCCGCAGTTCACGGGTGAACGCGGGGCAGCCCGCCGCGTACGGCAAGTCGCCTGGCTCGCCGGGCGTGCGCACTTCGACAGTGCTCCCAGCTCTCTGGTCAGATTGTCGCCGGAGTCTCGGCGGCGCCGATCGTGGTCCGTGCATCTTCTTGCCGCCGCCGTTGAGGACTCGACGTTGATCTCGACGAGCCTGCTGGGTCCGACGATGCCGTGGAGCCGCTGCCGGCGTTGTTCGGCGGGCGGCGTCTTTCGTTTCCGCGGCGGGGAGTGCACGGTAGTCGCACCCCCGGCGGTCTTGTCGCCGCAGGCTTTCGCCTTCCCCGCTTGCCGCGGCCGCGAGGCCGCAGGCTGCTGTTGACGGTCGTTGTTGGCGAAGGCGACCAGGCTCTGGATGGTAGCCCTCCATTCCTCGACCTTGTCCGCCGCCGGAGGGAAGTCGAGGAGCATTTGCGCTCTCGTGAGCGCTTCTGCGGGAGTGGAGGGAAGCGGGAGCGAGCGGCGCGGGGAGCGAGACGCGCTCGGGCTCCCGAGAGTGTTGGAAGGAGCAGGTCTGTCCCGCGCCCGCTTTGCCGTGTTCGGGCGGGGTCCGGAACATCTCGCGAGCCCCGGCGATCCTTGTTCCAACAAGCGGATACCACCTCCCGTGGTATGGCGCTGCTGGTCGCTGCGCCGCCGAGATGGACGTGGGTCTACGGAGGCCGAGGCGTGGTCCTCCGCCTGTCCTCGATTCGTGGCACCGCGGCGCCCTCGCCGGTGTCCACCCTTCCACCGGCGTCTCCTCCGCCTGCCGTCGGCTCCGGTGGCGGCGGGGAAGACGGAGATGGGTCTGCGACCCTCGAAGCTCTCGTCTTCGGGGCCATGACGCAGTTGTCGATGAAGCTGCTGACGAAGCTGGAGGGGTTGATGAAGAGTGCTGGCGCGCGAACGCCGGATCAGGTTCGCACAACCCCGACGCCCCCTACCTGGCGCGCCAGAGATGTCGGGCGCGACGGGGATGGTCGCGTCGGCACCTATGGGGCCGGGGCCCCTTCGTGTGTTCGGTAGGAGGGCGGAGGCTGCACGAAGAGCAGATCGAGGCGACGCGCGCGCGGGGGATTTTTACCCAGCTTCGGGCCGCGATGGTCGCGTAAAACCCTACTGCTGCATTGTGTTGTATTAGATCTTGCTCAAGGATGCGAGCAAAACGGTGGAGTAGTGCGTGAAATCCTCGCGGGAGTAGCGAATGGATCGAACCCCATCTACGCGAGAGTTGCCAATGATCGGAACCCCCGTCTACGCGAGAGTTGCCAATGATCGGAACCCCCTCTACGTTGTGCATGGGCCTCCTTTTATAGGGCAAGGGGTCACCGACAGGTGTCAACGTGAGGTAGAGGGGTAAAAACGTAAAAGAGGTGGTAGTTGGAACAGTGCGAACAAAGGCAGCTACATGGCTTTCTACCTACTTTTGACAGAGGGGACAAGGGCATTAAATGCCCGTCGCCGCCGCCCAAAAAGCTCCCGCCATTGCGTCTTCTTCCGCCACGGCGAAGGTTACCACATGGAGTGCCACCGCATCCTCCATGCAGCACAGCCACCCGCCACGCGTCTCGAGACGGCCGGAGGCGACGCTGCAGGCGATGAGCTGGAATGCGGGCACGTAGCATAGCTCTCCCCGGCAAGCACCTTGCCGGGGCCTTGATCTTGCCGGGCCCGGGGGCCTTGTCGGGCTCTGTGACTTGCCGTCCCCCGGGTCCTTGCCGGGGCGCACGCGGGGCGCCGAGGCGTGTCTTCTGTGATGTGGTTTTCTGGTCTTCCCGACGAGCTCCTCTCGCCGGGGATCTGTAGGAGTAATGTAGCCCTGAGCCTGGAATGGCCTTCCCGGCAAGCTCCTCTTGCCGGGGTCTTGAGTTTTGGTCTTGCACACTTTGTTCTTGAATGGCTTAGCAGGGAGCCGGAACGGTCTCCGGCAAGCATTTGATGGATCTGGTTGCGGGGAGCTGGGGCTGCCCGTGCACAAGTTGGGGTACTGAGGTACCCCTACCTTAGTACACCGACAAGGTGCTCACGTAGATTGTGCGCGGCGTCGGTAGCCGCTTTGTTGCGGTTATGAAGTGGTATGTCTAGCCTCCTGGTCATGTTACTCTTTGGTGGAGCGGCCTCATCGTCGAATTCTGGCAGTAGCTTATGTTTTGGATAGCTCTTTGTATGGCGATCATCGTTGTATCTTTCTTTAGTGTCTAGCACTTTATTCCATCTGCGATTGAGCGTTTCCTGGGTGGCTTTGAGCCGTTGCTTTTGTTTCTTTAGACTTCTTGTGGTGGCCATAAGCTTTCGGTGGAGGTTATCTCGTTCCACGTGTGTTTCCGGGATGATGAATGCATCATCATCCGGATTTTTTTCTTGTGCTGGTTTGCTTTGATGACCTCGTCCTTCCGGATCATTGTCATCGGGCGTCTGCTCCGAACTGTGTTCGTCGTGACCTGGCTTGTCCTGCTCCATCGCTGGTTCCGTATGGTTGTTATTGCCTTCGGGGTTGACCGGAGTATCGATCCTTCTGGCGCTCTTGCTGCTATTTTTACTGTTGCTGGACTTGGAACGGCGTCTGCGCCGTTGCTTTGGCTTTTGCCCAGGGGTTTTATCTTTCAGATTGTCGCCGTCGTCCTCCTTGGGCGTATCCACCATGTATATGTCGTGTGACGAGGCGGAAGTCCGGCACCCCATAGATTCTGAATCTTCTCCTGCATCGTCGTCCATACCGTCGATGCCTTCGGAGTCGAAGTCAAGCACGTCGGTTAAATCATCAACCGTGGCTATGAAGTGGGTGGTGGGTGGGTAACGAATTTCTTCGTCGCCTGCTTCCCACTCGAGCCGGACATAGTTCGGCCCGGAATTTTCTGTCAAAGAGAGAGTTTTTAATGAGTTCAGCATGTCGCCAAAGGGGGAGTGCTGGAAGATATCCGCAGCAGTGAACTCCATTGCCGGAGCCCAACCTGGCTTGACTGGCTCAGGAGTGCGCGGACCGGAACCAACATCCGGATGCGAATCCGGGGGTCCGGAGTCACAGGCCACCACAGAGGTGAGACCTGTGTTCGGCTCCTCCGCCGATGAGTGTGCGGCCTGCGGGGCAAGGTCCATCCCTCCGTCCTTAGGCAGCGCAGCCTGCTCCGGATTTAGGTCCAGGGCTACTGCGTGGGTGATACCCCAAGCTTTGTCCGACAGCAGGTCTAAGCCGTGCTCGTCATGACTGTCCGGTGCTCCTGGCATGGGCCCGAATCCGTCGAAGATCAAGTCTCCGCGGATGTTCGCCGTGTAGTTCAGGTTTCCGAACCTGATCCGTGGCTGGGCGAGCTGCCGATCTGCTCCTGTGGCTGCTTAATCGCTGCGGTCTTGAAGCCGCCGAAGATTTAAGATTTGTCCGGGGAGAAAAGTCTCACCCTGGACCGTGTTGTTGACGATGATTGAAGGTGCCATCACGCCTTGTAGCGACGACACAAAGGAACTCTCAATGAAAGCACCAATGTTGGTGTCAAAACCGGCGGATCTCGAGTAGGGGGTGCCGATCTATGCGTCTAGGCTGATGGTAACAGGAAGCAAGGGACACAATGTTTACCCAAGTTCGGGCCCTCTCGATGGAGGTAAAACCCTACTTCTTGCTTGATTAATATTGAAGATATGGTAGTACAAGAGTAGATCTACCACGACATCGTAGAGGCTAAACCCTAAGAGCTAGCCTATGATGGTATGACTGTAATTGTGATCGGCCTTCTAAGGACCAACCCCTCCGGTTTATATAGACACGAGAGAGGGCTAGGGTTTACATGGAGTCGGTTACAAGGAAGGAAATATAACATCCGGATCGCCAAGCTTGCCTCCCACGCCAAGGAGAGTTCCATCCGGACACGAGACGAAGTCTTGAGTCTTGCATCTTCACGCTTCAATAGTCCGGACGAGGTACACAGTCCGGCTGTCCGGATACCCCCTAATCCAGGACTCCCTCACCACCTACCGGAACCATGCCAAAAATCTCTATGTCACCAATTGCGTTTGCACACTCCAATCCCATCCCCTTACTTTCTTGCATGTTGCATACTTTACTTTCCGCTGCTCATATACTCTTGTCATGCTTGCTTGAAATGTATTGTGAATGTTTGAAATTGAGCTAATTTCCAACCTCAACTTGAAAATCTTAAAAACTGCTACCTTTACTTGTTGAGGGTCTAATCACCCCCCTCTAGACACCTCTTCTCGATCCTTTCAATTGGTATCAGAGCTTCTGGTCTCCATTGATTTGGTTTAAACACCATTGGAGGAAGATGGATGAGTCTACGATTGGGAGTATTAGATGTAGAGTGCCTATTCTTGATGGAGAGTTCTATAATGCTTGGAAAAATGAGATGCTTGAGATTTTCAATGAATATCACTTGAACAAGTACATTACTACCGCTTGTGCGCCCCTTGTTGACCCCTTGCATCCTACCCCTGATGAGTCTCTTGACATGATTCACAATCTTAGAACTATCAATCTAATCACTAGAGGATTACGTAGAAATTTGATTGCTTGCTTGCCAACTCTCGAATGTTCTTATACTATATGGAGATTTCTTGAGGAACGATTTCCAAACTATTCCTTGAAAAACTTAGATGATATTCTTCACAAGTCTATTGCTTTGAATAAGATGAGTCCTAATGATCCTAAGTTTGGTGATTGTCTATTTGAGCTTCATGACCTCATGCGAGCCAAATGAGATGTTGGTATCATTAGCAATATCATTTCCGAAGTCATTAGAATTCATAGAGATGCACATTGTCATGATCACAGAACTAATGAACCACTCTCTCTAGGACATGATCAACCACAAGATGATGTTGAACATGGATACTATGATGAGGATGATGATAGTGACTATGATCTCGATGAGTCTACGATACACTTTGGTCTTATGGCTAACCTGCGCAGCTACATGGCTGGAGGAAAGGAATGAGTTCTTTATAGTGGATGTACCAATCACATGACCGAAGACAAGGATATGTTTCGTGAGCTTGCTGAAAACGACGACCCTCGAAAGTATGTCACTTTTGGTGATAACTCAAAGGCTAAGGTGTTTGGCCTCGGTAAGGTGTCCATCTCACATGATAGCTCCATACAAAATGTTATGCTCGTTGAATCTCTTGGCTATAATTTACTTTCTATGTCTAGACTAGCCGATTTTGGTTTCAATGTCCTATTTACTGAAGTAGATTGCCAAGTGTTTTGAAGAGATAATCATAATATGGTCTTTACCAGCATACGTAGAGGTGGCCTATGCATTGTTGATTTCACTAAGAAGGCTCAACCTATAACTTGCCTAATTGCTAAATCTTCTAAAGGCTGATTGTGGCATAGACGGTTAGGTCATGTGGTCATGCGAAATCTTGACAAGCTTATTAAAGGTGATCATATCCTTGGTGTTAAAGATGTTATATTTGACAAGGACAGGCTTTGTAGTGCGTGCCAAGCAGGAAAACAAGTTGGAGGAAGTCATCCCTTGAAGAACACCATGACCACGAGAAGACCACTCAAGCTACTTCACATGGATCCTTTTGGTCCCGACACCTACAAGAGTCTCGGTGATAACTCATTCGGATTGGTCATTGTTGATGATTTTTCAAGATTTACGTGGGTGTTCTTTCTTGATGATAAATCGCAGGTCCAAAAGATCTTCAAGAACTTCGCTAGGAAGGCTCAAAATCAATTTGAAGTGAAGATCAAGAAGGTTCGCAGTGACAACAGAACGGAGTTCAAGAACGCCAATGTGGAGACCTTTCTTGACGAAGAAGGGATTTCACATGAGTTGTCGACTACGTACACACCTCAACAAAATGGAGTTGTTGAGAGGAAGAATGGGACGCTAATCGAAATGGCGAGAACGATGTTTGATGAGTACAAGACGCCAAAACACTTTTGAGTGGAAGTGGTTGAGACAGTTTCCATGCAATGAATCATCTATATCTTCGCAAGCTACTCAGCAAGACGGCATATGAGCTTCTCACCGGTAACAAACCCCATGTTGGATACTTTCGGGTATTCAGCTCAAAGTGCTACATTATTGATAAGCATCATCGTTCAAAATTTGCTCCTCAATCTCATGAAGGTTTCCTACTCGGTTATGGCTCAAACTCTCAAACGTACCGTGTCTACAACAATTTCAACTAAAAAGTTGAAGAGACGATAGATGTTAAGTTTGATGAATCTAACGGCTCGCAAGTAGAGCAATTTCCAATTGATGTAGGTGACAAAGATCCTTCGAAAGAAATACAGACTTGTCTATCTGCAAGATTTTCCCAACGGAGGTGAAGGAGAGTACCTTGTCTGTCCAACTTGAAGCCTCAACTTCACACCAAGATGATCCACAAGTTGACTTGGAGGCATCCACAAGTGGAACTCATCAAGACGATGGAAAAGAGGATGTACAACAAGACGAACCTCGTCGACCTCCCTCTCCACCTCCACGAGAGAACGCCAATGACAAAGAAGAAAGACAACAAGAAGAACAAGACAATGAAGAGGATTTTCCACCCCGACACAAACAAAAGCTCTCACGAGTTCGATCAAGAGTCTCAAGAGGTCATCCCATCGAACAAATCTGTGAAGATATTCAAACCGGGAGAATTACTCACTCTAAAACTCGTTTGGCTAATTTTTGTGAACATTACTCATTCATTTCTAGTATCGAGTCTATGAAGGTTGAAGATGCTCTTGATGATCCGGATTGGGTGAACGCCATGCATGAAGAGCTACACAATTTTGAGAGGAACCAAGTGTGGACGTTGGTTGAAAAGCCTGATGAGAAGCACAATGTCATTGGAACCAAATGGGTGTTTCGGAATAAGCAAGATGAAGATGGACAAGTTGTACGCAACAAGGCTCGTCTCGTCGCTCAAGGCTACACTCAAGTGAAAGGTATGGACTATGGTGAGACATATGCCCCCATTGCTAGAATTGAATCCATTCACATCTTACTTGCTTATGCCAATCATCATGATATCACTTTATATCAAATGGACATTAAAAGTGCTTTTCTTAATGTTGAAATTTAGGAGGAAGTTTATGTTAAACAACCTCCCAGCTTTGTTAATCCCAAGAACACAGATCATGTAGACAAACTTCACAAAGCTCTTTATGGTCTTAAACAAGCTCCTAGAGAGTGGTATAAATGCTTGACTAAGTTCCTTATTGAAAAAGGCTTTGAAATTGGAAAATTTGATTCTATACTTTTTACTAAAAGGGTTAATGGTGACTTATTTGTGCGCCAAATTTATGTGGATGATATCATATTTGGTTTGACTAACCCTCATTTTAGTGAAAAGTTTTGAAGGCTAATGTCGGAGAAGTTTGAGATGTCTATGATGAGTAAACTCAAGTTCTTTCTTGGTTTGCAAATCAATCAAACAAAGGAGGGTACCTTTCTTTCTCAAACAAAGTACACCAAGGACTTATTCAAGAAGTTCAACATGCAACAATGCAAAGGTATGAGCACACCCATGCCAACTAGTGGACATCTTGACTTGACAAAGGATGGCGAACTGGTTGACCAAAAGGTTTACTACTCTATGATTGGTTCATTGTTATATCTATGTGCCTCCCGTCCCGATATTATGCTAAGTGTGTGCATGTGTGCACGATATCAAGCGCCCCCCAAAGATTGTCATCTTAAGGCTGTGAAAAGGATAGTGAGATACTTAATTCACACACCAAACTTTGGCATTTGGTATCCTAAGAGGTCTTCTTTTGATCTTGTTGGCTACTCTAATTCGGACTATGCCGGTGACAAGGTTGATAGAAAGTCCACTTCGGGTACTTGTCAATTTCTTGGTAGATCTCTTGTGTCTTGGTCCTCCAAGAAAAAAAACTCGGTATCCTTATCCACCGCTGAAGCGGAACACATTGCCGCTGGTTCATGTTGTGCTCAATTACTTTGGATGACCCAAACTCTTAAATATTATGGCATATATGTGAAACATGTTCCATTGCTTTGTGACAATGAGAGTGCTACTAAGATTGCTCATAATCCCGCATAACATTCTCGAACTAAGCATATTGAAGTTCGTCATCATTTCATTCGAGATCATGTTGCCAATGGAGATATCAATCTTAAACATGCCAATAAGAAATTGGTGGATATATTCAGCAAACCACTTGATGAGAAAGTATTTTGCCGCTTGAGAGGTGAATTGAACATCATCGATGCCTCAAACTTGGAGTAGAAACTCCATTTGGATGCATGCAAGGCATGAGCCTTTATATGACTAATCCTTGATATTTCTCTTTTGACGATGATCATATGTGTCGGATATACTTGTACTCTTGCATGCTCTCTAACCCTTCTAGGTACTTGGATAAGCCCAACTCTATGAGATTGCAACTCACTCACATCCTAAGCAATCTCAACATCACCAAGTCTCTACAATATGGTGGTTGAAGACAAGGAAGCATGAATCCTTTCAATAAATCCTTTGACAATTTCTTTATATCAAATTTCATTTGGTATCAAACTTCATGATGGTCTTTTTGTCTTTTTGGATACACAAGTGCTCTTCCTTGCAAAACTAACCCATGTAGGTAGATGAACTCAAACTACAAGCGGTGCTCCCAACTCTTGATGAACTACATCAACCTTGAGCAACCTACACAAGTTCAACTACATGATTAAGATCAACACCACCACCAAGGTATGTCATTCCATCATAAAGAAGCTTTACACCCAAGACATGGGTCAAAGCAGCTCAACAAGATGTGAATACATCAAATTTCTTAAACAAAAATGGCAACCCCATTTTGAGCTCAAACGATGAGTATGACCTATGATCAAGTGACTTCACTTGACTCCTAAGTCATTATACTCTAACATAGGTGACTTTGTCGCCGACCAATTCTAGATGAAGTTCTCTAGTGTTTCTCTTTGTTCTTGCATTTGTCTCTTGCATGTTTGTTTCCCCTTTCAAAAAAACTTCATCTAGATTTCTTTTCTATTATTTTCTGCATTCCCTGCATTTAATTCATTGCAAATCCTTTAGTTTATTCCTTGGAAATCTTTGTGAGATCCTATTTGTCTAGTGAGCTAAGATGACAAATTATTCTCTGTGTTGTACTCGGCCTCACCGATCCTTTCTTATCAGCTAGACCGAAACACCTCGGTGTCACCGAAGAAAAAGATTTGGTATTACCGATTTCACAATTGAGCAATTTTTTTGCCATTTTCATCCTGCATTTCTGATCCAGCTCCACTTGATGATTCGTATCCTCTACCTGCATCACATTCTACATGCTGCTTTGTCATGTGACTCAAGGACCAAACCTATTTGACTTATACTCCAGAAGATCCCTTCTTGGAAAATGATGTCAAAGGGGGAGAGAGAGAAATCACATCAAAGGGAGAGAGAGTGGGAGAGAAAGACTCCTTAGTCTTCCCAGATGCTTGGTATTCAAAGAGGAGAGAAGCCACATGTCTTTAGAGGGGAAAGGCATGTTATTAGATGTTTCTTTGTGTCTTTTGCTCCAATTTTCTATTACCCTATCTTCTCCCATTATCCAATATCAGATTCAGGGGGAGAAAGACATGTAAGGGAAGAAAGTCTTTGGAATTCATTGCATACCTTTATCTCTTGGGGACATGTTAGTATCCAAATAGAGTACTAAGTACTCACTCTCTACATGTCATCCCAGTCTAAGTACTCTTGTGGTTTCTCAGGTTCATCTCTTCCAAGTCAGCTCAAGGCCACAAGGTAAGTATATGCATCACACTCATGTGCATGAGGATCTCTTGCTGATGTACATACTGCTTGCAAGAAGGACTCATGAACATGTAGGTACATTTTCTGCATTTCACATCATTTGCACTAATGCATATAGCCAAGATAGATGTAACTCATTGCTTGCTCTGACACGCTTATGCACTCACACACTTTTATAATCTATCTTCACATGATTGCATACATGTAGGGGGAGCCAATGCATGTTGCATGTTCTTCCAAAGCTTTACTTGTCATACTTCATATCTTTATCTAAAGCTTCGATGTATGCTATCATCTATTACCAAAAAGGGGGAGATTGAAAGCACAAGTCCTCCCTCGGTGATTTTGGTAATTTATGTCAACATATCTCTTGTTGGACTAATATTTCTATCTAGTATGTTTCAGATAAGTGCAACACTGGAGTGGCAGGACAAGAGGATGTGGAACCCCTTCAAGATGCTAAGGACAAACATTGGCAAAAGCTCAAGACTCTACATTTTCATTTTAGTGATCCAAGATAAGATTGAGTCCATAGGAAAAGCCAATACTATTAAAATCGGATGAGGTGTTTCTTAATGGCTTGCTTGCTCAGAGTGCTTAGTGATATGCTCCAAAGCCCCCAACCACTTTCTCATTTCCACATATGTCCCAAACCTAAAGTCAAACTCGGCCCCACCGATATGATCTATCCGACGTCACCGAGTTCACTTGACATAGCCATATCCAGAAACCCTAATAAGTTCGGTCTCATCGATAGGGATCTCGGTCTCACCGAGATGGCCCTGCAAACTCTCTGTTACCTATTGCAGTTATTTCAGTCTCACCGAGATATGCAGTTGTTTCCACTGAGTTTGCTTGACCAAGTCTCTGTTTGCTTATTGCTAAAATAAGTTTCACCTAGTTCATGCAATCGGTCCACCGGGATGAGGTTTTGCCCTAACCCTAGCACATCGGTCCCACAGAGTTGACCTTGTCGGTCCCACCGAGAACTCTAACGTTCACAATTTGAACCATATCGGTCTGACTGAGTTTCACTATTCAGTCCCGCCGAGTTTGGTAAATTGTGTGTAACGGCTAGATTTTGTGTGGAGGCTATATATACCCCTCCACCCCCCTTCTCCATTGGTGAGAGAGCCATCAAAACGTGCCTACACTTCCACTACTCATTTTTGAGAGAGAACCACCTACTCATGTGTTGAGACCAAGACATTCCAATCCAACCACTAGAATCTTGATCTGTAGCCTTCCCCAAGTTGCTTTCCACTCAAATCATCTTTCCACCATATCCAAATCTACGAGAGAGATTTGAGTGTTGGGGAGACTATCATTTGAAGCACAAGAGCAAGGATTTCATCATCAACACATCATTTATTACGTTTTGGAGAGTGGTGTCTCCTAGATTCGTTAAGTGTCACTTGGGAGCCTCTGTCAAGATTGTGGAGTTGAACCAAGGAGTTTGTAAGGGCAGTGAGATCGCCTACTTCGTGAAGATCTATCCAAGTGAGTCAAGTCCTTCATGGGCGATGGCCATGGTGGGATAGACAAGGCTGCTTCTTCATGGACCCTTCGTGGGTGGAGCCTTCTATGGACTCGCGCAACCGTTACTTTTCGTGGGTTGAAGTCTTCATTAACGTGGATGTACGATAGCACAACCTACCGGAACCACGCCAAAAATATCCGTGTCTCCAATTGCATTTGCACACTCCAATCCATCCCTTTACTTGCTTGCAAGTTGCATGCTTTACTTTCCGCTGCTCATATACTCTTGCCATGTTTGCTGGAAATGTATTATGAATGTTTGAAATTGTGCTAATTTCCAACCTCAACTTGAAAATCATAAAAACTGCTACCTTTACTTGTTGAGGATCTAATCACCCCCTCTATACACCTCTTCTTGATCCTTTCATGTAGTGAAGTGTTTTTTTGTGATGTCAATTTTACATCTATCACTTTTCGGTAATGTATTTTACATGATCTATTGGAGATGCTATTAGAATCCCACTTGAGATTAACAATGTCTTCCTTGTGCTGCATCAGCCTCAACCTCTTATGGCTCGCCGGAGCTGCTCCAACGACAGAACCATCCATCAGAACAGAGCAGTGTAATAGACGACGTGTATAGATGCCTTAGATGTTCCTCCACACCTCCGACAGCCACCTCTACCACAACTTCTTCAGCGACCAACCCAATGATGCTGAGGTCGACACGGCTACGCCAAAGAGGTTGTACACTTGTCGCATCACTTATTACTCTACATGTATGTCGATCCATTAGGGGTATTTTGGTTTAAAGGAAAAAGTGAAGGAAAAACATATCAATAGGAAGTTTTCCTATGGCACTCTACTATTCAATTATTCATGCATTTCGTTGAAAGGAATGGACAAAACAATGCACCTGGACCTACTTTTCAAAATACTATGCACGAAAACAAGACTAAGTGCATTAGTGGCAGAATAACATTCTAACTATACACACTTTCATAGGTTTCACTTTAATTTGGCCATGTTTCTTTGCATTCTTCTACTCTTCCAATTCTTGTGAACCAAACACCCAAGTTGACAGAAATCCTGTGTTTACAAATGCTCTGTTTCCCATGTGTGTTCCTATCCTATTATGGTGTTTTTCCTATCCCTACGTTTTTTGAATCCTGCATGCCAAAGGAGCCCTTATAGAATTACTTCAGTTAGAGATAGGTGTCGAAGAAAACTTTGTGTGGTTTGTCCTGCTCCTGCCGTGATGTCATCCACTTCACCTAAGCTGCTCCATCGACCGAAGCATCCACCAAACCAGACATGATGACTCCTAACCGTCTTTGGCTGCCTCAGATCTCCTTCCCTGCTGCCGGCACCCACCGCAACTACTTCACCATCATCGACTCAGCAGATGAACCTGAGGAGTACACGGGTCCACAAGAGAGGTGGCACTCTTTTGTTTCTGCTTATGTTATGCATTGTTTAATATTACCTACTATTTTATCGTCATGTTCACCTCTTAGACTCCAAGTCAGGTCCAAATTAATGTTCAAACTTGAGTTTCAAAATTACTTGTGGGGCACATATCGAGGCAACAATGAATAGTATCTTTGTCTATTATCTGGTTCACCTAGGGTATGGCTATGTTTTTCATCTTGGGTGGGAAACAAATAGTAAAGCAATCATCATCTGTCTTTTTATTAAATTAAAGCTATCATCAGCATGCTATCATTATTTTTGGATCCATTACTGGTTGTTACCATCACTCTAGATTTCTGCATGCTCTCCTTACATAATCTCACTATATTTTTTTCGTATGCACGTCAGATATTGTACACATTCATGCTGAACATGTAGAGAAAAAGAGAAGAGTTTTGAGTGGAAATACATTGTCATGCAGACATCGCTCCATGGTGGGTTCAATGGCAAACCCGCCCCCTATCTCCAAATTGTAATCCAGGGGAAGATATCTATTCTGAGGCGGACTCAGATGCATCTGACCACTCCTATTTACCCCCAAGGTGTTTGCTCTAACTTGGCATGATGATGTTGGTCATATCATGCATATGTTGCCTTGCAGTGACTACTTTTGACATCATATATGTCATCTGCTTAGTTTAGACATGTTCTGTAATGCCACGCGTTTAGTTTCTATATCATATATGATAACTATGCAGTCTCATATCTTTTAGCCAGCCATAATATATGTGAAATATGCAGTGCCATCCTGTTGAACCTGGCATCATATATGTGAATGATATCTTGCCAATCCTTTTCTTCATTACATTTACATTTGTCGACAATGTTTGTGCATTAAACTACTCTTCCTGTGAATCAGCCATTTGAGTGGGTGATGGAAAAATCTAGAGTAAAAACAAGGTCTTCTGAGCAGACAGTGCTACCTGTCAAAGCAGATCTTTGCTGGGTCCTGATAGCTCCTCAGAGATGGATTCAGAGACAGATGGCCAGTCCTATTCCCACACCGAGGTGTCTGCTCTAACTTGGCATGGTCATACTGCTCATATCATGCATAAGTGTCTTGCATTTTATAGTTTGGACATCATATACACAATGTTCAATACCATGTGCTTAGTTCAGACATCATATATGCGAATGCCCTCTGCTTAGTATATAAATCACATATGTGAATTATATCATGAGATCCCGATTACTTAGATAACATGTATGTGAATTATGTCATGCGAACCTGTTTACCAAAGACATCATATAATTATCTCATGCCATCTTGTTTAGTTAGTCATCATATCTTTGAATTATGTCATGCTATGCTATTTAGTTTAGATAGACATCATATATGTGAAATTATGTCATGCTATCCTTTTTAGTTAAACAATGTACATGTGAACTATTTCATGCCCTCTTTTTTCCACACTATTTATTGCATCTGTCTCTCATACAAGGTCTGTAATTCAACTATGTTTCCCGTTTATCAGCCATTTCAATTGGAGGGGGTGATGGCAGTATCTAGCAGAGTAAAAACACTGTCTTCAAATAAAACAGTGCTAGCTATTGGTGGAGATAGCACACTGGTTGTATATGCACGAGAACCAGCCCTACCACACATACCCAGACTCTCGCAGATTGTACCCCTATTGCACAGAGAACCAGCTTCACCCAATCTAACACCAACCCCAGCAGATAGTAACCCAGTTCCTCTTGACACCGCACCATCTCCGCCACAGAGCTGCCGAACAAGAGAAGTTAGTAAGGCAGCTCCAGTGCCCAAAGCGCCAGTACTACCACGACGAACCCCAACTCCACCAGTTAGTACACCTATTCCTATGGAGGAAGCACAACCAGCCTTCGTAGTTTAGCATCTATCGCATTTGATGTTGTTAAATCCTATGTGCGTATCTTCCCATCATGGAAATATTATACGGAAGATGAAGGAAAGTGCTAGTTGTAGGTGTTCGTCCAGGTGTTATGTGTAAGTAATGTTATTCATGGCACCCCGATCCGCTTGGAGCAGGGGGCCTTCGCACGTCAGCCCAGGATAACACCAGACGCACGACAGGTCCATGATACACCATTCCAGGTACAAGAATATTCATCAAATACATGTGTAAAAGATTACATCATTGATGAATACAATTATCTAGCATAGCCCTACGGCTATTTACATGGCAGCGGAAGTCTATATAAATGGCAGCGGAAGTCTTGGTTTGGCAGCGTCTCACTCTGGCTGGACTCCATAATTCACAGGACCGGCAAGATTACAACCTAGCACGATGGAACAAGCGAATATCTGGGCACAACTTACAAAATTGGCATGACACGCCAAGTCAGTACATTGAATGTACTTGCAAGACAACCAAATACATAGCAACCAAACGAACAGATGACAAAGCAAGAACAAAGCATATACAACAGTCTACTACAACACAACTTCTAAGCATGGCATGATATTAACTAGAATCATAAATCAAACTAAGCATGAACAACATTATAGCATCTACTAGCATGGCATATCAAACTTACTTCTACAATGCAATAGCAAAGCATATCAAAACATGGCATGGCATCATGACACTATGATGATAATAAACTTCCGGTTACCTCCTGGGAAGACATAAGGCATTAACCTCATGCATCAATCACTTACTCTTCCACAGCTCCTCGGAGCAAACTCATGACTTATTGGGACCTCGTCTCGATGATCATATCAACACATCATCGTGACTTCTCACGATTACCTCATAGTTCAAGTCACCACATTATTTATCACATTAGTTATTAGTAGGTTTATCCTCCATTTCGACCAAGACCTGATGGTGTGACCTACTACAAACTATGCCCATGACCGAGGATGCAGCTATCGATAGAGTTAAACACACACTTTGCAGAGGTTAGCACACTGTACCCACACCACGGAACCCATGTCCTCGCACTCCCATTCGGGTGGACCAATGGCATTTCAACAAAATCAATCTACTGCCATGACACTCTCCCGGCCACTCCGACCAACTCCCTCTCAGGGCTAAGTAATGGGTGGCCCCATGCCTACCAAAGGCATCTTTGGCCACCGTCGTGGCAAAAACGGTCGCAAATGGGGACATGTGGACATAACCAAACTCGAGCTCACAAGTCTTATGTCCGCCTACCTGATCAGGGTAGCGCGCGCCCATAAACTTCCCTAGTTGGAGGCACCAGCGAGAGGCATGACAATAGACCCAGCTAGGGCCTCCCATAAGGCAAATGTGGCTACACTGGAGAAAGCTCAATTTGGTGGCACCATGACTCGATCCCATCGATGACGGAGGAGGTTTATTATTAAGTCACGTTATTAACTTCTCCACCATCATCAACATTATGGTCATATTTAACAAGGATGCAACAATGAACATCCAACTAACAAATGCATTAACAAATATCAAGCTTCTCAAGTGAACCATTATAGCATAAGAAACATGACAATACCGGATACTAGCATATTGATGGTGTAACAAAATCATCATAGCATCAATACTACTGGCATGAAGCTAACCAAAACACATGTATGATATTATCAACAACAATTTAACTAGCATTTCAAATACAATCATGAAAGGTATGCATGAAGTGACAAACAGTACTAGCATATAGCACAACTGAAATAACGTCATATGAAACCGACAAAAACTACTGCAACTAAGCACGCACACAAGGTACCAGCAAAGTCAATGTGCAAGCTTGGGGCTCATGATAAGAGGTTGGCTTGCCTGGGCGTCGAGGAATACACCGGAAATGAGTGAGGTCACTTCTCGAAAAAATTTGCCGGAGAGGGGTTCGCTCTCAAAGGGGCAGAATTAGGGCAAGGGCAAAGTGGGAATTTTTAGAATGTGCAAACATAAAGAAAATAGTCCCATCAAAATGAGTTCGATGAACAGAGAACGTGAGCGTTTGAAACACCTTAATCAGAGTTACGGTTGCAAATTTGTGGCCGTTCACTTTTTAGGCAGAAAACTGGCTCGAACAGTGAATGTTCACAAATTAGCCTTTTCGGTGGGCGGGGCTGTAAACAGAAAGCGCACTTGAGAAAATACGTTTCTAGAGAATAGAAAGCGTATTTGACGGCATTACGTTTTCAGTTATAGAAAACACTACTGAGAATACGTCTCCGAAGAAATGAAAATGCACTACGGGGGGTACGTTTCCACTTACGCTGACTGGGCAGCTTCGGTCTATTACAGGTAGGGTCGCGTGGGGGTGGGGCCCGCTCACTTATCCACACTAGCAGGACCAGGTCAACGCCCCTGGGTCACTACCAGGTGGGGCCCGCGGAGGCTTCTCTCTCCTCCCTCCTGGTCTTCTTCTTGCTACCGATCGGAGGCAGAGGAGGCCGTGACTGCCGGCGCAACCGATGACTGGTGGCACGGGAGGCCTGAGCGGCACGAGCAGGAGCTCCGCCACTCCACGCCGCACCCATGGGTGGTCTTGGAAGGGCTTGGGGTGAACTACAGCGCCGGTGCCATGGAGGTCGGCAGCGCCCGAGAACTTCAAAGGGGAGGCATGCTGGAGTGGCCCTTCCGCCGGAGTTGGGAGGGGCTCGTGGAGATCTACGGCTTCAGGGACTGCTGTGGGCTCTGAAGAAACGGAGGGGGAGGGCCAGGTGGCTAGAATGTCCAAGGGGGATCGGCGGCGGCCATTCGGCCATGGAGCAAACAGAGGAGCTCCAAGGCGAGGGGAAAGGCTATGGGAGGCTTGGGCAGGAGTGAAGGACTGCGAGCGAGCTCGAGGGATACTTATAGCCGTGGGAGAGAGCTCGAGATGGGGGCAAGGTGGCACTCGGCAACGGGCACACGCGGACAAGGCTCACGAGAAGCTGCGGGAAGGCGACAAGGGGGACGCGGACGAGCGCCAAGGGGTCATGGAGTCGAGATGCGCTTGGAGACGAAAGGAAGAAGAGGATAGGAGCGAGGAAGACGACGGTGCTAACGGACACGCACTGTTCGGTCGTTGGCACAGTTCATCAGACAAGAAAACAGAGGGGGAAAGGGGTCCAGGCACACGGCGACGATGAAGCTGAGCTGGGTGACAAGGTGGGACGAGCCAGCGCTGGTCGGAGCAGCTCTACCGTGGCCAACAGTGCGCAGACCACTAATTTGGCCGACTTAACTCATGATCACCATGGGCATTGCACGCTCTAGCCTCCTACCTAGCACCAAACCTTGTCAGCAGAGGAGTCATTCCAAGGCTCCTTAAGAATGAGGTGATGGCACAGACATAAGTGTAGGGAGCAGAGGGAAAAAGGCTCAACAAGTTTGTTGTTCCAAACTTGGCCACATCTTTGGTGATCAACACAATGAGCTTAAGGAATAAGCTTGATGTCTGGGATGCTTAGGGAAGCAAAGACTATTGTCCTGGAAAGTTGGAAGGGATTTGGGAAAGCATTTAACATAGCTACAGTGCAACTGTAAAATATGGCCCAGAAAACAAATGAGGAAGAAGCACTCACTAGGACTGTTGGATAAGGCTACCACTTGGCAAATCTCCATGATTTGGTCATATATAGATGATGCAAAAAGATCATGCCAAATGGACTTGCCAAATTGGTACTTGCTTCACATGCATCACATCTGACCAGAAACTTGGGAAAAATCTAGGAAAATATTGGCTTCATGAAATGAGCCAAACTCTTGTGTAGGTGGGTTATATGGATAGGATAAGGCTTGGAAATATTTTCAGCCATAATGGAGCAAGATAAAATATACTTGCTTCACAAACTAAAAATTTGGACAGAAAACAAGAATTGCTCCTGTGCTCACATAGATCAATGAAATGACCTGAATTTAGGTGGAGGCTAATTGTTTGGAATACTTGAGACGATGGCAAAGTTTCATCCTATTTAGAAACTCTATAAAGGTACTTCCTTCACAAAGTTGAAATCTGGTCAAAAAAATTGAAAAATTGCACAAGGATCTAGGATGAAGGGATTAAGCTCATCTTTGGTATCCATGGGTGATTTATCAATGTTAATCACCCTGCCAAATTGCAGATCAATTGGAATTAGGATAGAGCACTTCCTTTGCAAAATTTCAGAGAAGGTAGAAACTTGCATTGGATCATGTGCCCAATTTTTGATCTGTGTAACATGAGATAAGGATGGAACTAGTGATTATATAGCAAGGACAAGCTCCGCAATTTATGTGGGAATTTTCTCTACTATAAAAATAATAGTTCCTCTAGAAAATGACAGAAACGCAATATTGGCATTAGATAGGAAAAGGCAATTTTCCATCTTTAGTTATGGCCAATATATTTGCCAAGGCTTGGATTAGGCATAATTATCAACTCCACCAATCCTCATGAATTTATGAGATGGCTAGCTATGCCTTTGGATTTTATTCCTCAGAAAAGCAAGAAAAGGAATAAATCATAATTCCAAAATATTGCATGGGACTTGGCAATATTTTTGCATATCCAAGGGTTAGGAGGATAGGAGGGTGTCTGGGAACAGATGGGATGATAACCAGATCAAGGAAAATGATAGCTCATTTGTAATCACAAAGGCCACATTTAAATTCCAACAATTTGGAACTAGGGTTTGAGAGGGTTTGAGATGATGCAACTGAGGTCTTGCCCACTGACAAAGACATGAGCAAGGTTTTGAAAGGTTGGAAATGATAAGAATTCTTAGAGTCACCCACCAAACTTAGGAGAAAGATTTTGAAAATGAGTGTCAGGAAGGAATAACAACACAAAAATTGATAACCCAAATTTGGGGCTGTTACAACTCTTCCACCCATAAAAATAATCTCGTCCTCGAGATTCCTAGGGTTACAACACAATTGAAAAGATAACCACTCCGGGGAAAAACCTCTGGGTTAATTTTAACCCTTTGGTCAAATTCGAACGATTTAGGGCACCGATAATTGGTACACCCAGGGAGGGATATGGGCGAACACGGTTATTTCCACGACTAGGGGCACTCGAGATCAAACTCTCGAAAAAATTGCTAGATGCACCCCAGTGAATAGTGGTTTCACCTGCTGACACGTGGGTCCAGGACCCACTGGCCTCCTTCTACATCTGGCTAGTTGCTTCTCCTTCGGTGCTGCTCCTTGTGCGGCTTGGCGCAGCGCGCATCTAGCTACTAGGGCGATGAGGACCCTAGTTACGTAGTGCGCGGCATGCACGTCGCGGTGCAGCGAGCACTCACGTCACGGCTGGCACCTTGTCAGCACTGCTCATGGATTCGCCTCCTAGACACCGGTGATCGGGCAACGAGCGATTCTCCTGGACCTCGCTCACCATACACCAGGGCCGGGTTATAAAAATGGTAGCACGACTCTCTTTCAACACACAAACACAATGCCGCTCTACTAACTCTTCGGTCTGGAAGGGATCAAGCCGAGCTCCTTCGGCGAGGCTATGTTCTTGGTGGCGCTGCGTGGTTCCTAGCTGCGGTGTTGGGCACGCTGATTGGCTCGTCGTTCCTTCTAGTGATACTCATTAGGAACGAGTGGGCTCAAAGCAACACAGCTAGGTGCGGTGGCTCGAGGTGCGGAAGAAGATGGTGCACGAGGTGGTCCTCCACCACGCTTGATTCTCCATCGTTTCGCGCCGACGGAGTAATTGCGTGCTGCGGTGGAGCGGTGGTGGCGACTTGCCGGCGCCACGGAAGGCAGAAATGGTGATGGATGATGGGGTTTGGATGCGGGTGAGGTGGCTGCGCCAGCTGAGGAATCCCACTAGGGCACAGGAAAAATTTCATGGAGCAAGTGTCGACGTAGAATCGGAGTTGAAATCTGTATTGGGAGTTGTACTGGATCGAGTGAAATAAAGCTGGCAGTGTTTCTCCGGAAATGCAATTGGATCAACAAAAAAGAATTAGGGATGAGGAATGGCCAGATGAAAAGGCCTCTTCGAGGTTCTGGGTTTGAAAATCTGGCACACGGGGTGTGCATAGATAGATATATGGATGTGACTTTCCATTTCACGAGTATTGCACAAATGTACTCGTGGGTAAACCAGGGTTGCATGCAGGATGCAGTGCAGTCTAAGCTAGCAAGTAGACATATGCAACATACATGGAATAGAAAAGCACACCAGACAAATCACACTAAGGTGTTTTAATGCTAGTGGGTATATGTACTCCTGGTATACATATACCTACACCAGCGCGCATTTTAATAAAGACTCAGGACGAGTCAATGTTGTTTTTAGTGTATGTGCTCTACTGATTAAAATCTTGTTAACAACACAGTGCCAACCCTGTCAAACATTTTTGCTTGACAGAGAGACAAACAAAAACAAAGACAAAAACAAAAGCAAGCAAGCATACATAAACCACAGCATACGGGTTACAACAGTACCAGCATACAACAAGCACGAATGCGCTACGCGCTAAACAAAACTACTCACTTCGGGATACATGGTTCTATCCTCATATCGAGGATGAACCAACAGACCGACCAACTTGCAGAAACCAATGACTGCATGACTGAGGTCATGCAGAAGACTGGCCTTGCTGGGGCTCTCCTGGAGGAGTAAGACTGAGCTAATCTCCATCTTCATCGTCCGACACTACTATGGGTTGAGGCTCTACTGCTGGAGGTGTGGCTAAAACTGATCCAAGCAAATGCTGCTGGTGGAGCCTTGTCGAGGGTGATGATGTTTGGCTTGGGCCACAACAAAAGCTAAGAGGGTAGCACCGGTTTGGATGGCATTGGGAAAACGACTTGAGATGCGAAATTACGAGCCTCGTGATAAGATTCCCTGACAACTCGCACCGCATCATTGTCGAGGGTTCTAAACTCGGCCATCATCTTTGAGATCATCATCCCCTGGGCAGTGATATATTGCACCAAGTGAGCGATTGCAGGGTCATCTCCTTCCTATAGCTGGAGAAGGCTGAATTCCTGCTTCTGCCACAACGGGGAAAAAGCAGAACTCCCGCCTTTGTGCCACCTGTGAAAACTTGGTTTGGAGGTATAGGATAGCTTCCACAGCAGCGGCCTGAATGGCTAAATTAGTGGTAGGCATGGCTCTATCCTGAAAAACCAAAGCTGGCCATCTACTGCGGGACCTGGGCTGATGTGCACTCTTGCATCAAAGCGGTGAAGGTGAGGGATGGGTGTCGATTGGAACACCAGGTAATCGGGGCTAGCATTACAGCTAAAGGCTTCGGTGAGCATCTCAGTAAGAAGAGGTGGAAAGCCAGTATGGTTGACGACACAGGTGCGGGTGTAAGACTTGGGACCTTTGAAGGTGCTAGTCATGGCTGGAGTGTTACAAGCTAGGCTCCTCTGCAGGGACATGGCTGACTGAGGGGGTGAGTGATACGGCTAGCGGAAAGGGGATTTTATAGGCAGCTATGCGGGACATGCCGCATGGTGTGTCCCCTTTCCCTTAATGGCGAAGGGTGAGCAGTGCGGCCGACCAGAAAGGATAGGGATTGCTATTTATTCCATGAATAACTAGGCGGGGACATCGGGGTGAGGACGTGTTGGTCTCGTCTGTGCCACCTGTTGATTAACAGTGGCCATGCCGGACACCGGGGATGGGTCAAATCCCTTAGGGTAATTACGGGTTGATGGTAGCGGTGATCTAATGATAGGATAATGTATGCCAACCTGGCTGCTCCGATACGATCTCCTGTGGCACCCCGATCCGCTTGGAGCAGGGGACCTTCGCACGTCAGCCCTGGATAACACCTGACGCACGACAGGTCCATGATACAGCATTCCAGGTACAAGAATATTCAACAAATACATGTGTAAAAGATTACATCATTGATGAATACAATTATATGGCATAGCCCTACGACTATTTACACGGCAGTGGAAGTCTATATAAATGGGGGTGGAAGTCTTGGTTTGGCAGCATCTCACTCTGGCTGGACTCCATAACTCACAGGACTGGCAAGATTACGACCTAGCACGACGGAACAAGTGAATAATCTGGGCACAACCTTCAAAACTGGCATGAGACACCAGGTCAGTACATTGAATGTAGTTGCAAGACAACCAAATACATAACATCCAAACGAATAGATGACAAAGCAAGAACCAAGCATATACAACAGTCTACTACAACACAACTTCTAAGCATGGCATGATATTCACTAGAATCATATCAAACTAAGCATGAACAACATTATAGCATGTACTAGCATGGTATATCAAACTTACTTCTACAATGCAACAACGAAGCATATCAAAACATGGCATGGCATCATGAAACTATGCTGAAAGTAAACTACTTGTTACCTCCCGTGAAGACATAAAGCATTAACCTCATGCATCAATCACTTACTCTGCCACGGCTCCTTGGAGCAAACTCATGACTTATCGAGGCCTCGTCTCGATGATCATATCAACACATCGTTGTGACTTCTCACGATTACTACATAGTTCAAGTCACCACATTATTTATCACATTGGTTATTAGTAGGTTTATCCTCCATTTCGACCAAGAGCTGATGGTCTGACCTACTACGAACAATGCCCATGGCCGAGGACGTGGCTATCGATAGATTTAAACACACACTCTGCCGAGGTTAGCACACTATACCCACACCACGGAACCCATGGCCTCGCACTCCCATTTGGGTGGACCAACGGCATTCTGACAAAATCGATCTACTACCATGACACTCTCCCGGCCAATCCGACCAACTCCATCTTAGGGCTAAGTCATGGGTGGCCCCATGCCTACCAAAGGCATCTTCGTCCACCGTCGTGGCAAAAACGGTCCCAAAGGGGGACATGTGCACATAACCAAACTCTGGCTCACAAGGCTTATGTCTGCCTACCTGATCAGGGTAGCGCATGCCCATAACCTTCCCTAGTTGAAAGCACCGGCGAGAGGCATGACAATAGACCCAGCTAGGGCCTCCCATAAGGCAAATGTGGTTGCACTGGAGAAAGCTCGATTTTGTGGCACCATGACCCGATCCCATCGATGACGGAGGTGGTTTCTTATTAAATCAGGTTATTAACTTCTCCACCATCATCAACATTATGAGCATATTTAATAAGGATGCAACAATGAACATGCATCTAACAAATGCATAAACAAATATCAAGCTTCTCAAGTGAACCATTATAGCATAAGAAACATTACAATACCATATACTAGCTTATTGACGGTGTAACAGAATCATCATAGCATCAATACTACTGGCATGAAGCTAACCAAAACACAGGTATGATATTATCAACAACAATATAACTAGCTTGGCAAAAGTTATCATGAAAGGTAAGCATGAAGTGACAAACAATACTAGCATATAGCACAACTGAAATAACGGCAGATGAAACAGACAAAAACTACTGCAACTAAGCACACACACAAGGTACCAGCAAAGCCAATGTGCAAGTTTGGGGCTCATGATAAGAGGTTGGCTTGCCTGGGGGTTGAGGAATACTCCGGAAATGAGTGAGGTCACTTCTCGGAAAAAATTGCCAGAGAGGGGTTCGCTCTCAGAGGGGTTGAATTAGGGAAAGGAAAAAATGGGTATTTTTAGAATGTGCAAACATAAAGAAAATAATCCCATCGAAAAGAGCTTAACGAACAGAGAATGTGAGCGTTGTAAACACCTTAATCAGAGTTACGGTTGCAAAGTTGTGGCCGTTCACTTTTTAGGCAGAAAACTGGCTTAAACAGTGAACATTCTCAAATTAGCCTTTTCGGCGGGCGGGGCTGAAAAACAAAAAAGTGCACATGAGAAAATACGTTCCAGAGAATAGAAAGCGTGTTTCCAGGCAATATGTTTTTAGTTACAGAAAACGCACTACTGAGAATACGTCTCCCAAGAAACGAAAGTGCACTACGGGGGGTACGTTTCCAGTTATGCTGACTGGGTAGCTTCGGTCTATGGCAGGTGGGGTCGCGTGGGGGTGGGGCCCGCTCACTTACCCACGCTTGCAGGACCAGGTCAACGCCCCTGGATCGCTGCCAGGTGGGGCCCACGGCGACTTCTCTCTCCTCCCGACCGGTCTTCTTCTTGCTCCCGACTGGAGGCAAAGGAGGGCGTGGCTGCCGGCGTAGCGGATGACTGGCGGTACGGGTGGGCTGGGCGGCGCACGCAGGAGCTCCGCCACTCCACGCCGCGCCCGTGGGTGGTCTCGGAGGGGCTTGGGGTGGACTACAGCACCGGGGCCATGGAGGTCGGCGGCGCCCGAGAGCTTCAATGGGGAGGCACGCCGGAGCGGCACTTCCGCCGGAGTTGGGAGGGGCTCGTGGAGATGTGCGGCTCCAGGGAAGGCTATGGTCTCTGAAGAAACGAAGGGGGAGGCCAGGTGGCTAGAATTGTCAAGGGGGATCAGCGGCGGCCATTCGGACATGGAGCGAACAGAGGAGCTCCAAGGCAAGGGGAAAGGCTACGGGAGGCTTGGGGAGGAGTGAAGGACTGCGAGCGAGCTCGAGGTCTACTTATAGATGCTCGAGAGAGCTCGAGAAGGGGGCGAGGTGGCACTTGGCTGGCGACGTGTCCACGCTCCGGCGCCGGGCACACATGACAAAGTCTCACGGGAAGCTGCGAGAAGGCGACAAGGGGGACGCGGACGAGCGCCAGGGGGTCACGGAGTCGAGCTGCACTCGAAGACGAAAGGAAGAAGAGGACAGGAGCGAGGAAGACGATCGTGCTCACAGACACGCACTGGTCAGTCATCGGCACAACTCGTGGGAGAAGAAAACGGAAGGGGAAAGGGGTCCAGGCGCACAGAAACGACGAAGCTGAGCTGGGTGACAAGCTGGGATGAGCCAGGGCTGGTCGGAGCAGCTCTACTATGGCCAACAGTGTGCAGACCACCGATTTGGTCGACTTCACTCGTGATCACCACAGGCAGTGCACGCTCTGGCCTCCTACCTAGTGCCAAACCTTGTCAGCAGAGGAGTCCTTCCAAGGCTCATTAAGAATGAGGTGATGGCATAGGCAGAAGTGTACGGAGCAGAGGGAAACAGGCTCGAAAAGTTTGATGTTGCAAACTTGGCCACATCTTGGTGATCAACACGATGAGCTTAAGGACTAAACTTGATGTCTGGGATGCTTAGGCAAGCAAAGACTATAGTCCTCAAAAGTTGGAAGGGATTTGGGCAAGTATTTAACATAGCTGTAGTGCAAGTGTCAAATATGGCCTAGAAAAAAATGAGGAGTGTTGGATAGGGCTACCACTTGGCAAATCTCCATGATTTGGTCATATGTAGATGCTGCAAAAAGATCATACCAAATGGACTTGCCAAATTGGTACTTGCTTCACAAGCATCACATCTAACGAAAAACTTGGGAAAAATCTAGGAAAATATTGGCTACATGAAATGAGCCAAACTCTTGTGTAGGTGGGTTATATGGATAGGAGATGGCTTGGAAATATTTTCAGCCATAATGGAGCAAGATAAAATATACTTGCTTCACAAACTGAAAATTTGGACAGAAAACAAGAATTGCTCCTATCCTCACATAGGTCAATGAAATGAGCTTAATTTATGTGGAGGCTAATGATTTGGAATACTTGAGAGGATGGAAAAGTTTCATCCCATTTGGAAACTCGATGAAGGTACTTCCTTCACAAAGTTGAAATCTAGTCAAAAACTTTGAAAAATTGCACAAGGAGCTAGGATGAAGTGATTGAGCTCATCATTGGTATCCATGGGTGATTTATCAATTTCAATCACCCTGCAGAATTGCAGCTCAATTGGAATTAGGAATAAAGCACTTCCTTTGCAAACTTTTAGAGAAGGCAGAAACTTGCATTGGATCATGTGCCCAACTTTTGATATGTGGAACATGAGACAAGGATGGAACTAGTGATTATATAGCAAGGACAAGCTCCATAATTTATGTGGGAATTTTATCTGCTATGAAAATAATAGTTCCTTTAGAAAATGGCAGAAATGCAATATTGGCATTAGATAGGAAAAGTCAATTTTCCATCTTTAATTATGGCCAATATATTTTCCAGGGCTTGGATTAGGCATAATTATCAACTCCACCAATCCTCATGAAATTAGGAGATGGCTAGCTATGCCTTTGGATTTTATTCCTCAGAAATGCAAGAAAAGTAATAAATCATAATTCAAAAATATTGCATGGGACTTGGCAATATTTTTGCATATCCAAGGGTTAGGAGGATAGGAGGGTCTCTGGGAATAGATGGGATGATCAACAGATCAAGGAAAATTATAGCTCCTTTGTAATTACAATGGCCACATTTAAATTCCAACAATTTGGAATCAGGGTTTGAGATGATGCAACTGAGGTCTTGCCCACTAACAAAGACATGAGCAAGGTTTTGAAAGGTTGGAAATGAAAAAAATTCTCACAGTCACCCACCAAACTCAGCAGAAAGATTTTGAAATTGAGTGCAAGGAAGGAATAACAGCACAAAAATTGATAACCCAATTTTGGGGCTGTTACAGTCCCATACGTTCTACCTCCATGATGGTTATAATACAACAAATTTCCCCCTTTTTCTCTATAGAGAAGGACCAATTTGGAAACTCAGGATGAGGTAAGCTGTGCTAATACCTCTGCTATCTTCGAGAATGCTCGGTGCCAATATAAGAATTACCTGAAGAAATCGTACTTGACTTGCAAAGAAACTCATCAAATTCCCTTACGTTCTCATGACACACATTTACGGGACGATAACTGGCAACACCTTGTTCTGTACTAGTCCCAAACCAAGAATGTGGTAAGGTCTATGAGCTATTTTTTATTTTTAAGTACTATATGCCTCCGTCTTACTATACTCTGTTCGTGTAGAACAAGTGCTTAAACATGAAGAATAATTGTTCTCATTTAGGATTCCATTGCTATCGTGCATACTGCTTTGCTCTTGTATAACTGTATTTACTCATACAAAGTTACTTTTAAATTGAAGGATCTAATCGAAACTTCAATGGCACAACACGTATGTATAAGCATGTTTCTTTAACAGGTTTGCTCTTATAAATAGCTCTGTCGATTTCAATTTCAATTGTGTATAGAGTTGACTTCTCATATCATGCACATTACTAGCATCACAACAGAGCCAATAGTGTTGTTGTACATGTAGACCCGTGGTACCCATCTGAAATCTTTTTGTGATATGTAGTTTCCCACGCTTTGTATTCTTTCAATGTTGCTTTGTCTTGAACTGATATGATTTGAACCATGTCTCTATTTTGATTTGGCAAGAAAATGCAGTGACCATAGGACATAGATATATGTTTGTTTGATGCTTTTATTATGTACTACTTGGTAATAGAAGACTTGTTAGTTTAATCATGTCCACCTTACTAATGAACTAGTTCACCAAAATGAGTTTCATATACTGCATGCTAAACATGTTATGTGTCTGCTTGTTTCTTCTTTTAGAATGCTCATAGAATATTGGGGAAGAGTGCCTTATTAAGCAATGGTAAAGGAAGTAACACAGATAAGATTCATGATAGTGAGACATCCTTGTTGGTCTCCAACAAAGCTGATAAAATAGCTAAGGAAAACTATCTTGAAGATAGCGAGACAACCCCAAAGTCCTGTCTTGGTCTAGTGTTCGAGTTACTGGCCACTATCACTGGCACAAGCTATTCAAACTCTCTGTGTGAATCAGTAGTGGGATAAGGAAGGAGATTTAAGGGGTGGGATAAGGGGAAAGCTATAAGGACGGATGTCTGAAAAGATCGACATCCGGTAGTTATCTCAAGGAAGGAGATTTTAGTAGCACCAGGAAACGTATCGAGAGTGATGTGAGGAGGTCCAACAGGTTTCAACCGGGAAGGCATCCAGCTGATTCCTAAAATAGGTGATGAGGGGGTTCAAAGAAATGAATGATAATGTTGCCTCTGATACCGGAATGAAACATGATGATGAAGTTAGCTCATGAATTACATACAAAGCCAAGTGCAAAGAATATTTTGGAATGAAGGTTGTACAGGTGAGTCAGGTCTCGATCTTGTGGAACTATGGATTATGGGCCCACCATGTGGGTTAACAGTAGGAAGGCGCTAATCACTTTGTACGGTCATGATAGCAAGGAAGGTCAGAGGATATATAGCATGTCAATTATGTTGGGACCAATGTTGGTACCAAGGGCGAGGGACGAAGAGAACCATTTTCCAGCTCATTAAGACGAGGTGGACCAATAGGCAAAGTTCTCATCCATCAGCGGCTACCGGAATGTTATCAACAATGGTAACAAGGTCTTACTGACAGAGTTTGTACACCGAGGTGTTACATAAGCAGGGAACTATCACTGCTGAAATATGTTAGGTTACAAGAAAGGTTAAACAAAACACTGGAAAGGAAAGTGTAGACTCGAATCAGTTATCCGTGTTCTTGAGTGTCTAACCACTCGAAACCCGTGGAAACTTGGAATCAGCGAGAAATAATAGTTGAGGAAGAACTCATAAGTTACGTAGTTCCTTGACATTCTTGAGATAATAGAAGGCAATACTCGAAGGTATATCAAAGTAGAGGTTGAATAGGTGAAATTATCTGAAGAAGACAAGTACTTTAACTTGTCCGAGAATTGGAACCAAAGAAGATCAATATGGTTGGAACCACAGTTGCAAAGGACCAAGCATAGATACAAGATGAACTTATCATAAGGGGATTATTATTATTACCATAAGCTTCCATGATAAGTTCCACATCGGGTCCATGGGCATGAACACAAAGGTTCAAGGCCGACTCCCACTTCTCTAATGCACAACTTTCCATTCACTTCTCGCATCCGAAGAAGTTGTAGTGTTGAAATGTTATCCGAAGAAATGCTAGTAGATATAACCCGCATAATCTTTGGGTTCACACGGATTTAGGGAAGACATAGATTCAACCCATATGGGCATCTTAGGAACATATACCACATCTTCACGAGTAAAAACTCAAGCCCAAAGCAGAGTATGGTTGAGAAAGCAGAAGATATAATTTACCAATGCCATTATGTATTTGAAGAAAGTCTCACAAGGTTATTGAAAATGGAAGATGCTGTCGGATAAAATCCAACAAAGGATCTGGTGGTCCACAAGGAATATGATGTGAGCATCGGTACTCAAGTAGAAGTAGAAAGAATGCAAGGAGATCAGACTATAGGAACAACTGACTAATTCAAGCTCAAATGCAAAGGAATTATGATTTCCAAATCAAGGGACCAGAAGCAAATGCTCTGGTTAAGGATGGATAAGTTGAATAGACTCATAATGACAATCAATCAAGGCTTGATTCATCGAACACCAGCTCATGTCCGGAGTGACGTCTGAACCAAGGGAACAATTTTAAATAGGACCGATGATCGCGAGCATTCACAAACAAATCGAACCAAATGCTTAAAATTGTGATGACAAAGGATGCTAATGAGTATTGCTAGACATATGGAAGTAACCATAACACAAGCAGATAAGTATTTGCAGAGCAATAGTTGGAGAGGATTATCGGAAGCTCGGATAGTACTTCAAAGTATCTCGTGGATCACTTGATTAACTAGGAATGAACAAATCATTGAAAAGTGTGAGGAATTATTCAGAGTATTCATGTGGCAAGGAACTGTAGGGCAGTAAGCAAAAAGGATTCTCGGAACATCAGAGAGTATTTCAGGACATCTTGTAATAACAAGAGTAAGAGGGTATGAACGATAATGTAGGTAGTTACCCAAAAGGATTATCGATGTAGGCATCGCGACGGCGAAGGGTACAAGGGTCTTAGGAAAACATTGGAGAGTATCTTTAGAATCTTCTGGTGAAGTAGGCTGATACGTCTCCGTCATATCTATAATTTTTGATTGTTCCATGCCAATATTCTTCAACTTTCATATACTTTTGGCAACTTTTTATACTATTTTTGGGACTAACATATTGATCCAGTGCCTAGTGCCAGTTCATGTCTGTTGCATGTTTTTTTTTCCGCAGAAACCCAATATCAAACGGAGTCCAAACGGGATAAAACGGACGGAGATTTTTTTGGAATATTTATGATTTTTGGGAAGTAAAATCAATGCGAAACGCTGTCTGGGGTGGCCACAAGACAGGGGGCGCGCCCTCCCCCCTGGGCGCGCCCTGGACTCTCGTGGGCCACCCATAAGGCTGCTGACGTTCTTCTTTTGGCGCAAGAAAGCTAATTTCACGAGAAAAATCTGGGCGAAAGATTCACCCCAATCGGAGTTACGGATCTCCGGATATTTAAGAAACGGTGAAGGGGTAGAATCTGAGAACACAGAAACAGAGAGATAGATCCAATCTTGGAGGGGCTCTTGCCCCTCCCAAGCCATGGGAGCCAAGGACCAAAGGGGAAACCCTTCTCCCATCTAGGGAGGAGGTCGAGGAAGAAGAAGAAGAAGGGGGCCTCTTTCCCCCTTGCTTCCGGTGGCGCCGGAGCACTGCCGGGGGCCATCATCATCACCGCGATCTTCACCAACACCTCCATCATCTTCACGGACATCTCCATCACCTTCCCCCATCTATATCCAGCGGTCCACTCTCCCAAAACCCTTTTTACCCTCTACTTAAACATGGTGCTTTATGCTTTATGTTATTTTCTAATGATGTGTTGCAATCTTATGATGTCTGAGTAGATTTTCTTTGTCCTACCGGTGATTGATGAATTGCTATGATTGGTTTGAGTTGCATGTTTTATTATTGGTGCTGTCCAATTGTGCCCTCCATGTCGCACAAGCGTGAGGGATTCCCGCTATAGGGTTTGCAATATGTTTATGATTTGCTTATGGTGGGTTGCGTGAGTGACTGAAACACAAACCCGAGCAAGGGGATTGTTGCATATGGGATAAAGGGGACTTGATGCTTTAATGCTATGGTTGGGTGTTACCTTAATGAATATTTAGTAGTTGAGGATGCTTGCTAGAGTTCCAATCATAAGTGCATATGATCCAAGTAGAGAAAGTATGTTAGCTTATGCCTCTCCCTCAAATAGAATTGCAATAGTGATTACCGGTCTAGTAACGTAGTCAATTGCTTCGGGACAATTTCACAAACTCCTACCACCACTTTTCCACAAACGCTATATTTACTTTATTGCTTCTTTATCTAAACAGCCCCTACTTTTTATTTACGTGTTCTTTATTATCTTGCAAATCTATCCTATCACACCTTCAAAGTACTTCTAGTTTCATACTTGTTCTAGGTAAAGTGAACGTCAAGCGTGCGTAGAGTCGTATCAGTGGCCCATAGGACTTGAGAAAGTATTTGTTCTACCTTTAGCTCCTCATTGGTTTCGACACTCTTACTTATCGAGAGAGGCTACACCTATCCCGTATACTTGCGGGTTATCACAGGCCATCACCTAGAATGAAGGGGCTCCCCGGGTGAAAGTATTTATGAGAAACTAGAGTTATTGTTAGCAAAACCATTTAACCCGAATAGAAGATAGATCAGATTCCCAGAGTATAGATGAGAAATAAAAGATACTAACACCACCAAATGGTGACGTGGGCCCGTAAGCCACATAGCCATGTTAGTAAATCAGTTTTTCAAAGACTAGACTCAACTTTGGCCGAGGATTTGGAAAGGGGGGTTCCTACAGGCAGTCGGCTCTGATTCCAACTTGTGACGCCCCTGATTCAATTCTACACTAATCATACACGCAAATGTGTACGAATGTGTACGGTCAAGATCAGGGACTCACAGGAAAATATCACAACACAACTCTAAACACAAATCAAAATAATACAAGCTTCATATTACTAGCCAGGGGCCTGGAGGGCTCGAATACAAGCTCGAAACACAAGAGTTAGTAGAAGCAACAATATCTGAGTACACACTTAAGTTAAACAAGTATGCCTTAAGAAGGAAAACACAAAAGCAACAACGATTGAAGAGGCAAGGCCTCCTGCATGGGACCTCCTAGCTACTCCTGGTCGTCGGCGGTCTCCACATAGTAGTAGCCATCGGCGGTGGCATCTGGCTCCAGGGATCCTCCATCTGGTTGCAATAACCGGAAAGAAGAGAGAAGGGGGGAAAGTGGTAGCAAAGTGATACTGCTCCAATGTATCTATAATTTTTGATTGTTCCATGCAATTATATTACCTGTTTTGGATGTTATGGGCTTTACTTTACACTTCTATATCGTTTTTGGGACTAACCAACTAACCGGAGGCCCAGCCCGAATTGTTATTTTTTTTGCCTATTTCAGTGTTTCAAAGAAAAGGAATATCAAACGGAGTCCAAAAGGAATGAAACATTTGGGAGTGATCTTTTTGGAACAAATGCAATCCATGGGACTTGGAGTGGACGTCAAGCAACAAACGAGGTGGCCACGAGGGTGCCGGCGCCCCCTGGGGGTGGGCGCGCCCCCCACTCTCGTGGGCTCCTCGAGCGTCAACCAACCTACTTCTTCCTCCTATATATATCCACGTACCCTGAAAACATCCGGGGGCACCATGAAAAACTATTTCCACCGCCGCAACCTTCTGTATCCGCGAGATCCCATCTTGGAGCCTTCGTCGGTGCTCCGCCGGAGGTGTAATCGACTGATACATCCATTTTGCATCATGCTTTTATATCTATATTTCTTGCATTATGGGCTGTTATTACACGTTATGTCACAATACTTATGGCTATTCTCTCTTATTTTACAAGGTTTACCATGAAGAGGGAGAATGTCGGCAGGTGGGATTCTGGCTGGAAAAGGAGCGAATATTGGAAACCTATTCTTCACAGCTCGAAAAGTCCTGAAACTCCATGAAAGTCATTTTTGGAATTAATAAGAATTATTTAGCGAAGAAAGTACCAGAGGGGGCCCACACCCTCGCCACGAGGGTGGGGGCGCGCCCACCTCACTGGCGCGCCCCTCATGGGCCCCCTGGTGGCCCTCCGGTGCCCATCTTCTGCTATATGAAGTCTTCTACCCTGGAAAAAATCATAAGCAAGCTTACGGGACGAAACTTCGCTGCCACGAGGCGGAACTTTAGCGGAACCAATCTAGGGCTCGGGCGGAGCTGTTCTGCCGGGGAAACCTCCCTCCGGGAGGGGGAAATCATCACCATAGACATCACCAATGATCCTCTCATCGGGAGGGGGTCAATCTCCATCAACATCTTCACTAACACCATCTCCTCTCAAACCCTAGTTCATCTCTTGTATCCAATCTTTGTATCAAAACCACAAATTGGTACCTATGGGTTGCTTGTAGTGTTGATTACTCCTTGTAGTTAATGCTAGTTGGTTTATTTGGTGGAAGATCATATGTTCAGATCCTTAATGCATATTAATACTCCTCTTATCATGAACATGAATATGCTTTGTGAGTAGTTATGTTTGTTCCTGAGGACATGGGTGAAGTCTTGCTATTAGTAGTCATATGAATTTGGTATTCGTTCGATATTTTGATGAGATGTATGTTGTCTCTCCTCTAGTGGTGTTATGTGAATGTCGACTACATGACACTTCAACATTATTTGGGCCTAGAGGAAGTCATTGGGAAGTAATAAGTAGATGATGGGTTGCTAGAGTGACTGAAGCTTAAACCCTACTTTATGCGTTGCTTCGTAAGGGGTTGATTTGGATCCACTAGTTTCATTCTATGATTAGGTGTACCTTAATACTTCTTTTGTAGTTGCGGATGCTTGCAATAGGGGTTAATCCTAAGTGGGATGCTTGTCCAAGAAAGTACATCACCCAAGCACCGGTCCACCCACATATCAAATTATCAAAGTAACGAACGCAAATCATATGAGCATGATGAAAACTAGCTTGACGATAATTCCGATGTGTCCTCGGGAGCGTTTTTCTCATTATAAGAAAAGGCTTGTCCTTTGCTAAAAAAGGATTGGGCCACCTGGCTGCACTTTATTTACTTTCATTGCTTGTTACCCGTTGTCGGTGTCAAAACCGGGGGATCTTGGGTAGGGGGTCCCGATCTGTGCGTCAAGGCTGATGGTAATAGGAAGCAAGGGACACAGATGTTTACCCAGGTACGGGCCCTCTCGATGGAGGTAAAACCCTACTTCCTGCTTGATTAATATTGAAGATATGGGTAGTACAAGAGTAGATCTACCGCGAGATCGTAGAGGCTAAACCCTAGAAGCTAGCCTATGATGGTATGATTGTAATTGTGATCGGCCTTCTAAGGACCAACCTCTCCGGTTTATATAGACACTGGAGAGGGCTAGGGTTTACATGGAGTCGGTTACAAGGAAGGAAACACAATATCCGGATCGCCAAGCTTGCCTTCCACGCAAAGGAGAGTCCCATCCGGACACAGGCCGAAGTCTTGAGTCTTGTATCTTCACGCTTCAATAGTCCGGACGTAGTACACAGTCTGGCTGTCCGGATACCCCCTAATCTAGGACTCCCTTAGTAGCCCCTGAACCAGGCTTCAATGATGATGAGTTCGGTGTGCAGTATTGTCTTCGGCATTGCAAGGCGGGTTCCTTCTCCGAATACTCCAAAGTAATTATCGAACACGTAGACCGTGTCCGGATCTGCAAGATGATCTTCACATAGCATAAATCTGATCCACTGGCAATCTTCGTGCGTCGTGCCCATGCATCGTGGCCTGGTCCAACGCGAACCGCGTTTCTTACCCCACCTCGACTCGTGTTATGAGGCGGTTTTATTGGCACGTCCCGTCAAGGCAGAGATCGTGTTCCTCTTATTACGGGATTTTCCATTAATATGGGCATGTGTGACCCCACGACGGCCATTGGTATAACTCCGTGTGTTTTTAGATAAGCCTCAAACGGTCACATCGAGGATTATTGATATTCACCCTCTTTATAAAGGGGTCGAGGCCTATGCCTCTTTTCTACCTTCCTCGCGCCTCCTCGGACCTCGAGTTCTAACACCCGAAACCCAAGCTTCAACACCCCAGATCCTCCAATATGTCCGGATCCGTCCCTCAAGGCCGGTGGGTGGCCTCCTCGATTCAAAAGGAAGACATTGCGAAGCTTAGGGAGGTCAGATACCTGGCTACCGACATCCAGCACAGGCTTCCTGCTCCAGGGCAGGTCATCCCCATAGCGGAGCCTAATGAGTGCGTTGTTTTTGTCCCACACTTCCTCCGCGGCTTGGGCTTTACCCTCGACCCCTTTGTGAGGGGGCTCATTGTGACGCCCAGGTAATTAAGCTACAGTGATCCTCTGCTAGAGATGCCACGTCACCTCGATTATAGTTGCTAATCTCGAGTTAGTTTGAAACCGATTCAAATTCAAATTCAAAATCACGCAAACAATAAAAGTTTTCAATTATTAAAACTAAAATGTTCGGTGTGTGACCAATATTGCTAAAGTAATTATATTGAAGAAAGCATAATTTTACAAAGTGCCTAAGTGCTTTAAACTAAATAAAACAGAAAAGAAAAAGAAATAAAAGAAAACAGAAAGAAAACTAACAAAAAAAAAGAGAAAGGCCCCATCGAAGCTTGGCCAAAGAAGCCGCCCATTCGCCACACCGACCGCCCAACCCTCCCTCCATAACCCCACCAGGGAAACCCTAACCTACCCACTCCCGATCCCCACTCCCCACTCCCGATCCGATCGAGATCGGGCGACCACGCCACCACCCCGGTCACCGTCGCTGTTGCCTTCTCCCCCCCTCTCCTCGCCCCCCCCCCACAGAAGCAGCGCCACCCGTCTCCGACCATCCGCCCTCGCTTCGCCCGACAGACGCAGCGCGCTCGGGCTCGCCGACCCGCCCGCACCCAGACGCCACTCGCGGGACTGCCTCCCGCTCCGCCGTGACGTCCCGTCGGCCTCCCGAACCTCCCGCGCCTTGCCTGCACCCCACGACCCATGGTGAGGCCTCGTCCTCTCTTCCCCGCATCGCCAAGACCACGCCGGCCACACTGCAGGCCTCGACGCCCGCCGCGCCGCCCGTTCGGCCCCAAGACGCGCTTCGCAGCGCACGGTGGCCAGCGCCACCGCGACCCGCACTCACCGTGGCCTCACTCCCGCCGTTCCTCTCCCCTCTCTCCCATGAGCACCACCGCTGTCGCCGCCTCGCGACGGCGCCCTCGCCTCCGTCCCTGCTTCTCGCGGCGCTCACCCCTGCGCCCCGCCTCAGACTGCCTGCAGCAGCCACGGCCGACGGCGCCCGCACTGAAGCGCCTCCTCGCGGCCGCCTCCCACAGCCACGGCCGCGCCTCGCTCCGCCATGACCTCGCCGTGGCTCCATCCGCCCATGCCAGCGGCGGCTCGCTGAGCCCCTCCGCCATGGTTGCCCGGAAGATCAGCGCCCGGGTCCAAACGACTCGACACAGCAATCAGTGCCCGTTCGGGCGACGATTGCCGCCCAGCCTTACCGTGTGCCAAGTAGGCCCCTATGGCCCTATGACACATGGGCCCCACCCAGATAACTTTTAAATAAAAAAGAATTAATAAAATAAAAATAAAAAATAAATAAAATATTAATTAGTTAATTAAATAAAGATTTAATTAACTTAATTAATCCTGATTAGATTAACCTAATCATCTAGTTTAGCTAATTAATCTGTTAGGTTAGTTAACAGTCAATGACATGTGGGACCCACACGTCAGTTGACCAACCAACACCTCTGTTGACTGCTGACGTCATGCTGACGTCATGATGACGCCAGCATACACTATTCTAGATAATGTTAGAATTAAATAATTAAATAAATAATTAAAATCAGAAAATGATTTAAATCTTTAGAAAATCATATCTTTTAATCCGTAACTCGGATGAAAAATACTTTCTACATGAAAGTTGCTCAGAACGACGAGACGAATCCGGACACGCAGCCCGTTCGTCCGCCACACGCACCTAACATATCAAACTCGCAACTTTCCCCCTCCGGCTCCTCTGCCCGAAAACGCGAACACCGGGGATACTTTCCCGGTTGTTCCCCCCCTTCATCGGTATCACCTCATACCGCGTTAGGGCACCCCTAGCACCGTTACTTGTCATTTCATGCATCGCCATGCATCTGTTTGCTTAAGTATTTATTGTTTCTTCCCCCTCTTCTCTCGCTAGACACCGAGACCGACGCCGCTGCTACCCAGTACAACTACGGTGTTGACGACCCCACTCTCTTGCCAGAGTAACCAGGCAAGCCCCCCCCCTTGATCACCAGATATCGCCTATTCTCCTCTATACTGCTTGCATTAGAGTAGTGTAGCATGTTACTGCTTTCCGCTGATCCTATTCTGATGCATAGCCTAACATTGTTGCTACATCTGTTGATACCTTACCTGCAATCCTAAATTCTTAGTATAGGATGCTAGTTTATCATCATTGGCCCTACATTTTTATCAGTCTGCCTTGCTATACTATCGGGCCGTGATCACTTGGGAGGTGATCACGGGTATATATACTATACATACATACATACTATACAGATGGTGACTAAAGTCGGGTTAGCTCGTTGAGTACCCGCAAGTGATTCCGATGAGGGGGCTGAAAGGACAGGTGGCTCCATCCTGGTAGAGGTGGGCCTGGGTTCCCGACGGCCCCCGACTGTTACTTTGTGGTGGAGCGACAGGGCAGGTTGAGACCACCTAGGAGACAGGTGGGCCTGGCCTTGATCGGCGTTCACGGATACTTAACACGCTTAACGAGATCTTGGTATTTGATCTGAGTCTGGCCATTTGGTCTATACGCACTAACCATCTACGCGGGAGTAGTTATGGGTATCCCGATGTCGTGGTATCAGCCGAAGCCTTCTAGACGTCAGCGACTGAGCGGCGCGCGCCGGATTGGAACGTAAGCCTGCTGTTGTATTAGGGGGCTAGTTCGCTTTTGGCATACACGCAACGTGTGTGTGTGCAATGGGCGATGGGCCTGCACCCTGCGCCATAGGAGTTAGACCGGCGTGCTGACCTCTCTGTTAGGCCTAGGTGGGGCTGCGACGTGTTGATCTTCCGAGGCCGGGCATGACCCAGGAAAGTGTGTCCGGCCAAATGGGATCAAGCGTGTTGGGTTATGTGGTGCACCCCTGCAGGGAAATTTATCTATTCGAATAGCCGTGTCCCTCGGTAAAAGGACGACCCGGAGTTGTACCTTGACCTTATGACAACTAGAACCGGATACTTAATAAAACACACCCTTCCAAGTTCCACAGACAACCCGGTGATCGCTTTTCCACAGGGCGGCGAGGGGAGGATCGCCGGGTAGTATTATGCTATGCGATGCTACTGGAGATGCTACTTGGAGATGCTACTGGAGATGCTACTTGGAGATGCTACTTGGAGGACTTCAATCTACTCTCTTCTACATGCTGCAAGACGGAGGCTGCCAGAAGCGTAGTCTTCGATAGGACTAGCTATCCCCTCTTATTCGGCATTCTGCAGCTTCACCCCTCGATATGGCCTCCTTACACATATACCCATGCATATGTAGTGTAGTTCCTTGCTTGCAGTACTTTGGATGAGTACTCACGGTTGCTTTCTTCCCCTTTTCCCCTTTCCTTTCTTTACGGTTGTCGCAACCAGATCTTTGGAGTCCAGAGCGAGGCGCCACCGTCGGCGGCCCCTACTACACCGGAGGTGCCTACTACTACGTGCGGGCTCTTGGCGGCGACCGGGAGTAGTTAGGAGGATCCCAAGCGGGAGGATGCGCCTCTTCGATCTGTATCCCAGTTTGTGCTAGCCTTCTTAAGGCAAACTTGTTTAACTTATGTCCGTACTCAGATATTGTTGCTTCCGTGACTTCGTCTATGATCGAGCATTTGTATTCGAGCCCTCGAGGCCCTGGCTTGTATTATGATGCTTGTATGACTTATTTATGTTTTAGAGTTGTGTTGTGATATCTTCCGTGAGTCCTCGATCTTGATCGTACACGTTTGCGTTCATGATTAGTGTACGATTGAATCGGGGGCGTCACAAGTTGGTATCAGAGCCGACTGCCTGTAGGAATCCCCTTTCCAACTCCTTGGCCGAAGTTGAGTCTAGTCGATGAAAACTGTTTTACTAACATGGCTGATCGGCCCATGGGCCCTCGTCGCCATTGGGTGGTATTAGGATCTTTTATTCCTCGCCCATACTCTGGGATTCTAATCTCTCTTCTATTCGAGTTAAATGATTTTGCTGAAATCTAACTTTAGGTTCTCGTTATCACTTCCTGCCGGAGAGCCCCTTCATTACAGATGATCGACTGCTTCAACAGAAGATTCTGACAATACTCTTCGATGTTTCCCCGAGACCATTGTGCCCTTCGCCGTTGCAATTCCATACCACCGATAAATCCCTATGGAAAGCTACATACACTTGTCGTCCATAACTTCATTCCCACTTGATCTTGTTATTACAAGATACCTCGGAAATTCTCTCTATTATTCCGAGAATACTTTGTACCTACTGCCTTGCAGTCCATTATCCACATATACACCGCTATGGATAATTTATCGCACTTACCGAGTATCCGCCCATCCCTAGTTGTTTGTGTGTTTCACTAAGTTCTTCAAAATAATATTCGAACTTCCGAAAATCCTGAGTAGCCTATTGCTCTTGAAATTCTTGCTTGCTTGCATTATGGTTAATCCCATAAGTCTAGTAATCTTATTGGCATCCTTTGTCACTATCATTTTAAGTCCATTGATTCTATATGTGTGCGAATGCACGCAATCATCAGTTGATCCTGATAAATTACCTTTCCGGCTCAGACGTCTTTTGAACATGGGCTGGTTCTCGGCCAATCAGATTGCCATCAATTGTACCCCTAAGTCTATTCAACTTATCCATCCTTGATCAGAGCATTTGCTCCTGATCCCTTGATTTGAAAATCATAATTCCTTTGCTAATTAAACGTTGAATTATTCAGATGTCTATAAACCGATGCATTGCATTTCTTTCTTCCTCTGATTGGGTATCGATACTCACATCAGCTCCATTGTGGATCGCCATATCCACTGCTGGATTATTATCCGACAATGTCCTTCATAATTAATCACCTTGTGAGTTCTTTCTCTGATACATAATGCCTTTGGTAAATGGTATCCTCTCCTTTTGTCAACCATGCTCTGCTTTCGAGCTGGTGATATTTACTCTTGAAGCTTGTGGTATATGTTCCTAAGAAGCCCCGATGGGTTGAACCAATGCCTTCCCTAATATGTACAAACCCGAAAGATTTCATGGGTCATACTTATTTGGTATTGCACCAGGTAAAACTTTCCACAACTAATGTCATTTTCGAAATACGAGAGGTCAATGTAAGATTATGCATTGAGGAAGTGGGAGTCGACCTTGAACCTTTGTGTTCATGCCCATGGAAACAATGTAGATCGTATCATTAAAGCTTCTCTTCAAATAAATATTTCATTGGTATAAGTTTATCTTATATCTGGGATCTGGCATTTTGCAATCGTGGTTCCGACCATGTTTGTTCTCCTTTGATTTTATTTCTCGGACAAGTTAAATTACTTGCCTTCTGCAGATCAGTACGCCTTCCCAACCTCTATTTTGTTCTACCTTCGAGTATTACCCCTGGTATCTCGAGAATATCCACCCATTGCACTTCATCTATGAAATTCTGACGAAGTAGTACCTTTTCCCATCATAGTCACTCCACAGGTTCTGGGTTGTCGTCAACCGAGAACACCAATTGGTGAATCGAATCAATACTGAGATTCATTACTCTCAGTACTTTGTTGTTGAGAAGTTTAATACTCCATCACGTAACTCCTAGCCTGATCGGCTATATCATTATCATGCTAAACCTTAACTGTGCTACCTGGTCCTTAATCTCGGAGCACAACTTTCGATGATGAGCTAGCTTACGTTGAGCTTCCTCGTCCTATCAATTCTCCTTGAACAGCAAACTTGATTCCAAGTTTGTGTCGTACCCTTGGTTCCAATAACCTTTCGCTTCACCATTCATTTGACTTGATGTCATCGCCGATCGATTACATCTTGAAATCTCTCGACAAAGTGTGTCGTGATCATCATCAACCTTATGAGCTCTTCCAGGATATCAATTGAGTTCATGATGAGGAGTACTATCCTTGCCCTCGATGATCTGCTTTATCATCGACCACTTTATTGCCTTCCCACCAACACAAGCTTGTTCATGTTTGATGTCATACCTTGAGTTCCTTGCTATCTAGCAATTGTTCTCCCTTACCTTGGAACATTAACATCTCTTATGTCATCAATGTTGTGAGAATTTCACCATCGTTTAAGAATTATTGGTATGGTGATACTTCTCACCATCACCATTCTTTCTTGGGTCCTCGTGTTGGTTCTAACCAGGATACCAACAGATGAACAGTGCAATTTGGATTCTGCCCTTCTAGCAACCCTATTGCTTTGAAGTTAATGGTCGGCCGTTCATTCTTAGACATTTGATTATTGAATCACCATTCTGACGTTGGTTGTGCAACCCAGCCCATATTTCGGGTGCACCTTTCAACCAATGTTTGATTGTGTATGTTTCCCTCGAGCATACATCATAAAACCATTTGATCTGACAAATGTTATCTCCTTGTTCACATAATTGTGGAAATCCATCTTTTGTTAATCTCGATGAATTGTCGTTGATTCCATCAGCCACATCCTCGTCCTCTCCCTGGTTTTATGATGAACTCTTGTTTCAAAACTCGCTTCGATAGTTCAATTCCCGAGAATCTTACAATGTCATCTCGACAATTTGTGTTGCACCTTTTCTTCTCAGACATCCTGAGTCTGAGGTATCCTGACATCAATCATATCTGAATCTTGGTCAGATATGATGTTTGGAACAAATTTCCAGGAGTTATAACATCTTTACATGACCCGGTAAGGTGATGTCATGCCTAGCACACCTGGCTGGAGGCCCTATTATTATAGTTTCCTTTTCAACAAGGTTATCCATTCTTCTATGAGGAAATTGTAAGACTTATTCTATAAGTTGTTCCTGATGGATCCTTCATGTATCCACAGTCTGACCTTTGTCTGAGGACCTTGCCAATGCTACCTCGAAGCATGTCTATGGTACCCCGATTTTCAACAAGAACATTTGAAGCCCAATGCTAAATGTTTCCTGCTCATTTATCCAAACACTGCTATATGGGTAATGTCATGAAATTTCTCTCCCCTTATCTAAAGAGTTTTCTACGTTATATCATATCATAGATATCGTGCTCTGCTTGTCCTTGGGAAGGATATACCATTGTTCTGATTAAATCTGATAGACATTTTTCCCTTTCTATTGGTTTGTTTAACCTTACTGGTGATCTATATGATCTAAGTAGTAATATTCTCCTGCTTATGTAAACACCTTGGTGTATAGTTCTGTCAGCAAGAACATGCTACTTTTGTTGATGACATTCTCTGGTAACCACCGATGGACGAGAACTTTGCCTATTGGTCCGCCTCGTTCAACGAGCAGGAAAATGGTTCTCTTCGTCCCTCGCCCTTGGTACCGACGTTGTTGCCGACATAATCGACAGACTATCCTCTGACATGCCTTGCTTACATGATCATGCAAGACGTCACCGCCCTTCCTGCTTTTAACTCACATGGTGGGCCCATAACCCACAGTTCCACAAGATCGAAACCTGACTCTCCTGTACACCCTGTTGCCAAAGATATTCGCAAGCCACCTTCCTAGTGATCTACTCTGGTATCAAACACAATACTTATTCTCGTGCCCCGAAAACCTTTCACCTTCTAATTGGGCATCGACCGATTGCCTATCCGCTTGATACTTCTTACTATACCTTCTTGCTTGGCTCTCGATGAGTTTCATTTGACCAACTCGAGAGATACCCCTGTGTTCATTCATGGGATAACCCCCGATGGTTAACCCTTAAAGCGATACATCAGAGTCGAGCTGCCCTTACCTATTAAGTAAATGCGTTGGAGTTCCCGAGGAGGGCGACATCACCATGACTACCTGAAGCAGAGAAATGAAGATGTCAATGTAATGGATCGAACTCTTCAAGAAGAGCAACCAAGACTGAGAAGATTCGTTAGGATTTCGTAACCAGACCTTTCCCCCTTAGTCCCCCTCTTAAATCTCGGGACGAGATTTCTTGTAGTGGAGGAGAATTGTGACGCCCGAGTAATTAAGCTACAGTGATCCTCTGCTAGTGATGCCACGTCACCTCGATTATAGTTGCTAATCTCGAGTTAGTTCGAAACTGATTCAAATTCAAATTCAAAATCACGCAAACAATAGAAGTTTTCAATTATTAAAACTAAAATGTTCGGTGTGTGACCAATATTGCTAAAGTAATTATATTGAAGAAAGCATAATTTTACAAAGTGCCTAAGTGCTTTAAACTAAATAAAACAGAAAATAAAAAGAAATAAACGAAAAAAGAAAGCAAACTAACAAAAAAAAGAGAAAGGCCCCACTAAGCTTCGGCCCAGCAGGCCGGCCCATTCGGCCACACCGACCGGCCCAACCCCTCCCCTCCATAACCCCACCAGGGGAAACCCTAACCTACCCACTCCCCTATCCCCACTCCCCCACTCCCCCGATCTGGATCGAGATTGGGGCGACCACGCCACCACCCCGGATCACCGTCGCTGTTGCCTTCTCGCCCCCACTCTCCTCGCGCGACTCCCCCACCTGAAGCCGGCGCCACCCGTCTCCGACCCCGTCGCCCTCGCTCGCCATGACGACCGCACGCGGGCGCCTTGGAGCTCGCCGACCCCGCCCCGCACCCAGACGCCACCTCGCCGGACTGCCTCCCGATCCGCCGTGTCGTCCCCGTCGGCCTCCACGAACCTCCCCGCGCCCACTGCCCAGACCCCACGACCCATGGTGAGGCCCTCCTCCTTTCTTCCCCGCATCGCCGCACCACGTCGGACACACCGTGCCCTCGACGCCTCCGGCCGCGCCTGCCCCATTCGGCCTCAAGACGCGCCCCGGCCGCGCTCACGGTGGCCCGCGCTCACCGCGGCCCGCGCTCACCGTGGCCTCACTCCCGCGCCGGTTCCCTCTCCCCTCTGTCCCCGCGCGAGCACCACCGCTCGTCGCTCGCCCCGTCGACGGCGCCCTCGCCTCCGTCCCCCTGCTTCCCCGCCGGCGCTCACCCCTGCGCCCCGCCTCCTCTGCACACGGCCGCGGCCCACGGCCAGCGCGGCCCCAGCGCTCCTCCCGCGCCGCCTCCCACAGCCACGGCCGGCGCGCCCGCTCCGGCCATGACCTCGCCGTGGCTCCATCCGCCGCTGCTCAGGCGGCTCGCCTGAGCCCCTCCGCCATGGCTGCCAAGCAAGGCTAGCGCCCGGGTCCAAGCGACTCGGCCAGCACAAGAATCCGTCTGCGTCGGGCGACGACCGTCGCCCCAGCGCCCGTGTACCCGTTAGGCCCCTATGGCCCTATGACACATGGGCCCTTGAATAACTTTTAAATAAAAAAAGAATTAAAAAATAAAAATAAAAAAATAAATAAAATATTAATTAGTTAATTAAATAAAGATTTAATTAACTTAATTAATCCTGATTAGATTAACCTAATCATCTAGTTTAGTTAATTAATCTGTTAGGTTAGTTAACAGTCAATGACATGCGGGACCCACACGTCAGTTGACCAGTCAACACCTCTGTTGACTGCTGACGTCATGCTGACATCATGATGACGTCAGCATACACTATTCTGGATAATGTTAGAATTAAATAATTATATAAATAATTAAAATCAGAAAATGATTTAAATCTTTAGAAAATCATATCTTTTAATCCGTAACTCGGATGAAAATACTTTCTACATGAAAGTTGCTCGAGCAGCGAGACGAATCGGGATCGCAGCCGTTAAATCCGCCACACACACCTAACATATCAAACTCGCAACTTTCCCCCTCCGTCTCCTCTGCCCGAAAACGCGAACACCGGGGATACTTTCCCGGTTGTTCCCCCCTGCATCGGTATCACCTCATACCGCGTTAGGGCACCCCTAGCACCGTTACTTGTCATGTCATGCATCGCTATGCATCTATTTGCTTAAGTATTTATTGTTTCTTCCCCATCTTCTCTCGCTAGACAGAGAGACCGACGCCGCTGCTACCCAGTACAACTACGGTGTTGACGACCCCACTCTCTTGCCAGAGCAACCAGGCTAGCCCCCCCCCCTGATCACCAGATATTGCCTATTCTCCTCTATACTGCTTGCATTAGAGTAGTGTAGCATGTTACTGCTTTCCGCTGATCCTATTCTGATGCATAGCCTAACATTGTTGCTACATCTGTTGATACCTTACCTGCAATCCTAAATTCTTAGTATAGGATGCTAGTTTATCATCATTGGCCCTACATTCTTGTCAGTCTGCCTTGCTATACTATCGGGCCGTGATCACTTGGGAGGTGATCACGGGTATATATACTATACATACATACTATACAGATGGTGACTAAACTCGGGTTAGCTCGTTGAGTACCCGCAAGTGATTCTGATGAGGGGGCTGAAAGGACAGGTGGTTCCATCCCGGTAGAGGTGGGCCTGGGTACCCGACGGCCCCCGACTATTACTTTGTGGTGGAGCGACAGGGCAGGTTGAGACCACCTAGGAGACAGGTGGGCCTGGCCTTGATCGGCGTTCGCGGATACTTAACACGCTTAACGAGATCTTGGTATTTGATCTGAGTCTGGCCATTTGGTCTATACGCACTAACCATCTACGCGGGGTAGTTATGGGTATCCCGACGTCGTGGTATCGACCAAAAGCCTTCTAGGCGTCGGCGGCCGAGCGGCGCGCTACCGGATTGGAAATTAAGCCTACTCTTGTATTAGGGGGCTAGTTCTGCTTTCGGCCGCCCATGCAACGTGCAGGTGTGCAATAGGCGATGGGCCCAGACCCCTGCGCCATAGGAGTTAGACCGGCGTCGACCTCTCTGTTAGGCCTAGGTGGGGCTGCGACGTGTTGATCTTCCGAGGCGGGCATGACCCAGAAAGTGTGTCCGCCAAATGGGATCAAGCGTGTTGGGTTATGTGGTGCACCCTGCAGGAAGTTTATCTCGTGTCCCTCGGTAAAAGGACGACCGGAGTTGTACCTTGACCTTATGACAACTAGAACCGGATACTTAATAAAACACACCCTTCCAAGTTCCACAGACAACCCGGTGATCGCTTTTCCATGCAGGCGGCGAGGGAGGATCGCGGGTAGGATTATGCTATGCGATGCTCTTGGAGATGCTACTTGGAGATGCTCTTGGAGATGCTACTTGGAGATGCTACTTGGAGGACTTCAATCTACTCTCTTCTACATGCTGCAAGACGGAGGCTGCGAGCGTAGTCTTCGATAGGACTAGCTATCCCCTCTTATTACGGCATTCTGCAGTTTAGTCCTTGATATGGCCTCCTTACACATATACCCATGCATATGTAGTGTAGTTCCTTGCTTGCAGTACTTTGGATGAGTACTCACGGTTGCTTTCTTCCCCTTTTCCCCCTTCCCTTTCTTTACGGTTGTCGCAACCAGATCTTTGGAATCAAGGAGCAGGCGCCACCGTCGGCGGCCCCTACTACTGGAGGTGCCTACTACTACGTGCAGGCTCAGCGGCGGCGACCGAGAGTAGTTAGGAGGATCCCAAGCAGGAGGCCTGCGCCTCTTTCGATCTGTATCCCAGTTTGTGCTAGCCTTCCGAAGGCAAACTTGTTTAACTTATGTCTGTACTCAGATATTGTTGCTTCCGCTGACTCGTCTATGATCGAGCACTTGTATTCGAGCCCTCGAGGCCCCTGGCTTGTATTATGATGCTTGTATGACTTATTTATATTTTTAGAGTTGTGTTGTGATATCTTCCCGTGAGTCCCTGATCTTGATCGTACACGTTTGCGTGCATGATTAGTGTACGATTGAATCGGGGGCGTCACACTCATGTTCTACTATGGGTTGGATTTTCATGATCTGGATCCAGACGCTATCCTCCATATTTCGTCGTTCATTATCGTGTGCGAGGCATTTCTCCACGTCACCCCACACTTCGGCTTACGGCTTAAGACCTTCAATGTGAAGACAAAGATGATCGAGGGGAGACATGTGGAGTGCGGAGGTGCCGTAATAAGTAGGAACGCCGATGCCCCATGGCCAGAGGGTTCATCCCCAGAAGTATCCGATGTATGGCAACGGAGGTGGTTTTATGTCACGGCTCCCAGAGGCACAAAGTGGGCAGCCGCCCCCAAGTTCCGCTCGGGCCCTCCGTTAAAGTTGGCGTCTTGGACCGACGTAGGACAGAATTGGGTGCCCGCCGGTGATGTACCAGTACTGTAGAATCGCATCTGGAGCTTCTTGAGAGGGACATTAACCTCGTTAGCATAATGCAAGGGATGTTAATCTGACGGATGTTGCCGTGCCAACGCCGGCCTCTCCGGATGTGGGAGTTCAATCCGGAGGGTCCGAGGACTGTCAAGCACATCTTCCGCCTGAAGCTCGAAGAAATGTGCAAATTATTCTTCGGACAGAGAGTAGAGTGTCCGGACACCACCGAGGATGCAGGCCTAAGCTGCAATCGCCTAGATACCCAAGTAAGTAATCTTGACACTGGACACCTTGTTTTGCGTTTATCATAGTTGTCTATTCCAAAAAACATCTGTGGCCAGGAATGGCTCAGCAAGGCGGAGAGAATCAGGTGTCTGGCGCCACTTCCCGAAGGTTCGGCTGGCCCTACTATGGCCAAGATGCTTGACCGGGTACTCAGGGAATGCCTTCAGGGAAGGACAAGGGGAAGAGCGAAGAAACCGAACTCCACACGCTAGGCATCCGAACCGGGGGAATTGTTACCTTCCCTAAGGAGGATAGTTGGGGAGGGGAGGCTAAGGCCTCCTCCCGGTGCGGGAAGAAGAGGGCCGCCTCCGAAGACTTGGAGGCGGAGACGCCCAATCCAGGGAAAAAGGTACCCTCGGGGGGCCTTGCCCCGACGGGCACCCTCACCGCGTCGTGCCCACCAACGGGCCAGCCCTCCACCGAGTTGTAAGTCAATCATTAATTTGAAGGTACTATGTTTCTCCTAGATCAATAACCAGGATTCATCTTTTGTAGTCCGGCTAGCAGCTCTTCTCAACAGAATTCGTATTCGGGGGATCTTCCTCCAGAGATGATGGAGAGGGAGACCCCACCTACCTCTCCGGCTCATGAAGTGGGAGACACCGAGGTGTCGTCACGGAGGAGTCTGGATCTGCCGAAGCCGGAAGTCAATGCGTCAGCCGCCCTGAGCCCGGAGTGTTTGGCTCCCACGAGGGGCGATGGGAAGGGTCCGGCGCAGTTCAATGTCCGGCCGGACGTACTGACGGGCTTACTGGAGCGAGTTGTGCTCTCACAGGAGCACCGCTCACTAATGAGCGCGGTGCTCAATAAGATTTCATACTCTACAAGCGGTTTGAATGAAACATTCACAAGCCTGCTCAGAGGCTTTGAGGTATGTAGTGAAGAATACACCATTTTATGGCTGAGTGGCACACGCTAGGTGTGCTCAATATAGATACTAGCCTTTGAGACTCTGGTTGCCGGCCCTAGGCAGCAAACGGGGGATCATAAACCAATGATTGTGCTGTAAATATGTGTAGGTACCTGTGGGTCCGGCCGCCGACTAGTCCGTTGATGTTTCCGAACTAACGAGGCAGATTGGATCGATTGATGCCGATATCACGCTGGTGAATGAGCGGCTGGACAAATCACAAGGTATGTGCCCTGCCTTCCCTTGTATAGGAAAATAGGAAGGTGGCATGATATTGATGTAATATGTTTGGACTGCAGATGGTGCTGCTGCCGTGGAGGCCCTGAGGGCGGAACTTGCTCAAGGCAAGGAACAAGCTCGGGTGAGCAATGCGGCTGCCCTAAAGGCAGCCGAGGAATTGAGGGCCGAACAGGCTGCTCATCGCCGAAGCGAGGAAAAGATAGCCGAAATGGTTGTTGAGTTAAAAAATGCCACCGACCGATATGAGCTCCTTAAAAAGGAGCATGAGGATAATTCGACTAACCTGAACAAGGCACTTAATGCCACCAAGGAAATACGGACCGAGCTCAGGGGTGCGCGGGAGGAGCTTCAACAGGCCGGTAAAATCGCGGCTGGGGGCTCCTATTTGCTGCGGACGAAGTTTTTCGATCCGAAGTACGCTCCCCTGGACGGACGCTGGAGTACTGCGGATGCATATGCGGATTCGGCGAAGAGTACGGCTGACGCTGCCGAGTTCGTCAAAGATCAAGGTGATAAGGAAGTGGAGAAGCTTTTCTGGTCGCAATTCCATGCTCCCACTCGCTCGCTGCCGTTAAGTGACAAAATGGCTGCTGTAGCGGAGCTTCACAAGTTGTCCGGGCTTGCAATTCGGTCTGTAATAGACCATCTTTGGCCAAAGGGGCCTAAGTCGGACAGTTACTTTGGTTTGGTGCAACAGTTCCTTGGGGCCGTGCCTCGGATCGATGCCATGAGGAGGTCGACGTGTATAGAGGGTGCACGGCTGGCTCTTGCCCACCTTAAAGCCTATTGGACGGATGTGGATACCACCATTATAGCGGCCCAGGATCCGGCGGGGGGCCAATATCCGGCCGAGCACTACTTGACACAGGTCACAGAAGATGCCCGCCTAATAGAGGCGCAGTGCTCGAAGAACTTCTTGTTCGAATGATGAATTGAATCATTGTAAAAACAATCTTTAGTTTGGTTATGAGGCTATATTTATACCATTTGCCTAAAAATATGATTGTGTCCCCTATGCGGCCGTTTATATATATGTATATATAAATATGTAATTCGGAAGTTAGCAGTCATTGGCTTCAGCCCCCACGCATACAATGCGGGGGTGTTCGCGAAAAATATGCTTAATCACACTTGATCCAACGTCTTGGTCCATTAAGGAGGTGATCGCATGTCGAACTAGGCAACCGGACTATATAGCTGTAACACTTTCGCTTAGCCGTGGGAGTCTAAGGTTGGGGCTACTATGTAGCCCCTGGTACCTTCGCGTCCATCCGAATATGGGCGCATATGTACATGAGCAGGAAATGGCCCTTCGTTAATGTGGAGGAATCCTAAAGATTCCGGTGAGTCTTCGAGTGGTTGAACAGTCTCTCGCTGCACCATGACAGTCAGTTTTTGGCTTTCTCTACTGAGGTGCTCATCCGGAATAACTAGGGCAGAATCGCAGTAGTTCTCCTTTGGCCACATTAGCCGATAATAACGGAACGTAAGGCGGCAAACCCAGGAGCCGGGCAAACCCAACATTTGACCAAAGACATGATTCGGAGCTGATGCATATAAGGCCAAACTCGTGACGCCGAACACTCCCGAAGGTATTCGGACTTTATAACAGATGATGGGCTCAAGAATGCCCATTCATTATAAACCCTGTGTTTCCAGGTACGTGATTTAATCTGTCGTGGCGAAATGCCAAAAACGGCAGTATCCTGTGTGGGTATGGAACCCATGGGATGGTTAAACAACAAGAGGCAATAGAAAAGGTTTACATAGGAGCTTAATCTAAAAAGAAACCTGTTGAATGGGGCCCTGCTGCACGTCTGCGCCTTTGTCTCCGTTGTGCCGTATCCTGGAAGGGTATCGCGCGAATGTTGCCTGTGGAAAAGGAAAACTCATAGGAGAGTACAAGGTAAGTATGCGATGGATAGTAAAAGTGTAAGATGTTGGCCTGCCATTAAGGTTGAGCCAAGTGTGGGGCTTTATTAAGTATTTATAGCCCCTGGTATCCGCTATGGGATTACATATATGGTGCCCTGGTTCGATCTGGGCTACCAGACTCGTCTAACCGTGTCCGTGGTCTTAACGACTAGTCATGTTTTTTTTATATTGGAGGCCGCTTATAGTCCGGCCACTAGGGCCGTCATGTGTTTCTCTGCGCGTGGAGAGCGCTCTGTTATTCCGCTAATAGTGCTGACGCCATGTGGACCGGGCATCTTGAGTGTAAGGTAGCCATACTGCGGTAGTGCGTTGAAGCGGGCGAAGGCCGTTCTTCGAAGCACTGCGTGATAGTCGCTTTGTAAGGGTGCTGTCGGTGTTAAAACCGGCGGATCTCAAGTAGGGGGCCCCGTACTGTGCGTCTAGGCGGATGGTAACAAGAGACAAGGGACACGATGTTTTTACCCAAGTTCGGGCCCTCTCGATGGAGGTAAAACCTACTCCTGCTTGATTAATATTGATGATATGGGTAGTACAAGAGTAGATCTACCACGAGATCAAAGAGGCTAAACCCTAGAAGCTAGCCTATGGCATGATTGTTGTTCGTCCTACGGACTAAAACCCTCCGGTTTATATAGACACCGGAGAAGGCTAGGGTTACACAAAGTCGGTTACAATGATAGGAGATCTACATATCCGTATTGCCAAGCTTGCCTTCCACGCCAAGGAAAGTCCCATCCGGACACGGGACGAAGTCTTCAATCTTGTATCTTCATAGTCTAGGAGTCTGGCCAAAGATGATAGTTCGGCTATCCGGACACCCCTAGTCCAGACTCCTCGGTAGCCCCCTAACCAGGCTTCAATGACGACGAGTCCGGCGCGCATATTGTCTTTGGCATTGCAAGGCGGGTTCCTCCTCCGAATACTTCATAGGAGATTTTGAACACCAGGATAGTATCCGGCTCTGCAAAATAAGTTCCACATACCACCGTAGAGAGAATAATATTTACACAAGTTCAACCCGCTGACGTATTCCGTGGCGTGACATCACACCATGGCCAAGCCTTTATTCGAATTGTTTTTATTGTTCCACCTCAGCGCGTTTAGCGAAGCGGTTTCCTTGGCACGTCTTGTCAAAGCAGAGATCGTGTCCCCTTATTCCGGGATTCTCATCAATACGGGCGTGGGTAACCCAACCGCACCATTGATTACGGCGCTTGCGAGATTAGCGAGTTTTACCAGGCTGGTGGGGACGCATAGTTTCGTCCGTCCATATAAGGGGATAGGATCCACCTTTCTACCTACGCCTTCTTCCTCCTTTCCTTATCCATTTCCGCATACTCGAGCTCCAGCGCCCAAGTCTGCACATCTCGCCTCAACCTTCCCCAGCCATGTCTGGAGCGGGTGGCAAGTGGATGGCCTCCTCTGTCACGGAGGGGCACATCAAAAAGTTGAGGAAAGCGGATACACTGCAACATTGCGCACGGCTTCGCACGAAGGGCAGCTCGTCCCCACCCCCAGGCCCCATGAGAGGGTGGTGTTCCTTCCCCATTTCCTCCGTGGACAGGGCTTCCCACTCGACCCCTTTGTCCGGGGGCTCATGTTCTATTACGGCCTGGATTTCCACGATCTAGCCCCGAATTTCATCCTCAACATCTCAGTGTTTATCGTTGTGTGTGAGGCCTTCCTCCACATCAAACCCCACTTCAGCTTATGGCTGAAGACCTTCAATGTCAAGCCGAAGGTAGTGGGCAGCCAGCAGGCGGAGTGCGGAGGCGCCATGGCGGGCAAGATTCCCAACGTCATATGGCTCGAGGGCGCCTTCGTGGAAACCATCAAAGGGTGGCAATCGGGGTGGTTCTACATCACCGAGTCGCGTTACCCTGAATGGGCAGCGGCCCCCGAATTCAGATCTGGCATCCCCACACGGCTCACCTCCTGGAAAGAGAAGGGCCAGACATGGGGTGATTTGGAAGAGCTGACCGGACTCCAAACCTGCGTCCAAAACCTTGTGAACAAGAAGATCAAGCTCGTCAACGCAGTCCAGGTCATGCTCATCCACCAGATCCTCCCGTGCCAACAACGGGCTTTCAACTTGTGGGAGTTTGATCCGGCACAGCACCAGACCTTGAGCAGGCTCTTCGACACTACGTATGAAGACGCTTGGAAGGTGTTGTTCAAGGGCGCCGAGGCCCCCGCATCCGCTACCGAAGATCACGGATTCAGCTCGCAGCATCAAGCCGGCGAGGTAAGCTATTTTACCCTTTACGGGACGCTTGTTGTTCATAGTTCGACTCTATGCGGGATCTAAACTCCCCTACCTTTGACACGCCTGGCAAAAGAAGTCCGGGCAGGTTAACTGTCCGGCTGCCTTACCAGAAGACCCAGCGGACGCCCGATTGACGGGGCTGCTGGTTCCGGCGCCTTACGTGGTGCCGGAGAAGAAGGCTAAGAAGAAGGCCACGGGAACTCGAAGGAGTTCCCGGCGTCAGGTGTTGTCGGACTCATCGTCCGACGACTCCGAGGCAGACTCCTCCCGCGAAGACGAGGAGGAGAAAAAAGAGGCTTCTCCCCCAGCGGGGGGAGAAAAGAAAAGGAAGGCCTCCCCGACTAGGGAGGCCGGAGGATCCAAGAAGGGAAGGGCCCTTCCTCCGGACTTTTCCACCAACGCCGACGACGGCGAAGAGGATTGGCCCTCGAGGGCCAAGCCCCTGGCGAGATCGTAAGTGTCCAGATTCCAGAATAACTCATGATTTTTCCTTTGTCGCGTAGTGTCTTCTAATGCCGAATACAACCATGTAGCCCACCCAAGGACGAGCTCCCCGCTTCGTCGAGCAGCTCCCTGGATTCGTCGGATGTGGATAGCACTTCACTTCCGACCGCCTCCTCCCCCCGTGACGCAGATGATGATACGGAGGAGTCCCGAAAGGGGCCCGACCAGGAGGAGGTGGTCCTAGAGGCGCCGCAAGGCGACCTCCCGGACTCCGGGCGTAGAGAGGGCAAAACCCCAGAGGGCTCTAAGTCCGCCCCATGCGGACTCCGTCTCGAACCTACAATGGTTCCAAGTCCGCAAAGGGCCCTTCATAGGAAGGGCAAGACTGCGACGCCGGTGGCCTCTGTCCAACCGAAGGCACCAGATAACTTGTTGGAGGCGCTAAATGGCGCCTCCATCGACGAGGAGCACCGCACTGTTATGAGTGCGGTGATCCAGAAAGTTTAGTCCGGTAAGAGTGGGCTGACTGAAGCCTGTACCAGCCTTGTAACAGGCTTTGAGGTATGTAATTAAGATACGTAAAAATAGTACCGCATAGACAGTAGCCCCTGATGCTCAGTTTGGTGTTCGGAAAGAAAAGCCGAGCTGAGGATCTAAAAAGATATACGCAGGAGTCTAACATAAGCATGTCAATATGGGAATGCAGAGTTACGTTCTTGACCTCTGCCAAGACCGATCATGGAGGTCAATGTATTGAAGCGAGCCTCGAGCGGTCCGAGAACGAGCTCGGCCGTGCCAAGAAGCAGCTCGAGGACGAGGAAGGTAAGTAATACCTTATTAAAGTAATACCTTATAGAAAGGATTTGGTTGCAAAAATGACAGGAATAACGTGAGTATTGCGGGGCCACTTAACGAGGTGGTGACCACTGAAGGAAGCGGTGTCCAAGGCCGAAGCAATGCGGCCATGGAACGCACCGGAGCGAGAGAAGCAGGAGGTGCGGGTGGCGGAGGTGTGGCAAGAGCTCCGCACTCGTGGAAAAACACGAGTTTGGGCGTGACTCAAGACTTCGAGTCCGAGCTCGCCTCGGCTCTTGAGAGTGCCAAAGCCGCTAAGGCCGAAGCCGAAGGCCCTCCAGAAATTGAGGCGATAAAAAGATAGCGGCGGGTAAGGCATTCTTCATGCAAAGCAAGCATGTAAAAGTGAATTATCTCATTACTTACCCGATTCGAGCTCTCCAGAGCGTTCACAGATCTGCCCGTCTCAGGTCCGATGCTGCCGCGTTCTACCGAGCCGAGGAGGGGAGCTCGACGGAGAAGGTGTTCTGGTCTCAATATGCGGAGGCCGGACATCCAGTGCCCCTGAGTGACCGGCTGAAGCAGCTGGTCGAGCTCCACAAGGTGGCCAAACTGGCCATGAAGGGCCTCATAGTTCGGTTGTGGCCTAAAGAAGCCATGCCTGGGAGCTACTTCGGTCTGGTGCGGCGGTTGGTGGACGCCTGTCCATGGATTGAAGTCATCAAGCATTCCGTCTGCATTGAAGGTGCTCGTCGGGCCCTTGCCCGCGCTAAAGTGCACTGGGGCAAGATGGACGCCGAGAAGCTTGTGACGGACGTGCCACCGCCGGGCAAGGAATATCGCACGCCCGAGATGTACTATAAGGGTGTCCTGAAGGGTGCCCGCCTTATAGCGGGTGAATGCTCCAAAGATGTAATTTTTTAGTAGACTCGCATTTGTTATCCTGTGCGCTGAAACTTTGTTCATATGCGCTAAGCAACACTTGTTAATTTAAAATATTACCTTCTGTGCGGCCGTTTATCAAATTTGAGAGATGGCAAGTCGTTGGCTTCAGCCCCCATGCCATGAGTGCTGGGGTGTTCGGGATAAACTTGAGCGCTCTTGTTCCCATTCTTGGAGCCTTCGAGGGAGGCGCTCAACACAACGAACGAGGCAACCGGACTTATAATGCTTGAACACTCCCACTTAGCCATAGAATTCTATAATTTTAAATTTCGGCGAAGCCCCTAGTATTCGGAAGACCAAATTCGGGGTGCTATCCACGCCTGGGCCGGACAAAGCCGGCTCCTCTTTCTAAGCGGCATAAGTCTTTAGGGACTCGAAAAAACCTCTCGAACAGCGACCGGCTCTCGCCCTATCATGACGGTCGAGTTTAGCTTTCCATCGAGGTGCTCAACCCAGCTCAACTGGGGCACAATCGCAGTGGTTCTCCCAGCGCTACCTTAGCCAATATAACGGAACGTAAGGTACCAAAACATGGGAGCCGGGCAAACCCAACTATTGACCTAAGACATGATTCGGAGCTGATGCATATAATGCTATAAGTTCGGGATGCCGCACTTGTGAAAGTGTTCGGACTTATCACACCATATTTTGGGGAACTTAAGCCCCTGGTGTATTTGGCCGTACCAAAGCGTACGGGTGTAGCATGTCATAAGTGAACATGTATAGATAGAAAAAGGAATGCAATAATAGGCAAAAAGCGATGCATTGTTTATTCAAAAAATACTGCAATGAAAGCAGAACGATACAAATAGTGCGATAAGCAAGGGATGGGACTATTTAACATGTCCCCCTCCAGGGGTAGGCTGCGTGATGGTATGTAAAACAGGTATACTGCTCGTAATAGAGACCACCTGGACACTCGATGTAGCTTTTCTGCTTCCCTGGTTGTTGCATCGTGAGTTTGGCAAGTATACTGCCGGACAGGGCTTCTGGAAAACGGAGTCCTGCGAATAAGAAAAAAAAGAATGACACAATTGGGAGCACCTGGTGCGGTTGAGCTGCTCTCCGGGCATGCCGTGGTCGTGCCCCTACCCCTATGCCCATGGTATCTCCAGAGCGTAGTTATGTATGCGTGGTACTGGTCTCGCGATTTCGCGAGGGTTGGGGTTGGGGCCGCATTGCTACTGGCGATGCTCGAGCGTGCGAAGCGGTCTTGTTGTAGGTTACTCGGCGCTGCGGACGGTGTCCGCCGCTAATGCCGGACTTGAGAATTGCCTTAAGAGGCTGCTTTGTACTTCTGCCGCGACGGCCGATGTATGCTCCTCCGTTCGGAGAGAGCGTTCAGTGTTTCCGTTGACCGTAATGACTCCTCGAGGGATTGGCATCTTGAGCTTGAGGTATGTGTAGTGCGGCACCGCATTGAACTTTGCAAATGCGGTTCGTCCGAGCAGTGCATGATAGCCGCTGCGAAATGGGACTATGTCGAAGATTAACTCCTCGCTTCGGAAGTTATCCGGGGATCCGAAGACCACTTCAAGTGTAACGAGCTCGCATGCAGTTGGCCTCTACACCTGGTATGACGCCTTTGAAGGTCATCTTTGTGGGTTTAATCCTTGAGGGTCTATGCCCATCTTGCGCCTTGATCCCGATAAAGCAGGTTCAGTTCTTCTTCTTTGTCCATCGTGACTCTAGTGAAGTGAAATCCGTCGACGATTGGATCTAGAACCAATGTGGGGAATCCGTCATGGCGGATGCTAGTGGGGTGGTCCCTTCGATCAAAAGTGATCGGGCAGGTGGACCACGGGTTGAACTTTGGGGTGACTGGCTCCATCGCATATACGTCCCAGTGCACGCTTCCGCTCCCTTTTGGGTATGTGGGTTGCGTATATCATGTTCACCGTCCGCACTTGTGGGGGGAAACCCTTCTGTCCTCTATTGTTCGACGGCCGGGTCTGCTCCTCGTCATCGCTATGCTGCCCCTTGTCATTGTTTTTGGCAGTTAACTTGCCTGCCTACTTGAACACCCAACAATCCCTGTTGGTGTGATTAGCTGGCTTTTCAGGGGTGCCGTGTATCTGGCACGAGCCATCAAGTATTCGGTCCAAATTGGACAGGCCCATAGTATTTCTTTTGAATGGCTTTTTCCGCTGATCGGGTTTAGAGCCTCTGAATCCGACATTTACTGCCGTATCCTCGGTATTGTCGCCATTAATGCAGCGCTTGTGCTTGTTGCGACGCGACCTGCCATTGGTGTCCTTGGTATCCGAATTACCAGGGCTCTTGGTCATGTTGTTACTACAAGCTAGCCAACTATCCTCTCCCGCGCAGAAGCGGGTCATGAGTGTTGTGAGGGCTGCCATGGATTTCCGCTTTTCCTGTCCTAGGTGTCGGACATGCCACTCGTCGCGGATGTTGTGTTTGAAGGCTGCAAGGGCCTCTGCATCCGGACAGTCGACGAGTTGATTTTTCTTTGTTAGGAACCGTGTCCAGAATTGTCAGGCCGATTCTTCTGGCTGCTGAATTATGTGGCTTAGGTCATCGGCGTCTGGTGGTCGCACATAAGTGCCCTGGAAGTTGTCGAGGAATGCGGCTTCCAGGTCTTCCCAACAACTGATTGACTCTGCTGGCAAGCTGTTAAGCCAATGCCGTGCTGGTCCTTTAAGCTTGAGTGGGAGGTATTTGATGGCGTGTAGATCATCACCGCGGGCCATGTGGATATGGAGGAGATAGTCTTCGATCCAGACCGCCGGATCTGTTGTGCCATCGTATGATTCAATGTTTACGGGTTTCAAACCCTCAGGGATTTGATGATCCATCACTTCGTTTGTGAAGCATAGTGGGTGTGCAGCGCCTCTGTATTGGGCTATATCACGACGCAGCTCAAATGAGCTTTGTCTACTATGTTCGGCACAGCCGGAATTGCCATATCCGGCGTGACGGTTATCATCATGTATCGTGGGGCGCCCACGCGATCTGTAGATCGATCTTGTTTGCCTTGCCTTGTCCTCGAGTATATCCCACAGGTCTGGCGCATTTTCCCGTGCCTTGGTATTTTTTGAGCGCGCCGGGTGCGACTTGAGTGTAGGGCGAGCAGCCTCTGTCAAGAGCCACGAGGTGGCCGGTCGGCCGTATATCGCTGGTGATGTAGGTTTAGGTGCTTCCTCCTCTAATCGGGTAGCAGCCTGCGTTTTAGGTAGCTCTTGGAGGCGTTCGAGTTCATACTCTTGACCGCCAGACTTTAGTCCATCTGTCGGCTAGCAAGTCTTGGTCGACTCTAAGTCATATCGCTTTTCTTGAGGCTGCTTGTCGTGGCCATAAGCTGCGTTTGAAATGCTCTTGTTCCACGGGATCCTCAGGCATGACAAATTCGTCGTCGTCGAGGCTTGCCTCGTCTTCGGAGGGAGGCATATAGTTATCGTCCTCTACCCCTCTGTCTGCCACTCTCTCATGAGGGCTGGCTTCTCCATCCTCCTGCGCTGAATCCTGCTGGAGGGGGTTGTCTTCGGCACTGTCCGGGGTGTTATTGTCTCCTTTTTGCTGTGGCGGGATTTAGAGCGGCGCCGCTAACGCCGGCGCTTAGGCTGTTTCTTGGAGGGGTCGTCCTCCATTGTTCTATCGCCATTCCCATCCTTTGGGATGTCCCCCATGTAAATGTCGTATGACGAGGTGGCCTTCTAGTGCCCTGTAGGCGCTGGTTCTTGGACGTCTCCTACATCATCGTCCATACCGTCGATGTCTTCGGAGTCGAAGTCTAGCATGTCGGTTAAGTCATTGACAGTGGCTACGAAGTGGGTGGTGGGTGGGCTTTGAATTTCTTCGTCCTCTGCATCCCAACCATCCTGACCATAATCCGGCCAGGGCTCTCCTGATAAAGAGAGACATTTCAGCAAATTCAGGATGTCGCCAAAGGGCGAGTGCTGAAATATGTCCGTAGCGGTGAACTCCACGATCGGCGCCCAACCGGATTTGATTGGCAGGGGCGCGGAAGGTTCGGAGTCCGGAGAGGATTCCGGCACCTTGGAGTCACGAGCTTCACAAAGGACAGGGTTGGTATTCGTCTATATCGCCGTAGAGGTAGCATCCCACGAGGCGGTGTCCAGCCACCCGTCCTAGATCGGTGCAGTCGGCTCCGAGCTAAGGGTCGGAGCGGACACTTGTGCGGCCTCCAGGGCACTGTCCGGCTGCAGAGCTAGATCATGCCCATCGTGACAGTGCGGCGCGCTTGGCTGTGGCTCGAACCCGTCGAAGATCAAGTCTCCACGGACGTCAACCGTATAGTTCAAACTTCCAAATCTGACCTGATGGCCAGGGGCGTAGCTTTCAATCTGCTCCAGATGGCCAAGCGAAGTTGGCCGCGATGCAAAAGCCGCCCGAATCTGAAGATCTGTCCGGGGAGAAAAGTCTCACCCTGGACCGCGTCGTTGTTGATGATCGAAGGAGCCATCGGGCCTAAAGGTGACGACATAGGGGAACTCTCAATGAAAGCACCAATGTCGGTGTCAAAACCGGCGGATCTCGGGTAGGGGGTCCTGTACTGTGCGTCTAGGCGGATGGTAACATGAGACAAGGGACACGATGTTTTTACCCAGGTTCGGGCCCTCTCGGTGGAGGTAAAACCCTACTCCTACTTGATTAATATTGATGATATGGGTAGTACAAGAGTAGATCTACCACGAGATCAAAGAGGCTAAACCCTAGAAGCTAGCCTATGGCATGATTGTTGTTCGTCCTACGGACTAAAACCCTCCGGTTTATATAGACACCGGAGAAGGCTAGGGTTACACAGAGTCGGTTACAATGATAGGAGATCTACATATCCATATTGCCAAGCTTGCCTTCCACGCCAAGGAAAGTCCCATCGGGACATGGGACGAAGTCTTCAATCTTGTATCTTCATAGTCTTGGAGTCCGGCCAAAGATGATAGTTCGGCTATCCGGACACCCCCTAGTGTAGGACTCCCTCAGGTGCGATGATGAAGAGTAGTTCTTCGCTTCTGGAGTTGCCTGGAAAGCTGAATGTTACCTCCAGTATGACGGAGCCCCTGCTATAGGCTTCAACGCCTGGTATCACCCCTTCAGAGGTGGTGTTGCTTTGGCTGATTCTGGATGGGTTTATCCCCATCCTATGGGCAGTGTCCTCGTATATTTAATTGAGACTACTGCCGCCGTCCATGAGGACCTGGGTGAGACAGTATCCGTTGATTGTTGGGTCAAGCACCAAGGCCTTTGTGTTGGAAATATGCCCTAGAGGCAATAATAAAAGTATTATTATATTTCATTGTTCATGATAATTGTCTTTTGTTCATGCTATAACTGTATTATCCGGAAATCGTAATACACGTGTGAATACTTAGACCCCAATATGTCCCTAGTGAGCCTCTAGTTGACTAGCTCGTTGTGATCAATAGATGGTCATGGTTTCCTGACTATGGACATTGGATGTCGTTGATAACGGGATCACATCATTAGGAGAATGATGTGATGGACAAGACCCAATCCTAAGCATAGCATAAAAGATCGTGTAGTTCGTTTGCTAGAGCTTTGCCAATGTCAAGTATCTCTTCCTTCGACCATGAGATCCTCAGTAACTCCGGGATACCGTAGGAGTGCCTTGGGTGTATCAAACGTCCTGGCAACGGCGGGTGGCTCAGAAGGTGCATTACAGGTATCTCCGAAAGTATCTGTTGGGTTGACACGGATCGAGACTGGGATTTGTCACTCCGTATGACGGAGAGGTATCTCTAGGCCCACTCGGTAATGCATCATCATAATGAGCTCAAGGTGACCAAGGTGTTCGCCACGGGATCATGCATTACGGTATCTCCGAAAGATCGTGTAACTCCCGGATACCGTAGGAGTGCCTTGGGTGTATCAAACGTCACAACGTAACTGGGTGACTATAAAGGTGCATTACGGTATCTCCGAAAGTATCTGCGGGTTGACACGGATCGAGATCGGATTTGTCACTCCGTATGACGGAGAGGTATCTCTGGGCCCACTCGGTAATGCATCATCATAATGAGCTCAAGGTGACCAAGGTGTTGGCCACGGGATCATGCATTACTATGCGAGTAAAGTGACTTGCCGATAACGAGACCGAACAAGGTATTGGGATACCGACGATCGAGTCTCGGGCAAGTAACGCATCGATTGACAAAGGAATTGCATACGGGTTTGATCGAATCCTCGACATCATGGTTCAACCGATGAAATCATCGAGGAGCATGTAGGAGCCAACATGGGTATCTAGACCCGCTGTTGGTTATTGCCCGAGAGTCGTCTCGGTCATGTCTGCGTGTCTCCGAACCCGTAGGGTCTACACACTTAAGGTTCGGTGGCGCTAGGGTTATTAGGAAGACTAGTATGTGACTACCGAATGTTGTTTGGAGTCCCGATGAGATCCCTGATGTCACGAGGAGTTTGGAATGGTCCGGAGGTAAAGAATAATATATAGGAAGTGGTATTTCGCCATCGGGAAAGTTTGAGGTCTCCGTAATGTACTGGGACCACGGAAGGGTCCTGGGTCCACCGGTGGGGCCACCCATCCCGGAGGGCCCCATGGGCTGAAGTGGGAGGGGAATCAGCCCATAGTGGGCTGGTGCGCCCCCCCTAGGCCCACCCCCTGCGCCTAGGGTTGAAACCCTAGGGGTGGGGGGGCGCCCCACTTGGCTTGGGGGGCACTCCACCCCCTTGGCCGCCGCCCCCCCTTGGGGATTGGATCTCCAGGGGCCGGCGCCCCCCCTAGGGGCCTATATAAAGGGGGGAGGGAGGGGGGCTGCAGCACCCATCTCCAAGGCGCAGCCCCTCCCCTCCCCAACACCTCTCCTCCGTTGTGTGCTCGGCGAAGCCCTGTCGGAGTACTGCCTCTCCACCATCACCACGCCGTCGTGCTGCCGGTGGAGCTGTCTTCCTCAACCTCTCCTTCCTCCTTGCTGGATCAAGACGGAGGGGACGTCACCCGTGCCGTATGTGTGTTGAACGCGGAGGTGCTGTCCGTTCAACACTTGGTCATCGGTGATTCGAATCACGTCGAGTACGACTCCATCATCACCTTGCAAGCTTCCGCACGTGATCTACAAGTGGTATGTAGATGCAAACTCTCTCCCATTACTCGTTGCTTAGATGAACTCATAGATGGATCTTGGTGAAACCGTAGGAAATTTTTTAATTTTCTAGCGTTCCCCAACAAAGGGTATCAGAGCTAGGTCTATCGTAGTTCTCTAATGCACGGTAGAACAAAATTTGTTGTGGGCGGGATCTTGTCAACTTACTTGCCTCTACTAGTCTTTTCTTGCTTCAACGGTATTGTGGGATGAAGCGGCCGGACCAACCTTACACGTGCGCTTACGTGAGACCGGTTCCACCGATTGACATGCACTAGTTGCATAAGGTGGCTGGCGGTGTCTGCTCTCCCACTTTAGTTGGAGCGGATTCGATGAATAGGGCCCTTATGAAGGGTAAATAGAAGTTGACAAAATCACGTTGTGGTTATTCGTAGGTAAGAAAACGTTCTTGCTAGAACCCAATCGCAGCCACGTAAAAGATGCAACAACAATTAGAGGACGTCTAACTTGTTTTTGCAGCGATTGATCATGTGATGTGATATGGCGGAAGTTGTGATGAATGATGAATTGTGATGTATGAGATCATGTTCTTGTAATAGGATTCACGACTTGCATGTCGATGAGTATGACAACCGCAGGAGCCATAGGAGTTGTCTTTATTTTTGTATGACCTGCGTGTCATTGAAGAACGCCATGTAAACTACTTTACTTTATTGCTAAACGCGTTAGTCATAGAAGTAGAAGTAGTCGTTGGCGTGACAACTTCATGAAGACACGATGATGGAGATCATGATGATGGAGATCATGGTGTCAAGCCGGTGACAAGATGATCATGGAGCCCGAAGATGGAGATCAATGGAGCTTTATGATATTGGCCATATCATGTCACAACTATATAATTGCATGTGATGTTTATTATGTTTATGCATCTTGTTTACTTAGGACGACGGTAGTAAATAAGATGATCCTTACAAAATTTCAAGAAGTGTTCTCCCTAACGTGCACCGTTGCTACAGTTCGTCGCTTCTAAGCACCACGTGATGATCGGGTGTGATGGATTCTTACGTTCACATACAACGGTGTAAGACAGTTTTACACAGCGAAAACACTTAGGGTTAACTTGACGAGCCTAGCATGTGCGAGACATGGCCTCGGAACACGGAGACCGAAAGGTCGAACACGAGTCGTATGGAAGATCGATCAACATGAAGATGTTCACCGACGATGACTAGTCCGTCTCACGTGATGATCGGACACGGGCTAGTCGACTCGGATCGTGTAACACTTAGATGACTAGAGGGATGTCTAATCTAAGTGGGAGTTCATAATTTTGATTAGAACTTTATTATCATGAACTTAGTCTAAAACCTTTGCAAATATGTCTTGTAGATCAAATGGCCAATGCTAATGTCAACATGAACTTCAACGCTTCCTAGAAAACCAAGCTGAAAGATGATGGCAGCAACTATACGGATTGGGTCCGAACCCGAGGATCATCCTCATAGCTGCCAGAAGCAATATGTCCTAGAAGGACCGCTAGGTGACGCTCCGTCCCGAAGAACCAAGACGTTATGAACGCTTGGCAAGCTCGTCTTGATGATTACTCCCTCGTTCGGTGCGGCATGCTTTACAGCTTAGAACCGGGCTCCAAAAGCGTTTTGAGCATCACGGAGCATATGAGATGTTCAAGAGCTGAAACTAGTTTTCCAAGCTCATGCCCGGTCGAGAGATATGATGTCTCGACAAGTTCTACAGATTGTAAGATGGAGGAAAACAGTTACACAATGAGCACATCCTCAAGATGTGCAGGGTTGCACAACCGTATGACCCACCTGAACATTAACCTCCCGTGATGAGGCGGTCATTGACAGAATCCTCGATCGCTCCCACCAAGCTACAAGAGCTTTGTGATGAACTACAACATGCGGGGGATGGTAAAGACCATTCTGAAGTGTTCTCGATGTTTGAAGTCAGCAGAGGCTGAAATCAAGAAAGAACATCAAGTGTTGATGGTCAATAAGACCACTAAGTTCAAGAAGGCAAGGGTAAGAAGAACTTCAAGAAGGACGGCAAAGATGTTGCCGCCTGCAAGCCGCTTGCCGGGAAGAAGTCAAAGAATGGACCCAAGCACGAGATCGAGTGCTTTTATTGCAAGGGAAGGGTCACTTTGGCGGAACTGCCCCAAATACTTAGCGGATAAGAAGGCCGCAACACCAAAGGTATATTTGATATACATGTAATTGATGTGTACCTTACGATTACTCGTAGTAACTCCCGGGTATTTGATACCGTGCCGTTGCTCATATTTGTAACTCACAGCAGAGCTGCGGAATAAACGGAGATCGGCGAAGGATGAGGTGACGATGCGCTGTCGGGAATGGTTCCAGTCGATGTGATCGCCGTCGACACGCTGCCTCTACATTTACCTCTGGGATTAGTTTTGAACCTTAATAATTGTTATTTAGTGCCATGTTTGAGCATGAACATTGTATCTGGATCTCGCTTAATCGAGATGGCTACTCATTTAAGTCTGAGAATAATGGTTGTTCGATTTATATGAGATATATGTTTTATGGTCATGCTCCGATGGTCAATGGTTTATTCTTAATGAATCTCGAGCGTAATATTACACATGTTCATAGTGTGGATGCCAAAAGATGTAAAGTTGATAACGATAGTCCCACATACTTGTGGCATCGCCGCCTTGGTCACATTGGTGTCAAGCGCATGAAGAAGCTCCATGCCGATGGACTTTAGAGTCTCTTGATTATGAATCGTTTGACACATGCGAACCATGCCTCTTGGGAAAATGACCAAGACTCCGTTCTCCGAACAATGGAGCGAGCAACCAACTTGTTGGAAATCATACATACCGATGTAAAGCGGTCCAATGAGCGTTGAGGCTCATGAAGGATATCGTTATGTTCTCACTCTCACTGATGACTTGAGTAGATATGGGTATGTCTACTTAATGAAACACAAGTCTGAGACCTTTGAAAAGTTCAAGGAATTTCAGAGTGAGGTAGAGAATCAACGTGACCGAAAGATAAAGTTCCTACGATCAGATCGTGGAGGAGAATACTTAAGTCACGAATTTGGTACACACTTAAGAAAATGTGGAATCGTTTCACAACTCACGCCGCCTGGAACACCTCAGCGAAACGGTGTGTCCGAACGTCGTAATCGCACTCTATTGGATATGGTGCGATCTTTGATGTCTCTTACCGATTTACCGCTATCATTTTGGGGATACGCTCTAGAGACAACTACATTCACTTTAAATAGGGCACCGTCTAAATCCGTTGAGACGACACCATATGAATTATGGTTTGGGAAGAAACCTAAGCTGTCGTTTCTAAAAGTTTGGGGATGCGATGCTTATGTCAAGAAACTTCAACCTGAAAAGCTCGAACCCAAGTCGGAAAAATGCGTATTCATAGGATACCCTAAGGAAACCGTCGGGTATACCTTCTACTTAAGATCCGAAGGCAAGATCTTTGTTGCCAAGAACGGATGCTTTCTGGAAAAAGAGTTTCTCTCGAAAGAAGTAAGTGGGAGGAAAGTAGAACTCGATGAAGTACTACCTCTCGAATAGGAAAGTGGTGCAGCGCAGGAAACCGTTCCTGTGATGCCCACACCAACTGAAGAGGAAAACAATGATGATGATCAAGGTACTTTGGATCAAGTTACTACTGAACTTCGTAGGTCCACAAGGACACGTTCCGCACCAGAGTGGTACGGCAACCCTGTCCTAGAAATCATGTTGTTGGACAACGGTGAACCTTCGAACTATGAAGAAGCGATGGCGGGCCCGGATTCCAACAAATGGCTTGAAGCCATGAAATCCGAGATAGAATCCATGTATGAAAACAAAGTATGGACTTTGACAGACTTGCCCGATGATCGGCGAGCGATAGAAAACAAATGGATTTTTAATAAGAAGATGACGCGATGGTAATGTTACCATCTATAAAGCTCGACTTGTCGCTAAGGGTTATCGACAAGTTCAAGGGATTGACTACGACGAGACATTCTCTCCGTAGCGAAGCTGAAGTCCGTCCGAATCATGTTAGCAATTGCCGCATATTATGACTATGAGATATGGCGAGATGGACGCCAAAACGGCATTCCTTAACGGACATCTTAAGGAAGAGCTGTATATGATGCAGCGGAAGGTTTTGTCGATCCTCGAATGCTAACAAAGTATGCAAGTTCCAAATGATCCATTTATGGACTGGTGCAAGCATCTCGGAGTTGGAACATTCGCTTTGATGAGATGATCAAAGCGTTTGTTTATGCAGACTTATGGAGAAGCTGCGTTTACAAGAAAGTGAGTGGGAGCTCTGTAGCATTTCTCCTATTATATGTAGATGACATACTCTTGATGGGAAATGATACAAAACTTCTGGACAGCATTAAGGCCTACTTGAATGAGTGTTTTTCAATGAAGGACCTTGGAGAAGCTGCTTATATATTAGGCATCAAGATCTATAGAGATAGATCGAGACGCCTCATAGGTCTTTCACAAAGCACATACCTTGATAGAGGTTCAAAATGGATCAGTCCAAGAAGGGGTTCTTGCCTATGTTACAAGGTGTGAGATTGAGCTCACTACGATCACCGACCACGGCAAAAGATAAAGAAGAGATGAGTGTCATCCCTATGCTTCAGCCATAGGATCTATTATGTATGCCATGCTGTGTACTGCACTGATGTAAACCTTGCCGTAAGTTTGGTAGCTAGATACCAAAGTAATCCCGCAAGGAACACTAGACAGCGGTCAAGAATATCCTGAAGTACCGAAAAGGACAAAGGACATGTTTCTCATTTATGGAGGAGACGAAGAGCTCGTCAGAAGGGTTACGTTGACGCTAGCTTCGACTCAGATCTGGATGACTCTAAGTCACAAACCGGATACGTCTATATTTTGAATGGTGGAGCGATGGCTGGTGCATTTGCAAGCACTGCGTCGTGGCGGGATCTACGTGTGAAGCGGAGTACATGGCAGCCTCGGAGGCAGCGCATGAAGCGATTTGGGTGAAGGAGTTCATCACCGACCTAGGAGTCATACCCAATGCGTCGGGGCGATCAAACTCTTCTCAGGACAACACTGGAGCTATTGCCCTTGCCAAGGAGCCTGGTTTCACAAGAAGACCGAGCACATCAGCGCCGTTTCAACTCCATCCGTGAAAATGTTCAAGATGGAGACATAGAGATTTGCAAAGTGCACACGGATCTGAATGTCGCAGATCCGTTGACTAAACCTCTCTCGCGTGCAAAACATGATCAACACCAGAACTCTATGGGTGTTCGATTCATCACAATGTAACTAGATTGGTGACTCTAGTGCAAGTGGGAGACTGTTGGAAATATGCCCTAGAGGCAATAATAAAAGTATTATTATATTTCATTGTTCATGATAATTGTCTTTTGTTCATGCTATAACTGTATTATCCGGAAATCGTAATACACGTGTGAATACTTAGACCCCAATATGTCCCTAGTGAGCCTCTAGTTGACTAGCTCGTTGTGATCAATAGATGGTCATGGTTTCCTGACTATGGACATTGGATGTTCTTGATAACAGGATCACATCATTAGGAGAATGATGTGATGGACAAGACCCAATCCTAAGCATAGCATAAAAGATCGTGTAGTTCGTTTGCTAGAGCTTTGCCGATGTCAAGTATCTCTTCCTTCGACCATGAGATCGTGTAACTCCCGGATACCGTAGGAGTGCCTTGGGTGTATCAAATGTCACAACGTAACTGGGTGACTATAAAGGTGCATTACAGGTATCTCCGAAAGTATCTGTTGGGCTGACACGGATCGAGACTGGGATTTGTCACTCCGTATGACGGAGAGGTATCTCTGGGCCCACTCGGTAATGCATCATCATAATGAGCTCAAGGTGACCAAGGTGTTGGCCATGGGATCATGCATTACAAGATCTGAGTAAAGTGACTTGCCGTAACGAGACCGAACAAGGTATTGGGATACCGACGATCGAGTCTCGGGCAAGTAACGCACCGATTAACAAAGGAATTGCATACGGGGTTTGATCGAATCCTCGACATTGTGGTTCAACCGATGAAATCATCGAGGAGCATGTGGGAGCCAACATGGGTATCCAGACCCCGCTGTTGGTTATTGCCCGAGAGTCGTCTCGGTCATGTCTGCGTGTCTCCCGAACCCGTAGGGTCTACACACTTAAGGTTCGGTGACGCTAGGGTTATTAGGAAGACTAGTATGTGACTACCGAATGTGAGATCCCGGATGTCACGAGGAGTTTCGGAATGGTCCGGAGGTAAAGAATAATATATAGGAAGTGGTATTTCGGCCATCGGGAAAGTTTTGGGGTCTCCGTAATGTCTGGGACCACCGAAGGGTCCTGGGTCCACCGGTGGGGCCACCCATCCGGAGGGCCCCATGGGCTGAAGTGGGAGGAACCGGCCCATAGTGGGCTGGTGCGCCCCCCTAGGCCCACCCCCTGCACCTAGGGTTGAAACCCTAGGGGTGGGGGGGCGCCCCACTTGGCTTGGGGGGCACTCCATCCCCTTGGCCGCCGCCCCCCCTTGGAGATTGGATCTCCAGGGGCCGGCGCCCCCCCTAGGGGCCTATATAAAGGGGGGGAGGGGCTGCAGCACCCATCTCCAAGGCGCAGCCCCTCCCCTCCCCAACACCTCTCCTCCTCCGTTGTGTGCTCGGCGAAGCCATGTCGGAGTACTGCCTCTCCACCATCACCACGCCGTCGTGCTGCCGGTGGAGCTGTCTTCCTCAACCTCTCCTTCCTCCTTGCTGGATCAAGACGGAGGGGACGTCACCCGTGCCGTACGTGTGTTGAACACGGAGGTGCTATCCGTTCAGCACTTGGTCATCGGTGATTCGAATCACGTCGAGTACGACTCCATCATCACCTTGCAAGCTTCCGCACGCGATCTACAAGTGGTATGTAGATGCAAACTCTCTCCCGTTACTTGTTGCTTAGATGAACTCATAGATGGATCTTGGTGAAACCGTAGGAAAAATTTTAATTTTCTGCAACGTTCCCCAACACTTTGATCCTCCGCGCTGAATACTATTTCGGCCGTCCAAGTGGTCGAATGTGATCGGATAAGACATCCAGTAGTTAGATGTGGGTATGATGGGCTCTATATCGTGCATGTCTCTATGCGCGCGTTCGTGCCTTTTCATGGATGAATGAGTTGCGTGGATCATGTTCACTGTTTTAACCTCTGGCGGGAATTTTTTATGTCCCCCAGTGTTCGGCTGGCGAGGTTCATCCTCGTCCTCACTTGGTGTTTCCCTTCCCTTGTGTTCGACATTTAATTTGCCGGCCTGCTTGAAGACCCAGCACTCTCTGTGCGTGTGGTTCGCTGGTTTGTCAGGGGTGCCATGAATTTGGCATAGTCTGTCCAGGACTCTGTTCAGACCGGACGGTCCCTCTTTACTGCCTTTAGATGGCTTATTTTGCTGATTAGGTCGAGAGCCCCTGAATCCGGCGTTAACCGTCGTGTTACCCGGGCTCTCTTCCTTGTTTTGGCGTTTGTTTTTATGACGCCGTGGCTTCCCATTGCCATCCCTTATTTCGGATGTGCTGGGGTCGCTGGTGCCTTTACGGGCTAGCCAGCGATCTTCGCCCGCGCAAAAGCGGGTCATAAGGCTTGTTAGGGCTGCCATTGTCCTTGGCTTTTCTTGGCCAAGGTGTCTGGCGAGCCACTCGTCGTGGATGCTGTGTTTGAATGCCGCTAAGGCTTCGGCATCCGGACAATCGACAATTTGATTCTTCTTAGTGAGGACTCTGTTCCAAAGCTTGCAGGCGGACTCTCCGTGCTATTGGATTATGTGACTTAAATTGTCAGCATCCGGAGGCCGGACATAAGTCCCTTGAAAATTCGCCCTCAAAGCGTCCTCAAGTTCCTCCCAACTCCCAATTGAATTTTCTGGGAGGCTTTTCAACCAGTGCGTAGCTGGTCTCTTTAGTTTGAGGGGAAGGTATTTGATGGCGTGGAGGTCATCCCCACAAGCCATATGTATATGTAAGATAAATTCCTCGATCCAGACCCCTGGGTCTGTCGTTCCGTCGTATGCCTCTTTGTTCACAGGTTTAAAGCCCTGTGGGAATTCATGGTCCAGTACCTCTTCGGTAAAGCACAGGGGGTGAGCAGCCCCTCTGTATCTGGACGTGTTGTGGGATGCCGTCGGCTGTTGTTGTGTCTGGTGTTTATTCCGAACTGGTATTTGATTGGCATAATCGTTTTGACGACCACAGTCCCCCGTTAGGGTGTGTCCTTTCGATCCGTAGGTGAACCTAGCTGCGCCAGCTTTCTTATCCAGCTGCTCACGTACATCGTGCGCGTCTTCGGTAGCTGCTTTGTTGCAGTTATGAAGTGGTACGTCTAGCCTCCTGGTCGTGTTACTCTTTGGTGGAACGGCCTCGTCATTTAATTCTGGCAGTAGCTTGCATTTTGGGTAGCTCTTTGTATGGCGATCGTTGCCATATCTTTCTTCAGTCTCTAGCACTTTGTTCCATCTACGGTTGAGCGTTTCCTGTGCGGCTTTAAGCCGTTGCTTCTGCTTCTTCAGACTTCTCGCTGTAGCCATAAGCTTTCTGTGGAGGTTATCTCATTCCACGTGTTCTTCCGGAATGATGAATGCATCATCGTTCGGACTGTCTTCTTGTCCTAGGCCGGTTTGATGAACTCGTCCCTCTGGATCATTGTCTTCGGGCGTCTGCTCTGAACTGTGTTCCGCATGACCTGGCTCATCCTGCTCCATCGCTGGTTCCGTATGGTCATTGTTGCCTTCGGGGTTGGCCGGAGTGTCGATCCTTCTGGCACTCTTACTGCTATTTTTACTGTTGCTGGACTTGGAACGGCGTCTGCGCCGTCGCTTTGGCTTTTGCCCGGGGGTTTTATCTTTCGGATTGTCACTGTCGTCCTCCTTGGGTGTATCCACCATGTATATGTCGTGTGACGAGGCGGAAGTCCGGTACCCCATAGATTCTGAATCTTCTCCTGCATCGTCGTCCATACCGTCGATGCCTTCGGAGTTGAAGTCAAGCACGTCGGTTAAATCATCAACCATGGCTATAAAGTGGGTGGTGGGTGGGTAACGAATTTCTTCGTTGCCTGCTTCCCACTCGAGCTGGACATAGTTCGGCCCGGACTTTTCTGTCAAAGAGAGAGTTTTTAACAAATTCAGCATGTCACCAAAGGGCAAGTGCTGGAAGATATCCGCAGTGGTGAATTCCATTACCGGAGCCCAACCAGGCTTGGCGGGCTCGGGAGCGCATGGACAGGAACCAACATCTAGATGCGAATCCGGGGGTTTGAAGTCACAGGCCCCCACAGAGGTGAGACCCGTGTTCGGCTCCATCGCCGATGAGTGTGCTGCCTGCAGGGCAAGTTCCACCCCTCCGTCCTTAGGCAACGCAACTTGCTCCGGGTTTAGATCTTGAGCTTTGTTTGACAGTAGGTTTAAGCCATGCTCGTCGTGACTGTTCGATGATCTTGGCATAGGCTCGAATCCGTCGAAGATCAAGTCTCCACGGATGTCTGCCGTGTAGTTCAGGTTTCCGAGCCTGATCTGATGGCCAGGGGCGTAGCTGCCGATCTTCTCCGATGGCTAAGCGAATTGGCCCGCAGTGCGAAGCCGCCGAACACGAAGATCTGTCCAGGGAGAAAAGTATCACCCTGGACCGTGTTGTTGATGATTGAAGGAGCCATCGAGCTTTGAGGTGACGACACAGAGGAACTCTCAATGAAATCACCAATGTCGGTGTCAAAACCGGCGGATCTCGGGTAGGGGGTCCCGATCTGTGTGTCAAGGCTGATGGTAACAGGAAGCAAGGGACACAGATGTTGACCCAGGTTCGGGCCCTCTCGATGGAGGTAAAACCCTACTTCCTGCTTGATTAATATTGAAGATATGGGTAGTACAAGAGTAGATCTACCACGAGATTGTAGAGGCTAAACCCTAGAAGCTAGCCTATGATGGTATGATTGTAATTGTGATCGGCCTTCTAAGGACGAACCTCTCCGGTTTATATAGACATCATAGAGGGATGGGGTTTACATGGAGTCAGTTACAAGGAAGGAAACACAATATCCGGATCGCCAAGCTTGCCTTCCACGCAAAGGAGAGTCCCATCCGGACACGGGCCGAAGTCTTGAGTCTTGTATCTTCACGCTTCAATAGTCCGGACGTTGTACATAGTCCGGCTGTCTGGATAACCCCTAATCCAGGACTACCCCTCACCCGTTACAAATTATCTTATCACAAAACTATCTGTTACCTACAATTTCAGTGCTTGCAGAGAATACCTTACTGAAAACCGCTTGTCATTTCCTTCTGCTCCTCGTTGGGTTCGACACTCTTACTTATTAAAAGGACTACGATAGATCCCCTATACGTGTGGCTCATCAAGATTCTTTTCTGGCGCCGTTGCTGGGGAGTGAAGCGCCTTTGGTGAGTGGAACTTGGTAAGGAAACATTTATATAGTGTGCTGAATTTTTTTGTCACTTGTTACTATGGAAACTAATCCTTTGAGGGGATTGTTCGGGGCATCTTCGCCCCGACCTTTAGAGCAAAGAATTGCTCCTCAACCAACTGAACCTACTGAAAATGTTTACTTTGAGATTCCTTCGGGTATGATAGATAAACTGCTAGCTAATCCCTTTGCAGGAGATGGAACATTGCATCCCGATTTACACCTTATCTATATGGATGAAGTTTCTGGATTATTTAAGCTTGCAGGTATACCCGATGATGTTGTTAAGAGGAAGGTCTTCCCTTTATCTTTGAAGGGAGATGCATTGACATGGTATAGGTTATGTGATGATACGGGATCTTGGGACTATAAACGATTGAAATTGGAATTTCACCAAAAGTTTTATCCTATGCATCTTGTTCATCGTGATCGTAATTATATATATAATTTTTGGCCTCGCGAAGGAGAAAGCATCGCTCAAGCTTGGGGGAGGCTTAAGTCAACGTTATATTCATGCCCAATAATGAGCTCTCAAGAGATATGATTATTCAAAAAATTTATGGTCGGCTTTCTCTCAATGATCGCACCATGCTTGATACTTCCTATGTTGGTTCTTATATGCGGAAGACTATTGAATTCAAGTGGGATTTATTGGAAAGAATTAAACGCAACTCTGAAGATTGGGGTTCCAACGATGGTAAGGAGTCAGGTATGACATCTAAGTTTGATTGTGTTAAATCTTTTATGGATACCGATGCTTTTCGTGGATTTAGCGCTAAATATGGACTTGACTCTGAGATAGTAGTTTCTTTCTGTGAATCTTTTGCTACTCACATTGATCTCCCGAAGGAGAAGTGGTTTAAATATAACCCTACCATTGAAGTAAAAGTAGTTGCACCTGTTATAGTTGAAGAAAATACTATCACTTATAATGATCCTATTGTTCCTACTACTTATGTTGAGAAACCACCTTTCCCTGTTAGGATAAAGGATCGTGCTAAAGCTTCAACTGTGGTTTGTAAGAGTAATACTAGAACATATACACCTCCTGAGCAAATTAAAGTTGAACCTAGTATTGCTATGGTTAAAGATCTCTTGGCTGATAATATTGATGGGCATGTTATTTACTTCTGTGAGGAAGCTGCTAATATTGCTAAACCCGATGCTAAGATACATAGACCTGTTGTAGGCATGCCTGTTATTTCTGTTAAAATAGGAGATCATTGTTACCATGGCTTATGTGATATGGGTGCTATTGCTAGTGCAATACCTATTTCCTTATATAATGAAATTATGCATGATATTGCACCCGCTGAAATAGAAGATATTGATGTTACTATTAAGCTTGCCAATAGGGATACTATTTCACCATTTGGGATTGTTAGATATGTTGAAGTCTTGTGTGGGAAAGTTAAATATCCTGCTGATTTTCTTGTTCTTGGTTCCCCACAAGATAGCTTTTGTCCCATTATAATACTGTTAATGCTAAGATTGATTGTGAAAAGGATGTTGTTACAATTGGCTTGGGGGATATGAAACATGAGTTTAATTTTGCTAAGTTCCGTAGACAACCCCATGATAAAGAATTGCCTACTAAGGATGAGATTATTGGTCTTGCTTCTATTACCGTGCCTCCTACTGATCCGTTAGAACAATATTTGCTACACCATGAAATGGTATGTTTATGAATGAAAGAAGGGAGATAGATGAAGTATTCTTTCAACAGGGTCCTATTCTGAAACACAACCTTCCTGTTGAAATCCTAGGGAATCCCCCTCCACCCAAGGGTGATCCCGTGTTTGAGCTTAAACCTTTACCTGATAATCTTAAATATGCTTATCTTGATGAAAATAAGATATATCATGTTATTATTAGTGCTAACCTTTTAGAACAGGAAGAGGAAAGATTATTGAAAACTCTGAAGAAGCACCATGTTGCTATTGGATATACTCTTGATGATCTTAAGGGCATTAGAACCACTCTATGCCAACACAAAATTAAATTGGACGAAGGCTCCAAACCAGTTAGAGATCATCAATGACGGTTAAATCCTAAGATGAAAGAAGTGGTAAGAAAGGAGATACTAAAGCTCCTTAAGGCAAGTATAATTTATCCCGTTGCTGATAGTGATTGGGTAAGTCCTGTCCATTGTATCCCCAATAAGGGAGGTATTACTATTGTTCCTAATGATAAAGATGAATTGATTCCTCAAAGAATTATTGTAGGTTATAGGATGGTAATTGATTTCTGTAAATTAAATAAAGCTACTAAGAAAGATCATTACCCTTTACCTTTTATTGATCAAATACTAGAAAGACTATCCAAACATACAAATTTCTGCTTTCTAGATGGTTATTCTGGTTTCTCTCAAATACCTGTGTCAACGGACGATCAATCAAAAACTACGTTTACTTGCCCTTTTGGTACTTTTGCTTATAGGCGTATGCCGTTTGGTTTATGTAATGCACCTGCTACCTTTCAAAGATGCATGATGGCTATATACTCTGACTTTTGTGAAAAGATTTGTGAGGTATTCATGGATGACTTCTCCGTTTATGGATCCTCTTTTGATGATTGCTTGAGCAACCTTGATCGAGTTTTGTAGAGATGTGAAGACACTAGTCTCGTCTTGAATTGGGAAAAGTGCCACTTTATGGTTAATGAAGGCATTGTCTTGGGGCATAAAATTTCTGAAAGAGGGATTGAAGTTGATAAAGCTAAAACTGATGCTATTGAAAAGATGACATGTCCCAAGGACATTAAAGGTATAAGAAGTTTCCTTGGTCATGCCGGTTTTTATAGGAGGTTCATTAAGGACTTTTCTAAAATCTCTAGGCCTTTGACTAATCTATTACAAAAAGATATTCCTTTTGTCTTTGATGATTATTGTATAGAAGCATTTGAAATACTTAATAAAGCTTTGATCACTGCACCTATTGTTCAGCCACCTGATTGGAATTTACCCTTTGAAATTATGTGTGATGCCAGTGATTATGCCGTAGGTGCTGTTCTAGGGCAAAGAGTTGATAAGAAATTAAATGTTATTCAATATGCTAGTAAAACTCTTGACATTGCCTAGAGAAATTATGCTACCACTGAAAAAGGATTCTTAGCAGTTGTATTTGCATGTGATAAGTTCGGACCTTATATTGTTGATTCTAAAGTAACTATTCACACTGATCATGCTGCTATTTAATATCTTATGGAAAAGAAAGATGCTAAACCAGACTTATTAGATGGGTCCCCTTGCTCCAAAAATTTGATTTGCATATTATTGATAGAAAGGGAGATGAGAACCCCGTTGTAGACAACTTGTCTAAGTTAGAGAATGTTCTTGATGACCCACTACCTATAGATGATAGCTTTCCTGATGAACAATTAGCTGTCATAATGCTTCTCATACTGCTCCATGGTATGCTGATTATGCCGATTACATTGTTGCTAAATTTATACCACCTAGTTTCACATATCAACAAAAGAAAAAGTTCTTTTATGATTTAAGACATAACTTCTGGGATGACCCACACCTTTATAAATAAGGAGTAGATGGTGTTATTAGATGTTGTGTACCTGAGCATGAACAAGAACAGATCCTATGCAAGTGTCACTCCGAACCATATGGAGGACGCCACGTTGGAGATAGAACTGCACATAAGGTATTGCAATCCTATTTTTATTGGCCTACTCTCTTCCAAGATGCCCGTAAGTTTGTCTTGTCTTGTGATGAATGTCAAAGAATTGGTAATATTAGTAGACGTCAAGAAATGCCTATGAACTATTCTCTTGTTATTGAACCGTTTGATGTTTGGGGCTTTCGTTATATGGGACCTTTTCCTGCCTCTAATGGATACACACATATTTTAGTTGTTGTTGATTATGTTACTAAGTGGGTAGAAGCTATCCAACTAGTAGTGCTGACCATGGAACCTCTATTAAGATGCTTAAAGAAGTTATTTTTCCGAGGTTTGGAGTCCCTAGATATCCAACTAGTAAGTGTGACGCCACGAGACCGACGCTTCAGACGCCTTCCATGTTTTCATTGTCACCGTGTGTTTTATTTGTTTGTTGCATTTCATCATGGCATCATCCGCATTGCATCGGCACTCGTTGCCGCAATTGTTTTTTTTATAAAAACTTACATCTGCTCGTAGTTGCCGTGTTCCCCATTGCTTTTTTGACCGTTCCGAGATCAACCTTGTTCGTCATTTTCCCTCTTGCCTAAACCGGAGTCTCTCTGGACAGTGCTCAAACCTCTCGTGCGCGCGTCCAAAAGCTGTCGTGAACCCGACCCGGGCTGTCGTGACCGATGGGTCCGGATCATCCTCAAACATCTATAAAACATCTCTATTTTCTTATTTGGACTCCCTTGCCAATTTATTCTCAACCGCCCGATTATGATCGGACGGACCGAATAACCCTAACCTAATCCTCCAGCATATATAAACTGGGCAACTCTAAAATCTAGGAGAGCTGTCGCATCCTTCCTCCTCGCCGCCGCCACCCTCTCCAAAAATCTTCCTCGAATTCCACATCGAGCCAACCAGCCTCCTTCCTTTCTCATTTTTAGATCCAGCCAATCCACCGCAGCCTCGCTCCCAGCCTCCCGCAAGCAGAGCCCCGCTTCTCCCATGCGCCTCCTCTGCTCGCACCTCGTCGGAGTTACGAGCACCGCCACAGCAAGCCAGCAACAACTCCAGGCCGGCGAACCTTAACACCGAGCACCAGCAGGAACTGCTCGTCACGCCCCCTCGTTTTCCTTTCTCTCCCTTCCCCTGGTTCTTCTCTTCGTTGTGCATGATGTCTCCCTCTTCTCTGGTTCACAGGAATGCCATGGCCTTGGAGCTTCACCACCGTCCCATCTCCTGGATCCGTTGCGCCTCGGGTCGTCCAAGGCCTTCCTCGCCCAGATACGCCCAACTCCGGCCTCCCTCGCCTTTCCCCACGTCACCGGAGCCCCGCGTCCAAGCTCCGCAAGTCCAACGCCTTCAGCAACGAGCACCTGTGCTTTGGGTTGCCTTCGCCCCCTGCCGCCGCACGATCCGGCAAGTTCAGTGCTTCCCCGACCTCGTTGCATCTCCAACCGCAAGCCCCGTCGTGTCGTCCGTCTTCTTCATCGACGAACAACGCCGCCATCCTCTCCGTCAGGAGGATGCTCGAACCTTCTCTAGTTCCCGCTCGCCCACACGTGACCGCATCGACCTCCCCTGCTCTGTTCGTCGTCGTCTCTGCCAGATCCGATGAGTCCTCGCACCCTCGGCCTCGTCCCTGGCTCCAGGTCACCGCGCCGCCCCACCGGAGACTGCCAAGTCCACCGCTGACCTCCCCTGCTTCTGCGTGCAAGCACGCGAGGACAGCGACCAGCGCCAAGTTCCGCTCATTCTGGAGCGTTGACCGCGCCCCTCCACCTTGTTCGATCCCCCCAGCGTATACGAGCACCACGGCCTCGCCGCGGCCTAGCTGGATCTGCCTGCCGCAAGCCTCTACACTTACTGGGCCTTGGCCCATGGTGAGCAGCCTAGCCACCTAGCAGTTTTGGCCCACGTAGTGTTTTTTCATGTCTGCAATTTTAGCATTATCCAGGAGTTTACAGTTTTGCAGAAAACCCCTCCATGTTCATGCATATAATAACTAATTAACCGTGCATCGGATTAAAATGTTTTATATATGAAAAATACTTAGTTTTTCATCTAGTTTCATAATCTGCTACTTTCATCCATGTTAAACATGTTTAAGCTGTTGTTTGATCATATTTGCTTAAATGCCATGTTAAAATGCTTTATTTCATAACTAAATAACCGTAGCTCCATTGTTAATAAACTTTATATGTAAATGGAGTGGAAAAATGCATAGATTAACATGGCACACTTTGTTTTATTGTTTAACAACACTAAAATATAGTTTAGGGCAGAACAGTACCAAATTCGAAATATGGACATGAGGATTTTCTGGAATTGTTGTTTGTTGTTCCGGCCTCATTTAAACTTGCCTAGATAGGTAGTTTAATTATGCTTCACCTTTTGCCATGTTTAACAACATTTAATATTGTTGGGTAGCTTAAACGAGAGAGAACTAAATAATTGAATGTGGTGTTCCATCAATATGCAACCCGTTGCATATTGAGCTCCACTTAATTTGTAGTATTGTTTGTGCACTTTACCATGCCATGCCTCATTAAACCGGACATGCATCATACTTGATTGTGCATCATGCCATGTTTATGTGATGGTTTTTTACCATGTTGTATGCTTCTTTCCGGTTGCGCTTTTCCTTGATAGTTCCGGTAACATTGCGTTTGTGAGGATTCGTTCGACTACGTTGGTTCGTCTACTTCATGGTTTCGTTCTTCTTCCTTGCGGGATTTCAGGCAAGATGACCATTACCCTCGATATCACTTCTATCTTTTCTTGCTAGTTGCTTCGTTCTATCGCTATGCTGCGCTACCTATCACTTGCTCTTCAAGCCTCCCAAATTGCCATGTCAGCCTCTAACCTTTTCACCCTTCCTAGCAAACCATTGCTTGGCTATGTTACCGCTTTGCTCAGCCCCTCTTATAGCGTTGTTAGTTGCAGGTGAAGTTGAAGATTGCTCCATGAGGGACAGGATTATGTTGGGATATCACAATATCTCTTATTTAATTAATGCACCTATATACTTGGTAAAGGGTGGAAGGCTTGGCCTTATGCCTGGTGTTTTGTTCCACTCTTGCCGCCCTAGTTTCCATCATACCGGTGTTATGTTCCTTGATTTTGCATTCCTTACGCGGTTGGGTGATTTATGGGACCCCCTTGACAGTTCACTTTGAATAAAACTCCTCCAGCAAGGCCCAACCTTGGTTTTACCATCTGCCTACCTAAGCCTTTTTCCCTTGGGTTTCGTGGACTCAAGGGTCATCTTTATTTACCCCCCCCCCCCGGGCCAGTGCTCCTCTGAGTGTTGGTCCAAACTAGAGCCCTTTTGCAGCGCCCCCTCAGGGAAACTTGAGGTCTGGTTGTAGTTGTACGGATTGAAAATCTGGTGTGCCCTGAGAACGAGATATGTGCAGCTCCTATCGGGATTTGTCGGCACATCCGGGCGGTCTTGCTGGTCTTGTTTTACCATTGTCGAAATGTCTTGTAACCGGGATTCTGAGACTGATCGGGTCTTCCTGGGAGAAGGAATATCCTTCGTTGACCATGAGAGCTTGTGATGGGCTAAGTTGGGACACCCCTGCAGGGTATAAACTTTAGAGAGCCGTGTCCGCGGTTATGTGGCAGATGGGAACTTGTTAATATCCGGTTGTAGAGAACTTCACACCAGATTCGAATTAAAATGCATCAACCGCGTGTGTAGCCGTGATGGTCACTTTTCAGCGGTAGTCCGGGAAGTGAACATGGTCTTTGTGTTATGATTGGGCATAAGTAGTTTCAGGATCACTTCTTGATCACTTCTAGCTTCTCAACCGTTCTATTGCTTCTCTTCTCACTCTTATTTGCGTATGTTAGCCACCATATTTGCTTAGTGTTTGCGGCCACTCCACCTCATTACCACTTCCTACCCATAAGCTTAAATAGTCTTGATCTCGCGGGTTTTGAGATTGCTGAGTCCTCGTGACTCACCAGATACTATCACAACAGTTGCAGGTGCTGATGATACCAGTGCAGGTGTTGCAACCAAGCTCAGATGGGAGCTCAATGAAGATCTTGGTCATTGCTATGTTTTGTTTCATGTTGATCAGTAGTGGAGCCCAGTTGGGACGATCGGTGATCTAGTAGTTGGGTTATCTTCTTTCCTTTTGGCTTCGTCCGTTGTCGGACTATGTGTGTACTTTGAATGATTCATGAATTATATGTTCATTGTGTGAAGTGGCGATTGTAAGCCAACTCTTTATCCCATTCTTGTTCATTACATGGGATTGTGTGAAGATGACCCTTCTTACGACAAAACCACCATGCGGTTATGCATCTAAGTCGTGCTTCGAGACATGGGAGATATAGCCGCATCGTGGGTGTTACAAGTTGGTAATCAGAGCCATCCCCGACTTAGGAGCCCCCTGCTTGATCGAATCGCTGGCATTGTTGAGTCTACAACAGAAATGTTTTGAGTCTTAGGATTATATATATCGGAGAGTAGGATTCTTTTTACACCTCAGTCCCTTCATCGCTCTAGTGAGGCCTCCTGACGTAGATGTTTGTCTTTCCTTGCCTCAAATTTCACTAAAAAAAATTTAGGATCACGCGGTTATCTTGGGATCGTTCCCATATTCTTATGACGAGAATATTGTTCTTGGTGCCTCCCGACATTTAGGGGTTGTGGCAGTGTCCCGGGGAGTTGAGCTCCGAGGTGTTGTCGTCATAATTTTATCGTTGCGGTTCTGGAATACCTGAGTTTTGCCGACATCGAAAATCTCTTTTATGCAGCTAGTGGTAAGATAACCTCGATGCCACCTAGTACTGGGAAGTTCGGGAGGATTGCCATAGCTCGTATAACGGATGCTTTTCGAAGGTTGAGGTACACGATTTCCGCAGTTTTCTTGGTTATGTGTTGACGGATGGATACAGCTGGATGTAGGGATTGTTTGTTTGGGTGAGATATATTTCTTCCCCTGTATCCCCAACACCAGATTGCATAACCAGAAAGTTTCTAGAGTTTTTAGGTGGGAATTCAAGTATCTCGTAGGATATCTTTCCAACAGGCACATGATACGATATGGGATCTATCATATGTTTGTTTCCGTCTTATTCTGCAAGCCAAATCCTTTGTTTTGTTTTATTTGTGGTATTCAAGTTGCTTCAGTGTCAAGTGTTGATTCCATACCTTTCCTAAGCGGTGTTCTCATATTCCTATGTGAATACTAATCCGTCTTGTTTACCGAGTTTGTCATCCCAATTCTATTTCCAACCGGTGCGCTTCTCTTCGAGATGATCCCATCATTCTCCCCATTTGCAAGACCATTTCTAAGTTTTCTCAACGGTGTTTCTTCCATCCGTCCCAAGTTGCCTTTGTTTCCCGCCCTCCCACCCTTTTTTTCTTCAAGGACCTAGATTTCTTAATCAAGTATCCTTTTATTGATGGGAAGTTTCTTCATTCTTTTCTTTCAATGTTCTTATCCGGTGATTTCCCATCAAAATGCTCAACAGTTTCAAGTTTATTATTCTTTGTTCTCTTTTCTTCTTCGGTGGATTCAATTCAAGCTTTGTCGATCATATCCTTTCCCCGTTTCAAATGATTGCACCTCTTAATCATTAACTTCTCGCTATTCATTTTTCCCGGAGTGCTCAAGATATCTCAGAAGATTCGTGATTTCCATTCTTAATCAGATGGGAGCTCAACGAAGATCTTGGTCATTGCTATGTTTCGTTTCATGTTGATCAGTAGTGGAGCCCAGTTGGGACGATCGGGGATCTAGCAGTTGGGTTATCTTCTTTTCTTTTGGCTTCGTCCGTAGTCGGACTATGTGTGTACTGTGAATGATGTATGAATTATATGTTCATTGTGTGAAGTGGCAATTGTAAGCCAACTCTTTATCCCATTCTTGTTCATTACATGGGATTGTGTGAAGATGACCCTTATTGCGACAAAACCACCATGCAGTTATGCCTCTAAGTCGTGCTTCGGCACATGGGAGATATAGCCGCATCGTGGGTGTTACAATAAGGGACACTTTCCAGAATGTTTCAGACTCCGAAAAGGAATCGGTATGTGGTACGGTAAGTAAACCGACTCCAAAACAATTCTAATAGCATTTTTTCTCCGTTTTGGAATATTTAAGAATTTAGGAAAATAAGAAGTAGTCCGGGAAGGACACGCGGCCTCCACGAGGGTGGAGGGCGCGCGCACCCTTACTAGGCGCGCCCCCTGCCTCGTGGGCACCTCGTGTGGCTTTTGGACTCTGTTTTCTTGCACGTTACTTCTTTTCGTCAGTAAAAATTCATTATATAATCTCCCAAAGGTTTGACCACCATATCACGCAAATATCCTCTGTTTTTGTTTCGAGCTGTTTTTCTGACAGATCTGGAGCACCATGATGTCTCCAAGCGCTCCCAAGGACAAGTTTTTCGGGAGGGTCATCAACCCCTATGTCGTGGAGGTGCTGCAGCACCCTCAAACCATTGAGATGCGGGAGGGTGTGCTGCACATCCGCGATGTAGAGGGACCAAGGCATATAGGAAGCGTGGAGACAAAGCTCGAAGCTATGGAACAACAAGTTTTCAAGTGCCAAGGGATGGTGGAGCGCGGACTTAATGCCAACCAGATGATGATCGCGGAGTTCACCAACAACCACAAGTTGGACGCTAAGAACATTGGGGAGACCATCTTCAAGCTTCATGAGAAAATCGAGCACCTCCAAGCCTAGATCTATGACCTGTAAAACCAAAACTGTGAGTATGAATATAGATTCAGGAGGAGGAGTTTGGCTGCAGATTTGAGGATTCCGGAGACTCGATCATCTTCTATGATGGTGAGCCTACGCCTTGGAAGACGGACGACAAGCCTACATCATCAACAACTCCTTCTTCACCACCTTCGAGGACATAATCACATGGGTATGGGCACTCCCCTTGGTAACTGCCAAGCTTGGGGGAGGTGCCCCGGTATCATATCACCATCACACTCCTATCTTTACCGTTTTATTTAGTTCGATCCTTTTGGTAATATCTAGATCTAGTAGAATAAAGTTTTGATATGAATTAGTTTTGAGCTTTGCTTTGTGATCCCTCAATGTAATCGAGTCCGTGAGCTATATAATAAAGATTAGTGTTGAGTCAAGGGCTTTGCTATCTTGCTATGATCTTGAGAAAATAGAAAGAATAAAAAGAAATAAAAGAGTTCATATTGATCTTATGGATAGTAATGACTTCACATATAAAGAGTATGAGGCTTAAAAGTTGTTGAGAGTTGGCAAACATAGTTTTGGTCATCGTTGCAATTAATATGAAGTAATAAAGAAAGAGAGGTTTTCACATATAAATATACTATCTTGGACATCTTTTATGATTGTGAGCACTCATTAAACTATGACATGCTAAAAAGTTGATGTTGGACAAGGAAGACAACATAATGGGTTATGTTTTCTCACATCTTAGTGAAAGTATATTTTCATGGACCGTCCAACATGTTGAGCTTGCCTTTCCCCCTCATGCTATACAAATTCCTTGCACCAAGTAGAGATACTACTTGTGCTTCCAAATATCCTTAAACCAAGTTTTGCCATGAGAGTCCACCATACCTACCTATGGATTTAGTAAGATCATTCAAGTAAGTTGTCATGTTGCAAGCAATAAAAATTGCTCTCTAAATATGTTTGACTTATTAGTGCGGAGAAAATAAGCCTTATACGATCGTGTGATATGGAAGTAATAAAAGCGACGGACTGCATAATAAAGGTTCATATCACAAGTGGCAATATAAAGTAAAGTTCTTTTGCATTAAGATTTCGTGCATCCAACCCTAAAACCACATGACAACCTCTGTTCCCTCTACGAAGGGCCTATCTTTTACATCATGCAAGAGTCAAGGTGATCTTCACCTTTTCCTTTTTCATTTCATCCTTTGGCAAGCACCTCGTGTTGGAAAGATCCTGATATATATATCCAATTGGATGTAAGTTAGCATGAACTATTATTGTTGACATTACCCTTGAGGTAAGACGTTGGGAGGCAACACTATAAGCCCCTATCTTTCTCTGTGTCCGATTAAAACTCCAGAACCATAAGTATTGTGTGAGTGTTAGCAATTGTAGAAGACTAAATGATAGTTGAGTATGTGAACTTGCTGAAAAGCTCTATTCTTGACTCTTTCCCATGTTATGATAAATTGCAATTGCTTCAATGACTGAGATTATAGTTTGTCAGTTCCCAATGAAGTTTCTGATTCATACTTGACATTGTGAATAGATTGTTACTTGAGCATAAGAAATCATATGACAAAATCTATATATGTTGCTGTTATAATAATGATCATGATGCCCTCATGTCCGTATTTTATTTTTATCAACACCTCTATCTCTAAACATGTGGACATATTTTTCGATATCGGCTTCCGCTTGAGGACAAGCGAGGTCTAAGCTTGGGGGAGTTGATACGTCCATTTTGCACCATGCTTTATATCGATATTTATCGCATTATGGGCTGTTATTAAACATTATGTCACAATACTTAGGGCTATTATCTCTTATTTTACAAGGTTTACCATGAAGAGGGAGAATGCCGGCAGCTGGGATTCTGGCTGGAAAAGGAGAAAATATTGCAAACCTATTTTGCACAGCTCCAATAGTCCTGAAACTCCACAAAAGTCATTTTTGTAATTAATAAGATCTATTGAGCGAAGAAAGTTCCAGTGGGGGCCCACACCCTGGCCACGAGGGTGGGGGCGCGCCCACCCCTACTAGGCGCGCCCATTGCCTTGTGGCCCCCCTGGTGGCCCTCCGGTGCCCATCTTCTGCTATATGAAGTCTTCTACCCTGGAAAAAAATCACAAGCAAGCTTACGGGACGAAACTCTGCCACCACGAGGTGGAACCAATCTAGGGCTCCGGCGGAGCTGTTCTGCCGGGGAAACTTCCCTCCGGGAGGGAGAAATCATCACCAACGATCCTCTCATTGGGAGGGGGTCAATCTCCATCAACTTCTTCACCAGCACCATCTCCTCTCAAACCCTAGTTCATCTCTTGTATCCAATCTTTGTATCAAAACCACAAATTGGTACCTGTGGTTTGCTAGTAGTGTTGATTACTCCTTGTAGTTGATTCTAGTTGGTTTATTTGGTGGAAGATCATATGTTTAGATACTTAATGTATATTAATACTCCTCTGATCATGAACATGAATATGCTTTGTGAGTAGTTACATTTGTTCCTGAGGACATGGGTGAAGTCTTGCTATTAGTAGTCATATGAATTTGGTATTCGTTCGATATTTTAATGAGATGTATGTTCTCTCTCCTCTAGTGGTGTTATGTGAACGTCGACTACATGACACTTCACCATTATTTGGGCCTAGAGGAAGGCATTGGGAAGTAATAAGTAGATGATGGGTAGCTAGAGTGATAGAACTTAAACCCTAGTTTATGTGTTGCTTCGTAAGGGGCTGATTTGGATCCACTAGTTTCATGCTATGGTTAGGTTTACCTTAATACTTCTTTTGTAGTTGTGGATGCTTGCAATAGGGGTTAATCATAAGTGGGATGGTTGTCCAAGAAAGGACAGCACCCAAGCACCGGTCCACCCACATATCAAATTATCAAAGTAACGAACGCGAATCATATGAGCGTGATGAAAACTAGCATGACGATAATCCCCATGTGTCCTCGGGAGCGCTTTTCTCATTATATGAAATTGTCCAGGCTTGTCCTTTGCTACAAAAAGAATTGGGCCACCTTGCTGCACTTTATTTACTTTCATTGATTGTTACTCGTTACAAATTATCTTATAACAAAACTATTTGTTACCTCCAATTTCCTTGCAGAGAATACCTTACTGAAAACCGCTTGTCATTTCCTTCTGCTCCTCGTTCGGTTCGACACTCTTACTTATCGAAAGGATTACGATAGATCCCCTATACTTGTGGCTCATCATCGACCATGGAGGGCCTCAACATCATCTCCAAGGCCTCTCCGATGAGTTGTGAGTAGTTTACCACAGACCTTCGGGTCCATAGTTATTAGCTAGATGGCTTCTTCTCTCTCTTTGAATCTCAATACAAAGTTCTCCTCGATTTTCTTGGAGATAAATTCGATGTAACTTTTTTAATCTGTTGGAAAAGGCAGTGCCTAGGAGGCGCTTAGGCACGCTTAGGCGCTAGGCAATGGCCAAACGCCTCACCTAGGTCATAAATGGAGGTCTAGGCAGGGCAAGTAAGGAATTGCCTACGCAAGCAAGAAATCATGCCACATACTGCACTAATATGCCAAATTGGTTATATTCCAATGGAAGTAGACGAGAATTAACGTATTTATATTCCCTAAAATAATATCAACACCCATATAATAATAAAAAAATACACTACGACTAAAAACTATATTACCGCCTAGGCCATGCCTAGGGCGCTTAGGCACCGCCTAGGCACTAGGCGAAGGCCAACCGCCTCACTTACGCCTACGGCTTTTTCCAACCTTGTTTTTTTTTGCAGTGTGTTTGTCGAGATCCGATGAATTGTGGGTCTATAGTCAAGTTTATCTATGAGAAATATTTGAATCTCCTCTGAATTCTTTTATGTATGATTTGTTATCTTTGCAAGTCTAACTACTAGGGAAAACCCTAGTAGTAGCGCGGGTTTTGAGGCTAGCAGCAGCGCGGGTGGCCGCGCTACTAATAAGGTGCTACAGCTAACTCATAGTAGTAGCGCGGCCCTAACCCGCGCCACTACTGTTGACGATATCAGCAGCGCTTTTTGTGAACGCGCTACTATTAACTAGTTGTAGCGATTTCGCCATCCCTCGCTACTGCTATATCTTTCATCATTTTCCCATCACCCCTTTCCCTTTCAGTTCTCCTTTCAGATACTAGATACTAGGTACTGCTAGTAGATATCAAATTCATAAACCATTACTAGGTAGTACTCCCTTCGTTCCAAATTACCCGTTGTGGTTTTAGTTCAAACCACGACGAGTAATTTGGAACGAAGGGAGTACTAGATAACAATTTCATGCATAGCCAACATGCATCCTCAAGCGATACAAGGTCATATCAACGGCCATCATCATATGTAGTTCTAGATGATATCGATTTACGATCATCATATGTAGTTCTAGATGATATAGCCACACACACATATGTAGTTCTAGATGATATAGCCAAACACACATATGTAGTTCTAGATGATATAGCCACACACACATATTTAGTTCTAGATGATATAGCCACACACATATGTAGTTCGATGATATCAAGACAATCTTCATCCTCAAGCCTGGGCGGTTGGTGTTCTGATAGTAATTAGGATGGCTGTCCAACACGAAGATTCTTGCCATCGAGGAATTTCTTCCACCCAACCGAAGTTTAAGTGTAATGCGACCGTCCGTGTCCACGCTGTAAGTACTGAGTTGTGACGGAGCCCCTTGCGATGGCGTAGTCCAGTGAGCCTTCTTCATCGGGCTTGATACCATAACTCATGATATGCTCTTTGCCAATTTCTGAATAAGAAAAACATATCAATTAATAAGCATGTGATCGAACTCTACACTAAAACATATCATCGACTAGATTCCACACAACATACCATATCATTGGACTGTACACTAAGTGATTCACACTATTAATTTGCATTTGTAAGTATAACATACCATATCATGTCGATCAACCATGGTATTTGTCAAGCAGGTCACGAATGGCACCCCGACAAAGTCAGCACATGGCGGAATTATGTCCCACAGGTTGGACACCTCCTCCTCACTCAGCCTTGTTCTTTGAGCTACGATGGCTTCATGAAGTGGGTCCTCATCATCTTCATCGAGTGGGTCCTCATTATCTTCATCATCTTCATCATCTTCCACCAGGTTCAGATAAATGACAGCTAGCTTGGGTCTTTCTGCTCGGAAGTTGAAGCTGATCAACTCACCACCAATAAGATGCATGCGAGGGCTAAACGGGCCCATCCATCTCCTCAATCTGCGACATATTCGTCCTTTCTCGACCTCCATAGTGTACGGCCCCAGAGCCTCAAATGTCACAGTGTCTCCTGTCAGCTTGTTGAATTTCAACCTCACATTGCATGAGACGATCTGTGTAAAATAAGCAAAATGACACAATGCAGTAATGCCAACATCACGAAAACTCGGCTGGAAGTAGATGCCGAACAGCTTGCCAGTTGCAAGGCTGCTGGCGCATCTTGACTTGTATAGTCGACATAGTGGTGGTGGTGGTGGCGCCATTCTTCCTAAAGCAATATGAGCAAAGGATTAACGATCAACTAAATCAAAATGTTCTAAGTGAACTAAATCAACTAGCCTACTAAATCAACTAAATCATATCAACTAAATCAAAATGTTCTAAGTCAACTAAATCAACTAGCCTACTAAATCAACTAAATCATATCAACTAAATCAAAATGTTGCATATGAACTAGGCAACTAAATCAACTAGCCTACTAAATCAACTAAATCAAAATGTTCTAATCAACTAAATCAACTAGCCTACTAAATCAACTAAATCAAAATGTTCTAAGTCAACTAAATCAACTAGCCTACTAAATCAACTAAATCAAAATGTTCTAAGTCAACTAAATCAAATAGCCTACTAAATCAACTAAATCAAAATGTTCTAAATCAACTAGCCTAATAAATCAACTAAATCAAAATGTTCTAAATCAACTAAATGAACTAGCCTACTAAATCAACTAAATCAAAATGTTCTAAGTCAACTAAATTAACTAAATGAATTGGCCTACTAAATCATCTAAATCAAAATGTTCTAAGTCAACTAAATCAACTAGCCTACTAAATCAACTAAATCAAAATGTTCTAAGTCAACTAAATTAACTAAATGAATTAGCCTACTAAATTAACTAAATCAAAATGTTCTAAGTCAACTAAATCAACTAGCCTACTAAATCAACTAAATTATATCAACTAAATCAAAATGTTGCATATGAGCAGGAGGGAGAAGGAGGGGCGACTCGAGGAGGGAGAAGAGAGTAGGATGGAGGAGGAAGGCGGAGCGAGGAGGGGCCGGCCGGCGGCCGGGGCTGAGGGAGGACGGAGGAGGAAGGCGGAGGCGAGGAGGGCGGCGCGCGGCCAGTTGAGGAGGACGGAGGAGGAAGGCGGAGCGAGGAGGGGCCGGCCAGCGCGGCCAGTTGAGGGAGGACGGAGGAGGAAGGCAGAGCGAGGAGGGGCCGACCAGCCGAGTGGAGAGGAGGACAAAGGAGGAGGCCGTGCCGAGTCCAGCAAGGAGGAGGAGGTGACGGCGCAGGCGCAGAGACGGAGGAGGCGGCGACGGTGGACGGTCTTGGCCTTGATCGGATCGGAGAGGATTGAGTGGCTGTGTGTGTGAGTGGATTGGAATGGAGGAGATGGGGAGATGAAAGGCTTAGCAGTAGCGCGCTTTAGGAAAAGACGCTACTGCTAAGCTATCTAGCAGCAGCGCCTTTCACAATAAAGCGCTACTGCTACGTGTTAGCATGTAAAAATGTTCAATATATCAAAAATACATTGATCATCAACGATCTTTTTGTGTACAATCTGATTAGTCAATATGAGTCCTCACCGGTTTAGGAACAGGTGAAGACTCATATTCCAGCCACAAATTCTACACATAGAGTTCAATGAAGATCAAGTGCTTGTCAAAGTTTGAGAAGTAACATATTTAAGGTGGTAGAAACTCTCTTCACGGAGCGAGGTGGGACTAAATTTTTGTAGGAAACTTAGGTACGTACTTGTATCGAGTTTTTGTGCATGTTGAAGAAGTGGTCAATCCATCAATCGAAGTACTACCGCTGCCGCTGGTGCCAAGGTCTGTCGACGAGGTCCACTACATGCGTCAACGTCAGACTTTCCCCATGCTGGTTGGAACGATGGATGGCACAAGGCCTACCCCATCACGTGGCGGACACCACTGCTTCTTTGGGAGAAGAGGCAGGGCTGGCCGCCTGGATGTGCTCTAATTTGAGGTAACAACTGAATCTGCTCACATACTAGTTAACTCCAAGCTATCGGTGTGAAGCACTGATGCGCCAGTACATTTGATTGTGACTTGTTCTATTTTTGTACCTGAACTTTTTTTAGAAAGGGTTGTATGTCAACTTAATGTGCTAGCAAAACTTATATGTTGTGTGTCTGTTTTCTTTGCACAACATTCAAGATATTTCCCTGTCATTGATAAAGACCATGAACCGTTATGTACGAGTTCGTTGGTTTCAACATAGCCCTACCCGTAGCGATCCACTACTTCCACCCTGATTGTGCCGCCTGCGTGAAATTTTGTATGCAAGTTCAGTGCACTATGATGTTCTATATGATTTTGTCAACTATATAAGTTTTTAGGAACAATTGTATTGGTGCCCCCAGTTGGGTCACGCTCGATTGATTTGCCCCTAGGTTTTCAATAATTGCGGTTTTGCCCAGCTCACTTCACTCGCCTTGTGTTTTTGCCCTTCTAGGGCGGTTCCGACCAATGAGTAGTCGCCCTGTGGCGAACCATGATTGGTCGGAACCGCCCCGGAAGGGCAAAAACACAAGGCTAGTGAAGTGAGCTGGGCAAAACCAGAATTATTGAAAAACTAGGGGCAAATCAGTCGAGCATGACCCAACTAGGGGCACGAATGCAAAAATCCCTTTTGTTTAATGAGCATCAGCAATGCATATGGCTGAAAGATGTATTTATGAGTATCAACCGATGGGCCTCTCTCTCTCTCAATCACACAAACAGATACACACGCACACACACACACACACACACACACACACAGAGAGAGAGACACACACACACACACAAGTGGGACCCGTTGAATTATTTCTTCACTCGTGATAGCTTTTAATTGAGTTCCACTATACTCTAACTTTTTCTTAAGTTATTAATTGAGCTCATGACTTAAAAAAGTTGTACAAAAGCCTTGTTTGGGCCTTTCGCATCGTTGAATGTGGGCTGAGTAGCCATGTAAAGTTGTATTATACTACACAGACCTGTTTTTGGAACATCAGTAATGCAACTATGTAACACCCCGGATATAATTTTCCATAATTTTAACTCCATCTCTTACCATTTCCGGCTATGTGATATGTTATCTCCTTCGTGGTTGGGTTTTGTCTTTCATTTTGCATTTTGTTCATGGCATGCATCTCATCTCATAGCATCATGCGCATTGCATCTGCATGTTTTCTTAAAGCTTGCAGCTGCTCGTAGTTGTCGTTCCTCGCTTCTCTCCTTTCTGTTTGTTGACCGTTCCGAGACCAACCGGATTTTAAATTCCCTCTTGCCAAACCACCTGAACTCTCTGCTCAGACCCCCCTCGCATGCGCGTCCAAAAACATCCCTGGACCTGACCCGGCCAGTCGTTACCGATGGGTCCGGATCATCCCCAAACACCGCCTAAATATCTTCGGTTTCTTATTTGGACTTCCTAAGCCTATTTTATCTTGACCATCTGATTTCGATCGGATGATCTAAAATCTACTCCTTTCCTAGTATATAGACCCCCTTATCCATTTTCAGACTAAACCCTAAATCCTAGAACATTTGTCTCCCCTAGTCACCACCACCTACAGCCTTCCCCCTTTTCAGATCAGCCGCCATCACCCACTCAGCATCTTCCTCGGGATCCATACCGATCCACCCACCTCCTTGATACGTCTCCAACGTATCTATAATTTTTTATTGTTCGATGCTATTGTATTACCCTTTTTGGATGTTTATGGGCTTCACTTTACACATTTATATCATTTTTGGGACTAACCTACTAACCGGAGGCCTAGCCCGTATTGCTGTTTTTTTGCCTATTTCAGTATTTTGAAGAAAAGGAATATCAAACGGAGTCCAAACGGAATGAAACCTTCGGGAGCGTGATTTTTGGAATGAACATGATCCAGAGGACTTGGAGTGCAAGTCAAGAAGTAGCTGAGGCGTCCACGAAGGTGGAGGGTGCGCCCACCCCTACAGGGCGCGCCCCCCTATCTCATGGGCCCCTCGGGCGGCCACCGACCTACTTCTTCACCTATATATACCCACGTACCCCGAAAACATCCAGGGAGCCAACGAAAAACAATTTCCACTGCCGTAACCTTCTGTATCCGCGAGATCCCATCTTGGAGGCTTCGTCGGCGCTCCGGCGGAGGGGGAATGGACCATGGAGGGCTTCTACATCAACACCATAGCCCCTCCGATGAGTTGTGAGTAGTTTACCACAGACCTTCGGGTCCATAGTTATTAACTAGATGGCTTCTTCTCTCTTTTTGGATCTCAATACCATGTTCTCCTCGATCTTCTTGGAGATCTATTCGATGTAACTCTTTTTGCGGTGTGTTTGTCAAGATCCGATGAATTGTGGGTTCATGATCAAGTTTATCTATGAGAAATATTTGAATCTCCTCTGAATTCTTTTATGTATGATTGAGTTATCTTTGCAAGTCTCTTCAAATTATCAGTTTGGTTTGGCCTACTAGATTGATCTTCCTTGCAATGGGAGAAGTGCTTAGCTTTGGGTTCAATCTTGCGGTGTCCTTACCCAGTGACAATAGGGGTTGCAAGGCACGTATTGAATTGTTGCCATCGAGGATAAAAAGATGGGGTTTATATCATATTGCATGAGTTTATCCCTCTACATCATGTCATCTTTCTTAATGTGTTACTTTGTTCTTATGAACTTAATACTCTAGATGCATGCTGGATAGCGGTCGATGTGTGGAGTAATAGTAGTAGATGCAGGCAGGAGTTGGTCTACTTGTCGCGGACGTGATGCCTATATAGATGATGATGCCTAGATAATCTCATAATTATTCGCTTTTCTATCAATTGCTCGACAGTAATTTGTTCACCCACCGTAATACTTATGCTATCTTGAGAGAACCCACTAGTGAAACCTATGGCCCCCGGGTCTATCTTTTATCATATAAGCTTTCAATCTACTTTTATTTGCATCTCTACTTTTCCAATCTATATCATAAAATACCAAAAATATATTTATCTTATCATACTATCTCTATCAGATCTCATTTTCACAAGTGGCCGTGAAGGGATTGACAACCCCTTTATTGCGTTGGCTGCGAGTTCTTTGTTTGTTTGTGTAGGTGCGTGGGACTTTTGAGGAGCCTCCTACTGGATTGATACCTTGGTTCTCAAAAACTGAGGGAAATACTTACGCTACTATTGCTGCATCACCCTTTCCTCTTCAAGGAAAACAAATGCAAGCTCAAGACGTAGCAAGAAGGATTTCTGGCGCCGTTGCCAGGGAGGTCTTCGCTTAAGTCAAGACATACCAAGTACCCATCACAAACTCATCTCCCTCACATTTACATTATTTTCCATTTGCCTCTCGTTTTCCTCTCGCCCACATCACCCTTGCCGTTTTATTCGTCCTCTCTTTCCCAATCTTCTCCTCTCTTTTATGCTTGACCTTTTTCGTTTGCTCGTGCATTAGATAATTTATCTTTTCATAATGGCTAGTCCTCCTATCCTGGTTATTACTCCCGAAAATGAAATTCTTATTTTTAAGCAAAGGGAGGGAGAAAATTTAAAAGATGATTGGCATATAATTTGCAATGCTCAAAATAAATCTACTAGGAAGCTTTCTACTTCCGTTCTTCTTCGCAATTTTTATGTAGGCATTACTCCTTGGAATAGATGCGTTCTTGATACCGTTACCGGAGGGGATTTCTTGAGTAGCCATACGTTTGATGCTTATAATGCTATGTCAGATTTGTTTGGCCCACCACCTCTTTTGGTTAATGGAACTCTTTTAACTTTGGAACATGTGATGCAAAGGCTTGAAATTATTGAAAATAAAGTTGCCACTGTTGATTTGATTGAAAATCTGGATAAAAAGATTCATAATCACATTACCCAATATGGATCTAGGGTTGGAGTTACTTTGAAATTTTTTAAAGAGAAAGAACCTATAGTTAATGAAAAAATAGATCTAGATTCTTCAAGAATCGGTAAACTTGAAGATATCATTACCAACTTAGGGTCGGTGTTTTCTTCCATGAAAAACACTCCAAAAACTACTACCAAAACAGCCAAATTTATTTATGTTCCTAAAAATAAGGGTGAATCTTCTAGTAAGGGAGACGCGGATCTCAAATCAATAAGTGTTCATCCCAATTGTCTCTCTATCATTAAGGAACCTTTTGCTACAAATGAATTTCTTGAATTTTTGCCTAAAGGTTTAATCATTCCTAAAAAGGGAGAAATCCCTAAAAATTATAAGTGCTCTATTGAGGAATTGAGTACCAAAGATGGCACTACTTAGATCTATCTTCACTTTTATGCCTAGCTAGGGGCGTTAAACGATAGTGCTAGTTGGGAGGCAACCCAATTTTATATGTGTTTTTTGTTTTTGTTTCTGTTTAGTAATAAACTTTGCATCTACCTTGTGTTTAGATGTGTTTTTATGTTTTAATAGTGTTTGTGCCAAGTAGAACCTATAGGATAACCTATGGTGATAGTTAATTTGATTCTGCTGGAAAAACAGAAACTTTGCACACACGAAATTAGTTTGGTTAAATCACAGAAACTTCCTTTACCGTTGATTCGTTTTGATGTATATCAACAGAAAAATTTCCCAGGACTTCCTATTTTGGTAGGATTTTTAGAGTTTCATAAGTATTCGTGGGTTACAGATTGCTACAGACTATTCTGTTTTTGACAGATTCTGTTTTTCGTGTGTAGTTTGCTTATTTTGAAGCATCTATGGCTAGTATTAAGTGGTATGAACCATAGAGAACTTGGAATATAGTAGGTTTAACACCAATATAAATAAAGAATGAGTTCATTATAGTACCTTATGTGGTGGTTTTGCTTTCTTTCACTAACGGAGCTTATGAGATTTCCTGTTGAGTTTTGTGTTGTGAAGTTTTCAAGTTTTGGGTAAAGATTTGATGGACTATGGAATAAGGAGTGGCAAGAGCCTAAGCTTGGGGATTCCCATGGCACCCCAAGATATTCAAGAATAGCCAAAAGCCTAAGCTTGGGGATGCACTCGGAAGGCATCCCCTCTTTCGTCTTCGTTCATTGGTAACTTTACTTGGAGCTATATTTTTATTCGCCACATGAAATGTGTTTTGCTTGGAGCGTCGTGTATGATATTAGTATTTTCTTTTTAGTTGTCCACAATCATCCTTGCTGAACACACCTTTTGGGAGAACACACTTGATAGGAATTTATTAGAATACTCTATGTGCTTCACTTATATCTTTTGAGCTAGATAGTTTTTGCTCTAGTGCTTCACTTATATCTTTTGAGCTAGATAGTTTTTGCTCTAGTGCTTCACTTATATCTTTTAGAGCGGCGGTGACTTAATTTTGTAGAAATTATTAGTCTCTCATGCTTCACTTACATTATTTTGAGAGTCTCTTAGAACAGAATGGTATTTGCTATGGTTATAAAATTGGTCCTAGAATGGTAGGCATCCAAGTTGGGTATAATAAAAACTATCATAGGAAGTGAATTGGATGCTATGATCAATTTGATACTTGATAGTTGTTTTGAGATATGGAGGTAGTGATATTAAAGTCATGCTAGTTGGGTGATTATGAATTTAAAGAATGCTTGTGTTGAAGTTAGCAAGTCCCGTAGCATGCACGTATGGTTAAAGTTGTGTAACAAATTTGAAACATGAAGTGTCCTTGGATTGTGCATCCTGATGAGTGGCGGTCGGGGACGAGCGATGATCTTTTCCTACCAATCTATCCCCCTAGGAGCATGCGCGTAGTGCTTGGTTTTTGATGACTTCTAGATTTTTGCAATAAATATATGAGTTCTTTTGACTAATGTTGAGTCCATGGATTATACGCACTTTTACCTTTCCATCATTGCTAGCCTCTTGATGCACTGCATTGCCCTTTCTCACCTTGAGAGTTGGTGCAAACTTCGCCGGTGCATCCAAACCCCGTGATATGATACGCTCTATCACACATAAACCTTCGTATATCTTCCTCAAAACAACCACCATACCTACCTATTATGGCATTTCCATAGCCATTCCGAGATATAATGCCATGCAACTTTCCACCGTTCCGTTTATCATACAACTGTCATATTGCCATTGCATGATCATGTAGCTGACATCGTATTTGTGGCAAGGCCACTTTGCATAATCGTTCATACATGTCACTCTTGATTCATTGCCCATCCCGATACACTACCGGAGGCATTCATATAGATTCATATCTTGTTCTAGTTTTGAGTTGTAATTCATGTGTTGTAAATTAATAAAAGTGTGATGATCATCATTATTAGAGCATTGTCCCCAAAAAGAAAAAAGGGGAAAGGCCAAAAAAAGAAAGGCCCAACAAAATAAAAAGGAAAAAAAGAAAATAAATATAAAGGGGCAATGTTACTATCTCTTTTTCCACACTTATGCTTCAAAGTAGCACCATGTTCTTCATATAGTGAGTCCCATATGTTGTCACTTTCATATACTAGTGGGAATTTTTTATTATAGAACTTGGCTTGTATATTCCTACGATGGGCTTCCTCAAAATGCCCTAGGTCTTCGTGAGCAAGCAAGTTGGATGCACACCCACTAGTTTTCTTTTGTTGAGCTTGCATACATTTATAGCTCTAGTGCATTTGTTGCATGGCAATCCCTACTCCTCATGTTGGCATCAATTGATGGGCATCTCCATAGCCCATTGATTATCCTCGTCATTTTGAGATTTTCTCCTTTTTGTCTTCGCCACACAATCCCCATCATCATATTCTATTCCACCCATAGTCCTATATCCATGGCTCACGCTCATGTATTGCGTGAAGGTTGAAAAAGTTTGAGATTATTTAAGTACGAAACAATTGCTTGGCTTGTCATCGGGGGTGTAGAATTTGGGAACATTTTTGTGTGACGAAAATGAAGCACAGCCTAACTATATGATTTTGTGGGGATGAAATTTCTTTAGCCATGTTATTTTGAGAAGACATGATTGCTTTCATTAGTATACTTGAAGTATTACTATTTTTTATATCAATATGAAGTTTTATTTTGAATCATTTGGATCTCAACATTCATGCCACAATAAAGAAAATTACATTGAGAATTATGCTAGGTAGCATTCCACATCAAAAATTCTTTTTTTATCATTTACCTACTCGAGGAAGAGCAGGAATTAAGCTTGGGGATGCTTGATACATCTCCAACATATCTATAATTTTTGATTGTGCCATGCTATTGTATTACCCTTTTTGGATGTTTATGGGCTTTACTTTACACATTTATATCATTTTTGGGACTAACCTACTAACCGGAGGCCCAGCCCGTATTGTTGTTTTTTTGCCTATTTCAGTATTTCGAAGAAAAGGAATATCAAATGGAGTCCAAACGGAATGAAACCTTCGGGAGCGTAATTTTTGGAATGAACGTGATCCAAAGGACATGGAGTGCAAGTCAAGAAGCAGTCGAGGCGGCCACGAGGGTGGAAGGCGCGCCCACCCCTACAGGGCGCGCCCCCTATCTCATGGGCCCCTCGGTCGGCCACCGACCAACTTCTTCCTCCTATATATACCCACGTACCCCGAAAACATCCAGGGAGCCAACGAAAAACAATTTCCACCGCCGTAACCTTCTGTATCCGCGAGATCCCATCTTGGAGCCTTCACCGGCGCTCCGCCGGAGGGGGAATCGACCATGGAGGGCTTCTACATCAACACCATAGACCCTCTGTTGGGGATATAACTATTGGTATGACCCGCCCAGGAGGGGCCGTCTCATACTTGCAAATATTCGTGAAGCCCAAGACCCAGGTTATGGATGGCGTTTTAGTTAAAGGCCCATGGCCCAGCGGGACTCAGTAGAGCCGCTGGGCGTCGACCTCTATATATAAAGGGACGATCCAGCGGCGGTTCAGGGCAAGTAACAGCAACTCGAGAGCTAGGTCAGCGATTCGCCCCCTGGTTATCGAGACATAAGCAATCCCACTCAAAACTGAACCGTAGGCTTTTACCTTCACTGTAACGTGCCGAACCTGTATAAACCTTGTGTCCTTTGTCCCGATTAACCCCTTCAAGCTTCCTAGTTGCGATGGCTCCATGACTAAGTCCTTTCACTAGGACATCTCCCGCGACAATCCCACGACAGTTGGCGCCCACCATGGGGCCAGCGCACGGTGCATTCGAGTTCTTGAAAGGCAGCTTCGAAGGACTCTAGGGATACGCTATGGGCCGGATGACCCAGAGTCATCGCGGCAAGATCTACATTGACGACACAGGCTGAGGCCCCGAGGCCGGCTCAATTGAGTACGGGTATCGGGTCCCCTTCGGCGGAATTCACGTCTTCATCGGCAAGATCGGCGAGCTGGGACCTGAGCCGGACATCTGGAGCGACATCGTTGAAACGGCTCAGCGTGTGAAACCCGCCCGGGCTCCGCCTGCCGTGAAGCATGCCTTCGTGGGATGCATCCATGAAGGGCTCTCTGAAGGATCTGCACCTGGCGGTGAGACGGCCATCTACTCTGCTGGCGGGTCATCCACAGGTGAGACAGATTCGTTGTATCAGCTACAAGACAGCGGGCTGGGGGCTGTTCCGATGGCAATAGTATTCTGGATTGCTTCGAGCCGTCGAGCAGGGTTGGGATCTTCATGGCCGGCACACAACCTATCCAAGACTCCACAACTGCGGCAGCCATGACCTCCGAGTCAGCAGCAGCCGGGCAGGAGGCCCTGTGCGCTTGCCAGCTCAGGTGTTGATTGATCTCACATATAAGCTGACCACTCTGTTAACCGCCGTGGTCAACCCGGCGAACCAAGCTCGTCATGACGCGGAGGTGGCCCAGTTAAAATTGGATATGGTGCAGGCTAAGGAAGACCTAGCAGCGGAAGATGTCAGGATAACCGCAGAGCGGGCAACTCTGGATGTTTAGGCTCAGCAGATTCAGGCACAGACTTACCAGCTCACGCAAGACCAGAACGCGTCTAATGAGGTCATGAGGAGAAGACATCAGAAGACACAGTCCCGACTCCCACCGGTTTATGATCCCCGAAACCTCTTTCACACACTGGGGGCAGGGCCCAGTAACCCGCCGTGGCTCTCCCTGCGTACAAGTAACCCGCCGTGGCTCTCCCCGTGTACAGGGGCGGACCGTGTTCCAACACCCTGGGACGGCGCGCCGGTTCAACCGCAGGTGGTGGGACCTCCCCGCGTAAACACGGCTCCACCTCAGTATGTACCAACACCTCCAGGTCACTATTCTAACCCGTTGGAGAACATGATAGCGACAGTAGCACAGTTGGCGGCTCTCCCAATTGATGGTGACTCTCCGGCGGTTGAAACCTGCCGGGTCAGAGAACTTCTTCAGACGGCCTTAGCAGAGCAGGAGGCGTACTCATACAACAGGGACAGGATCCATTCGACCCCTCGCCCAAGCTGAAGCCCGAGTTATAACAGGCACATGGACTCAGCGGCCGTTTTGAGCAACGTCCGGCGCCGTAACCAGCCAGGTGGGCATGACCCAGCGCGCCATGAGGCCTTTAACTTGGTGGATCAAGACAGAATACGTCAAGAGGCTGAGTGGGCGGCTGAGCAGGTGGCTGAGCAGGCGGCTCAGTTGACGGCTTACCAGCCGTATCCGGCTTATCCAACGGCTTCTATCGAGGCAGGTGTGGCCACCAGTACCGGAGGAGTGCCCTGTCTGGTGCCGGCTTTACGCAATGAGCGTTTGCCCAAAGATTTTAAGGGACCTAGGAAGGTGCCGAATTACACGGCCGACTTATAGCTCGGGGCATGGATCGAAAGCTACGAGATGGCTATGGAGTTATTGGAGGTCAGTGATGCTGCAATGGCTAAGTACTTTACCATGATGTTGGATGGGACCGCCCGCACTTGGTTGAAAGGCCTGCCACCTAATTCAATCAGTTCATGGGCGGAGTTAAAGGCCCGGTTCATCTAGAATTTCAAAGATACGTGCAAGCAGCCCATGTTGATTGTGGACCTGACAAATTGCAAGCAAGAGGAGGGCGAGTCTACAACCCATTGGGTGCGCCGGGTTAAAGCCATAATACATTCATCTGATAAGATGGATGCCGGCTCTGCAGTCTTAATGTTGGAGAAAGATTGCCGCTTTTTGCCTCTGAAACAAAAGTTGGGGCGGCTCAAGCGCGACTGTAATGATATGGGCACGCTGATGGCGGCTCTGGTCAAGTACGCCGACTCTGATAGTACCAAGGATCTCGAGTCTGATGAGGGCAAGGCAGGGAAGGGAAAGAAGAATGGCAATGGCAAGGGCCCTCAGCACAACCCGGCAAATCAAGGAGGTAATAAATGTAAGGCTGACGATAGTTTCGATTTTGTGGCTAACACTAGTGCGCAGGGTAACAACCAACAGCGCAAAGGGAGGCCACCTCCCCGGTCTGGCGGGTCAGGCCCCACACTTGAGCAATTGTTGAACGAGTCCTGTCCGAGACACAACACTCAGCAGAAGCCAGCTACCCATTTATTGAAGGACTGTACAATCATGAAGGCCTTCAAAAATTCCAACATGTTTGATGGTAACAATGGGCAGGGCGGCGGCTCAGGTGGCGGCGGCTTTCATGGCCCGGGCGGCGGCTCAAATCCCAATTTTCAAAATTCTCAAGGCAACCAAGGTCGGTATAACCAACAATCTAGCTAGGGCGGTTAGAAACAGCAAGGTGGATACCAGAGCAATCCAAAGGAGCTGAATAGTGGGCAATGTCATGTGTTTACCACCAGTTTATGTAAACGAGACCAGAAGCTTCATAAGAGGGTTGTGAATGTTGTTGAGCCGACAGTTCCTCGTTACTTGAGATGGTCTGAGCAGCCTATTCTATGGAGTAGGGAGGTCACCCTCCCCGGGTTGATAGTCCGGGTCACTTAGCCCTGGTGGTGGCCCCTTAGGTGGGTGCATATAAATTCACCAAGGTACTCATGGATGGAGGCAGCAGCATCAATATCCTCTATTATGAGACCTTCCGTCGCATGGGGCTAACTGATAAGAGCCTTAAGCAGTCCAACACTGTCTTCCATGGAGTCGTACCCGGTAAATCGGTGTATCCAGTCATTAAGATAAAATTGGAGGTAGCTTTTTGGGATGAATATGACTCAAGAGCCGAGAAATTGACGTTTGAAGTAGTCAAGATCAAGAGCACGTACCATGCTCTGTTCAGACGGCCGGCTTATGCCAAATTCATGGCACGGCCGGGTTATGTGTACTTACAGCTCAAGATGCCGGGTCACAAGGGAACCATTACAATGCATGGGAGCCAGACGGTGGCCATGGAATGTAAAGAAGGTGACGCGACATATGTTGAGTCGGTCTGTGCGACAGAAGAGTTAAAATTCTACAAGGACAATGTCGACCCGGCCGATATGACATCCTTAAAGAAGCCAACCACAGAACATGAGCCGGTCATGAAGTTTAAGTCGGCCGATGATACTAAGGTTGTTGATTTTGTTCTAGGCGACTCATCCAAATAGTTCAGTATCAGTGCTAATTTGGATCCCAAATAGGAAAGCGCGCTCATCAAGTTCATCCGTGAGAACCGGGACATCTTTGCATGGAAGCCTTCTAACATGCCAAGTGTACCAAGAGAACTCGCTGAGCACACTCTTAATATTGATCCAAAGTTTAAGCCGCTCAAGCAGTTTCTTCGGCGGTTTAACGAGGAGAGGCGGAAGGCCATTGGTGAGGAGGTAGCCCAACTCTTAGCAGTTGGGTTCATCATCGAAGTGTTTCATCCAGAGTGGTTGGCTAACCCGGTGCTTGTGCTTAAGAAAAACGGCACTTGGCGTATGTGTGTGGATTACACGCACTTAAACAAGGCTTGTCTAGCTGATCCTTTTGCTCTCCCTCATATTGACCAAATCATTGACGCTACGGCGGGTTGTGAGCATTTGAATTTTTTGGACGCTTACTCTGGTTATCATCAGATCAAGATGGCAGTTAAGGACCAGGAGAAGACGGCGTTCATTACTCCGTTTGGAGCCTTCTGCTATGTATCAATGCCTTTTGGGCTAGAGAGTGCCTAGGCGACTTACCAGCAATGCTTGCAGAAATGTCTTCATAATCAAATTGGGCGCAATGTTCATGCTTATATGGATGACATAGTAGTGAAATCTAGAGAAAAGGAGACCTTGATTGATGATCTTAAGGAAACCTTTGACAATCTTCGGGTTTACAAGATGATGCTTAACCCGGCCAAGTGTGTTTTTGGTGTGCCTGCACGCAAGCTTTTGGGTTTTCTGGTTTCTAACAGGGGCATCGAGGCTAACCCGGAGAAGATCAAGGCCATCACCTCTCTGGCCAAACCAGCATGTATCAATGCCGTTCAGCGTTTGGCGGGTCGTATCGCTGCTCTAAGACGGTTCATAAGCCGGTTAGGTGAGAAGGCCATACCACTATATCAAATGATGAAGAAGACAGATAACTTCACCTAGAGTGACGCTGCCAACGCTGCTTTTGAAGATCTGAAGAGACAGCTGGCTAAGCCGCCAGTTCTTGCTGCTCCCATTGACAAGGAGCCCTTATTATTATATGTGGCTGCTAACATGCATGCCATCAGCGTGCCCATCATGGTGGAGTGCAAGGAGGCTAGCAAGGAACACCCGGTTCAATGGCCGGTTTACTACATCAGCGAGGTGCTTATTGAGTCCAAGCAACGATATCCGCATTGGCAGAAGCTCGTTTATGGGGTGTTCATGGCAAGCCGGAAGCTTAAGCAATACTTCTTGGGCCACCCCATCACTGTGGTTAGTTCTGCTCCTTTTGGGGATATCATTCAAAACATAGAGGCTACAGGACGAGTCGCCAAATGGGCCATTGAGCTTGGGCCTCATGGCCTAAAGTATGTGCCACGCATAGCTGTTAAATCTCAAGCACTAGTGGATTTCATCAATGATTGGACAGAGCTGCAGACGCCTGAAGAAAAACCGGACAACACGTATTGGACAATTCATTTTGACGGGTCCAGGCAATTGGAGGGCTCGGGGGCTGGAGTTGTTTTGGATTCCCCTCGAGGTGAAATTTTTTGTTATGTGCTCCGGTTGATGTTTCCCTCTACTAACAATGCAGCTGAGTACGAAGCATTACTCCATGGTCTCCGGATGGCTAAGGAGATGAGCTTAAGCCAGGTAAGGTGCTTCGGCGACTCAGATCTGGTAGCTCGGGAGGTATCAGGCAAGTGGGATTCTAAAGATCCTCTCATGGTGTCTTATCACCGAGAAGTCGATGCAATTGTGGGACACTTCAAGGGTTATCAGGTGGAGCACATTGACCGTAGAAAGAATGAGGCGGCTGATGCTTTAAGCCGGCTAGGACCTAAGCGTAAGCCGGTGCCGCCTAATACTTTCTTGGATATTCTGCATAACCCTTCTGTCAAGCTACCCACAGAGGAAGACTTGGTTGTTCCTGACCCAGAATCGCAATTGGTGGCGGATCTTCATGTCATTCCAGATTGGATGGTGCCATACCTGGCTTATATGACTCGGGGCGAGTTGCCTGAGGATGAATCCTTGGCCGGGCAGATAACCCGACGGTCTAAGTCTATGACGATTGTCAATGCTGATTTGCATCATCGCAGTGTTACAGGGGCATTTCAGCGTTGCGTCTCTCCTGAAGAAGGCCAAGAAATTCTTCGTGAGATTCATGAAGGGGATTGTGGTCACCACGCTGGGTCAGAATCCCTCGTGGCTAAGGCTTTCCGTCATGGATTCTATTGGCTGACGGCTCATGCTGATGCAGAGGACTTGGTCAGTAAATGTAATGGTTGTCAGAAGTTCTCAAGACGGGCTCATGTGCCGGCTCAAGAATTGAGGATGATTCCAATTACATGGCCATTCGCAGTCTGGGGGCTTGACATGGTTGGGCCTTTCAAAAGGTCCAAAGATAAAAAGACCCACCTCTTGGTGGCGGTTGATAAATTTACAAAGTGGGTTGAGGCACAGCCAGTCAGTAAGTGTGATGCAACTACGGCAGTACAATTCATGAAGAAGGTGATATTTTGCTTCGGCTGTCCACACAACATTATAACTGACAATGGCACTAATCTGTCTAAAGGCGCCATGGAAGAACTTTTTCAACGGGAGCATATTTGGCTTGATGTTTCATCAGTGGCTCACCCCAATCGAACGGTCAAGCCGAGAGAGCCAATCAGGAGATATTGAAAGGCATCAAGCCCAGGCTTTTGGTCCCTTTGCAGCGGACGTCGGGTTGCTGGGTTGAGGAGTTACCCACTGTGTTATGGAGCATTAACACTACTCCTAACAGATCTACGGGTTATACAGCTTTCTTCATGGTCTATGGAGCTGAGGCAGTTCTCCCTAGCGACATCCGTCATGACTCGCCTCGTGTGGCGGCTTATGTTGAAGCGGACAATGAACAGGCGCGTTAGGATGCTCTTGACCTATTAGATGAACAGCGGGACTTGGCAGCAGCTCGCTCGGCGATTTACCAGGAAGACTTGTGCCAATATCACAACCACCGGGTTAAGTCCAGAGCCTTTCAGGAAGGTGATTTGGTGCTCCGGCTCATCCAGAATCAAACTGATGCGCACACGCTAACCCCACCTTGGGAAGGGCCCTTTGTGGTCAGCAAGAACTTGAACAATGGGTCATATTACCTTATCGATGTTCGAGAGCACAAAGACTCACGTAAGTCGGAGGAAGAGACCCGCCGGCCGTGGAGTATCGCTCATCTTCGGCCCTACTACACTTGAGCCATAGGCTCTCCTGATGTACATATTTTGCCAATGTATATACTACGATAAATAATAAAGTAGGACCTCTGTCCTTTTTTCCTTCCCCCAAGGTAAAATTGTCATTATTATTAACATTATTTTCTCACATGATCACTCGGGGGCTGATCACATTTGATCTGGCTTAACCCGCTTGATCCGGCTCACGATCGTATTCGAATTTAGCCGTTAAAAATTATGATCACTAGGGGGCTTCCTGTTCAAACATCTTTTGTATTCGAACCAAAGAGAACACAGCTATCGGTACCCTTTTGATTGGCACACTGCCGAGCTCACTAGGGGGCTTCTTGATCGTATTCGAATCATAGCATAACCCCTTTTGGGAACCGACTTTGATCGTATTCGAATCAGAGTCGTTAAAAAAACTCTCAAGGTCATTAGGGGGCTTCCTGTTCAAACATAGGTCGTACTCGAACCAAAGAGAACACAGCTATCGGTACCCTCTTGATCCGCGCAACGCCAAAGCCATTGGGGGCTACATGATCATAATCAAATCCTAGCTTAAACCCCTATGGAACGGTTTACTGATCGTATTCGAATCAGCAGCCTTGAAATTTTTTATTCTATTTCCGTTTAAAGTTTTCTTTGGAAACACCCTTTATTTGACTTAAGACTTTTTCTGAGGCTTACAAGTTTAAGTATGGTTGCTTTTGACCCGACTCAATATCGACTGATGAGTCGCCGATACATAAGCATCATTATACCTTTGAAATTTTGGGTATCCAAAGACTGGGTTATCACCCTTACCGACCGGGTCATATAAACCGGCGGTGCAAATCTAAGAAGTCATAAGCATAGGATCATAGTTGTGTTTTTTACAACAAGCTAATCTATGTTTCTTTTTAAATCCTTTTGATCCACCTAGTGTTAAGCTGTAAAGGGATTTTGCAGTCTGTTTTCACATGCAGGGCAGTTTACAAAGTCTGATCAAGCATACGGTAAGAAGATGAAAAGTAACACAGATGGATGCAACACGGCGGTTTAATGGCGCCAAGCATTAAAACGTGCATGATGGAACGGCCAAAATAAAGTTATTTCTATCCTATTACAGGACTCCCTGAGGCCAAATAATTCACATTGTTTTTAAGTACATCCCAGGTATGAGCCGCCACGGCAGGTTCACCGTCATGATTGACCTGAAGCGTCCGGGTTAGCCCTCTCCGTGCTTTCGCCCTACTCCCTTTCCTAGAAGGTTGACGATGACCAGTCAATGTTGTTCAAGGCTTCAAATTCAGCTTCAGCATCAACAAGACTAGCCGGGTCAACTTCAGGAGCAAAGGTGTGCTTACGGAGTGGGGGAATCAGACTGGTCACTTCATAGTGAGGCGTTGGAATTCTCTGGTTCTCTTCATCATAACCCGCCTGGTACTTGGTAAGATCCACTTCATTTGCTATCAGAGTAGCCACGGGGGCGTATCTCTTTGACATAGGCAAGAAAGTCTGCGTCTTCAAAAGGAGTGCCATCTTCCTTCAGGCTTGGGTAGCCGGTGGCAATGTCAGCCGGGTCTAATTCTGGTAACCAAGCCTTCGCCCGGCTTAAAGCATTTACCGCTCTGACTCTTGCAGCTGACCGCCTCGGTTCATTGAACCGTTGAGGGAGAACAAAAAGCTTCTTCAAGACCTCTACCAAGAGGGTTGGCACTTCATTCGACAGAGCCACCGTGGCTAATGCACGTTGAGACCCATGTACAATTGTTCCACCAAAGTGTACCCTGCCTTTAGTTTGATTAGCATGTCTTGGTTCAAGTTTGAGCTTCTAGGGCCTGCATAAACGTGATCAGGTGAGTTAATTCTAGTCTTATGGTTAATTGAAAGGCTTAGATATTTAAACAATTGCAGGGCGACTTACCAAAGATGGCTGAGACCATTTGAGAGACATGGTGCTTTAAACCGGCTAATTCACTGGTGACTTCTTCCAGAGCCGCCTTTGCTTTTTCAGCTCGGTTAATCAGTGCGGTCTTTTTATCAGCCCAGGCTTTCTTTTCAGCTTCAAATTCGTTCTTCTGTTTTTCTTGTTCAGAAGCGCTGAATTTGAACTTGGTGTCGGCCTTTTCAATTTCCGTCTCTTGGGTCTCAAGGCGGCTCTTCAGATTAGTCACCTCGGATTCGAGTTGGCTCATGGTGGCCTATACAAGTACAGAGTCAAAATCAAGCCAATTGTTTATGCAATATTAAAGTCCCAAGCATTTTGCCAGCAACAAAACTTGGCACTTGGGGGCTAATGTTACCAAAAAGTTCTATTTTCATTGGCGGTTCATAAGATGGTGATTTATAAGAGTAAGTCCCAATCATTTTGCAAGCAATAATACTTGGCACTTGGGGGCTAATGCATATTGCTGTTCAAGGACCCATAAGAATTTTTTATATAAGGACCGGCTCAACCATATTGGTTAAGCCGCCCCTTGGGGACTACATGATAAGCCGGAACTTTTATATGTTTCTTTCATTTATGTTGCTAAGTTCGTTTCAAAGTCTACAACATAAGCACCATAAGTAGTAGACTTGGGGGCTAGCATAGTAAAGATTAACAAACAAAAGAGAACGGGTTATACCTCGAATTTTTTGTGCATCTGCTTCACCATATCAATCTCGAGGTTCCGGCTGATGTGCACTTGGCTCATATAGCCAGAAAAGATGTCTCCAATACTCATATGAGCATAGTTGGCAACATCCATCTTGACCCGGCGGTGGTCTAGAAGTTCTTCCTTGGCAGGGCACTTGGCTAGTATATCGGCCTTCCCGGCTCAACATAGCCGGTTCTGGTGATCTATACATCAGCATTTGAAGGGTCATCAGTCCGGACCGGGCTAGGAAGCTTTGGATTCTCTGACTCGTCGGTAGCTTGATCAGTGGTCAGGTCAGTAGCAGGAGTTGGTAAGTCTTGAGCTGGCTCAGATGGCGGCTCATGAGTGGTCGAGTCCGGCACGACTGTTTCCAGAACAAGCTCAGTTGCAACTGTATCTTCAGCTGGTTTATTTTTCCTAACCCGTTTGCTGGGTTTGGCTTGACCACTGCGTCAAAATAAAGGTTAATATAGATGCAAGGGATTAAAATAAATGCAAGATGAGCGGGTCATCATACCCTGGTGCAGTCTTGAAAGCCGGCAGGTTGGACTGTAGTGACTCACCAGAGGAAGGGGAAGTATCTTGATAATCCGAGTCAGAATAATTGAGTGGTTGACAAAAGAGACCCGCCAAGGGGTAAAATCTATTTAAAACAGAAGTGACCTCATTCCGGCGCTTCCTTGGAGTGTTCGGTAAGCCGGAGGAGAGCTCCGCGTCCTTGCTGGTCCGGGTCTGCCTCCGGGTCTCATGAATTTGCTGCTTCAAAAGAAACTGAGGATCGTGATGAGCTAAAGGATGAGAAAACCTTACTTTCCGGGTCACTCTGCGGGTTTTCTGTCTTGGCAAAGGCTCGGAGTCGGAGGAAAGGATAGTTACCTCATCAGCCTTGTTACGGCTTGCTCATGTGTCCTCCTGCTGATTACCAGTGTCAATAAGATGGTTAAAAAATGAGCCAAGGGAGTCAAGGGCTACCTCCGACTCAGAAGAGTCCGCTAGCCGAAGTAGGTCAGAAGCGGTGGCTTTCTTGCCCTTCCTTTTGACACCTTCTTTCCTGGCGGCTTTCTTTTCTTTTCTAGCTTTCTTGGCGGCTTCATGATCATATTTGACTTTCCAAAATTTATCACCCGTCTGCAAAGATTAGCATATGCATGAGTATGGGTTAAACACTAAGAAATTAAAGTAGTCATTTCACATGGGAGGTTTACCTTTGGAGCCGGGTTAGCTTTGCAGAAGGGAGCTAGGCCCACCTTGCCGCAATCCGCCAGACTCTCATTCAAAAGAGACTTGGTCATGTCGTCAATGACATCCTCACGCAAGTCGTCAGGACTATGACGTAGAGGATCATTGTTGGCGCTAGTGTATTCGCACATCAAGCCGGTGCGGCGGCTCAACGGAATAACCCGCCAGGCGAGCCAAACCCGGACCAGGTCAACGTTTGTCAGCCCGTTCCCCAGCAGAGCCTTGATCTTAGCCAAAGTAGGAGCAAGTGATTTACGTTCCGTGGCTGTAATCTTGTCAGGCAGAGGATGGTTGGTCCCAAGACGAAGGGCACGAAAGCCGGGCAGAGGGTTTTCATCAGCCGGAGAGGTATCTTTGCAGTAAAACCATGTCATATTCCAATCTTTGGGGTGGCTTGGCGGGTTAGCGTAAGAAAAGATCACATCCCCGTGATGCTGGATCGAGACTCCACCAAGTTCTAAGCTCTGACCGCTGGCACATTCAGTCTGGCGGTTCAAATAGAACAGTTCTCTGAAAAGTAGCATATTGGGTTCTTCACCAAGGTATACTTCGCTGAATACTTGGAAATTGCAGATATTAGACACGGAATTGGGTCCGATGTCTTGTGGGTGAAGATCAAAGAAATTCAACACATCCCTGAAGAATTTTGAGCCAGGAGGAGTAAATTCCCGGTTCATACGATCTGTGAAAACAACAACCTCTTTGTATTTGGTTTGAGGAAATTCTTCATCCGGGTTAGGAGCACGATAAGGCATGACTTCTTTTTTCGGCAGATAGCTGGTCTTCACAAAGTCATCCAAGGTGTTGTCAGTGACAATGGATTTAACCCAATTGCAGGAGCTAGGTGCCTTGGGTGCCATTCTGATTGAACGCCTAAGACAAAGTAAAAGTGCCGGTTCAAATTTAAGCCGGGCAGGACAAAAATATTACTGTGCATATTCAAAATGGCGGCTTACGAAGGGGCCGAATGGTATAAGGGTAATTATGTCCTGGTTAGTTATAAACCGCCATAAGGTTTATAAGCCGTCAAGACTATTTAAACCGCCAATTGTGGTTCAAGTTATTAATTGAGCATTGCCTCCTTAAAGCCGGCGATCAGAGTCGCCATAACTAGATAAATCTAACAAAGTGCAGATTTTGCCTAAGTGTTGTACAAACAGGTTTCACAATTTGGGATGGCTCCACGACTAAGTCCTTTCACTAGGACATCTGCCGTGACAATTCCACGACACCCTCCGATGAGTTGTGAGTAGTTTACCACAGACCTTCGGGTCCATAGTTGTTAGCTAGATGGCTTCTTCTCTCTTGTTGGATCTCAATACGATGTTCTCCTAGATCATCTTGGAGATCTATTTGATGTAACTCTTTTTGCGGTGTGTTTGTCGAGATCCGATGAATTGTGGGTTTATGATCAAGTTTATCTATGAGAATTATTTTAATCTCCTCTAAATTCTTTTATGTATGATTGAGTTATCTTTGCAAGTCTCTTTGAATTATCAGTTTGGTTTGGCCTACTAGATTGATCTTTCTTGCAATGGGAGAAGTGCTTAGCTTTGGGTTCAATCTTGCGGTGTCCTTACCCAGTGACAATATGGGTTGCAAGGCACGTATTATATTGTTGCCATCGAGGATAAAAAGATGGGGTTTATATCATATTGCATGAGTTTATCCCTCTACATCATGTCATCTTTCTTAATGCGTTACTCTGTTCTGATGAACTTAATACTCTAGATGCATCCTGGATAGCGGTCGATGTGTGGAGTAATAGTAGTAGTTGCAGGCAGGAGTCGGTCTACTTGTCGCGGACGTGATGCCTATATACATGATCATGCCTAGATAATCTCATAATTATTTTCTTTTCTATCAATTGCTTGACAGTAATTTGTTCACCCACCATAAAAATTATGCTATCTTGAGAGAACCCACTAGTGAAACCTATGGCCCCCGGGTCTATCTTTTATCATATAAGCTTTCAATCTACTTTTATTTGCATCTCTACTTTTCCAATCTATATCATAAAATACCAAAAATATATTTATATTATTATACTATGTCTATCAGGTCTCACTTCCGCAAGTGGCCGTGAAGGGATTGACAACCCCTTTATTGCGTTGGTTGCGAGTTCTTTGTTTGTTTGTGTAGGTGCGTGGGACTTTTGAGGAGCATCCTACTAGATTAATACCTTGGTTCTCAAAAATTGAGGGAAATACTTACGCTACTATTGTTGCATCACCCTTTCCTCTTCAAGGAAAACCAACGCAAGCTCAAGACGTAGCACTCCTCTCCATGGAATTCCCTGTCGGGCCAACCCTGGCCTCTCTTCGATCCACCCATCTAGCCAGCAGCTCCATCCATTGATCCAGCACCGATCCCTCGATCCAGGCCTGGGGCTCCAAGCTCCCCTGCCTCCACGAACACGAGCGCCCATGGCCTTGTGCCCCTACCGTCCTAGCAGCAGCAACAACAACCTCGTTGTCGCCGCCTCAGATGAGCACCGCCCTCACCCTGCCTTCTCTTGCGCCTCGTCCTCCCCGTCACGTCTACCCTCTCTCTCTCTCTCTCTCTCTCTCTCTCTCTCTCTCTCTCTCTCTCTCTCTCTCTCTCTCTCTCTCTCTCTCTCTCTCTCTCTCTCTCTCTCTCTCTCTCTGCGTAGGACCAAGACGCAAAGGATGGCTGCCCGTTCGCTCCATCAAGCCGCTCGGCCACCAGGAGCCTAAGAGCCTGTTCGGTAGCTCTCCAGCTCCCGACTCCACCAACTCCAGGCCCGGAGCTGCACCGAACAAGTTAACTCCAGGAGTTGAGAAGAAGAATCTGGGAGCGGAGCATAGTTTATTTTGCAAGGAGTTGAGGAGCTAGACATTTGCTGCTCCCAGAAATCACAGATTGAGAGTTGACTCGAATTACGAATGCATGCCACCGCCAAGTGAACAAGCGTACCGGTTCGCTGCAACTAATCCCTCGAGCTGGGCCACATCAAAGCCAAATGAGCTTCCAGCTCACGCCAGTGCTCCCGATCAAGAAGCTGAGCTACCAAACGTTTCTGTACTCCGGTTTTTCTAATGAGGAGTTGGGCGGAGGAGTTGGACTGAGGAGTTGAGAATCTGAGGGAGCTAGAGGGTTACCGAACAGGCCCTAAGACGCCGCCGCCCCGCTCCTGGATCCAGCCATCTGCTTCGTTCCCTGCCTCACGCCACCGCTCGAGCTCCTTTGGTGGAGGGCGCAGCCGCTGTCGGACTCGTCCTGGACCTCCTCTGCTATGAACCCAAGTCAGGCGCCCGCGTTGACCCCATCCTCGTCCCAGCGCGTGTTGGTCCCTCCTCCATCCAGATCCGTTTCGCCGCCGCGCCAAGTTCCACCGCCCTGTCTTCGCCTTGCCGGAGATGCCCCACCGTCGCCAAGTCCTAGCACGTGCCCGTGAAGACTCTGCTGCCAGTGCCGCCGCCTTGTTCGTTCTCTGCCGCGTCAGGAGATGCTCGATTCGGTCCCCGTTGACCGCGAGCGTCGGCTGGGTCATAACAACACAGGCCCAGTGCGCCCCTGCCGGCCTTCCCTCTCCACCAACCATCCCATGAGGCCTGCTTAGCAGCCCCCGCCCTCTTTATGCTCCTGTTGGGCCAGCCAGATTCGGCATGTAGTATTTTTTTCCACTGCTGCGAATTTGTCTAATTATCCAGCGAGCGCCTGTTTTGCAAAAAAAAACCTGTTCTTAATGCATTTAATAACTCATGAACCGTGCATCAGATTAAAACGTTTTATATATATGTAAAATGCTTAGTTTTTCATCTAGTTTCATAATATGCAACTTTCATCCATGTTTGAAATGTTCTTTGTTTAAATTTTCTCAAATGCCATGCTAAAATGATTTATTTCATAACTAAATAACCGTAGCTCCAATTTTAATAAACTTTATATGTAAATGAGGTGGAAAATGCATAGATTAACTTGGTGCACTTGGTTTTACTATTTAACAACATTAAAATATGTTTTAGGGCAGAACGGTACCAAATTCGAAATATGCATATGGGGATTTTCCGGAATTGTTGGTTGTTGTTTCCGGCCTCATTTAACCTTGCCTAAATAGTTAGTTTACTTATGCTTCACCCCTTGCCATGTTAGTAACATTTAATATTGTTGGGTACATAATTGAGAGTGAACCAAATACTTGAATGTGGTGTTTCGTCAATATGCAACTCGTTGCATATTGAGCTCCACTTAGTTTGTAGTATTGTTTGTTGCACATTGCCATGCCATGCCTCTTTAAACCAGACATGCATCATACTTGTTTGTGCATCATGCCATGCTTATGCTTGTTGGTTTACCATGTTTTTTTGCTTCTTTCCGGGTTGCTTCTCTCGTTAGCTTCGGTTTCGTTCCGGAGTTGTGAGGATTCGTTCGACTACGTCCGCTTGTCTTCTTCTTGGACTCGTTCTTCCTTGCGGGAGCTTAGGCAAGATGACCATTACACTAGATATCACTTCTATCTTTGCTTGCTAGTTGCTTCGTTCTATCGCTATATTGCGCTACCTATCACTTGTTTACCATGCCTCCCATATTGCCATGTCAGCCTCTAACCTTTTCACTCTTCCTAGCAAACCGTTGTTTGGCTATATTACCGCTTTGCTCAGCCCCTCTTATAGCGTTGTTAGTTGCAGTTGAAGTCGAAGATTTCTCCATGTTGGAACATGTTTATGTTGGGATATCACAATATCTCTTATTTTAATTAATGCATCTATATACTTGGTAAAGGGTGGAAGGCTTGGCCTTATGCCTGGTGTTTTGTTCCACTCTTGCCGCCCTAGTTCCCATCATACCGGTGTTATGTTCCTTGATTTTGCGTTCCTTACGTGGTCAGGTTTATGGGAACCCCTTGACAGTTTGCTTTGAATAATACTCCTCCGGCAAGGCCCAACCTTGGTTTTACATTTTCCTAACAACCTACTATCTTTCCCTTGGGAGTTATAGACCCGAGAGTCATCCTTATTTAACCCACCGGGCCAGTGCTTCTCGAAGTGTTTGTCCGAACTAGAGCCACTTGCAGCGCCACCTCGGGGAAACTTGAGGGCTGGTTTTAGCTGTACGTAGTGTTCATCTGGTGTGCCCTGATAACGAGATATGTGCAGCTCCTATCGGGATTTGTCGACACATCCGGGCGGTCTTGCTGGTCTTGTTCTACCATTGTTGAATGTCTTGTAACCGGGATTCCGAGACTGATCGGGTCTTTCCGGGAGAAGGAATATCCTTCGTTGATCGTGAGAGCTTATGATGGGCTAAGTTGGTACACCCCTGTAGGGTATAAACTTTTGAGAGCCGTGCCCGCGGTTATGTGGCAGATGGGAATTTGTTAATATCCGGTTGTAGAAAACTTGACTCTTGACTTAATTAAAATACATCAACCGCGTTTGTAGCCGTGATGGTCTCTTTTCGGCGGAGTCCAGGAAGTGAACACGATTTGGGATATGTTTGAACACTTCTAGATGACGACCGTTGCGTAGTTTCTCTCCTTACTCTTGTACTTCCCTTTAGCCACCATATTTTGCTTATCAATTGCTGCAACTCCACCTCATCACCACATCCTACCCATAAGCTTAAATAGTCTTGATCTCGCGGGTTTTGAGATTGCTGAGTCCTCGTGACTCACAAGATACTACCAAACAGTTGCAGGTGCCGATGATACCAGTGCAGGTGATTCAACCGAGCTCAGTAGGGAGTTCGACGAGGACCTTGGTCGTTACTATGTTTCGTTTCCTGATGATCAGTAGTGGAGCCCAGTTGGGACGATCGGGGATCTAGCATTTGGGGCTATTGTCAGGACCCCGACTCAATGCCACATCGATCTAGCATGTAACACCTCATATCACTTTGCGGCCTCACGCACGGTATCCCCACGGGTGTCGCCTTACCTTTGCCCGGGACCGTTTGCGCCTTTTGGCACACGTATATGATAGTGTCGCTAGCATCCATATGATAAGGAGCCCGGGCTGACATGGCTAGTCGTAAACCCAAAGTGGCACTAACTTACGAGGACGAGTATACATGACCCGACAGCGAGCGTGTCGGTCATCGTGAGTGAATCCGGCTGTGGCTGGGCTAGCGAGACTCCGGTGAACTGGGCATGGCGGGCTAATAGGACTCCGGTATTCATCGCGTGACATTTCCCGAAGAACGGACCACGAGCGAAGAAGGACACATGCCGCCAGCCTGAGTGTTCCGGAGCGAGTACGCTACCATGGCTCGATGGAAGCACTAGGAGACATTTCCGGTAAGAGAGGCTACTAAGAATAAACAACTAGATAGTCGGATCCACACATAGCAATACACATTACACGTCGCATAACATGCAAGTATGTGCTGTACAACATGGCATCACAAAGATAACTCAACAACTCATATAGACAAGGCTCAAAGAGCCATCATAACATATATTGCAAACAAGGGTCACAAGACCCATCATACAGAGCATACAAGCAACAAGCGGAAGCATTACATGTGCAGGTGCAGACATCTACAAATGAAAAAGGCGAAGAGCGACTATCTACAACATCCGATCAAGATCGTAGCTGAGGTACAAGCTACTCGTCAAGTCCACGAGAACACTAGTAAGACCGAAGTCTCATTGCAAAAACATAAATAAAGCAACATGAGTACAAAGGTACTCAGCAAGACTTACATCGAGATCCTATCATACATGCATTTGTATCAAGAGGGTAATGTGGGGTTTAGTTGCGACAAGCCAGCTTTGACTCTGTGGCTATCCTGTTCTCGACTACGAGAACTTCTTTGAGGTGATATGGCACACACGAGTCCACTAATCACCACACAATACACTACTATGGTTTCATCCCCGTCTCCGTACGAGAAGGCCATCCATAGCACTCACACTTGTCTTGAGCATTTTATAGTATCCACTTCAAGTTGTCTATGTACCTTGTAAGCATCCAAGAAGTCCATATCCATGGACCCGGCTATTGAATAGATCATGTTAACCCCGCGGGGTGTACTTCTTCACACGCTCTCGCCACTTACCACCATGTACACGTTGTGTATCTCGGCTACCTTCAAGCGGGCTTTGGCGAGGGAGTCGACCACGACGACTAACCACACAAGACTCTAGTCGGGGTTTATCGCCTATTCGGGTTCTATCCGCAAGGAGATCCGGCGGGTGTCGCTCACGGCCCCAAGCGATGTGGCAGGTTCCCAAGCCCACCATCCGGTGCCACTTGGTACACCGTGCCACTGTGCCTAGTCTGTCCCAAGCCCACCTGGCCGGGTGCCACTTGGTAGACTACTAACACTACCTATAAACACCAGAAACTAGTTGCGACTCCTGGACAAAGATCAAGTTGGCTAATAAGTCGAGAGGGGCACTTAAGCATTCCAATGTGTGGTAGTAGCTAGTCATTGGACAACATACACAGAACTCAGTGCTTAAGGACGGTTCCAGTGAGACAACCCACCATGTACTCCTACATGGCCTCTCACCGCTACCTTTACCAAATCGTGTTCACACACTTAACTCTCAGCACCAGAACAACTCATAACACTCCAATTCATTCCTAATGAATCAGACCTGACACAACTCTAAGCAATAGCAGGCATAGCATGGTAGGAACAAAACATGGGCTCAATCAACTCCTACACATGCTAGTGGGTTTTAACTATTTACTGTGGCAATGACAGGTCATGCAGAGGAATGGGTTCAACTACCGCAGCACAAAGTAGCAGATGAATCGTTGTTGTCCTAATGCAATAACTGAGAGCAGGAGCGAGAGAGTAGGATTGTCGAATGAACAAGGGGTTTGCTTGCTCGTAGATCAACAAGGAAGGCACTGCTTCATAGGCAGTACTCTGAACGGTCTCGGAGCAAGACCTATCGAGAAGGAACAGTGCCAACAATCAATACACAAGCATATGCAACAATATGATGCATGAACATGGCATGAAGATGTGATGCTGTTTGAGCTAATGCAGCTAGCATTCATCTGGTTTGAAGTCCATTTGGACCAAGGGTTCAAATGCAACTCCAAATTAAGCTCTTATAATTGCCATATATATGTTTCCACCTATACAGCAGGTTTAGGTTGGTTTGTCATGCATGAAACTAGTACAGATGGATAGATTGCATTTTTCTGATAATTTTTCATATATAAATTATTTCAATCTGAGTTACGGTTGAATTGATAGGAAATTTTGAAGTTTTGAACATTTTTTGGAATTTCCTGTTTAAAAATAATTCCAGAAAATAAATAATTGCGTCATCATGAGGTCAGTGTGCCGTCAGCAAGTCAACGTGGCTGACCAGGTCAAACCTGACGTGTAGGGTCCTACGTCGCGACGAGATTAAACAGGTTAATTTAATCCTAACTAAAGGATTAGTGGCGCTGGGCCCACCGCCGTGTCGGGGGTTAGTTAATGGTGATTAGCACTAAGCTAATCACACGGCCGACGGGGCCACCTGTCGCCGGGCGAGTCGTCGGCGGCGACCTCTGGGCGCGGCGGCGTCGCGTTACGAACCCACGGACGGCGTCGGAGAGCACCGGGCGTAGCCGGGCTCGCAAGCATCTGATGGAAGCGGTAGGGGAGCTGGGGTGGCCGGAGCTCGCCGGAGCAAAGTTCGGGGCGGCGGCCGGAGCTCGGCTTCGATGGCGGGGCTAGCTACAGAGCACGGGAAGGCAAGGGGAAGGGGAACCGAAGCGGGGGCTCACGGTGGGCTCGAAGACGTCGTCGGAGGGCTCGGGGGAGGCCGGACGGCGGCGTATGGTCGCCGGAGATCTACTGCGGCCGGCGATGAAGACGACGACGGTGGCGACGATGGAGGCCGTCCGGAGGTGCTTGGCAGCGAGGGGTAGAGCGGGTCGTGGCGGAGCTTGGGCTCTGGAGGGCGAGGGTGGCCGGTGGCCGCGGCAACGGCGAACGGCGGCGATCGGCGCGTTCGGCCGTGCGCGTGAGAGAGCGAGGGAGAAGAGAGGAGAGGGCTGGGGAGAGTGAGGTCGGGGCGTGCGTGGCGTCTCCCAGGGTATCCAGACGAGGAGGGGAGAGGGCGGCGAGGCGAGAGAGGAGGTGGCGTGGCGCGGCGGAGCCTTGTACAGCGTCGAACGCGCCCATCTCCATGTCGAGGACGAAGACGACAGAGGAGGGCGCCAGGTGGGCTGGGCCGGGCTGGTTGTTGCTGGGCTGCACAGGGAGGAGGCCCAGGTAAGTCTCCCTTTTATTTCTGTTTTCTAATTTTCTGACATCTGTTTGATTTAATAATAATACTAAATCAATTTATTTCCTTATGCCCATTTTTGTAGGAGCTAACTATATTATTCCAGGTCTCCTCAACAAGTGGCATAATTTTTGGACATATATTAATATATATAACTAATATATTTGCAATGCAAATATTTATGCATTAATTCCAAATGCCCAAAATAAATACTTATGAGCTCTTAAAAATATTGGTTTGATTTTTATCTCTGTCCAATATTTTCAGAGGGCAACATGAGCATTTTCTTGGACCCTTTTGGAGAAATTTTTATTTGGGTCATTTCAAAAATGATTCTGAGGGTTTCACCAATCCTCATTTCAATTTTAAATGGAATATAAACATGATGCACAAATGACTAGCTAGTCTAGGTCATACCAGACTAGGGATGTGACAAGTCGCCCCCACTTGAAAGAATCTCGTCCCGAGATTCAGGGGTCGATGGAAAGAAAGCGGGGTACTCCAGTCGAAGACGATCTTCTCGCTCCCAAGTAGCTTCTCTCTCGGAATGATGAGACCACTGAACTTTGAGAAACTTGATGTTATGACGTCGGGTGACACGCTCTGCCTGATCAAGAATGCGAACCGGATACTCTCGATATGTGAGGTTATCTTGGAGATCAAGCGTTTAAGTGGTCCACTCCGCAGATAGGATCCGAGAAGCAGCGTCGAGTTGAGAGGCGTGGAGGACATCATGAACTCGAGAAAGATGTGGGGTAGTTCCAAGCTGGTAGGCAACCTCTCCTCGTTTAGCGAGAATGCGAAAAGGACCAATGTAACGAGGAGCCAACTTGCCCTTGATATCAAAGCGATGGGTACCCTTCAAAGGAGTAACCAAGGTAAGCTTTGTCGCCAACTTCATAAGTCATATCCTTATGATGGCGATCATCTTGGCTCTTTTGACGAGGCGGGCTGTTTTAAATTCTCACGAATGATGCGAACTTGCTCTTCTCGCCTCTGGATCATGTCGGTCCAATGAATTGTCTTTCACCGGTTTCTGACCAGTTCAACGGTGTTCGACATCTTCGTCCATAGAGAACCTCAAAAGGAGCTTTCTTGAGACTGGATTGATAGCTATTGTTATAAGCAAACTCCGGTAAAAGGAAGACATTTCTCCCAATCCATACCGAATGAGATAACGCAAGCTCTAAGCATGTCTTGAGAATCTGGTTGACCTGTTCCACGACCACTCGATGAGGGTGGAAAGCGGCTTGAAGGAAAGATGGGTTCCCATGGAAGTTTGGAAACTCTCCTAAATGAGAAGTGAAAAGACGCCACGGTCTGAATTGATCTCTAGTGGAACACCATGAAGTGATACTATTAGAAATATATAAGTCGGTGAGCTGACTAGCGGTGATGCTCTCTCGAACAGGAAGGAAGTGCGCCACTTTGGATAGACGATCAATGACTACGAAGATAGCATTATTCCCTTTCTTGGTCCTGGGAAAGCCGGTGATGAAGTCCATACTAACTTTATCCCATTTCCACTCAGGAATAGCTAAAGGCTGAAGGGTGCCAGCAGGCCTTTGATGCTCTGCCTTAACACGACGACAAACGTCACAGTTAGCGATAAACTGAGCAATTTCTCTCTTCATCCTAGTCCACCAGAACCTCTGGCGTAGGTCCTGATACATCTTAGTACTACCGGGATGAATCGTGAGAGGGGATTCATGCGCCTCCTTAAGAATCAGTTGTCGCAGATGTTGATTCTTGGGAACCACCAAGCGATTCTCAAAGAAAACAACACCACGATCATCCATAGAGAAACATCCACCAACTCCCTTCTTAATGTTTCTCTTGATGCGGATAACACCCCTATCAAACTTCTGGTCAGTAATGATCTGATCCTCGAGGGTAGGTTTCGCCACCAAGGTAGAAAGGAATCCGTGAGGAGCAATGTGAAGGTTAAGCTTACAGAATTCCTCATGGAGAAGTGGTTGGCCTTGCTGCAACATGAGATTGTTGCAATAGGACTTACGACTTAGCGCGTCAGCCATGACATTGGCTTTGCCCGGGGTGTAGTTAATCCCTAGATCATAATCTGAGATCAACTCTAACCAACGTCTTTGTCTAAGGTTCAAATCTGGTTGGGTGAAGATATACTTGAGACTCTTGTGATCGGTGTAGATCTCGCAACGTTTACCAAGAAGGTAATGTCGCCAGGTCTTGAGTGCATAGACTACGGCTGCAAGCTCTAGATCATGTGTAGGATAATTCTCCTCATGTGGATGCAACTGTCGAGATGCATAGGCAATCACATGACGATCTTGCATAAGAATGCAACCTAGTCCTGTCGTGAGGCGTCGCAGTAGATAACAAAGTCTTTAGTGAAATCCGGTGGTACAAGTATGGGAGCAGAAGTCGAGCGTCTTTTCGGTTCTGAAAATGTACTCACTGTGGGGACCACTCAAACTTTTTATCTTTCTTAAGAAGTTCCGTGAGAGGTTTGGCTACTTTGGAGAAGTTTTCAACAAAGCGGCGACAATAGCTGGCTAGACCAAGGAAACTCCTAACTTGTTTAACGGTTTCAGGTGGAGTCCAATCAAGGACGGCCTTAACTCTCTCGGGATTGACAGCAATGCCCTTACCAAAGATTACGTGGCCTAGGTAGGTCACTTCTGGCAACCAGAATTCACACTTGGAGAACTTGGCATAAAGGCGGTGCTCTCTGAGTTTCTCTAACACAAGTCTAAGATGTTCGGCATGCTCTTCCTCGTTCTTCGAGTAAATAAGAATATCATCGAGGTAAACCACGACGAACTTATCTAGGTACTCCATGAAGATCGAGTTCATCAAGCGGGAGAAGGTAGCTGGGGCGTTGGTTAGACCGAAGGACATGACAGTATACTCGTACTGGCCATAACGAGTGACAAAGGCTGTCTTGGGGATGTCCCCGTTTCTGATCTTGATTTGGTGGTAGCCTAACCTCAAATCCATATTGGAGGAAGACTGAGGATCCAGCGAGCTGATCATACAGGTCGTTGATCCTGGGGAGCGGATATTTGTTCTTTATCGTGACCAAATTAACGGGACGATAATCTACAACCATCCGGTCTGTACCATCCTTCTTCTTGACGAAGAGGACGGGGCAAGCCCAAGGAGAAGAACTAGGACGGATGAAACCCTTTTGCAAGGACTCATCAAGTTGTTTCTTAAGCTCGACTAGTTCTAAGGGTGCCATCTTGTAAGGTCTCCTAGAGATTGGAGCGGTTCCTCGAATAAGATCTATGACGAACTCTACATCTCTATCAGGTGGAACACCTGGCAGTTCCTCTGGAAAGACATCCGGAAAGTCACGGACTACCGGGATATCTTCAAGGTCTGGAAGAGGGCTGGCATTAAGAGAATAGAGCTGACGCCTTGCAACTCTAGTGGAGACAGTGACTATCTTGCCGGATGGGTGTGTAAGCTGAACAGACCTGGTGTAACAATCAATCTTGGCATAATGAGCTGTCATCCAGTCCATACCCAAGATGATGTTAATATCTCAGAGACTTGAGGGCTATAAGTGATGCAAGGAATACAAGTCTGTCTACAAGGATTTCGTTACCATGGCTTACACTAGAAGTTTGCCATTTGGATCCGTGGAGTTTGAATGACTAGTGGAAGGGCATATCACAAAATGACATGTTGTGCAAGTTAGCATAGCTTTCGAAATAAAGGAGTGAGGCGGCTCCAATATCGAGCGAACCGATCTTTGGATGACAATTGACAAGGAGTGTACCAAGAACGACATCTGGATCATCATGAGCGTCTTTAGCTGAGACGTGATGCACGCGTCCACGTTCAGTGGAAGCTGACTTAACACTGATCATCTTGCATGGTGGCTTAACATAGCCAACAGGCTTCTCGGGCTGGGGTGGAGCATAACTAGTCTGAGAGCAGTCACGTGCATAGTGTCCTGGCTTCCCGCATGTGAAGCAAGACCCTGAAGTTGGACGTGGACCCGCATTGACAAGCGGTCTACCAGTAGGCCTGGGTGGAACATACTGTGTCGCGGCCGATGGGTGGCGCGGCACCTATGGGGCCGGGGCCCCTTCGTGTGTTCGGTACGGGGCGGAGGCTGCGCGGAGAGCGGATCGAGGCGATGCACGCGGGATTTTACCCAGCCGGGCGCGATGGTCGCGTAAACCCTCTTGCTGCATTGTGTTGTATTTGATCTTGCTCAAGAATGCGAAGCGAACGGTGGAGTGGTGTGTGAAACCCTCGGGAGAGTAGCTAGTCGCGGAAAACCTCTCGCGAGAGTAGCTAGTCCGGGAACCCTTCATGGAACCTCCTCTTCGTTGTGCATGGGCCTCCTTTTATAGGGCAAGGGTCACCGACAGTGTCAGCGTGAGTAGAGGGGTAAAAACATAAAAGGGTGGTAGTTGGAGCAGTCTGCGAGAGCAGTGCAGCTCTGAGTGCTTTCTACCTACTTTTGACAGAGGGGGACAAGGGCACTAAATGCCGTCGCCGTCGCCCAAAAGCTCCGCCATTCGTCTTCTTTCGCCACGGCGGCGGCCACCACGTGGAGTGCCACCGCATTCTTCATGCAGCACAGACCACCCGCCACGCGTCTCTGGAGAAGGCCGGAGGCGGCGTGGGCAAATGAGCTGGAGTGCGAGCACGTAGCATAGCTCTCCCGGCAAGTACCTTGCCGGGCCTTGATCTTCCGGGCCGGGGCTTGTCGGGCTCTGTGACTTGCCGCCCCGGGTCCTCGCCGGAAGCGCTTGGCGCCGAGGCGTGTCTTCTGTGATGTGATCTTGGTCCTCCCGACGAGCTCCTCTCATGGGGATCTGCAGAGTAATGTAGCCTTGAGCACGGAATGGCCTTCCGGCAAGCTCCTCTTGCCGGGTCTTGAGTTTCTATCTTATATACTTTGTTCTTGAGCGGCTTGGTGTGGAGCGGGGATGGTCTCCGGCAAGCGTTTGATGGATCTGGTTGCGGGAGCTGGGGCTGCCCGTGCACAAGTTGGGTCTTGAGGTACCCCTACCTTAGTACACCGACAGAGCCCCGGGCTGGGCCATACTGCAGTGCAGCGCTGTTGGGCCAGGCCCAAGGCAAGGCATCGGCGCCTTGAAGCCTCTGGGCGCGTCGAATCTGCTTCTGCATCTGTCGTCTCCCCTCCCATAGCACGCGTTGATTGCGGCGTCGTGGGAGGTGGGCGGCGCATGCAGCCTTTAAGGCACCCACCCGTGATCGTGGCGCGAGCGGGTCGCTTCCTGTCGCTCGGCTCTGCTTTTTGCCACGCTGCCCTCATGCATGGGGGTCGTGGGTGGCGAGTGGGAGACCGAGCCGTCACGGGCGGAGAGGGCGAGTCGGCCCGCTCCTCAGGCCTCCTTGCTTCTGATTGGTTGGCGGGCGGTTGAGTCCCCACCCCCCTTTAAATAGGGCGGAAGGGGCACAACGGCCATACTCATCCATTTCTTCTTTCGCCTTCGTCTTCTGTTCTTCTTGCCGCCATGGAAGGAGGGAATCCGGCTCCTCGGCGGTGGCGGCGGGTTGCTTCTAGGCAGCGCCGCTCCCCATCTCGCTCCCGTGGCGGTGGAGCCGCCACGAGAGGGAGGGGAGGGGCGTGGCCGCGGTCGAGGCCGAGGGCGTGGCCGAGGCGGTCGAGGGAGAGGCGGTCGTGGTGAGGAGCCTCCCCCGTCTCCTCCGGCGTCTCCTGACCACGGCGCGGTCCACACCGGAGATGACCCCTGGGAGTTCTTCATCAAGCTTCGCCGGGCGCCTCGTCGTCGCCTTCGGTTGCCGGCCCCGTTCGCGGACGCAATGGGGCCGGATCCGCCCGACGTGATGGAGCTACGCATGAGGGGCTGCGGGATCAGCGGCACTCGGGTGAGTGTCGTGTCCCCAGCCCCCGGCGTGATGTTCTTCGACCGAGGGTGGAAGGCGTTCGCCGGATCCATAGCTTGGCGGGGTTCACCCTCCATTTCAAGTTATTGGATGGTGACCTCCTCGCCGTCAAGGTCTTGGCGACTATGGAACCCGGTGCGCTGCTGTGTGGACAGCTCCTCGGATAGCGAAGGCCCTCCTCGGCGAGTGTGCGAGGAGGGGAGCGGCAGCGGCGAGGGGATGGCGGGCCCGACTAGGTGTCGGACACGCTGCCTCGTCGCCACCGCAACCCCATCTTCTGGGTTGCGGGCTCCTGAACTCCGGGGCCGTCTTCTTGGCGGCGGGCGTGGAGGCTGCGGAAGAGGAAGAGGGGAGGGCGGCAAGGCCGTTCGTCGCGGCAGCGAGGGCGAGTAGCCTTGACAGCGTCTTGGCGTCCCACTACCCGTCTTCAAGCTCGCCTCCTCGCCTCCGACTCCGCCAAGCTCTGGCCGGCCCCGGGTGTTCTCTTGGGTCTTCGGCGCCCGTGGCTCTTGGGCTTCAGGGCTTGTCGCCCGGCTCTCGGGCATCGTTCCCCATGCCCGTCACCTTCGCAGCTCTGGGCACGGCGTCACGCCACGCTCTCCTAGGTGCTCCCTTAGCCCTTCCCGACAAGCTCTTCTTGCAGGGGTCTTCTCTCCGGCAAGCCTATCTTGCCGGGGCTCCTGACCTACCTCCTGAACTCTGAGCAGAGAAAGCAGGAGAGGGATCACGGGCACCTTATCTTTTCAGATTGTAAGCCCTCGGGCATTTAGCTGCATTTAAGAACTTGTAATCCTCTCTATCATGTTTTTCATACTCTATGGACTTGTACTAAATTGAATGTTTTTAATGAAAAGGGGAAGCTTGCGGATGAGTCTTTTACTTGACTGCGTGCCTTGTGTGTTCTTACGCTTATCGGGGAGCTTGCCGGGCGAACACGCTTAGCGACCATGGGACAGCCCGCTGGTGGTGTCACTCCGGCAAGCAACCTTGTCGGGCGATTCGGGCGCCTATCTTCTTGAGCAGGCTCGGAAGCAAGATAGAGGTGCAGCGCACACTTGGGTTTGTTGGCGGACTCGGAAACAAACCAAATGCATAATCGGGTCACGACTTCGGTTCCTCCACGTCTGAGTTTTTACAAGACACGATCGTTCAAAGACGCGATCCGCATCTCCCGTCCATAAGAGGATGCATGATGAGGATGAAAAATTATCTGAAATCGCAGCCCCGCGACACTAGCTCACGGAGGCGAATCTCGATGCTCGCAGCCCAGCGAGGCTGGCTCGCCAAGAAGAACCTTGGCATCCGCAGCCCGGCGACCACGACTCGCCGGCCCCAGCGCTGGTGCGATCTTTAGTTCCTTCTTGTTGCTGCAATTTTAGCCATGAAAATATCTGAGGTAGATATGCAATTGCTCAACGCACATGTATGTGTATGTGTATATAAATCTTGGCTAAGCAATGCGATGCGGGCTTTGTCCTTCAGTATGTTTGTACTCTCGCTCTTGGGGAGCTTGCGGGCGGACACGCTTAGCGACCATGGGACAGCCCGCTGGTGGCGTCGCCTCCGGCAAGCAACCTTGTCGGGCCAGATTCGCGGCGCTTAACTTGCTGGCGTGGCTCGGAAGCAAGATAAAGGTGCTGCAGCACACTTGTGTTTGTTGAGCGGACTCGGAAACAAAACAAGCACGCGAATCGGGCCACGACTTGGCTCCTCTTGCGCCCAAGTCTCCCATACGGACGACGTTCACGGCATGCCTCGCCACGTTATACCCTCGCCCTACACCCTTTGTGTGCTTTCACCCCACGCTTCTAGGTAACTTGCGGTGCTCAACACGCGCTTGCTGAGTGCGGACGTCGGCAGCCGCAGGTGGTGTCGCCTCCGGCAAGCAACCTTGCAGCGTCGGCGCGACGCACTTAACTTGCTGAGCAGGCTCGAAGCGAAACGAGGCCTTGGCTGGTCGCGGCTTACTCTTAACTCGTTGGCGTGTTGAAGCGAAGTAAGGTGCGACCATCCACAAGCAGGCTCCTCACAAGCCTGTGTTTCGCGCACAAAGGGCGAATCGCGAGGTATAACATATAAAAGTATGAAATTAGAAGAGTGCTCTGCACGAAGGCTCGAGCGACTTAGCTTTTCTTTTTCTTGCGCTCGCTGGTGGAGCTCAATGGTGTGTCCACGGCGGTGGCGCGGCGCTCCGGGGAGGCGCGCTTGCCGGGACGAGCACCAAAGCTGTCCTCACCGGGCTTACCGCGCTCCGAGGAGGTACGCTTGTCGGGTGGAGCACCAGAGCCGTCCTTGCGGACTTAGAGCTCGATAAGCGCGTCTTTTCGGCGACATCGTAACGCTCAAGGATAGGCGCTTGCGAGTCGAGGAGGCGGAAGCGGCGGTGCGGGGCCGGATACACTCGGGTCCCCGATAATGTTAGGGGAGCAAAATCCTGCCTCGACCTTTTTTCGCTTTGCTCATGCATGGACAGCGATCCAGGCGTCCCGAACCCCTGTTGCTCTTGCCCCTACCGGCGGATACCACCTTCTCGCGGTATGGCGCCGCTGAGCGCTATATCTTTGGAGTGGACACGGATCTCGGAGGCCGGCGCGGTCCTCCGCCCTGCCCCTGAGATCTGGTGGCACCGCGGCGCCCTCGCGGTGTCCACCCTTCCACCGTCTCCTCCTTTGCCGTCGGCTCCGGCGGCGGGAAAAACGGAGATGGGTCTGCGACCCTCGAAGCTCTCGTCTTGGGACCATGACGCGATTGTCGATGAAGCTGCTTGTGAAGCCGGAGAGGTTGATGAAGAGTCTTTGCGCTTGACGCCGGATCAGGTTCGCATAACCTCGGCGCCCCTACCGCGCGCGCGAGATGTCATGACGATGGGTGGCGCGGCACCTATGGGGCAGGGCCCTTCGTGTGTTGATGCGGGCGGAGGCTGCGCTGAGAGCGGATCGAGCGATGCACGCGGGATTTTACCCGGCTTCGGCGCGATGGTCGCGTAAACCCTCTTCGCTGCATTGTGTTGTATTTGATCTTGCTCAAGAATGCGAAAGCGAACGGTGGAGTGGTGTGTGAAACCCTCGGGAGAGTAGCTAGTCGCGGAAAACCTCTCGCGAGTAGCTAGTCCGGGAACCTTCGCGGAACCTCCTCTCGTTGTGCATGGGCCTCCTTTTATAGGGCAAGGGTCACCGGCAGGTGTCAACGTGAGGTAGAGGGGTAAAAACGTAAAAGGGGTGGTAGTTGGAACAGTGTGGGAACAGTGCAGCTACAGTGCTTTCTACCTACTTTTGACAGAGGGGGACAAGGGCATTAAATGCCCGTCGCCGTCGCCCCAAAAGCTCCCCGCCATTCGTCTTCTTTTCGCCACGGGCGAAGCCACCACCGTGGAGTGCCACCGCATTCTTCATGCAGCCTGACCACCCCACGCACGTCTCTCGAGAAGGCTGGAGGCGGCGCGTGGGCAAATGAGCCGGAGTCTTGGGCACGTAGCATAGCTCTCCCGGCAAGTACCTTGCCGGGCCTTGATCTTCTTGGGCCGGGGCTTGTCGGGCTCTGTGACTTGCCGCCCCGGGTCTCGCCCAAGGCCTGGCAGGCGCCGAGGCGTGTCTTCGTGATGTGATCTTGGTCCTCCCGACGAGCTCCTCTCGCCGGGGATCTGCAGGAGTAATGTAGCCTTGAGCTGGAATGGCCTTCCGGCAAGCTCCTCTTGCCGGGTCTTGAGTTTCTATCTTATATACTTTGTTCTTGAGCGGCTTGGTGTGGGCGGGGATGGTCTCCGCAAGCGTTTGATGGATCTGGTTGCGGGGAGTGGGGCTGCCCGTGCACAAGTTAAGTCTTGAGGTACCCCTACCTTAGTACAATCGCAGAGATGTCGCGGCCGATGGGTGGCGCGGCACCTATGGGGCAGGGCCCCTTCGTGTGTTGATGCAGGGCGGAGGCTGCGCGGAGAGCGGATCGAGGCGATGCTGCGGGGATTTTACCCAGCTTGGGCGCGATGGTCGCGTAAAACCCTCTTGCTGCATTGTGTTGTATTTGATCTTGCTCAAGAATGCGAAGCGAGCGGTGGAGTGGTGTGTGAAACCCTCGGAGAGTAGCTAGTCGCGGAAAACCTCTCGAGAGTAGCTAGTCAGGAACCCTTCGCGGAACCCCCTCGTTGTGCATGGGCCTCCTTTTATAGGGCAAGGGTCACCGACAGTGTCAGCGTGAGTAGAGGGTAAAACGTAAAAGGGGTGGTAGTTGGAGCAGGCGGGAGCAGTGCAGCTCTGATGCTTTCTACCTACTTTTGACAGAGGGGGACAAGGGCATTAAATGCCCGTCGCCGTCGCCCAAAAGCTCCGCCATTGCTTCTTCTTTACGCCACGGGCGAAGCCACCACCGTGGAGTGCCACCGCATTCTTCATGCAGCATGCCCACCCGCCACGTCTCTGGAGAAATTTGGAGGCGGCGCGTGGGCAAATGAGCTGGAGTCTTGCGGCACGAGCATAGCTCTCTCGGCAAGTACCTTGCGGGGCCTTGATCTTGCTGGGCCCGGGCTTGTCAGGCTCTGTGACTTGCCGCCCCGGGTCCTCGCCCGGGCGGGCGCCGAGGCGTGTCTTCTGTGATGTGATCTTGGTCCTCCCGACGAGCTCCTCTCGCCGGGATCTGCAGAGTAATGTAGCCTTGAGCCTGGAATGGCCTTCCGGCAAGCTCCTCTTGCCGGGTCTTGAGTTTCTATCTTATATACTTTGTTCTTGAGCGGCTTGGTGTGGGCGGGGATGGTCTCCGCAAGCGTTTGATGGATCTGGTTCTTGGGGTGGGGCTGCCCGTGCACAAGTTGGGGTACTGAGGTACCCCTACCTTAGTACACCGACATACTGCTGAGCTGGGGAAGGCACCACAAAGGATGGTCTTGGTGAATATCCGGAAGGAAGAGCGGAGTTTGGAACCCAAATCCGGCGCTTCTGAGAACTAGAACCGGAGGAAGATCCCAAATCACGGGTGTGCTTACGAGACTCCTCGTAAGTGAGCTGAGCTGTCTCTGCATTAATGGCCTTGTTCACAAGAGCTTGGAATGTATCACAATGATGCAGGTGGAGATCACGGCGCAACTTGGGGTTGAGACCCTTCCGGAACCTAGCCTGCTTCTTGGCGTCCATGGACACCTCTTACGAAGCATAGCGGCGAGGTTCTCAAACTATCTCTCAGAAGCATCAACAACCATATTACCCAGGTGAAACTACGAACTCTTCTCTCTTGCGATCAATGAGGGCTTCAGAATGTGATGCTCGCGAAAAGCCTCGGTGAAATCCTCCGTAGGAATCGACCAGCTGGAAGCATAGCCTCATAGTTACGCCACCAAAGACTAGCGGGACCTTCCGGTGGTATGTGGCATAAGTGACCTTGTCATCTTCAGCTACGTTCATGAACGCAGCTTGTGTGTGATACTACGGGCCGGTCATACGCATCAAGTGGCTCGATGGAATGATGAAAGGTAGGTGGGTGCAAGCGAATGAAGTCATGAATGGTTGCAGACCCTTTGAACCGATGTGCGGTGTTCTCCTCGATACGTGCCAACAAGCGGTTAGACTCACGCTTGTTTCTCTCCATCTCTAACATGAACTCTGTCAACGAAGGCTGGTCGGGAGGATCCTCATCCCTACCATCTTCGTGGTTCTGACTACGAACAACAGAACTTCGCTTAGCTGATGACATCTTGAGAAACGAAACCAAGGACGGAATCAGCATCAACTATAGGCTATAGAATGTAGGACAAGGAATTTAGTAACTCTCGAACTCCTAGGGAAATTCCGGCAGCATAGCGGCAGTAAAATGCTCAGAATGAGACATCCTGCTAAAATGGGGTAGTAACATACTCAACATCACCAGTCAAGGTTCTAAGATCATACTAAACAGGCTACACCGAAAGTACTTGAAACTGGGGTATGACTCTGATCAACCAATCCTATGGGACTACGGAGTGGTAACACGTGATCCTGATAGACGGAAGAGAAAGCCTAGTTCCTTAACCCCGCAGGAAAGATATGATGACTCAGATCAGAAGGCCATGAGGTATAAGGAGTAAAAAGAGCCTTACGTTCCTTCCCACAATCAATTCCCTTACATAACTAAAGAATTTCTATACTCAACTTCGACCAGTTTGGCTTGCTAATCCTACAGCGATCGAGCTCGATACCAAAGCTGTCAGGACCCCGACTCAATGCCACATCGATCTAGCATGTAACACCTCATATCACTTTGCGGCCTCACGCACGGTATCCCCACGGGTGTCGCCTTACCTTTGCCCGGGACCGTTTGCGCCTTTTGGCACACGTATATGATAGTGTCGCTAGCATCCATATGATAAGGAGCCCGGGCTGACATGGCTAGTCGTAAACCCAAAGTGGCACTAACTTACAGGGACAGGCATACATGACCCAGCAACGAACGTGTCGGTCATCAGCGAGTGAATCAGTACTGTGGCGCTGGGCTAGCGAGACTCGTGAACCGGGCTGTGGCGGCTAACGGACTCCGGTATTCATCGCATGACATTTCCACAAAGGGACGACCACGAGAACGAAGAAGGACACATGCCGCCAGCCCTGAGTGTTCGGGAGCAGAGCACGCTACCATGGCTCGATGGAAGCACTAGGAGACATTTCCGATGGCGAGGCTACTAAGAATAAACAACTAGATAGTCGGATCCCACACATAGCAATACACATTACACGTCGCATAACATGCAAGTATGTGCTGTACAACATGGCATCACAAAGATAACTCAACAACTCATATAGACAAGGCTCAAAGAGCCATCATAACATATATTGCAAGCAGGGTCACAAGACCCATCATACAGAGCATACAAGCAACAAGCGGAAGCATTACATGTCCAGGTACAGACATCTACAAATGAAAAAGGTCAAGAGCCCGACTATCTACAACATCCGATCAAGATCGTAGCTGAGGTACAAGCTACTCGTCAAGTCCACGAGAACACTAGTAAGACCAAGTCTCCGCTGCAAAAACATAAATAAAGCAACATGAGTACAAAGGTACTCAGCAAGACTTACATCAGATCCTATCATACATGCATTTGTATCAAGAGGGTAATGTGGGGTTTAGTTGCAGCAAGCCAGCTTTGACTCTGTGGCTATCCTGTTCTACGACTACCAGAACTTCTTTGAGGTGATATGGGCGCTACAGGTCCACTAATCACCACACAATACACTACTATGGTTTCATCCCCGTCTCCCTACGAGAAGGCCATCCATAGCACTCACACTTGTCTTGAGCATTTTATAGTATCCACTTCAAGTTGTCTATGTACCATGTAAGCATCCAAGAAGTCCATATCCGCGGACCCGGCTATTCGAATAGATCATGTTAACCCTGCAGGGGTGTACTTCTTCACACACGCTCTCGCCACTTACCACCATGTACACGTCGTGTATCTCGGCTACCTTCAAGCGGAAGCCTGGCGAGGGAGTCGGCCACGACCTGACTAACCACACAAGACTCTAGTCCAGGTTTATCGCCTATTCGGGTTCTATCCGCAAGGAGATCCGCCGGGTGTCGCCACGGCCCCAAACGATGTGAGCAGGGTTCCCAAGCCCACCATCCGGTGCCACTTGGTACACCGTGCCACTCAGCCTAGTCTCTGTCCCAAGCCCACCTGGCGGGTGCCACTTGGTAGACTACTAACACTACCTACAAACACGTAAACTAGTTGCGACTCTGGACAAAGATCAAGTTGGCTAATAAGTCGAGAGGGGCACTTAAGCATTCCAATGTGTGGTAGTAGCTAGTCATTGGACAACATACATGTAACTTCGATGCTTAGGGCGGTTCGGTGAGACAACCCACCATGTACTCCTACATGGCCTCTCACCGCTACCTTTACCAAATCGTGTTCACACACTTAACTCTCACAGACCGAACAACTCATAACACTCCAATTCATTCCTAATGAATCGGACTGACACAACTCTAAGCAATAGCAGGCATAGCATGGTAGGAACAAAACATGGGCTCAATCAACTCCTACACATGCTAGTGGGTTTTAACTATTTATTGTGGCAATGACAGTCATGCAGAGGAATGGGTTCAACTACCGCATGACACAAAGTAGCGGATGAATCGTTGTTGTCCTAATGCAATAACTGAGAGCAGGAGCGAGAGAGTAGGATTGTATCGGAATGAACAAGGGGGTTTGCTTGCCTGGTAGATCAACAAGGAAGGCACTGCTTCATAGACAGGTACTCTGGAACGGTCTCCGGAGCAAGACCTATCGAGAAGGAACGGTGCCAACAATCAATACACAAGCATATGCAACAATATGATGCATGAACATGGCATGAAGATGTGATGCTGTTTGAGCTAATGCAGCTAGCATTCATCTGGTTTGAAGTCCATTTGGACCAAGGGTTCAAATGCAACTCCAAATTAAGCTCTTATAATTGCCATATATATGTTTCCACCTATACAGCAGGTTTAGGTTGGTTTGTCATGCATGAAACTAGTACAGATGGATAGATTGCATTTTTCTGATAATTTTTCATATATAAATTATTTCAATCTGAGTTACGGTTGAATTGATATGAAATTTTGAAGTTTTGAACATTTTCTGGAATTTCTTGTTTAAAAATAATTCCAGAAAATAAATAATTGCGTCATCATGACGTCAGCGTGCCGTCAGCAAGTCAACGTGGCTGACCAGGTCAAACCTGACGTGTGGGGTCCACAGGTCAGTGACAGGGGATTAAACAGGGTTAATTTAATCCTAACTAAAGGATTAGTGGCGCTGGGGCCCACTGTCAGTGTCAGGGGGGTTAGTTAACGGTGATTAGCACTAAGCTAATCACCTGGCCGACGGGCCCACCTGTCGGCCGGGCGAGGTCGCCGGCGACCTCACTCGATCTTGGCAGCGTCCGCGTTACGAACCACTGAGGGACGGCGTCCGGAGAGCACCGGCGTAGCCTCTGCTCTCGCATCTGGTGGAAGCGGTAGGGGGCTGGGGTGGCCGGAGCTCGCCGGAGCAAAGCTCGGGGCGGCGGCCGGAGCTCGGCTTCGATGGCGGGGCTAGCTACAGAGCACGGGAAGGCAAGGGGGAAGGGGGAACCGAAGCAGGGGCTCACGGTGGGCTCGAAGACGTCGTCGGAGGGCTCGGGGGAGGCCGGACGGCGGCGTACGGTCGCCGGAGATCTACAGCGGCCGGCGATGAAGACGACGACGGTGGCGACGATGGAGGCCGTCCGGAGGTGCTTGGCTTGACGAGGGGGTAGAGCGGGTCGTGGCGGAGCTTCTGGGCTCTACGGAGGGGCGAGGGGTGGCCGGTGGCCGCGGCAACGGCGAACGGCGGCGATCGGCGCGTTGACGTCTTGCGAGAGAGCGAGGGAGAAGAGAGGAGAGGGCTGGGGAGAGTGAGGTCGGGGCGTGCGTGGCGTCTCTCGGGGTATCCAGACGAGGAGGAGAGAGGCGGCAGCGAGAGAGGAGGTGGCATGGCGCGCGGAGCGCTGGGCACAGCGAGGGCACGCGCCCATCCCCCTGTCGAGGACGAAGACGACAGAGGAGGGCGCCAGGTGGGCTGGGCCGGGCTGGTTGTTGCTGGGCTGCACAGGGAGGAGGCCCAGGTAAGTCTCCCTTTTATTTCTATTTTCTAATTTTCTGACATCTGTTTGATTTAATAATAATACTAAATCAATTTATTTCCTTATGCCCATTTTTGTAGGAGCTAACTATATTATTCCAGGTCTCCTCAACAAGTGGCATAAGTTTTGGACATATTAATATATATAATTAATATATTTCCAATGCAAATATTTATGCATTAATTCCAAATGCCCAAAATAAATACTTATGAGCTCTTAAAAATATTGGTTTGATTTTTATCTCTGTCCAATATTTTCAGAGGGCAACATGAGCATTTTCTTGGACCCTTTTGGAGAAATTTTTATTTGGGTCATTTCAAAAATGATTCTGAGGGTTTCACCAATCCTCATTTCAATTTTAAATGGAATATAAACATGATGCACAAATGACTAGCTAGTCTAGGTCATACCAGACTAGGGATGTGACAGCTATCTTCTTTTCATTTGGTTTTGTCCGTAGCCGGACTATGTGTGTACTCTTAATGATGTATGAATTATATGATCCTTGCATGAAGTGGCGATTGTAAGCCAACTCTCTTTATCCCCTTCTTGTTCATTACATGGGATTGTTTGAAGATGACCCTTCTTGCAACAAAACCACAATGCGGTTATGCCTCTAAGTCGTGCCTCGACACGTGGGAGATATAGCCACATCATGGGCGTTACAAGTTGGTAATCAGAGCCATCCCCGACGTAGGAGCCCCCTGCTTGATCGAATCGCTGATGTTGTTGAGTCTAGAACAAAAATGTTTTGAGTCTTAGGATTATATATATTAGAGAGTAGGATTCTTTTTACTCCTCAGTCCCTTCGTCACTCTGGTGAGGCCTCCTGACGTAGATGTTTTGTTTTTTCTCTCCTCAAATTTCACTAATTTTTTTAGGATCATGCGGGTATCTTGGGATCATTCTGATATTCTTGTGACGAGAACATTGTTCTTGGTGCCTCCTGACATTTAGGGGTTGTGGCAGTGTCCCAGGGAGTTGAGCTCCGAGGTGTTGTCGTCACAATTTTATCGTTGCAGTTCTGGAATACCTGAGTTTCACCGACATCGGAAATCTCTTTTATGCGGCTAGTGGTAAGATAACCTCGACGCCACCCAGTACTGGGCAGGAGTTCGGGAGTATTGCCATAGCTAGTATAACATATGCTTTTCAAAGGTTGAGGTACACGATTTCTAGAGTTTTCTTGGTTATGTTTTGACGGATGGATACAGCTTGGTTGAAGGTATTGTTATTTTGGGTGAGATATTTATTGCTACCCCTGTATTCCCAACACCATATTACATAACCAAAAAGTTTCGGGAGTTTTATAGGTGGGAACTCAAGTAGCTCTAGTTTTTTCTTTCTGACAGATGCATGATATGAGATTGGGATTCGACGTCTAGTGGTCCGCCTATCCACGGTCTTTTTTACAGTGGTCTTGTCGTGGAATTGTCATGTCAGATGTCCTAGTGAAAGGAATTAGTCATGGAGCCATCACAACTAGGAAACTTAAAGGGGCTAATCGGGACAAAGGACACGGGGTTTATACTGGTTCAGCTCCTTACGGCAAAGGTAAAAGCCTACGATCCAGGTTTGAGTGGGATTGCTTATGTCTCGAGTACCAGGGAGCGAAATCGCTTGACCTAGCTCTCAATTTGATGTTACCTATCCTGAACCGCCATCGGGTCGTCCCTTTATATACAGAGGTCGACGCCCAACAGCTCATAGAGTCCCGGCCGGCTCATAAACAGTGTCCGGCTCGGTCTCTTATCTATTCTGGCCTTACAATACAAGTCATGTACCTATGGTGGTTTATCTCTACAGTCCTTAAGTCGCCTCTGGGCTTTGGGCCCTTACTGAACCACCATCTTCAAGCTTGGCTTTAGGCTTCACGAGTACTCATAGGTATAACCCGGCCCATCCTGGGCGGGTCATACCTAATAGTTATATCCCCAACATTAGGCCCTAGATTGATTTGAACTGGCTCATGTCAATCTTTGATACTTTAAGAAAAATATTTTATTCCTTGCTTATGAAATGTTTGTAACCCGCCATGACATCATCCTTCAGATTTGTGGTAACCTGCCATGACATCATCTGCCATTACTGCATGTTTTGTCCAACATATCTCAACGGATCTTTTATCTTAATGACATCCCGAAATTGAAGCGTCCTTGTAGTTGGATAACTATGTCTTCGGCCTCCTCGTTTTTCGTGACCACTTATCAGCCTTCCCTTATAAATAGGCATGACTAGGTCTCTTCTCGTTCTCCTCTTTCCTCATCTTCTTCCTCTCGCAACCCTACTGCTGCTCAAGCTCCACCGCCACCGCTGCATCGACCTGAGTTTGTCCAGAGAACGGCGGCAACCCTCCACAGAAGATCTGCATCCATAAGTCTTTGCCTTTTCGCACCTTAGATCCACAGTAGCGTTTGCTAGTTCTTCTATGTTCTTTGTTGTTCATCATGGATTCTTTGTAGTTTCTCCACCGCAGGCTCTTTTGATCTAAAAGAAGTATAAAACTCATGCAGTAGTAGTTTCGCATCCATTTCAGATGCTAGTAGATCCCTTTTGCTTGTACAAAGGCCTCTTTAGGACTGATGAACTCCTTTGTACTTTGTTTTTAGGTCCAGAATATTTTCTTTTCTGAGCAGCCGTTTGATCCAAAATAATAGCTGCAATATGCAAAACTTGTTTATGCAACACTTAGGAAAAAACATGTATCTGTTATATCCACCTAGTCATGGCGACTCTTATCACCGGTTTAAAAAGGCAATGCTCAATTGATACTCTAGACCGCCCATGGCGGGTTAAGATAAATTAACTGCTTATGGTGCTCATGGCAGCTTAAATAATCTAACATAATTAGCCTTATACCATTAGGCCCCTTTATAAGCCGCCATCTTGAATATGCATTGAAATATTTCTCTCCGGCTTAAATTTGAACCGGGAATTTTTATTCTGTCTTAGGCTTTCATCACAATGGCACCAAAAGCACCCACTTCATGCAACTCGGTCAAATCCATCGTCACAGATAGTACACTGGATGACTTTGTAAGGACCGGCTATTTGCCGAAGAAGGAAGTCATGTCCTATCGTGCTCCTGACTCGGAGGAGGAAATTCCTCAACCCAAAGCGGGGGAAGTTAACGTTTTCATGGACCACATGAACCAGGGTTTTTCATCACTCGGCTCAAAATTCTTTAGAGACATCATGCACTTCTTTGACCTCCGTCCTCAAGACATCGGACCCAACTCTGTGTCTAACATTTGCAATTTTCATGTGTTCAGTGAAGTATATCTTGGAAAAGAACCCAACATACTACTCTTCAGAGAGCTATTTTACTTGAACCGCCAGAATGAGTGTGCCAACGGCCAAAGCTTGGAACTTGGCGGTGTCTCAATCCAACGTCGGAGAGACGTAATTTTTCCGTATGCCAACCCGCCGAGTCATCCCAAAGACTGGAATCAGACATGGTTCTATTGTCAAGATACTTCTCTGGCTGATGAAATTCCTCTGCCCGGCTTTCGTGCTCTGCGCCTGGAGTCCAAACATCCACTTCCTGACAAGATAACAGCCGCCGAACGCAAGACGCTCACCCCACCCTGGCTAAGATCAAGGCTCTTCTGGGGAACGGGCTAAATGGCATCGATTTAGTCCGGGTTTGGCTTGCCTGGCGGGTTATTCCATTGAGCCGCTGCCCCGGCCTGTTGTGCACCTACACAGGCAAGAAAGATGACCCTCTGCGGCACAGCACTGATGATTTGCCTAAAGATGTCATCAACAATATGACGAAGTCACTTTTGAACGAGAGCTTAGCAGATTGTGGTAAGGTGAGCTTAAGCCCCTTCTGCGAAGCTAACCCAACTCCAGCGGTAAGCCGCCCATCTGAATAAATTGCCTTTTTTTGATGTTTTTATCTATACTTTGCTAATTTTCACCGACTGGTGACAAATTCTGGAAGGTTAAATATGATAATGAAGCTGCGAAGAAGGCCGGGAAGGCCAGGAGAGCTGCCGGGAAAGAGGCTGCAAAGAAGAAGGGCAAGAAAGCCACCGCCTCTGACTTGCTTCGGCTAGAAGATCCTTTTGAGTCGGAGGTAGCCCTTGACTCTCTTGCCTCCTTTTTTAACCATCTTATTGATACTGATTATCAGCAGGAGGACACAGGAACAAGCCATGGCAAGGATGAAGAGGTAACTATCATTTCCTCCAACTCCGTGCCTTTGCGAAGACAGAAAATCCGAAGAGTAACCCGTAAAGTAAGATTTTCACATACCTTAGCTTATCAAGATCCTCAATTTCTTTTGAAGCGACAAATTCGTGAGAGCCAGAGGCAGACCCGAAACAACAAGGATGTGGAACTCTCCTCCGGCTTACCTAACCCATCAAGGAAGCGTCAGAACGAGGTCACCTCCGATTTAAATCCCTTTTATCCTTTGGCGGGTCTCACTCGTCAAGCACTCAATTCTTCTGACTCGAATTATCAGGAAACTTCACCTTATTCCGGCGAGTCAATGCAGTCCAACTTGCCGGCTCTCAAGACCGCTCCAAGGTAATGATGATTTGCTTATCCTGTGTTCATTTCAATTCTCTATTTGCACTGACCTTTTGATCTTACGCAGCGGAAAAGCAAAGCCCGGCAAACAGGTGAAGAAGAACAAGCCGGCCGAAGAGTCGATCTTGACAGAGCCGGAACTTGGAACAACCGCACGTGAAACCTCAACTCATGAGCCGCCACCTGAGCCAGCTCATGACACGCCAACACCCAACGCTGACCCGTCTGCCGAGCGAGCCGCCGATGGCTCTGAAAACCCGGAAGTCCCTAGCCCGGTTAGAACGGATGATCATCAAGACCGTGATATCGAGATCACCAAGATTGGCTTTGCTGAGCCGGGGAGGCCAACCGTGCTGGCCAAGTGTTCCGCCAAGGAGGAGCTTCTGGAACGCTGCCGGGTCAAGCTTGACATTGCTGATTATACTTCCATGAGTACTGGAGAAGTCTTTTCTGGCTATATGAGCCAAGTGCATAGCAGTCGTGACATCGAAATTGATATGGTGAAGCAGATGCACCAGAAGTTTGAGGTACCATCCTTTTTCTGTACTCATTTATCCTTACTATGCCAGCCCCCAAGTCTATTGCTTATGATGAATACGTTGTAGACTTAGAAACAAACTTAGCGACATTAGTAATATATTTGGATAAAATATGTAAGAAATCTGGATTACTTCGTAGTCCCCAAGGGGCGGCTTAACCAGCATGGTTGAGCCGGTCCTTCATGTGGTTGTATAGAATAAAGTACTTGAAAGGTTAGAACAGCAATATGCATTAGACCCCAAGTGCCAAGTACTCTTGCTTGCAAAGTGCTTGGGACTTACTATCATGAACCGCCACTTTAAGAAAAATTCTTCAGTAGACATTAGCCCCCAAGTGCCAAGTGTTGTTGCTTGCAAAAGGCTTGGGACTTAATATTGTATGATAATAATCATGACTTTGATCCGTTATTTGTACGGGCCACCACTAGTCAACTTGAATCAGAAGTATCTGATTTGAAGAACCACCTGGAAGCACAAGAGACAGAAAGCCAGAGAGGCAACTCCGAGTTTGAATTCAGTATATCTGAACAAGAGACACTGAAAAAAGACTTTGAAATGGAGAAAAAGGCCTGGGCTGACAAAAAGATTGCTTTGATCAATCGAGCTGAGAAGGCAGAGGTGGCTCTTAAAGAGGCGACCGCCGAATTATCCGGCTTCAAGCGCCATGTATCTTAGATGGTCTCAGCAATCTTTGGTAAGTCGCCCTGCAAGTGTCAAATAGGTGAATCTTTGTAGTGATCATATAACTTTGTCATTAACTCACCTAAAATTGCTTACGCAGGCCCCAGAAGTTCAAATCTTAACCAAGATATGCTGATCAAGCTGAAGGCGGTTTACACGCTGGTGGAACAACTCTACACCGGGTCTCATCGTGCCTTAGCCACAGTGGCCCTGTCCAATGAAGTGCCCACACTCCTGGTAGATGTGCTAAGGAAACTTTCTATGCTGCCCCAGCAATTCACTGAATTGAGGCGATCGTCTGCAAGAGCCAGAGTCGTGGCTGCCTTCAGCCAGGCCAAAGCTTGGGTATCAGAGTTAGACCCGGCCGACATCGCCACTAGTTATAAAAGCTTTAAGGAGGATGGCACTCCCTTTGACCCGGAAGACTTCACCACTTGTGTGAAGGAGATACGCCCTGATAGCTGATGAAGCATATCTCAGAGGTTATGACGCGGAGAATCGGAGAATTCCCACGCCACATTATGAAGTGACCAGCCTGATCCCTCCACTCCGTAAGCATACCTTCGCCCCTGAAGTTGACTCAGCCGGACTAATTGATGATGAAGCTGAATTTGAAGCTTTGAATGGCATTGATTGGTCATCATCAACCTTCCAGGAAAGGGAACAGGGCAAAGAAGCGGAGAGGGCTGACCCGGATGCTTCAGGTCAACACGAGAATTAATCCACTAGGTGGCTCATACCTGTGACATGCTGAAAAAACAATCTTAACCATTCAGACTCGGGGAGTCATGTAATAGAGTAGAAATAACTTTGTTTTGCTGTGCCATCGTGCATGTTTTGATGCTTAATACTATTAAGCCGCCATCTTATATTCACCCGTGTTATACTTATCATCTGTTTTCCTTATGCTTGATCAAGTCATTTAACTGACCTGCACACAGAAATAGATCATAAGATCCCTTGGCGGTTTACCGCAAGGCGGGTTATAATATCTTGATATATAACCATTAAGACGGAAAAAGAATCACAGATAAGCCTGTTGTGACATATAATTTTTAAACACAACTATAATATCATACCTGTGATCTTTTGATCTGTACAGCCGGTTTAAATGACTCGAACAGTAAGGGTGACGACCCAATCTTTGGAAACCAATACCCCCAAAGATATGATGATTCTCATATATTGACGACTTATCTTCCAAAATCAGGCCGGGTTAAATTTAAAACACGCTGGCACTTAGATGTTTGAACAACAAGTCTCAAGTCAAAAGAAAGGCTGCTTCAAATAAAACTTAAACCAAATAGAATCTAAAAAATTCAAGGCTTCTGATTCAAATATGATTAGTAAACCGTTCCAAAGGGGTTAAGCTAGGATTCGAATACGATCATGTAGCCCCCGTGGCTTTGGTGTTGCGCCGACTAAGAGGGTACTGACTACTATGTTCTCTTTGGTTCGAATACAACCTATGTTTGAACAGGAAGCCCCCTAATGACCTTGAGAGTTTTTTAACAACTCTGATTCAAATACGATCAAAGTCGGTTCCCAAAAGGGGTTGAGCTATGATTCGAATACGATCAAGAAGCCCCCTAGTGAGCTCGGCAGTGTGCCGATCAAGAGGGTACCGGTAGCTATGTTCTCTTTGGTTCGAATACGACCTATGTTTGAACAGGAAGCCCCCTAGTGATTATAAGGTTTAACGGCTAGATTCACATACGATCATAAGCCGGATCAAGCGGGTCAAGCTAGATTCAAATACGATCAGCCTCCAAGTGATCATTTGAAATGACAATGACAATGACATATTACCTTTGAGGATGAGAAAGGAAGAGGTCCTGCTTTATTACTTATCATAATATATACATCGTCAAAATATGTACATCATGAGAGCCGGTGGCTCAAGTGTAGTAAGGCTGAAGATGAGTGATATTCCACGGCCAGCGGGTCTCTTCCTCCGACTTACGTGAGTCTTTGCGCTCTCGAACGTCGATAATGTAATATGACCCGCTGTTCAAGTTCTTGCTGATCGCAAAGGGCCCTTCCCAGGGTGGGGATAGCTTGTGCGCATCAGTTTGATCCTGGATGAGCCGGAGCACCAAATCACCTTCCTGAAAGGCTCTGGACTTAACCCGGCGGCTGTGATATCGGCGCAAGTCTTGCCGGTAAATCGCCGAGCGAGCTGCTGCCAAGTCCCGCTATTCATCTAACAGGTCAAGAGCATCCTGATGCGCCTGTTCATTGTTCGCTTCAACATTAGCCTCCACACGAGGCGAGTCATGACGAATGTCGCTAGGGAGAACTGCCTCAGCTCCATAGACCATGAAGAAAGGTGTATAACTCGTAGATCTGTTAGGAGTAGTGTTAATGCTCCATAACAGAGAGGGTAACTCCTCAACCCAGCAACCCGGCGTCCATTGCAAGGGGACCAAAAGCCGGGGCTTGCTGCCTTTCAAGATTTCCTGATTGGCTCTCTCAGTTTGACCCTGGATTGGGGGTGAGCCATTGATGAAACATCAAGCGGAATATGCTCACGCTGACAAAATTCTTCCATGCCGCCTTTAGACAGATTAGTACCATTGTCAGCTATAATGTTGTGTGTAAAGCCAAAGCGAAATATCACCTTCTTCATGAACTGAACCGCCGGGGCTGCATCACACTTACTAAATGGCTCTGCCTCAACCCACTTTGTAAATTTGTCAACCATCACCAAGAGGTGGGTCTTTTTTTCTTTGGACCTTTTGAAAGGCCCAACCATGTCAAGCCCCTAGACTGCAAACGACCAAGTAATTGGAGTCATCCTCAACTCTTGAGCCAGCACGTGAGCACGTCTCGAGAACTTCTGACAACCGACACATTTCCTGACCAGATCCTTTGCATCAGCATGAGCCATCAGCCAATTAAATCCATGACGGGAAGTCTTGTCTACAAGGGATTTTGACCCAGCATGATGGCCACAATCTCCTTCATGAATCTCACGAAGAATTTCTTAACCTTCTTCAGGAGAAACGCAACGCTGAAGCACCCCAGTGACACTGTGATGATGCAGCTCGCCATTGGCAATTGTCATTGACTTGGACCGCCGGGTTATCTGCCTGGCCAAGGTTTCATCCTCGGGTAACTCGCCCTGGGTCATGTAAGCCAAGTATGGCACTGTCCAATTTGGGATGACGTGAAGAGCTGCCACCAATTGTGCTTCTGGGTCAGGAACAGCCAAGTCTTCCACTGTAGGTAACTTGACAGAAGGGTTATGCAGAATATCCAAGAAAGTATGAGGCGGCACCGGCTTACACTGAGAGCCCAGCCGGCTTAAGGCATCAGCCACCTCGTTCTTTCTGCGGTCAGTGTGCTCCACTTGGTAACCCTTGAAATGTCCAGCAATGGCATCAACTTCACGGCGATAAGCCGCCATGAGAGGATCCTTGGAATCCCACTTGCTTGATACTTGTTGAGCCACCAAATCTGAGTCGCCAAAGCACCTTACCCGGCTTAAGTTCATCTCCTTAGCCATCCGAAGATCGTGGAGTAAGGCCTCATACTCAGCTGCATTATTAGTACAGGGAAACATCAACCATAGCACATAACAAAATTTGTCACCTTGAGGGGAAGCTAAAACAACTCCAGCCCCCGAGCCCTCCAGTTGCCTGGACCCATCAAACTGAATAGTCCAATATGTGTTGTCTGGCTTCTCTTCAGGCATCTGCAGCTCTGTCCAATCGTTGATGAAGTCCACCAGTGCTTGAGACTTGATAGCAGTGCGTGGCACATACTTTAAACCGTGAGGCCCAAGTTCAATGGCCCACTTGGCGACTCGTCCTGTGGCCTCTCTATTTTGGATGATATCTCCTAAAGGAACAGAACTGACCACAGTGATGGGATGACCCTAGAAATATTGCTTAAGCTTCCGGCTTGCCATGAACACCCGATAAACGAGTTTCTGCCAATGTGGATACCTTTGCTTGGACTCAATAAGCACCTCACTGATGTAGTAAGCCGGCCGTTGAACCGGATGCTCTTTGCCAGCCTCCTTGCGCTCCACCATGATGGCCACACTAGCAGCCCGCGTGTTCGCAGCCACATATAATAATAATGGCTCCTTATCAATGGGAGCAGAAATGACCGGCTGCTCAGCTAGCTGTCTCCTCAAATCTTCGAAGGCAGCATTAGCAACATCACTCCAGACGAATTCATCTGTCTTCTTCATCATTTGATACAGTGGTATAGCCTTCTCACCTAACCGGCTTATGAACCAGCTTAGAGAAGCAATATGAACCGCCAAACGCTGAACATCATTGATGCACACCGGCTTAGCCAGAGAGGTGATTGCCTTGATCTTCTCCGGGTTAGCCTCAATGCCTCTGTTGGAAACCAGAAAACCTAAAAGCTTGCCAGTTGGGACACCAAAAACGCACTTGGCAGGTTAAGCATAATCTTGTAAACCCGGAGATTATCAAAGTTCTCCTTCAGATCATCTATCAAGGTCTCCTTCTCTCTGGATTTCACCACAATGTCGTCCACATAAGCATGAACATTGCACCCAATCTGATTGTGAAGACAGTTCTGCACACATCACTGGTAAGTCGCCTGGGCACTCTTAAGACCAAAAGGCATAGACATATAGAAGAAGGCTCCAAACGGAGTAATAAAAGCCGTCTTCTCCTGGTCCTTAACCGCCATTTTGATCTGATGATAACTAGAATAAGCATCCAAAAATCTCAAACGCTCAATCCGCCATAGCATCAATGATTTGATCAATACGAGGGAGAGCAAAATGATAAACCGGACAAGCTTTGTTTAAATCCGTGTAATCCACACACATACGCCAAGTGTCGTTCTTCTTAAGCACCAGCACCGGGTTAGCCAACCATTCTGGATGAAAAACTTCAACAATGAACCTGGCCGCCAAGAGCCGGGCCACTTCCTCGCCAATGGCCTTACGCCTCTCTTCATTGAATCGCCGAAGAAACTGCTTGACCGGCTTAAACTTTGGAACAATATTAAGAGCGTGCTCAGCAAGTTCTCTTGGTACACCTGGCATGTCAGAAAGTTTCCATACAAAGATGTACCGATTCTGACGGATGAACTCGATGAGCGCGCTTTCCTATTTGGGATCCATATTGGCACTGATACTGAACTGTTTGGATGAGTCGCCTGGAACAAAATCAACAAGCTTAGTATCATCGGCCGACTTAAACATCATTACCGGCTCATGCTCTGTGGTTGGATTCTTCAAAGACGTCATGTCTGCTGGGTCAACCTTATCCTTGTAGAACTTCAACTCTTCTCTCGCACAAACAGATTCAGCATAAGCAGCATCGCCTTCCTCACATTCCAAGGTTATCTTCCTACTTCCATGCACTATGATGGTGCCTTTATGACCTAGCGTCTTGAGCTGAAAGTAAACATAACACGACTGTGCCATGATCTTGGCATAAGCCGGCCGTCCTAACAAGGCGTGATATGGGCTCTTGATTTTGAGCACCTCAAAGGTTAACTTCTCATCCCTAGAATCATGCTCATCTCCAAAGGCTGCCTCTAGCTGAATCTTACCCACTGGGTACGCCGACTTACCAGGGACCACTCCATGAAAAACAGTGTTGGAAGTCTTGAGATTTTTGTCAGTTAAACCAATGCAGCGAAAAGTCTCATAATAGAGGATATTGATGCTACTGCCTCCATCCATGAGCACCTTAGTGAATTTGTATCCACCAACCTGAGGTGCCACCACCAAGGCTAAGTGACCCGGATTGTCAACCCTGGGTGGGTGATCTTCCCTACTCCAAAGAATAGGCTGCTCAGACCATCTCAAATAACGAGGAACTGCCGGCTCAACAGCGTTCACAGCCCTCTTATGAAGCATCTGGTCCCGTTTGCACAAACTAGTGGTAAATACATGATATTGTCCACTATTCAGCTGCTTTGGATTACTCTGATATCCACCCTGCTGCTGTTGACCTCCCTGGCCAGATTGCTGGTTATAACCACCTTGATTACCCTGATGGTTTTGAAAATTGGAATTTGAACCGCCACCCAGGCCATCAAAGCCGCCGCCACCTAAGCCGCCGCCCTGCCCATGATTACCGTCGAACATGTTGGAATTCTTGAACGCCTTCATGATCGTACAGTCCTTGCATAGGTGAGTGGCCGGCTTCTGCTGAGTGCCATGCCTTGGACAGGGCTCATTCAGTAACTGCTCAAGCGTGGGGCTTGACCCGCCAGACCGAGGAGGTGGTCTCCCCTTGCATCGCTGATTGTTGCCCTGCGCATTGGTGTTAGCCCAAAACTCCAAGCTACCGTCAGCCTTACGTTTATTATTACCTCCTTGATTTGTCGGGTTACGCTGAGGCCCCTTGATGTTGCCATTCTTCTTTCCCTTCCCTGACTCCTCACCATCAGACTCGGGATCCTTGGTACTATCAGAGTCGGCGTATTTGACTAGAGCCGCCATCAGCTGGACCATGTCATTACAATCGCGCTTGAGTCGTCCCAGCTTCATCTTCAAAGGCGCAAAATAGCAATTTTTCTCCAACATTAAGACTGCAGAGCCGGCATCCCATCTTATCAGATGAATGTATTATAGCCTTGACCCGGCACACCCAATGGGTGGTAGACTCACCCTCCTCTTGCTTGCCATTAGTCAAATCCACAATCGACATAGGCTGCTTGCACGTATCCTTGACGTTCTGAATGAACCGGGCTTTTAACTCTGCCCATGAACCGATGGAATTAGGCAGCAGCCCCTTCAACCAAGTACGGGTCATTCCGTCCAACATCATGGTGAAGTACTTGGCCATTGCGGCGTCACTGACCTCCAGCAGCTCCATAGCAATCTCATAGCTTTCAATCCATGCCCCAGGCTGTAAGTCAGCCGTGTAGTTTGGCACCTTTCGAGGCCCCTTAAAATCCTTGGGCAAACGCTCGTTATGCAGAGATGACACCAGACAAGGGACCCCTCTGGTCATAGTGGTCATGCCTGCCTCAATAGAAGTCGTCGGGTAAACCGGAAAAGACTGGTAAGCCGCTCGCTGAGCCGCCCGCTCAGCCTCTTGACATATTCTGTCCTGATCAACCAAGTTAAGAGCTCCATCATGTGTCGGGTCATGCCCGCCCGACTGGTTATGGTGCCGGGGGTTGCTTGAAACGGCTGCGGAATCCATGTGCCTGCTATAACTCGGGATCCGGCTTGGACGAGGGGTCGAATGAATCCTGCCTCGGCTATACGAGTACGCCTCGTGCTGTGCCAACGCCGTCTGAAGAAGCTCTTTGATTTTTCGAGTTTCAACCGCCGTCAGAGAGTCGCCCTCCACCGGAGAGTCGCCAATTGTGCCGCCGCAGCAATTATGTTCTCCAACGGGTTAGACTAATGACCCGGTGGTGTTGGTATATACTAAGGTGGAGCAGTATTCATCCGGGGAGGTTCCATCATACGTGGCCGAACCGGTGTTCCAGCCCTGGGTGCTGCAACCCAGTCTATCTCCGGCGGGTTACTGGGACCTGCATCGGGTGCATGGAAGAGGTTTCGAGGATCGTAAACCGGCGGGAGCCGAGAATGAGTCTTCTGGTATCTTCTCCTCATGACCTCATTGGATGCATTCTGATCAATCGTGAGCCAGAAAGTCTGCGCTGAATCTCACGAGCTGGCGTCGAGCCGCCCGCTCTCTTTGTCATCTGACATCTTCCGCTGCCAGGTCTTCCTTAGCCTGCACTATATCTTGTTTCAACTCTTCCGCTTCCGCATCATGTTGAACTTGATCCACCGGGTTGACCGCGGCGGCTTACAGAGCGGTCATATTATCCATGAGATCCATCAGCACCTGAGCCGGCGGGCGCACAGGGCCTCTGCCCCGGCTGCCGCTGACCCAGAGGTTATTGCTGCCAAAGTTGTGGAGTTTTGAATGGGTTGCGTTCCAGCCATGAAGATCCCAACTCCGCTCGGCGACTCAAAGAGGTCCGGAATACTACTTCCATCGGAACAACCCCCAAGCCCACCATCTTGTAGTTGATACAAAAAATCCATCTCACCCATGGACGACTCACCATCAGAATAGATGGTCGTCTCACCGGCAGATGCAGATCCTTTAGAGAGTCCTCCGTGGATGCATCCCACGAAGGCACGCTTCACGGCTGGCAGAGCCCGGGCGGGTCTCACACGCTGAGCCGTCTCGACGAGGTCGCTGCAGATGTCCGGCTCAGAGCCCAGCTCGCCAATCTTGCCCATGAAGACGTGAATTCCGCCGAAGGGGACCCGGTACCCGTACTCAATTAAGCCGGTGTCGGGGACCCAGCCTGCATCGTCGATGTAGAGCTTGCCGCGACGACTCTTGGTCATCCGGCCCACAGCGTATCCCTTGAGCCCTTCGAAGCTTCCTTCAAGAACTCAAATCCATCGTGCGCTAGCCCCACGGTGGGCGCCAACTGTCGTGGAATTGTCACGTAAGATGTCCTACTGAAGGGACATAGTCGTGGAGCCATCGCATCTAGGAAACTTAAAGGTGTTAATAGGGACAAAGACACAGGTTTTATACTGGTTCGGCCCCTTACGGTGAAGGTAAAAGCATACAATCTAGTTCTGAGTGGGATTGCTGATGTCTCGAGTAACAGGGAGTGAAATCGCTTGACCTAGCTCTTGATCTGATGCTGCCTGTCATGAACCGCCGCCAGCTTATCCCTTTATATACAGAGGTCGACGCCCAGTGGCTCGTAGCGTCCCGGCCGGCTCATAAACAGTATCCGGCTCGGTCTCTTATCTATTCTTGCCTTATAATACAAGTCATGTACCTATGGCGGTTTATCTCTACGGGCCTTAAGTCGCCTCTGGGCTTTGGGCCCTTACTAAACTGCCATCTTCAAGCTTGGCTTTAGGCTTCACGAGTACTCATAGGTATAACCCGGCCCATCCTGGGCGGGTCATACCTAATAGTTATATCCCCTACAGGTCTCGTTGTGTTTTAATGAGTCCTTGGCTATGCTGACTCGGGGTTGCTTCGTATGTCATGTGCACTGCCTTGTACATGATGGTCCTGTACGATCAAGCCCATGTGGGCCCCACCATGAAAACTTCGGATGAAATCTCTATCATATGTTTGTTTTCGGCTTATTCTGCAAGCCAAATCCTTTGTTTTGTTTTATTTGTGGTATTTGAGTTGCTTCGAAGTCAATGTTGAATCCATACCTGTCGGTGTACTAAAGTAGGGGTACCCTAGTATCCTTAACTTGTGCACGGGCAGTCGCAGCGCCCCACGGCAAGGCTTGCCGGGTGACCGCCAAGGTCCCCCGTGGTTCCTTTGGAGCCATTCAAGAACAAAGTGTTCAAGTCAAGGAGACAAGGCCTCGGCAAGACGAGCTTGCCGGGAAGGCCAATCAAGGCATCTCAAGGAACTTGCCGCGGCGCGCCCGCGTCCGGCAAGGCCCGCGAGCGACAAGCTTCGGGCGCGACAAGACAATGACGCGGCAAGGCGCTTGCGGCAAGCTACCACTCTGTCTGCGGCGCTCCAAAGCACATCCACCAACGTGTCGCCTCGAGGCCTTTCGGTAGCGTGGCGAGAGGCTGTGCAGCCAGCAGTGTGAGGTGGCAAGCGACGCTTACAAGATTGCCATCGTGGCGAGCGGTGGCGCCCCTGACGGTCCCTTTTATGCACTGTTTGGGCGACAAAGACGGGCATTTAATGCTTTTGTCCCCTGCCGTCAGGGTTAGGTATGATACACTGTACAAGTAGTTGTACCAACCGCAACTCCTTTTCCATTTTTGCCCTTGTCTACGTTGCCACCTGTCGGTGACCCCTTGAGCATATAAAAGGAGGCCCATGCGCAATGTAGAGGAGGGTTCGAAGGATTCGAAACCAGAAAACACTCACACTCCAGAGCAAGAACAGAATAGAAATCAGACATGCAACAGTAGGAGTATTATCTCTACGGAGAGCTTCGAAGCTGGGTAAATCGCTCGTGTGCTTCGCCTCGATCTGCTCTTCGCGCGATCTCCGCCCCCCGCCGAACCTTAAGGGGCTCCGGTCCCTTAGGTGTTCATTACCGTAACATCTTTGGCGCGCCAGGTAGGGGGCGTCGAGGTTGTGTGAACCTGATCCGGCGTTCACGCGAGCTAGATCTTCATCATCTCCATCGACATGCCACCGAAGAAGAAGGCTTCGGAGGTGGCTGCTCCGTCCACGTCGATCCCACCACCTCTGGAGCAAATGGGTGGTGGGGTAGACGCCGGCGGAAGAACGGGCATCGACGAGGGAGCTCACGGTGCTGTCAGGTCCAAGGACAAGACTGCACAGACCTCGGCGTCCCTACATGCACCACGCCCATCTCAGGAAGTGCAGGACCAACAGCGTCATGGTACTCGCGGTACCATACATTCGTTGGACCGAGATCGAGCTGGTGGATCTCGGGATGCTCAAGACCAGCATGCACACCAACATGCAGGCACGAGCAAGACACGGTCGCCTGGACGGGATACGGCTCCTTCCAACCCAGTTGGGAGTCCGAGCATATCCCGCTCCTCGCACCATTCGCCGCCGCCACCGAAGACTCGATGAGAAGCGTTGGCGAGCCCAACTGCTCTGGATTACCCTCAACGGCGGACAAGATCGGCGATTGGAGGCCACCATTCGAAGTCTCATCGGCCGCCCAGCGGCGACACTATCTGACAGCGGGTACATCGCAGCAGCGGCAAGACTGCCGAGCACGAGCCGATGGCGACAAGACCGGTGGGGTGCAACCACCATGCACTCTCCACCCGAAGTCCAAGATCGCCGACTTCGCCAGGGTCAACCTCGGCAGCGACTCCACGCATCATCGATCCTCGAGCTCGTCACTATCGGCGCCAAGTTCTTCACGAGCAGCGGCAAGAAACGCTCATACTACGCATCAGCGCCCGAAGAAGCGGCGTCAATCGGACCAGCGCGCTAGGCCCGCTGTCGACATGCATGCGCCAGGGGAACCAGGTGACTTGCCGTACGCGGTAGGTTGCCCTGCGTTCACTCGTGAGCTGCGGCAAATCCAGTGGCCCAGCACGAAGAATTTCAAGCCAGACGTACCAGAGAAGTACGACGGCAAGACGCATCCGTCGGAGTTCCTCAGCATCTACACCATTGCGGTGCAAGCTACCAGGGGACGAGATGACAAGATCCTTGCCAACTACTTCCCGCTGGTGCTCAAGCCCAATGTCAGATCCTAGCTCATGCACTTGCCGGACAACTCCATATCCTCATGGGCATATCTATGCCATCAGTTTGTCGGCGCCTTTACAGGCGGACACAAACCTCATGGCCAAGAGAGCGACCTTCACATACTCGTCCAGAAGGAAGGAGAGTCCCTGCGCAAGTACACTCAGAGATTCAGCCGTGTACAGCACATAATCCCAGATGTCCACCTGCGCGGTCATCGGTAGCGTTCCATCGAGCGTCGCGTAACCGCAGGATGCGGAGGAGATGGCGATGTGCAAGATCAGGGACGTCGATGAGCTATATGCCCCGGCGACAAGTGTGCGTCTTTGAGGAAGGAGAGACTCCGGAGAGAATCTGAAGCGGGAGGATCGATGGCGAGGATGCCGCCCGGCAAGGAAAAACGGCGGCGGAACAATGAAGGAGGAAAGGCAAAGATGTGCTAGTCTTGGAGCAGTCCGCAACGGAGGTGGCGCCAAAAAGCCAAAGCTGGTAGCTCGGCGAGAGGCTGTGGCGATCGCCGACAAGCGAGGAGCACCGACAAGCGATCTTGCAAGATCCACCGCACCAAGGGCCATGATCTCGAGAGCTGCAAGAAGGTCGAGCAGCTTGTCGGCAGCGAAAGGCTGAATCTGACGGACGCGACAAGGAGAAGGCCCAAGAAGGTACTAGAGGATCCGGCAAGAAACGTCCCGGCCGGGGAGGACGCCGTGGCAAGGCCAAGCAGCGGCAAGGAGACAGACCTCCCCGCGGTCGCGACAAGGATGAAGATGACGATGAAGATGAAGATATGGATGATGGCGAGGCCGATGAGCGGGAGTTCGAAAGCCACGAGGTCCTGCGTTGACGGCGGTGCTTCTCGCATACTTCACACCGCCAGCTCAAGCGGTGGGTGCGGGAAGTCAATGCGGCGAGAACCACCGGTCGAGTCACGCAAGCCTCGAAATGGTCCAATAGCGCCTATCATCTTTGATATTGAGGACCACCCTGATCGCATAACTGCGGTCGGGTGCTTGCCGATGTTGGTTTCACCAACTATCCGCAACCTCAAAGTCACTAAGATGCTAGTTAACGGCGGGGCCGGCTTGAACCTGATCTCCTCCGCGGTACTCCAGAAACTCCAGATCCCTGACAGCGAGCTCGAAGAGACCGGCATATTCCAAGGAATCAGTCCGGGAAGGAGCAAGCCGAAGGGAAAGATCACGTTGCCGGTAACATTTGGCAGCGAGTTAAACTTCAGGACTGAGAAGGTCACTTTTGACGTTGCTGATTTTCCATTGCCATACAATGGGATACTCGGCCGTCCAGCGCTCGCCAAATTAATGGCAGCCTCTCATTATGCATACAACGTACTGAAGATGCCAGGCCCGATAAGTGTCATCTCTGTCCCTGGCGACAAGAAGGATGCTCTTATCTGCGCTGACAAGATCTACCGGGAAGCAGCAGCCGCAGCCGATCGCAAGACACTTGCCGCTGAAGCTCCCGGGGGGAAGAAGAAGACCACGTCCGGCAAGAGTTCTGATGCCCACTCCGGCAAGCGCACCTCTTTGGAGTGCTGCGCTACCGTTGAGGACGCACCATCGAGCTCCACCGGCAAGTGTAAGAAGACGAAGGCAGCTCCGCCAGAGACCAAGAAGGTGTCCTCCAAGGAGGACGACACTGGTGGTACCTTCACCATCAGTGCCACTCTCGACCCTAAATAGGAAAGAGCGCTCGTTGCTTTCCTGCGGGCGAACGTCGACGTGTTTGCATGGCAACCGTCTGACATCCCCGGTGTTCCCCGGAAAGAAATCGAGCACCATCTTGCCGTCTGTCCTCATGTGCGGCCCGTCAAGCAGAAGGTCAGGAAACAAGCAGTGGAGCAGAATTCATCGCAGAAGAGATCAAGAAATTGGAAGCAGCAGGCCTTGTCAGAGGAGTGCTCCATCCTACATGGTTGGCCAATCCTGTAGTTGTGCGTAAGGCAAACGGGAAATGGAGGCTTTGTATCGATTTCACCGATGTTAATAAAGCTTGTCCCAAAGACCCATTTCCCTTGCCGCGCATTGACCAGATTGTTGACTCCACGGCCGGATGTGACTTGCTTTCATTTCTTGACGCATACTCAGGATAAGATCAGATCTTCATGGCAGAAGAGGATGAGGAGAAGACCGCATTCATCACTCCATGTGGCACATACTGTTTTATACGGATGCCTTTCGGTTTAAAGAATGCTGGTTCAACATTTGCAAGGGTAGTCCATCACGCTTTTGAGCCACAAATGCACAGAAATGTGGAAGCCTACATGGATGACATAGTGGTCAAGATCAAGGACAAGGCAACTCTGATTCAGGATTTAGATGAAACCTTTGCAAATCTGCGCAAGATCAACCTCAAGCTTAACCACGAGAAGTGTGTGTTTGGTGTCCCCTCCGGCAAGCTTCTCGGGTTCTTCGTGTCTCAGCGGGGAATTGAAGCCAATCCCGACAAGATCAAGGCCATTGAGCAGATTGAAGCACCAAAGCGCGTCAAGGATGTACGAAGGCTTGCCGGCTGCGTGGCTGCTCTCAGCAGGTTTATCTCTAAGTCTGCTGAGCGCGCCCTGCCATTTTTCAAAATATTGAAAAAGGCAGGTCCAATGAAATGGACTCCGGAAGCGGAGGCTGCGCTGCAGGACTTGAAGAGGTACCTGTCCTCCAATCCGACACTTGTCGCACCTAAGCCACAAGAGAAGTTGCTGCTGTATTTAGCGGCAACCAATCAAGTGGTTAGTGCTGCGTTAGTAGCGGAGTGGGAGGCGGATGATGAGCCAGCGAGCACGGCAGATGCATCCAGCGACAAGCAGGGGGCTTCCCCGACAAGCTCTGGTCCCGACATGGATGGATCTGCACAGGCACAGGAGGAGAAACAGAAGAAAATGGTGCAGCGCCTAGTTTACTTTGTCAGTTCCCTTCTGCAGGGGGCTAGGTCAAGGTACTCTAGTGTGCAGAAATTGCTTTTCGGCCTTCTCATGGCCTCGAGAAAGCTGCGCCATTACTTCCAAGCACATGAGATCATAGTTGTCACTCGTTTTCCACTTAAGAGGATATTGCAGAATCCAGAAGCAACAGGCAGGATTGTCGAGTGGGCGCTGGAACTGTCAAGCTTGGGCCTTAAGTTTGAGAGCACTTCAACTATCCAAAGCAGAGCATTGGTAGAATTCATAGCAGAGTGGATGCCAACACCAGATGAAGAAACCCCAGAAACGAGCATCCCCGTCAAGGAAGCAAGCAAAGAATGGCTGATGTACTTTGATGGTGCCTTCTCGCTCCAAGGCACCGGTGCGGGCATGCTACTTGTCGCACCCACCGGGGAGCACCTCAAGTACGTAGTCCAGATGCACTTTCCCAAGGAACAAGCAACAAACAATACCGCAGAGTATGAAGGTTTGCTTGTCGGTCTCAGGATCGCGGCAGACCTTGGGATTAAGAAGCTCATTGTCAGGGGTGACTCGCAGCTTGTCGTCCGCCAAGTAAACAAGAATTATCAGAGTCCGTTGATGGAAGCCTATGTTGACGAAGTGAGAAAGTTAGAAGAGCACTTTGACGGCCTACAAATGGAACATGTTCCAAGAACTCAGAACGACATTGCCGATAGTCTGTCAAAGTGCGCCGCACTTAAGTTACACAATGGAACCAGGGGATCTTTGTGCTCAAACCCGACTCAACCGTCGTAACACCATCAACTGGAAAGAGCAAGAAGAGAAGTTGATTTCGGTGACTATTTTACGGCGAGCTCCTGAAGCCGCCGCCAAGAAGGTCCCTGAATTAACACCAAGAATGCTGAGGAGCAGTCTGCCTCGGCAAGCCCTAGGGTTTGTACCGTTGAAGCAGACGTTCCCGACAAGTTTTGCTCCGACAAGCTTGCCGGTGAACATCAAGCTCCGGCTGAGCCGCAGGTTCTCGCCGTAGAAGCGGATGTTCCCGCAGCAGCATATGTGCCTTTAGTCCTTGCTGTCGAGCCGCAAGCTCCAGCATGGGCACAGCAAATTGTCCGTTTCCTTCAGACAGGAGAACTTCCCGAAGAGCAAGAAGAAGAGGAAAGAGTAGCCCGTCAGTCAAGTATGTACCAGTTTGTCGATAACACACTGTACAGAAGAAGACTCAACGGTGTGAAATTGAAGTGTATTCACCGGGAAGATGGACAAAAGCTGTTGGCGGAGATACATGGAGGCATATGTGGTCACCACATTGGCACAAGAGCGCTTGCCGGCAAGGCGTTCCGGCAAGGTTTCTTTTGGCCGACAGCCCTCCAGGATGCAACTGCACAAGTAACCAAGTGTGAAGCATGCCAGTTCCATTCCAAGCAGATACACCAGCCAGCTCAAGCTCTCCAGACGATCCCTTTATCCTGGCCATTTTCGGTCTGGGGACTCGACATCCTCGGCCCCTTTCCCGAGTTGTCGGGGCTTTGAGTACTTATGCGTTGCAATCGACAAGTTCACAAAGTGGCGGAAGTGGAAGCGATGAGGAAGGTGACAGACCACGATCGGCGATCAAGTTCTTCAGGTCGATTGTTTGCCGCTTTGGGATCCCTAACAGGATCATCACCGACAACGGCACGCAATTTACGAGCTGCACCTTCATGCAGTACATCCAAGATCTTGGCGCCAAGGTGCGCTTAACCATTGCTCATCCGAGAAGCAACGATCAAGCGGAGAGGGCAAATGCTGAAGTGCTGCGCGGGCTCAAGACCAGAACTTTCGACAGGCTGCACAAGTGCAGAAGGAACTGGATTGAGGAGTTGCCGGTGGTTCTTTGGTCAATCAGGACGACGCCAAATCGAGCCATTGGCCAGACACCTTTCGCTCTAGTCTATGGAGCAGAGGCAGTTCTCCCAGCGGAACTTCGTATATGGATGCGCCTCGAGTGCTCGCTTATGATGAGCTTGAGCAAGAGCAGCTGCGACAAGATGGCGCTGCTCCTTGAGGAGGACCGTCTTGAGCTGCTGCGAGCTGCTCGATACCAGCAAGCTTTGCGCCGCTACCATAACCGCAAAGTTAACGCCGAAGTCTCGAGAAGGCGACCTTGTTCTTGGCGCGTTCATCCGCCAAGAATTCCAACAAGTTGACGCTGAAGTGGGAAGGCCCTTACCGGGAGAAACGAGTCACTAGGCATGGCGCTGTCCGCCTTGAGACCGAAGATGGCTTTCCGGTGAGCAACTCCTGGAACATTGAGCATCTTCGTAAGTTTTACCCATAAGGCGCGGTTGCCGGAACCTGTTCCGGCAACCACCTTTTGTACAAGTCTTGCCGCTGTTGCATGTAATCCTTTGTACAAAGCGGCCGCAACCCGTGCATAAATAAAGCTCATGTGCTCCGCACATCTTGTCAATTTCATGCTTTCTATTTTTTGCATGTGTTATCTGACATTTTGTGCAGCACCTACCACCGGTAAGCAATAACGAGCCATAAGGCTCCATATCTTTATTTTCTCTTCTTTATTTTTCTCAAGAAAAGGAAGGTTCCCTCGCCCACAAGTTTGCCGGGGGGGAAAGGAGAAGATAATGATGTGGACCAGGCGTCGTTCAAGAAAGTTTCGCCTTGCCGGGACGCAAACGACAGAAAAGCTAAGTTGCCAAAGTTTGAGCAATCAGTTTTAAAATTTTTAAGTTATCTTCCTCGAACGACCGTGCTTTGTATGGAAAACCTGTGTGCGGAGGAACCAACTCCTAGCTAGTTGCGCCCTTACTTTGTTTCGAGTCCGCTCGACAACTTAAGTGAGCTGCGACTAGTTGCGACAAGGTTTCTTGTCGGTTGCGGCACCGCCATCAGGCTGCTGACGTTCCGCACTCAGCGCTCGCGGCTAAGGTGCTTGCACCGGCAAGTTCCCTAAAAGCGTAGGGTAAAAACATACAAAGGAAGGAATCAAGTAAAGGTAATAACATAGCAATCAATACCCAAAATAGAGTTATATTACAAGATAGCTTGTCGCAGCTCTAATAGATTGTTCTCGTAAGATGACCAGCAGCGACAAGAAAAGGAGAAAACGGGCGGCCTAATCTACGCGATCACCGTCAACCGTCTTGACTTCGTTCACCTTGTCCACAATGGGTGCGACAAGGGCCTTGAGCGCTTCGAGATCAGCATCCGCCGGCAGCTTCTTGAGGACATTGGTGAGGTTGAGGCCCGGGTTGCGGAAGGCCACCTTCACCAACACCTTTTGAAGAACTCTCGCGCAGATCGTGCGTGACTCGTCGCCAGCTGCTTTGGGATCCTTTCCCGGAGTCGCTGGAGGGCCGTCACCACGCCTTTGAAGAACAAGGTGAGCTTGGCGCTGGGTAGGAGGTTCTCGTCGGAGGAGTACCCGAGATCCTCCATCCCCAGCTGCGCCAGCTCCCCGTCGATGACCGCGGCGATGTTCACGAGACCCTCTGTCCAGAGCTCCACAGTCTCCCTAAAAGTGTTCTGGGTTTCGGTGGCCCTCGTCAGCAGCGCTTCGTTGGCCTTGATCTCCTCCTTCAAGGCCACCTCCTGCTCCTTGGCGTCATCCAGCGTCTTGGTCAAAGTAGCCAGCTTCAACTCAAGATCGGCGTTGGAGTCCTTGGCGGCACTAAGCTCCTTGCCCTTCTCGACGAGACGACCCTGCAGCTCGCCATGGGCGTAGGCGTCCTTCTCATGATCCTGCTGGGCGCGGCAAGCTCTTCGCCCCTCGCCTTGAGATCGGCCTCCAGCTGCGCCACCTTCGTCTCCAGCTCCTTCTTGGCGGCCTCAGCAGCTGCGGCAGCATCCTTTGCCTCCTTGAGAGCCCCGCCAAATGTCTGCTCTCGCGTGGCAAGCTCCTCCTCATGGCTGTCAAGATTGACCTTCCGCTGCGCCAACTCGCCTTCCCGCACAAACAGCTCCTCGGCGGCAAGCCGCTGTTGCTCTTCAGCCTCGCCCTTCTCAAAGAGGAAGGCTTTCCGCGCCTCGACGAGTTGCGCCCGCTCCTCTGCAATGGACCGGAGGGCTTCCTGGTTGCGACTCCGGAGCTCCTCCGCATGCTTCTCAATATCCACTCCCACCTGCGCGACAAGCGCTTCCCGGGATTCCACCTTGGCTTGTCGGGCGCGGTAGAGTGACACCAGCTTCCGCAACAGTTGCTCTTCCTCAGACTCGCCGCTGCTACTGCTTGGCGCGTCAACCAGCGTCATCCCAGCGGAGGCGAGCACCTCTCCATCGAAAGTTTCTCCATCGACCGACGCCCTGGAGCTTGACGCCCAGGGGAGCTTGATGAAGACACCATCGCCGGCGTTCAAATAGGCGACGGGCTGGGGCTCTTCGGAGCCTGACGCTGCACCAGCAGCGGAGGGATTGGCGGTCGGCGTAGCGCCTTGCGCTCCTGCGGCCTCAGGGTCGTCAGTGCAATCGCCAGACCCCTCGCCAGATCCTGCGGCGGCAGCCTTGGCGGCCCCTTCGTCGGCAGGATCATCAGCGATGGCTCCTTCCTCGGTGGCGGCGGCGTCGTCGGTGTTGCCGCGCGCGTTCTCCTTGCCGGTGGCCTCGGTCTCCATCGGCTCCGCGGAAGATGGATCTGACGGCCGGGAAAAGAGAGAAAAAGTCAAGCAAATATCCAAAAAAGAAGAACACAAGGGAAGTTTTCAAGCAAGAAGGGTTACCTGTACTGGGATCTGCAGTCATGGGCTCCACCACCGGGGGGTCGCTGGTGTTGTCCCTTGCCGGAGAATCGTCTCTTGCCGGAGAACTGTCCCTTGCCGGAGAACGCTCCCTTTCTGTGGAATCCTCCCTTGGCGGCGTAGTCGAAGCAGATAGCATCTCGGGGGCGGCTTCCGGTTGCTCCTGGTGAGGCTGCTCTGCTCCTACACAAACCAGTAATCAGATGTCAGCAAAGAAAGAACACCCATGCGCGCCATAACAGCGGGAAGTAAACCATATACTTATGCTGGGGGCTGCGCTGGGGGCTGCTTTGGGGAATGATTGCCGGGTCCGGCAAGGTGGTCTCGGGCGCGCCCCCTGCTGTCGCGGTGGGCTCATCCTTGATGATAATCACCGGAGCCTTGGCTCTCTTCGCCGCTCTCTTGGCCAGGGTCCTGAAAAGGAATGAGTTCAAAGTAAAGCAAATCAGACACAAGACAAAACAGCAAGTATTGAAGAACTACAAATACAGCAAAGAATCTTACTCTTCTTCTTCCTCGTCGGAGCTGAGCGCGGAGAGGTCGAAGTCCGGCCCTCTTTCGGTGCGACGAGGTGGAGGAGTAGGCTCCCTTGACCGCCTGGCGGGGGCAGCGGCAGCGTCAGAAGTGGCGGTCCGGGAGGACCCGCTCCGATTACCTTGATGGTGTGAGGCGCCCCTCCAGCAACAGTGCTTGTCGCGGTGGAGCGTGTCGCGCGGCGCGGCGGCTGTTGACCTGTCTGCCACCCTGCTACGTCCCCAGCCTTGCGGAGACGCCTTCTTGGTGGAGCTGGGGGCTCTGTTTGCGACAAGCTGCTTGAAGATGGCGGGCCGCTCGCACCCTCGGCGGGCTCGCTCGACTCGGCTTCAGGCTCGGCAAGCTCTCCCTCGCCGGCAAGCTCTCCGGCAAGCTCATCTCGATCGGCAAGGCTTGCCGCCTCTGCTGCCTCTGCCTCCTCCACGGTGAATCCAAACTCGCCCGCGGCAGCGGCTGCCGCCGCCTCTTCCGCCCTAGTGGCGATGCGCCGCATCTCCGCATCGGTGGTGTCACGGGTGAGGCTCTTCTGTTCATCGGCGCGGACCGCCACCTCCACCAAGCCGTCGAAGAACTGCTGCACGACGTCGTCTGTGGGCTCTTGCCAAGTTGGAACAATTCCATGCGAATCGCACAAAGGCATCATTGCACGGATGCGATCGAGCGAGGAATTGTTGCAACAGGGACGACGCCCGTCGGCGCTGAACCATTCGGGATGTTGAGGTCATGCTTAAACAGCTCCTTGAGCATCACGTCCGGTTCGGGGCGGTGAAGTTGAAGTTGAGGCCGGGCGCAGCCTCGCGATGTCCGCCGGGCCCTCGAACTCCCGGCGGGTCTCCTCCTCTCTCTGCGAGAGCGTCGGCGGCGAAGAAATCTGCGCCAGCGGCGCCTGATGAAGCCCTGCAAGCTGAGGCGCAAGATCCGGGTGACGGCAATCTTCAACCTATCATCTTCCTGGGCTAGGTTGCTCCAATCATTGCCGCGCACTGCTGGGGCTTGGCGCTGGGCAGTAAACGGCTCCGGATTCTCCTCGACAATCCAGCACCATTCCGCTCTCCATTCCTCCCATTTGCTGCGGAGCTCCCCCTCCAGATAAGCTTCCTTCTTGCCGGCTCTCGAGATCTAGGCAATTCCGCCGGATAAAGGCTCTCCTCTCTCGACCCGGGGCATAAAGAAGTGGCGCAAAAGAGCTACGCTTGGGTGGACTCCGACAAAGTTTTCGCAGAGATGCGCGAAAACTGCCATGGTCAGAACAACATTTGGGGTGAAATCAAGGAGGTGGAACCCGTAGGTGTTCATGATATCGCAGAAGAATTCAGAGAAAGGCGGGCAGAGCCCATAGTAGAAGAACAGCTCGAAGAAGGGATATCCGTGCAGAGCTCGTTCGGAAGCAGCGGTGGAGAGTACCTTCGTGCGCGGATGCGCTCGCGTCTCGATCGACCAGAAGAGGTAGTACCACTCCCTCAGCTCCTTCGCGGCGAGCTCGGGGGGGAAAGTTGCCCGCTCCTTTCGCAGTGCCTCGAGCCACAGCGCCTCGGCCGACTTCACAGCCTTCCCGGCTTTCGGAGCCATGGCGGAGGTAGTGGGGGAGATCGAAAGCGTTGGTGGCGCCGGCGGCGATGGGGGCGGAGCGCTGCTCTCTCGGCTTTGAAAGAAGGGGGTAGCAGCGGAGATTTCTGAGATAGGGACAGCAACTAGAGAGATGGGGGAACTGCCCCTGTTTCCTCTGCTTATAAAGAGGGAGGGGGCGGACGTTCCGCTTTTCCGAATAAAGAACCACCCACGATCTCTCCCACGACGCCGCATTCGGCGCGTGCCGTTAAGGGAGGGCGCGGTGGATACGGAGTGAGATACAGCGTGATCCAAGACGCGCATGCGCATGCCCTGTTTTGGGCCTGGCCCAACAGCGCTTGGCACTGTGTGTGGCCCAGGCCCGGGGGCTCTTGTCGGTGTACTAAAGTAGGGGTACCCTAGTCTCCCGAACTTGTGCACGGGCAGTTGCAGCGCCCCGCGGCAAGGCTTGCCGGGTGACCGCCAAGGTCCCCCGTGGTTCCTTTGGAGCCATTCAAGAACAAAGTGTTCAAGTCAAGGAGACAAGGCCCCGGCAAGAGGAGCTTGCCGGGAAGGCCAATCAAGGCATCTCAAGGAACTTGCCGCGACGCGCCTCGCGTCCGGCAAGGCCAGCGGCGACAAGCTTCGGGACGCGACAAGACAACGACGCGGCAAAGGCGCTTGCAGCGACAAGCTACCACTCTGTCGGCGCTCGGCACATCCACCAGCGTGTCATACGAGACCTTTCGAACGCAGCGTGGTGAGAGGCTGTGCAGCCAGCGGTGCGAGGTGGCAAGCGACGCTGACAAGATTGCCATCGTGGCGAGCGGTGGTGCCCCTGACGGTCCCTTTTATGCACTATTTGGGCAACACAGACGGGCATTTAATGCTTTTGTCCCCTGCCGTCAGGGTTAGGTATGATACACTGTACAAGTAGTTGTACCAACCGCAACTCCGTTTCCATTTTTTCCCTTGTCTATGTTGCCACCTGTCGGTGACCCCTTGAGCATATAAAAGGAGGCCCATGCGCAACGTAGAGGAGGGTTCGAAGGATTCGAAACCAGAAAACACTCACGCTCCAGAGCAAGAACAAAATAGAAATCAGACATGTAGCAGTAGGAGTATTATCTCTACGGAGAGCTCCGAAGCTGGGTAAATCGCTCGTGTGCTTCGCCTCGATCTGCTCTTCGCGCGATCTCCGCCTCCCGCCGAACCATAAGGGGCTCCGGTCCCATAGGTGTTCGTTCCCACGACAATACCTTTCCTAAACGTTTTTCTCATATTGCTATGTGAATACTAATCCTTCTTGATCACCGAGGTCGTCATGTTAATTCTTTTCCAACCGGCGTGCTTCTCTTCAAGTTAACCCGATCCTTTCAATTTGTGCAAGACCAATTCTTGTCTTTTCTCAATGGTGTCTGTTTTGTTCATCCCAAGTTGCCTTTGTTTTTCCCCACCCTCACACCCTTTTCTTCAAGGACTCATATATTTTAATCAAGTATCCATTTATTCATGTGAAGTCTCTTCACTCTTTTCAATCAATGTTCTGATCCGTTGAGCCCTCGTGAAGATACTAACAGAGCTTCAAGTTTATTATTCTTCGTCTCTTTTCTTCTCTGGTGGATTAACTCCAAGCTTCGGTATTGATCATATATCTTCCTTTTTTTTCACATGTCTTCCCATGTGAATTTCTTATCCAAGGCTCTCTTTTTTATTCACCTCTCCTATTTCATATCTAGAGTGTTGAAGATATCTTAGAAGATTCGTGTTTTCCATTCTTAATCTGTTCAAGCAATTTGGAGATTACTATGTCATTCAAGTCATTTAATTCAACCGGTGCAATCTCTATTCAAAACCGTTCAATGCTGTTTTCTATTGAGTGGGCCCTAACCCACAGGTCTTTTCCCAGGATCTTACCTAACTCTTCTAATTATCAGGAGCGATTCTCAAATTCATTTCCAAGTTTGACGTAAGAATGAATTTTCATCAGTCATTTGTCTTCTTCAAGATCGCTTTCAAATTCTTTGGACCGTTGGTTCAAACTTTCTATTCTTCATTTTGGAGTGCCTCAACAATTCATGGTGGTTCTCATCATCATTCTCAACATTTGAAGACCGAAGAAGGATTTCTCTTAAATCTTGCTCCATTCTCTTCAAGATTCATGGTTCTAGCTTTATGCCATCCTCTCATAATTGTTTTCGATTCTGAGAATTCTTTTCACCCATCCAGAGCAATTTAGGAGTCTTTTCAGTTTGATTCTCCGGAGCCCATCATCTCAGAATTATTCATTATCAGCATGTAGCTATCGTTCTCTAAATCTTATCGGTGAATTGTTCAAATATCCTCTAATCAGTTCGTGTCTCTTCATTCTCATGTATCTAAATCCCCTCAATTATCTTCATTCATTTTCCAATTCTTCCCGGTGAATTGTGACTTTTCTACTTTCATTTTCAATTCTTACGGTGGTTCTTTCAACATTCCTCTTTCGTTGTTATCGTATCAATTAATTCGTTCTGTCCAAATCCTACTGGTGGTTTGTTCAAGTTTTTCCCAAGTTTGCGCTATGTCTATCCTTAATCCCTAAAGAAGAATAAGTAGTATGCCAAATCCGTTGCTTGTCATCAATTTAAATTGGTGAAGGATACGCATAACATAATTCTTATTATTTTTTCATCCAAGTGATCTAGTTTCTTCTTTCCAGAGTTGTTCAACATGTCACATTACTCGGTTCGAGATGCTTCATCTTTTCTTTTCCGGAGTTCCAAGTTTCCGCATTATCTCGTCGCGAAGCTCCATCTAAATAATCGCATGGCTTCACCTTGTGTTTTCAACTTCTCTTTCTTTTTATCATCCTTTTATTATCGGAGTTCTTCATGGAGGCTCTACATGGTGGTTCGTCAAGGATTCTTTTCATTCTTCAATTGTTCTTCAAGATTTCTATCAAAGCTAAGATCCGCCAAGCTATACTCAAAAATAAACATGGTGCCCAACACATGTTTATTCTGAGGAGTTCAAGTATTCTTCTTCTTGCATTTCGAAGTGCAATTCTTTCTACCTTATCTTTTGAGGTGGTGTTATATCATTCTTGACAATTTCCATTCATGTTTCGCGATTCACATGTTGTCAAGAATGAGGTATTTTAAATACATTAATCTCTTTGTTGGAGTTATCTTGTGTCATATTTCACCTAAAGCCTTCCCTAAGGTATCTTGCTATTGTGGTGATTATCAATGGTCCAAGTTATCTCTCCATCATCTTGCTGGAAGAAGTTTTTCATCTTTTTGGTGCTCTCAATCAAATCAATGGTTTCCATTAGTGGCAGGTTGACACCTCATAGTCTTGAGATGTTTTCCATAAGCCGTTTTCCAACAACTCCGTTATAACCTTCTTGGAAGGGTGCTTTCCAAGCTCATTTGTGGCAGAAGTTGACATTTTCTTGTCCATTCTGTTATTCCAATGATCTATCTTTTATTCTTTCTTCCAGAGGCATTGTGATGTTGCTCTTTTCACTCATCATCTCTAATTCTAAGGATCGTGTTCTTTTCGTGCTTATCCATTTAACCGGAGTGTCGTGTCCTTTTTTCAAGTTCTTTTCATCTTATCAAGTCCTGCATCTCTTTTCAACCGGATTGTTGTCCGAATTTGATCTTCCTTGTTCCTTGTTTATCTCATTTCAACCAGAGTGGTTCCAATTCCTTCTTGTCCATTGTACTCGTCATTCATAGCTTTGCAACCTACAAGGTTCACATGGTGTTCCTTGTTTCTATTTTCTACCGCAGTGCTCTCTGTTATGTTCTTTCTTTCAACTTTTCAACCTCTCAAGGTTCTTTGGTTTCACTCATTTGGTTGAACAAGAAACTTAGTTTTACCTCTTCTCTTCCTCCTCCGTTTCTCTCCGGTGCCATCCTAGATCTCGGGACGAGATCCTCTTGTAGTGGTGGAGTGTTGTAACACCCCGGATGTAATTTTCCATAATTTTAACTCCAACTGCCATTTCCGGCTATGTGATATGTTATCTCCTCCGTGGTTGGGTTTTGTCTTTCATTTTGCATTTTTGTCATGGCATGCATCTCATCTCATAGCATCATGCGCATTGCATCTCTTAAAGCTTGCAGCCGCTCATAATTGTCGTTCCTTGCTTCTATCCTTTGTGTTCATTGATTGTTCCGAGACTAACCGGATTTTCAATTCCCTCTTGCCAAACCACCTGACCTCTCTGCTCAGACCCCCCTCGCATCCGCATCCAAAAACTTCCCCGGACCTGACCCGGGCAGTCGTTACCGATGGGTCTGGATCATCCCCAAACATCGTCTAAATATCTTCGGTTTCTTATTTGGACTTCCTAAGCCTATTTTCTCTTGACCGTCTGATTTCGATCGTGTAACGCCCCGGATACAACTTTCCATATTCGTAACTCGAACTCTTGCCTTTTCCAGAGATACGATATGTTATTCCCTTCGTGGTTGGGTTTTTGTCTGTTGTTTTGCATTTTGTTCTTGGCGTGCATCTCATCTCATAGCATCATGCACATTGCATTTGCATGTTTTCATAAAAACTTGCACCCGTTCGTAGTTGCCGCGTCCCCCCTTGCCTTCGTTGACCGTTCCAAGACCAACCGTTCTTTTGTTGTCCGACCATTTGAACCTCTTGGCAACGTGCATCGACCCCTCATCCGTGTCCGAAACTTGCCCGAACCCAAACCGGTCTGTCGTTACCGTTGGATCCAGATCATCCCCAAACATCTATAAAACATCTTCGTTTTACTTATTGGACTCCCTAGCCTATTTTTTTCGAATCGTCCGATTACGATCGGAGGGACCTAGATTACCCCTAGCCTAATCCCCTACCTATATAAACACTGTAACCCTAGACCTAGCCGTCCCATCCATCAATCCTCCCTGGCGCCGCCGGCCTGCCTCCTCCATCCTCGGGATCTTGCCCGAACCATTCGAGCCACCCGACCAACCTCCTTCTTCCTCGGGATCCTCCCGGATCCAACCCCACCACCACAAGCCACCGATCCAACAGCACCTCCCCTCCCCGCCGTCTCTGCCTCCCTCGACCTCGCCGACCGGAGCACCAGGTCATGATGCAGCTCCCCATTGCCTCCATCTCCTTCCTTTCCCTCTCCCTGTTCCCTCTCTCAGCTCTCTCCTTCTCTTATTCACAGGAACAGGGGACGCCATGGATGACACGCGCCCGAGCTCCTTGAGCCCCGCCCGGAGCAGCCAAGCCGACGGAGCTCCATTCCCTCCACGTCCACTCCATCCCCTGCCTTGCATGCCTCCTCTCCGCACCCCCCTCGCCAAGGTCTGCCGTCTTTGGCGTGGAGACCGACGCCACTGCAACCACCATGGTGCTCGGCCTCGTGCAGCTTCTCCAGGCCACTTCCCCGTGCCCAGATGCTCCACCGCCGCCGTGCTCCGTCCTCTCTGTCCCCGCCACAGATGAGCAGCGCGCAGCCCATTTTCCTTCTCCTGTCGTCCTCGTTCTTTCAACTCCCTCTCTCTGCTTTTCTACAGGAAGGTCGCTCCTGCAGCCATGGAGGCCACAAGCAGAGGCTTGCCTTGCCGCCCTTGCAATCATGGCCTCGCCTTCGCTCCTCCGACGACCGGCCTCGTCGTCGCCGGCAACCCCAGGTCGCCCCGTCGCGCCCTTGTCGTCTCTCTATGTCTCTTTCTCTCCTTCCTTCCCCTGTTTCCCTCTGAACTCTGTCTTTTCTTCAGTTAACAGCAGCCTCCTTCAAGTTCGCCACTGCCAAGACCTTGCCTCGCCGGATCCGCCTCCCACTGCCAGGAATCGGTTCCCCTCGATCTCGCCCCGCCTCCGGTGGTCGTCCCGCCATCTTCCGTCGCCGGAAACACCAGCGCCGCCACCACTCGTCTTCCTGGAGTGCACGCAGCCTCAAGTTCGACGCTCGGCCGTGCCCGTTGACCGCTTCAACCTTCCACGTGGGCCCTGCTTCACCAGCCAGCTCCAAGGCCCAGCCTGCTTCCCCTCCATATCCGGCCTGCTCCAGATCTGCCCAGCCACCACCACCGACCTGGGCCTCAGCCCATGGTGAGCGCCCAGAGCCCAGCAGTTTCGGCCCTATTATGTTTTTTTTACCGTGTGCGATTTTGTCTATTAACCAGGAATTAATGTTTTACAGATAAGTCCCTAGAGTTCATGCATTTAATAACTCACAAGTGGTGCATCATATGTAAATAATTTATATATGTAAAATGCTTAGAATTTTGTGTAGATTAATAATATCCCACTTTCATCCATGTTTAAAATATTTAAATTGCTGTTTGATTAAATTTCCCAAATGCCATGTTAAAATGATTTATTTCATAACTAAATAACTGTAACTCGGATTTAAATAAACTTTATATGTAAATGGGGTGGAAAAATGCCTAGTTTAACGTGGTCCACATTATTTTCCTGTTTAACAACATTAAAATATGTTTTAGGGCAGAACAGTAGAAAATTCATAAATTCCATATGAGGATTTTCCGGAAATGTTGTTTGTTGTTCCGGCCTCATTTAAACTTGCCTAAATAGTTAGTTTACTTTTGTTACACCCCTTGCCATGTTTAATAACATTTAACATTTTTGTGTACCTAAACGAGAGCGAACTAAATAACTCGGATGTGGTGTTTCGTCAATATGCAACTCGTTGCATATTAAGCTCCACTTAACTTGTAGTATTGTTTGTTGCACTTTGCCATGCCATGCCTCATTAAACCGGACATGCATCATACTTGTTTGTGCATCATGCCATGTTTATGCTTGTGCATTTACCATGTTGTTTGTTTCTTTCCAGTGTTGCTTCTTAGTTCTAGTAATGTTGCGATTGTGAGGATTCGTTCGACTACGCCCGTTCGTCTTCTTCATGGACTCGTTCTTCTTCCTAGCGGGATTTCAGGCAAGATGACCGCTACCCTGGATCTCACTACTATCATTGCTATGCTAGTTGCTTCGTTCTATCACTATGCTGCGTTACCTATCTTTTGCTCATCAAGCCTCCCAAATTGCCATGAACCTCTATCCTTTGACACCCTTCCCAGCAAACCGTTGTTTGGCTATGTTACCGCTTTGCTCAGCCCCTCTTATAGCGTTGCTAGTTGCAGGTGAAGTTGAAGATTGCTCCATGGTGGATAGGATTATGTTGGGATATCACAATATCTCTTATATTATTAATGCATCTATATATTTGGTAAAGGGTGGAAGGCTCGGCCTTATGCCTGGTGTTTTGTTCCACTCTTGCCGCCCTAGTTTCCGTCATACCGATGTTATGTTCCCGGATTTTGCGTTCCTAACGCGGTCGGGTGATTTATGGGACCCCCCTAACAGTTCGCTTTGAATAAAACTTGCCCAGCAAGGCCCAACCTCGGTTTTACCATTTGCCTCGCCACCACCTGTACCCTTCCCTTGGGTCGGCCAACCCAAGGGTTATCTTTATTTTAGCCCCTGGGCCAGTGCTTGTCTAAGTGCTGGTCTGTACCGGGCAGACTGCGGGGCCCCTCGGGGCAACTCGAGGTTTGCTTTTACTCGTAGGCTGACCTATCCGGTGTTGCCCTGAGAACGAGATATGTGCAGCTCCTATCGGGATTGTCGGCGCATCGGGCGGCTTTGCTGGTCCTGTTTTACCATTGTCGAAATGTCTTGTAAACCGGGATTCCGAGACTGATCGCGAGAGCTTGTCATGGGCTAAGTTGGGACACCCCTGCATTGAGAGCCGTGCCCGCGGTTATGTGGCAGATGGGAATTTGTTAATGTCCAGTTGTAGATAACTTGACACCAGATCCGAATTAAAATGCATCAACCGCGTTTGTAGCCGTGATGGTCTCTTCTCGGCGGAGTCCGGGAAGTGAACACGGTTTCTGTGTTATGATTGACGTAAGTAGGAGTTCAGGATCACTTCTTGATCATTGCTAGCTTCACGACCGTTCCTTTGTTTCTCTTCTCGCTCTCATTTGTGTATGTTAGCCACCATATCATGCTTAGTCACTGCTGCAACCTCACCACTTTACCCCTTCCTTTCCCATTAAGCTTTGCTAGTCTTGATACCCATGGTAATGGGATTGCTGAGTCCTCGTGGCTCACAGATTACTACAACAACAGTTGCAGGTGCAGGTTATACGATGATCATGACGCGAGAGTGATGTTTGCTTGTTTGGAGTTCTTCTTCTGCTTCTTGATCGGGGATAGGTTCGGTCGGCAGCCTGGCTAGCAGGGTGGATGTCGTTTGAGCTTCTGTTTGTGTTTCATCCGTAGTCGGATGTTGCTCTTATGTATGATGTATTGTTGTATTCGTGTGCCATTGTATGCCTCTTGTAAGTATCCCCACTATTATGTAATGTTGATGTAATGATATCCACCTTGCAAAAGCGTTTCAATATCTTGGGTCTATCCTTGGTGGGACCTTGAGTTCCTCTTGGATAGGGTCGCATATTAAGCGTGACAAGTTAATGTCGAGCCTCGACCGACCATAGGAGCCCCCTTGTTTGTTGGCCGTTGTTGAGTCTAGTAGAAAACTATTTTGAGTCTTAGGATTATATATATCGGAGAGTAGGATTCTTTTTACTCCTCAGCCCCCTTCGTCGCTCTGGTGAGGACTCCTGACGTAGATGTTTTGTCTTTCCTCTCCTCAAATTTCACTAATTTTTTTTAGGATCACGCGGGTATCTTGGGATCGTTCCGATATTCTTATGACGAGAACATTGTTCTTGGTGCCTCCTGACATTTAGGGGTTGTGGCAGTGTCCCGGGGAGTTGAGCTCCGAGGTGTTGTCGTCATAATTTTATCGTTGCGATTCGGAATACCGAGTTTTGCCGACATCGAAAATCTCTTTCTATGCGGTTGTTGGTGAGATAACCTCGATGCCACCCGATCTTTGGGGAGTTCGGGAGTATTGCCATAACTCAGATAACGGATGCTTTTGAAGGTTGAGGTACACAATTTCGGAGTTTTCTTGGTTATGTGTTGACGGATGGATCTGCTTGGATGTAGGTATTGTTAGTTTAGGTGAGATATATTGCTTCCCCTGTATCCCCAACACCAGATTGCATAACCAGAAAGTTTCGGGAGTTTATAGGTGGGAATTCAAGTAGCTCCTAGAATATCTTTCCAACAGATGCATGATATGGGATTGGGTAAATCTCTATCATATGTATTTGTTCCGGCTTATTCTGCAAGCCAAATCCTTTGTTTTGTTTTATTTGTGGTATTCGAGTTGCTTCGAAGTCAAATGTTGGATCCATACCTTTCCTAAACGGTGTTCTCATATATGCTATGTGAATACTAATCCTTTTTGATCATTGAGGTTGTCATGTTAATTCTTTTCCAACCGGTGCGCTTCTCTTCGAGATGATCCCATCATTCTCCCCATCCGTAAGATCAATTCTAAGTTTTCTCAACGGTGTTTGTTTCGTTCATCCCAAGTTGTCTTTGTTTTTCCCCACCCTCCCACCCTTTTCTTCAAGGACTCATTTATTTTAATCAAGTATCCTTTTATTCATGTGAAGTCACTTCACTCTTTTCGATCAATGTTCTGATCCGGTGATTTCCCATGAAGATGCTCAACAACTTCAAGTTCATCATCCTTCATAATTTTTTTTCTTCTCCGGTGGATCCAACTCAAGCTTTCGATGTTGATCATATCTCTTCCTTTTGTTTCACATATCTTCCCATGTGAATTTCTTATCCAAGTCTCTCTTATTTATTCACCTCCCCAGTTCATATCCGGAGTGTTCAACATATCTCAGAAGAATCGTGTTTCCATTCATAATACGTTCAAGCTATTTGGAGATTGTTATCCCATTCAAGCCATTTAATTCAACCAGTGCAATCTATTTGTAAAATCATTTCAACGGTGTTTCTCTTGAGTGGGCCCTAACCCACAGGTCCTTTCCCAGGATCTTACCTGACTCTTCTAAGTTTCCCGGAGCTATTCCCAAAAATTCTTTTTGAAGTTTGACGTAAGAATGAATTTCATCAGTCATATGTTTTTCAAGATCATTTTCAAATTATTTTCATCTTTGGCTCAACCTTTTTCTTTTAATCCTTCCGGAGTGTCTCAACAACTCATGGTGGTGTTTCTCATCGTCTTTCTCAACACTTGAAGACCGAGGAAGAGATTTCTCCTAAAATCTTGGTCCATTCTCTTGAAGATTCATGGTTCTAGCTTCATGCCATAATTCTTCATTCTTAGCGTGTGGCTATCATTCTCCAAATCTTACCGGTGCATCGTTCAAATAACCTCTAATCAGTTCATGATCTCTTCGTTCTCATGTATCCAAATCCCCTCAAGTATCTTCATTCGTTTTCGAATTCTTCCCGGTGAATTGTGCCTTTGCTACTTTCATTTTCATCTCATGGTGGTTCATTCAAGATTTCACTTCCTTTGTTATCATATTAATTCACTCGTTGTTTCCAAATCCCATCGGCGGTTCCTTCATATTCTTTTTCCTTTGTTATCATATCAATTCATTCGTTCTTTCCAATCCTACCGGTGGTTCATGAAGACTTCCTCAAGTTTTGCGCTATATCTCTCTTAATCCTTTCTACAAGAATAAGTAGTATGCCAAATTCGTTGTTTGTCATCAATTTAAATTGGCGAAGGATAGGCATGACATAATTTTATTCTTGTTTCATCCAAGTGATTAATTCCTTCTTCCGAAGTTTGTTCATCAGGAAGTAATTCTCGGTTCCAAGTTATTCATCTTTCTTGCCCGGAGTTCAAAGTTTACTCATTTCGTAGCTCCATCTAAATCATTGCAAGGCTTCACCTTGTGTTTTCAACCTCTCTTTCTTTCTGTCATCCTTTTATTACCGGAGTTCTCCATGGAGGCTCTACATGGTGGTTCATCAAGGATTCCTTTCATTCTTCAATTGTTCTTCAAGATTTCTCTCGAAGTTATGACCCGCCAAGCTATACTCAAAAATTAAATATGGTGCTCAACACATGTTTTGTTTTGAGGAGCTCAAGTATTCTTCATCTTTCATTCCAACGTGCAATTCTTTCTACCCTATCTTTTGAGGTGGTGTTATGTCACTCTTGACAATTTCCTTCATGTTTCATGATTCATATGTTGTCAAGAATGAGGTATTTTAAATCCATCATTTTCTCTTCATTCAAGAGATCTTTTCGACCAATCAACTTCTTCGTTGGAGTTATCTTGTGTCAGATTTCACCTAAAGCTCTTCCTTAAGGGTTGTTGCTATTTGTGGTGATTATGCATGACCCAAGCTTGCTCTTTATCCTCTTGGTGGAAGAAGTTTTCATCTCTTCGTTGATCTTAAACAAGCAATTGTTTTTCGTTAGTGGCAGAATTTCACCTCAAGTGTTGAGATGTTTCCATAAGCCCACTACAAGTTTATTCCTTTCGTTGTTGGTTTTCCAACAACTCCGTTCTAGCATTTCTTGTAAGCATGCTCTTTCAAGATATTGTTTCCCTCCGTTCATTCCATTCCATTCTTTCATTTCTTCCGGTGGCATTGTGCCGTTGCTCTTTTCTCTCATCATCTCGTATTGTGAGGATCATGTTCTTTTCATGCTTATCCATTTAACCGGCATGTCGTGTCCTCCATTCAAGATCTTTTCATCTTATCAAGTCATGCGTCTCTGTTCAACCAGAGTGCTGCCCGAATTTTTCCTCTCTCATCTTGTTTTAACCGGAGTGGTTACGAATTCTATCTTGTCCATTAAACTCTTGATTCATGTCTTTGCAACCTTCAAGTTCTCGTAATGTTCCTTGTTTCTCTTTTCTAACGGGATTGTTCGCAATCTCGTTCATCTCTGTTGTTTTCTTTCTTTCATTTTGCTCAACATCTCAAGGTTCATGGTTTCACTCGTTTGTCGAAGAAGCAACTTAGTTTTACCTCTTATCTTCCTCTTCCTTTTTCCCTCCGGTGCCATCCTAGATCTCGGGACGAGATCCTCTCGTAGTGGTGGAGTGTTGTAACGCCCTGGATACAACTTTCCATATTTGTAACTCCAACTCTTGCCTTTTCCGGAGATACGATATGTTATTCCCTTCGTGGTTGGGTTTTTGTCTGTTGTTTTGCATTTTGTTCTTGGCGTGCATCTCATCTCATAGCATCATGCACATTGCATTTGCATGTTTTCATAAAAACTTGCACCCGTTCGTAGTTGCCGCGTCCCCCCCTTGCCTTCGTTGACCGTTCCAAGACCAACCTTTTTTTGTTGTCCGACCATTTGAACCTCATGGCACCGTGCATTGACCCCTCATCCGTGTCCGAAACTTGCCCGAACCCGAACCGGTTTGTCGTTACCGTTGGATCCAGATCATCCCCAAACATCTATAAAACATCATCGTTTTACTTATTGGACTCCCTAGCCTATTTTTTTTCGAATCATCCGATTACGATCAGAGGGACCTAGATTACCCCTACCCTAATCCCCTACCTATATAAACAGTGTAACCCTAGACTTAGCCGTCCCATCCATCAATCCTCCCTGCCGCCGCCGGCCTGCCTCCTCCATCCTCGGGATCTTGCCCGATCCATTCGAGCCACCCGACCAACCTCCTTCTTCCTCGGGATCCTCCCGGATCCAACCCCACCACCACCAGCCACCGATCCAATAGCACCTCCCCTCCCCGCCGTCTCTGCCTCCCTCGACCTCGCTGACTGGAGCACCAGGTCATGCTGCAGCTCCCTGTCGCCTCCATCTCCTTCCTTTCCCTCTCCCTGTTCCCTCTCTCAGCTCTCTCCTTCTCTTATTCACAGGAACAGGGGACGCCATGGATGACACGCGCCCGAGCTCCTTGAGCCCCGCCCGGAGCAGCCAAGCCGACGGAGCTCCATTCCCTCCACGTCCACTCCATCGTCCCCTGCCTCGCATGCCTCCTCTCCGCACCCCCCTCGCCAAGGTCTGCCTTCTTTAGCGTGGAGACCGACGCCGCTGCAACCACCATGGTGCTCGGCCTCATGCAGCTTCTCCAGGCCACTTCCCCGTGCCCAGATGCTCCACCGCCGCCGTGCTCCGTCCTCTCCGTCCCCGCCACAGATGAGCAGCACGCAGCCCCTTTTCCTTCTCTTGTCGTCCTCGTTCTCTCAACTCCCTCTCTGCTTTTCTATAGGAAGGTCGCTCCTGCAGCCATGGACGCCACAAGCAGAGGCTTGCCTTGCCGCCCTTGCTATCATGGCCTCGCCTTCGCTCCTCCGACTACCGGCCTCGTCGTCGCCGGCAACCCCAGGTCGCCCCGTCGCGCCCTTGCCGTCTCTCTATGTCTCTTTCTCTCCTTCCTTCCCCTGTTTCCCTCTGAACTCTGTCTTTTCTGCAGTTAACAGTAGCCTCCTTCAAGTTCGCCGCCGCCAAGACCTTGCCTCGCCGGATCCGCCTCCCACTGCCGGGAATCGGTTCCCCTCGCTCTCGCCCCGCCTCCGGTGGTCGTCCCGCCGTCTTCCGTCGCCGGAAACACCAGCGCCACCACCACTCATCTTCCTGGAGTGCACGCAGCCTCAAGTTCGACGCTCGGCCGTGCCCGTTGACCGCTTCAACTTTCCACGTGGGCCCTGCTTCACCAGCCAGCTCCAAGGCCCAGCCTGCTTCCCCTCCAGATCCGGCCTGCTCCAGATTTGCCCAGCCACCACCACCGACCTGGGCCTCAGCCCATGGTGAGCGCCCAGAGCCCAGCAGTTTCGGCCCTATTATGTTTTTTTTACCGTCTGCGATTTTGTCTATTAACCAGGAATTAATGTTTTACAGATAAGTCCCTAGAGTTCATGCATTTAATAACTCACAAGTGGTGCATCATATGTAAATAATTTATATATGTAAAATGCTTAGAATTTTGTGTAGATTAATAATATCCCACTTTCATCCATGTTTAAAATATTTAAATCGCTGTTTGATTAAATTTGCCCAAATGCCATGTTAAAATGATTTATTTCATAACTAAATAACCGTAACTCGGATTTAAATAAACTTTATATGTAAATGGGGTGCAAAAATGCCTAGTTTAACGTGGTCCACTTTATTTTCCTGTTTAACAACATTAAAATATGTTTTAGGGCAGAACAATAGCAAATTCATAAATTCCATATGAGGATTTTCCGGAAATGTTGTTTGTTGTTCCGGCCTCATTTAAACTTGCCTAAATAGTTAGTTTACTTTTGTTACACCCCTTGCCATGTTTAACAACATTTAACATTTTTGTGTACCTAAACGAGAGCGAACTAAATAACTCGGATGTGGTGTTTCGTAAATATGCAACTCGTTGCATATTAAGCTCCACTTAACTTGTAGTATTGTTTGTTGCACTTTGCCATGCCATGCCTCATTAAACCGGACATGCATCATACTTGTTTGTGCATCATGCCATGTTTATGCTTGTGCATTTACCATGTTGTTTGTTTCTTTCCGGTGTTGCTTCTTAGTTCCAGTAATGTTGCGATTGTGAGGATTCGTTCGACTACGCCCGTTCATCTTCTTCATGGACTCGTTCTTCTTCCTAGCGGGATTTCAGGCAAGATGACCACTACCCTGGATCTCACTACTATCATTGCTATGCTAGTTGCTTCACTCTATCGCTATGCTGCCTATCTTTTGCTCATCAAGCATCCCAAATTGCCATGAACCTCTAACCTTTGACACCCTTCCCAGCAAACCGTTGTTTGGCTATGTTACCGCTTTGCTCAGCCCCTCCTATAGCGTTGCTAGTTGCAGGTGAAGTTGAAGATTGCTCCATGGTGGACAGGGTTATCTTGGGATATCACAATATCTCTTATATTATTAATGCATCTATATATTTGGTAAAGGGTGGAAGGCTCGGCCTTATGCCTGGTGTTTTGTTCCACTGTTGCCTCCCTAGTTTCCGTCATACCGGTGTTATGTTCCTGGATTTTGCGTTCCTAATGCGGTCGGGTGATTTATGGGACCCCCTGACAGTTCGCTTTGAATAAAACTTGTCCAGCAAGGCCCAACCTTGGTTTTACCATTTGCCTCACCACCACCTATACCCTTCCCTTTGGTCGGCCAACCCAAGGGTCATCTTTATTTTAGCCCCCCCCAGGCCAGTGCTTGTCTAAGTGCTGGTCTGAACCGGGCAGACTGCGGGGCCCCCTCGGGGCAACTCGAGGTCTGGTTTTACTCGTAGGCTGACCTATCCGGTGTTGCCCTGAGAACGAGAAATGTGTAGCTCCTATCGGGATTGTCGGCGCATCGGGTGGCTTTGCTGGTCTTGTTTTACCATTGTCGAAATGTCTTGTAAACTGGGATTCCAAGACTGATCGGGTCTTCCTGGGAGAAGGTCTATTCCTTCGTTGATCGCGAGAGCTTGTCATGGGCTAAGTTGGGACACCCCTGCAGGGTATAAACTTTCGAGAGCCATGCCCGCGGTTATGTGGCAGATTGGAATTTGTTAATGTCCGGTTGTAGATAACTTGACACCAGATCCGAATTAAAATGCATCAACCGCGTTTGTAGCCGTGATGGTCTCTTCTCGGCGGAGTCCGGGAAGTGAACATGGTTTCTGTGTTATGATTGACGTAAGTAGGAGTTCAGGATCACTTCTTGATCATTGCTAGCTTCACGACCGTTCCTTTGTTTCGCTTCTCGCTCTCATTTGCGTGTATTAGCCACCATATCATGCTTAGTCGCTGCTGCAACCTCACCACTTTACCCCTTCCTTTCCCATTAAGCTTTGCTAGTCTTGATACCCATGGTAATGGGATTGTTGAGTCCTCGTGGCTCACAGATTACTAATACAACAGTTGCAGGTGCAGGTTATACGATGATCATGACGCGAGAGCGATGTTTGCTTGTTTGGAGTTCTTCTTTTGCTTCTTCTTCGATCAGGGGATAGGTTCCAGGTCAGCAGCCTAGGCTAGCAGGGTGGATGTCGTTTGAGCTTCTCTTTGTGTTTCATCGGTAGTTGGATGTTGCTCTTATGTATAATGTATTGTTGTATTCGTGTGGCATTGTATGCCTCTTGTAAGTATCCCCACTATTATGTAATGTTGATGTAATGATATCCACCTTGCAAAAGCGTTTCAATATGTGGGTCTATCCTTGGTGGGACCTTCGAGTTCCTCTTGGATAGGGTCGCATATTGGGCGTGACAGATCGGATGATCTAAAATCTACTCCTTTCATAGTATATAGACCCCCTTATCCATTTTTAGAGTAAACCCTAAATCCTAGGAAATTTGCCCCCCTAGCCGCCGCCACCTACAGCCTCCCCCCTCCTCGGATCAACCACCATCACCCACTCAGCATCTTCCTCGGGATCCATCTCGATCCACCCACCTCTCCTCTCACTGGAATTCCCCGTCGGGCCAACCCCGGCCCCTCTTCGATCCACCCATCTAGCCAGCAGCTCCATCCATCGATCCAGTGTCGATCCCTCGATCCAGGCCCGGGGCTCCAAGCTCCCCTGCCTCCACGAACATGAGCGCCCATGGCCTTATGCCCCTGCCCTCCTAGCAGCAATAGCAACAACCTCATCGTCGCCGCCTCAGATGAGCACCGACTTGACCCTGCCTTCTCTTGTGCCTCCTCCTCCCCATCACGTTTATCCTCTCTCTCTGCGTAGGACCAAGACGCCATCGATGGCTGCCCATCCGCTCCATCCAGCCACTCGGCCACCAGGAGCCCAAGACGCCGCCGCCCCACTCCCGGATTCAGCCGTCCGCTCCGTTCCCTGCCTCGCGCCGCCGCTCGAGCTCCTCCAGTGGAGGGCGCAGCCGCTGTCAGCCTCGTCCTGGACCTCCTCTGCCGCGAACCCAAGTCAGGCGCCCGCGTTGACCATGTCCTCGTCCCAGCGCGCGTTGGCCCCTCCTCTGTCCAGATCCATTTCACCGCCGCACCAAGTTCCACCGCCCCGTCTTCGCCTTGCCGGAGATGCCCAGCCGTTGCCAAGTCCCAGCACGCGCCCGCGAAGACTTTGCTTCCAGTGCCGCCGCCTTGTTCGTTCTCTGCCGTGTCCGGAGATGCTCGATTCGGTCCCCGTTGACCGCGAGCGTGGGCTGGGTCACAGCCGCTCAGGCCCAGCGCGCCCCTGCCTGCCTTCTCTCTCCATCAACCGGCCCATGAGGCCTAGTGAGCAGCCCCCACCCTCTGTATGCTCTTGTTGGGCCACCCAGATTCCGCCCGTAGTGTTTTTTCGCTTCTGCGAATTTGTCTAATCATCCAGAGAGCGCCTGTTTTGCAGAAAACCCCCTGTTCTTAATGCATTTAATAACTCATGAACCATGCATCAGATGAAAATGTTCTGTATATGTAAAATGCTTAGTTTTTTATCTAGTTTAATAATATGCAACTTTCAACCATGTTTGAAATGATTAAAATGGTGTTTGTTTAAATTTGCTCAAATGCAATGCTAAAATGATTTATTTCATAACTAAATAACTGTAGCTCCAATTTTAATAAACTTTATATGTAAATGAGGTGGAAAAATGCATAGATTATTTTGGTCTACTTGGTTTTACTGTTTAACAATATTAAAATATGTTTTAGGGCAGAACGGTGCCAAATTCGAAATATGAATATGGGGATTTTCCGGAATTGTTGTTTGTTGTTTCGGGCCTCATTTAAACTTGCCTAAATAGTTAGTTTACTTATGCTTCACCCCTTGCCATGTTAATAACATTTAATATTGTTGGGTACATAACTGAGAGTGAACGAAATACTTGAGTGTGGTGTTTCGTCAATATGCAACTCGTTGCATATTGAGCTCCACTTAATTTGTAGTATTGTTTGTTGCACTTTGCCATGCCATGGCTCTTTAAACCGGACATGCATCATACTTGTTTGTGCATCATGCCATGCTTATGCTTGTTGGTTTACCATGTTGTTTGCTTCTTTTCGGGTTGCTTCTCTCGTTAGCTTCGGTTTCGTTCCGGAGTTGTGAGGATTCGTTCGACTATGTCTGTTTGTCTTCTTCTTGGACTTGTTCTTCTTCCTTGCGGGAGCTCAGGAAAGATGACCATTACCCTCGCTATCACTTCTATATTTTCTTGCTAGTTGCTTCCTTCTATCACTATGTTGCGCAACCTATCACTTGTTTACCATGCCTCCCATATTGCCATGTCAGCCTCTAACCTTTTCACCCTTCCTAGCAAGCTGTTGTTTGGCCATGTTACCGCTTTGCTCAGCCCCTCTTATAGCGTTGTTAGTTGCAGGTGAAGTTTAAGATTTCTCCATGTTGGAACATGTTTATGTTGGGATATCATAGTATCTATTGTTTTAATTAATGCATCTATATACTTGGTAAAGGGTGGAAGGCTCGGCCTTATGCCTGGTGTTTTGTTCCACTCTTGCCGCCCTAGTTTCCGTCATACCGGTGTTATGTTCCTTGATTTGCGTTCCTTACGTGGTCGGGTTTATGGGTACCCCTTGAGAGTTTGCTTTGAATAATACTCCTCCAGCACGGCCCAACCTTGGTTTTACATTTTCCTAACAACCTACTAACTTTCCCCTGGGAGTTATAAACCCGAGGGTCATCCTTATTTTACCCACCGGGCCAGTGCTTCTCTAAGTGTTGGTCCAAACTAGAGCCACTTGCAGCGCCACCTCGGGGAAACATGAGGGCTGGTTTTAGCTGTATGTAGTGTTCATCCGGTGTGCCCTGAAAACGAGATATGTGCAGCTCCTATCGGGATTTGTCGGCACATCTGGCAGTCTTGCTGGTCTTGTTTTACCATTGTCGAAATGTCATGTAACCGGGATTCTGAGACTGATCGGGTCTTTCCGGGAGAAGGAATATCCTTCGTTGATCGTGAGAGCTTATGATGGGCTAAGTTGGGACACCCCTGCAGGGTATAAACTTTCGAGAGCCGTGCCCGCGGTTATGTGGCAGATGGGAACTTGTTAATATCCGGTTGTATAGAACTTGACTCTTTAATTAATTAAAATACATCAACCATGTGTGTAGCCATGATGGTCTCTTTTCAGCGGAGTCCGGGAAGTGAACACGATTTGGGTTATGTTTGAACGTAAGTAGTCTTCAGGATCACTTCTAGATGAAGACCGTTGCATAGTTTCTCTCCTTACTCTTGTACTCGCCTTTAGCCACCATATTTTGCTTATCAATTGCTGCAACTCCACCTCATCACCACATCCTACCCATAAGCTTAAATAGTCTTGATCTCGCGGGTTTTGAGATTGCTGAGTCCTCGTGACTCACAGGATACTACCAAATAGTTGTAGGTGCCGATGATATCAGTGTAGGTGATGCAACTGAGCTGAGTTGGGAGTTCGGCAAGGGCCATGGTCGTTACTATGTTTTGTTTCCTTATGATCAGTAGTGGAGCCTAGTTGGAACGATCGGGGATCTAGCATTTGGGGTTATCTTCTTTTCATTTTGTTTTGTCCGTAGTCGGACTATGTGTGTACTCTGAATGATGTATGAAGTATATGATCCTTGCGTGATGTGGCGATTGTAAGTCAACTCTCTTTATCCCCTTCTTGTTCATTACATGGGATTATGTGAAGATGACCCTTCTTGCGACAAAACCACAATGCGGTTATGCCTCTAAGTCGTGCCTCGACACGTGGGAGATATAGCCGCATCGTGGGCGTTACAAACTGGGCTGACAGTTTTACACAATATCCTAAAATAAGCACAGCCTAGCCTATGTTTCTTTTAATAAAATGCACAACCCAGTTCTTTTTATATAATAAGATTTCCAAGCCCAACTTAATTTTTTTAATAATATTCGTATCTCAATATTATTTTGATACGAAATGCTCAGTCCAGACAATTATTGTTTTTTCACCCATCCCAGAAAATGGGTGCATTTCTACTAAAATCAAATGGCTTGTAAATTATCAGAAATGATAAATGTGCTGCATGTACGCAATATTATTTTTGACCCAGCTCAGTAAATAGGTGTATTTGAATAAATAATCAAATGCGCTATAAATTATCATAAATAGTATTTTCTTGAGAAACAATAATCATAAATAGTAAATCGGCTATTATTATTTTTACCCAGCCCAGGAAACTGATTATTTTTTGAGTCAAAGCCCAGGAAATAGATGTATTGGCAAACAAAATGAAATGGGCTGTAAAACCTAAATAAATGGGCTGCATTCCGCCACAGCTTTCGAAGCTGACTTTGTTGGCCCACTAGACGAAGCCTGCGCAAGGTGTTGTCCATTTAGTGAACAAAACGATTTAATGGTTTAAAACAAAAAAGTCAACAAATTATTTAGACATCTGTAGTCGTTGGATTGACATCCAACAACGATCTTGCTTCTTCAATCTCTAATCTAGTTGCTCTTGCTCCAACCGCCAGAACCATCGCCGGCTGGAGTGCCTGCATCTGCCTCCCGTGGCCGGCTGTGCTGCCGCGCAGGCCTCGCCGCCCCCAAACGGTGGCCAGGTCATACCTATACTCACCCACACCTTCTGTTATTCTCCGGCGAAGGTAGCCTCACCTGGCTGCCAAACCAGTCCCTCGTACTCCCCTCTGCCAGGGACTCCAGTGCCCCTTGTTCCATGACTCCAGATCGTTCCCATCTTAGGCCTCTCCGTTGTCCACTGCCTTGGTGCTCTCGGTGCGGCGTGGTCAACATGGTCAAGGAACACCTTCCATTGGAAGAGGACTGTACGTGGAGAGGCTGACAACTGGGTCCACGATCGCAGCAAGGAAGTGCCTCCTTATTACACGCAAAATAATGATTCCTCCACCTGACAGTGAGACCTACCGGAAGGGCCTTGAAAAAACATTTCCCCAATGACAGCTGGGACCCACGAGCTACATCTTTGTACGCAAGGAAGTGCATCCATATTACGGGCAAAAAAATGATTCTTCCCCCTCACAGTTGGGACCCACCAACTATATCTTCACACAGAAGGAAGTGCCTCCTTATCCCCCTGACAGATGGGACCCACTAGGTCGCACTGCACGTCGGGTTGTATGTTTGGTCGTGAAGTGTACGTACATATTTGTCGATCGATCTCTCTGCAGCGATGAACCCTGTCCGAGTAAGGAGATGCACGTGTCGTAGTAGAGGCGCGAATGTAGCATGTCACACAGTCCCGTCTATATATATCGTGTACACGTACGTACAACCATGCTGCAAGATATTAAATACGGCTATGTACGTACATAAGGGCAGGGTCTCGAACGCGTACTCGCGCATACATATGGCCAGGGCTCGTGTACATGGAGAGACAATGGACGGTAGCAACGTCGTCCTGCTCATCGGCAGCTAACCGGCTGGGTCGGAATGGAGGAACGCGTTGTCTTCACTGAGAGCCAAGTGACTGGGTCAAAACGCGTCCTGTTCATCGGGAGCAAAGCCACAGGGTCGGAACACATCCTGTTCATCGGGAGCCAATCAGCTTGGAAGGAACAGCCGAAACGAGGTATGGTGTACCGCAGAACGGAGGAGGCGGGCCTTCTGTTCGACCGCGTATGGTCGAAACGGGGTCATGTTCACCGGGAAGGGTCTGGCATACCGCAAAATGGTGGAAACAGACTTCTGTTCGAGCTCCTATGGTCAAAACGGGGTCCTGTTGATCGGGAGGGGTGTGGCGTACTACAAAACAGAGGAAACAAACTTGTCTTCGACCGCCTACAGTCGAAACGGGGTCCTGTTCATCATGAGGGGTGTAGCGTACCGCAAAACGGGACTCCACAGGCTACTGTTCATCCACCGTCGACTTCCTCCAGCCTCCACCTGCTAATGTTCCTCCACCGTCTCCAGCCTCCACCAGAAACCGTTCATCCAAGGGATACTGTTCATCCAGCCTCCACCGGCTTCAGTTCAACCAGCCTCCACTGGGTCCTGTTCATCCACCCCAACTGGCTGGGATGTGTGGCGGTCTCCTTGGGCTCATGTTCATCCAGCGGCTACCGCGTACTATATACCACGGGGTCCTGTTAATCCAGGGGCAACCGGCTACACACGGTCGGGGTCATGTTCATCCAACCACCACCGAGAACTGTTCATCCATAGCCAACCCAACCGGCTCGACTCACACCACGTCTCGACTTGTTCTACGTATTGCGTGCGCGGCAGCAATAGGCATTGTTCATCCGGAGGAAACCCAACCGGCTAGCTACGTCTCGCACGGGGGTTCGATCGGCTTCAGTAAGCATGCAGTAGCAGCATTCGATCGGGTTTAGTTCATAGCGAAGGTGTCTGGGTCGGGTTCAGTTAGGAGCGAAGGGATCGTTCGATCGGCTTCAATATGTTGCAGCAGGAAACCTCTCGGGTTCAGTTATAGCGACACAACTCACACCACGTGCACGTACGAGAGAAACACGCAAACAACATTGCATCGCTTGGCCTTGACCACCCACCATAACCGGGAACTCCCTGATATTTTCCTCGCCCTCATGTGGCACCCCGGCTCAGAGAAACCGGAATGCACCTGTCGGGGATATACCCCGTGGCGTAAACCGGCCGGGAGTATAAATCGGCCGGACTGGATGATTCACTGGTAACCCGCCCGGAGCTTGGCGGTTCACCGGCTACCCGCCCGGTGTTGGCTGTTCATTAGTAACCCGGCGGGCGGGTCAGATGGATGACGAGGCCCATGGCCCAGAAGGCCGGTTCATACTATGGTGGGCCGGTTTAAGAGGAAAGGCATGAGGAATTTACCTTACAAGGAGTTAAGACCGGGACTTGTATCCGGTTTGTATTAGAGATAGACTAGTTGATGCGGAGCATCCTACGGTCATCACCATGTCAAGAGTCCGTTTGGCAAGTGACACGTGCGACCTCTACTTCTCATACATAAAGGTGAATCTTCTCCTTTACACGTGTTCACTTGACCCCTTTGAGGATGGTATACTACTTGACACTCCACTCGTGTGCATGCATAGGTATTGTCGGAGCTTCACGAATGACGAGGAGGAGTGCAAGCGCCAAGGAACGCCTACACCGTCTGCAAGGGAAGCGTGGAAGCGAAGACGGAAGAAGAAGGACCTGCCCAGTCGAGAAGGGCGGTACTACCGCCCAAAGTAAGCGGTACTACCGCTCAGCGGTATTATCGCCCAAAGCAAGCGGTACTACCGCTCAGCGGTACTACATCAGCGGTACTACCGCTCATGAGTCCGGTACTACCGCCCTGCCTGTGCGCAGCCGCGGGCCTTTGGCCTTGTATCCCTCTCCCACTTACCCCTTTGTGGCTTAGACTATAAATAGACCACCTCCACCTCCTTTCTAGGGTTAGCAAATACGATAGCTCATTCTTAGGTGAGCTTTGCTCTTACCTCTACTCTTGAGAGAGAGAGACTACCACTCCCATGGAGTTCAAGACCTCCATGTGAGAAGATCATGCGGGATATCATCAAGACCCCCTTGTGGGAAGATCCATCTAGGATATCATCAAGACCTCCTCTTGGAGATGAACCTTACCTTGTATCTTTCCTCTTGTTGTTCATGTACCTTGTGATCTTGTGTGTTTGATTGTCTAGTGGATGTGTGATTTGGACTTGTTCTTGAGTGTTTCCCCATGTGATTTCTCTCCGTTCTTCCCTGTGTTCATCGTGTTCTCCGTGAGGATCCCTCCAAACGTGAAAGATCGATTTAATTAGGGTTCCACCCTACATCATATGGTATCATGAGCCACGTTGATCACGTTTTTGGAGACCCTACCCCGTGTTTTCTAGCTTGATTTTGTTGTTTTCGTCCTAAATCCGAAAATCCCCACAAAAAATAGCCCCCAATTTTTTTTTGTGATTTGTTGGTTTGATGATGTTTTGTTGATTTTGATCCATGGATTTGCTTGGTTTCAAGTGGATCTAGCATTCCCCCAAGTTTCCCCTCTTTCCATCCACAAAATCCATCAAATTTTGCCCCCGAAATCATCCATTTCCGCCCCAAAATCGCGCCCCGATTCGATCTGCGAAAAATCGCGACACGAGCGGCACTACCGCCCTACAGAGCGGTACTACCACTGAGAACCTCAAGCGGTACTACCGCCCCGCTAACGGTACTACCGCTAGGCCCTGTTCCAGCCGAAATAGTCGAAAAATCCCGACACGAGCGGTACTACCGCCCTCCCGAGCGGTACTACCGCCCTGGCCAGTTTCAGCTTTCCGAGTTTCACCGTTTTGCCCATAACTAATTCATCCGGACTCCGTTTTTGACGTTCTTTAGCTCGTTTTGAAGCTATTGACATCCCCCATCCAACAAAAATACTACAAACATCATTTGACTCCATCACATTTGGTGAATTTTGGCATCTTTGCCTAGGGCTTCCACCACAACATCCGCATAACCACCACCGACTTCCGCAACCTAACCCATTTTGTTCCTTATTACATTAGTGATTGTTTGAGTTGTCATTTGAGTCTCCTAAGGTGTTTAGGCTACTTAGGGACGGTTGCTTCTTCATCAACCACCACCATCACCACCATTTCCACATAACCTTGCCCACCATACACTTCCGACAACTCAACTTAACCCAATTGTTGTTTGAGCTTTTTCAAGTTGTGGCTTGTGTCTCCTAAGGTGTTTAGGCTACTTAGGGACGGCAACTTCAACTTTGACACATGTATAGCCATCACTCCACTTCCGCATTGCCTAGTGCAACACCACCACCGCTTTCCGCTACCACCATTTGACATTTGTCATTTGAGATTTTGAGTTTGCGGTTTTTCCGTTTCCTAAGGTGTTTCGGCTACTTAGGGACGAGTCTCCATCATCTTGGTATCTACACCAAGAACACCGCCACTCATCATCGCAAAGGACGGTAACCTCGACGACACCTTTGTATATCCCCTTGCAAATTGCATTGTTAACCCCTAGCCCATTTTGCGTCACTTACCTATCGAGACTAGCCATTTGAGTATTGCCGGCAACGTTACTTGTGCACATTAGTGGTCCATACCTTCCATTGCATACATACCATATCATCTTGGTATCATATCATCCATTGTGCCTCAAGTTTGTTCCCGCATATACACAATTGCTATCTTGGTTTGTGCATTGTGCAAAAGTGGCCATAGAAAAAAAGGAGAAAAAGCTTTTAAGCAAAAAGAGAGCAAAGAGCTCGTGAGCAAGTGCCATAGCATCATACCCCATTGCACATAAGAGCCATACCAAAATCTACATCATATGATATCATGCTTGAGAGAAACACCGGGAACCATACATACATAGCATACTTGGGATAGAAAGAATATCCATTTTGCATCTTATAGGTTGTGCATAAGTGTCGTATCCGCCTATTGAGCAATCGTGCTAGCGTCTCTCTTGAGTTGTGCAACATGAGCGTTTTCCGTGGATTCCACATTTCGTGCTCATTCCTTGGTTGCACGACCCCATTTATCTATCCGTGTGTGTGTTTCCGTGTACCTTTCATTGCTATTGGTCCATTTGTTTCACTTGCAAATTTGTGAATCTTTTTCAACATTATTGACTCTTGCTAACATTTTGCATCAAATTTTTGTGCCACTATCCTCACCGAACTCTACCATAAGCCTTTACTTGTAGGTGTGAGTGAACAAGTCCGGTACCAATTCCACTATTCTTTCATCTCACATTGAGTTACACGGGATACATCCTCAACTTTGGGAAAAGGTAACTTGGTATTGTTTATCTCATTTCCTACTCACCTCTACTCGAGTCTTGTGATGGATAGGCAAGGCATTTCACTTTCGGTCTACAACAACAACGACGAGTTCGATGCCATGAAAAACAACTACGACGCCAAGATGGACAAGCACACGGAGGAGATCAAGGCCCTCATCAAGTCCTACAAGCGATCTTCCTCATCTTCGAGAAGACGCTCAAGAGCACATCCTTCCAAGCTACCACCTCCGGCAAGATCACATCGGCATCGACACCATCAACAACAAGAACGTGAAGGTCAAGAGCTCAACACCAACAACCGCTCAATGACTTCACCATCTCCCTTGGCATCTTCGCCAAGCGACTTCAAGGCATCTTCGCCTACGGACATATGGCATCTTCGCCAACAAGAACCTCAAGACTACACTCAAGAGAAGCTACCCAAGCTCAAGTCCGCGACTTCCACGAGCTACTACGACCTCGACACCGACCACAAGATTCCTTTCTATGGGACTCAAGAACCCGAGGAGTACCTCGAGTGGGAGCGTTTGATGGACGACTACCTCAAGCTACATCAAGTTCCTCCCGAAGATCAAGTGAAGTGCGCCACAAGAAACTTCCACGGCTACGCATTGGCATGGTGGCTTCACACACCTTCGGAGTACTACGACATGAGTTGGCCCAAGACGAAGAAAGCTTTGCGGCGAGAGTTTGTGCCTCCAACCTACACGGAACAACTTCGATGCCAATTGGAGAACACCACCCAAGGATCCAAGTCCATCGACAAGTACTTCAAGGAGATGATGATTGCCTTGCGACGAGCCGGCGTGGACGACCCCATTTCGATGAAGTTCCACTTCATGATGGGATTGCACAACGACATCTCCAAGACCATCTTCCTCGAGAACTACAAGTCCATCGACGACAACTACATTGGTGCTCTCAAGGCGGAACAAGAACTCATGAAGGCCAAGGCTTCTCCACCCCAAGCAAACTTCGCGGCGACCAAGCTCTACGACAAGCATGAGGCTAGTACCACCATGATGTCCAAGGCCGACAAGCTCCAAGATGATGCTCCGAAGTGTGACTTCACCGCCATCCCTCTTTGTGGCATTGATGATGCCGAGTCTACTTTGACTCTTTTTCAAGACGGTGCCGCGACGAGTACGACTACGGAGACCCTCAAGGACCTAGCTTTGGAGGCGAGCGACAAGGTGGCGAGCAAGGATGATGCTTCCATCTTTGGAGGCGAGAGTGATGATGTGCCATCTTCGGCCATCATCCATGGCGATGGTGACGAGATGATCGAGCATGGGATTTTCCCTTCGGTCACGGAGGAGAGTGATGATGTGCCATCTTCGGCCTTCATCCACGGCGACAACGACGAAATGGTTGAGCATGGGATTCTCCCTTCGACCACGGCGACGTATGATGACTTGAGTGACTTGTGCCACCATATTGAGAGTGAGAGTGACTTCACCACTAGCCCCATACATGATGAGTTGCCACAATTCCCATGTGAGGAGAGACACAACCCCCACCACTTGAGTGAGATGAGTGACTCCACCATACGTGAGTTTGAGTGCACCTATTTTGAGGGAGTGAGTGAACCACCACATAGAGAGAGTGAGATAGTTGATCGGTCTCGTGAGGCCATTTGCATTTCTAACAACTTGACCTCTACCTCTATTGTGTCTTCTCGTTTGGTGCTAGGTCCCATTGATGATGACGCCGATCCTCGATTTACTTCGTCCTCCCTTTGGACAAGACGATGGCCATGGTGGAATATGATGCACACCCCACATGGTTCCATCAAGATGATGATGATGACCACCATTGGGTCTTTCCCACCTCACCTACACCGCGTGAGTGGAATGACAAAGGTAACAAAGGTGACGGTGATACTCTAGTCCCACTAGTGGACATTCTTGACATTGATTGCTTGCATGATGTTGATCCACCTATTGCCATGCTTCATGCTAGTATGATTTCCCCATGCGATGATGTTCCCATTTATGATGAGTATGACGATTCTCTTGTGGAGTCTATTAGTAGTGATGCCATGTTACATAGGATTTCTTGTGACAATTCTTTAGGTCACATCATGTTTGATAATCCGCTTGACTTGTCATATGCTATGCATGAGATCCATCATATTTCTTATTTGCAATCTCTTCATTGTGACTATGCATATGCCATTAAAATAAACCCAATTTGCACATATGGCATAGATGACAAGCCCATGGTTATTGGCATTTGTTTCTCTTGTGATGATATTGATATGCTCCCTTTGCATAATTTATCTCATATGCCATGCCATGACCACCTAGCTTCGGATATGCATTGTTTTGGATGTTGTCCATTTTCTCCATATGATGTTTCCGATATTGCTCATGAGGAGGCTCCCATAGTTTCCTCATACATGTTAGGGGAATTTGATCCATCCCATTCATTGCATGATCCCCATACTTGTTTGCACCATATGCTACCCACGAATAAACATACTATTGATGTGCCATATACTTGCATTCTCAATTTGTGTCCCCATCGTGTCATACATAACAACTATTCTTTCATGATGGATGACATGTTCATATACCATGCATCAAATTTCTTTGAGCGATGCTTATCTTGTGCTAACTCACACGTGCACATACACATCATGATGGATGATGTGTACATTTACCACACACACAATTTCTTTTGTTTGTGTCTCTTTTGTGTAGGTACCCATGAATACTTGTCAACCTCGCAATCCCACGAGTTGACAAAACGAGCTCTTGAGAGCAACGATGCTTTGGGATCCCGTGGACTATCCTTACCACCGTCCCCTTCGCGCAAGGACTACGCACAACTCCTCTACTTGGCTCTTACACGGCTATGGGCCATTTACCACTTCTCACATTGTGCTCATTTTATCGTGTTCACTTTGCATGCTATGCTTGCTTCTATGCCTTTGCCATGCAATTGTGACCCTCGTTTGCATCTACCCATGATTCTCCATTATGATATTCCTATGTGTATTTGCATGCTTGGTGGAGATCCTTGTTGCTTTTGCCATGTTTATCATGTGCCCCATTCTATTGATGCTTGTTGTGTTGGGAGAGTCATGATGACCCATTGCTATTCACATATGGCCTCTCGCCAATACATTCATGATATTGTACTCATATCTTGCTTTCATGCTTGTGCTATGACTTGTGAATTATTCATGCCCACTATTTGCACCAATGACATGATTGCCATGATTTACTCTAGTGTGTTGCATCTTCGCTACACTAGTTTGCACGACTTGATTACTATGATTGCTTGCTATGTTGCATCACCCATGTTCCACTATTACTTGCTTTCTTGGGTTGATGACATATATGCTCATGCCTCTCACATGATATATCTTGATCATTGTCTCTTGTGTCATACTTGCTCATCTCATGCGGTTGATGACAACCATCTATATGCTTTGCACATGATTCATATTGCTCCGTGTAATATATCTCCATGTGTTGCCTCTCTCATGCTAGATGATTTGCCATGTATTGAGTGCAACAATGCTTATAGTCTTGCTCATGAGATTGCCCCCATAGCATTCTCACATATGTTTGGAGATTTTGACATACTCCTTGTGAAGCATGCTTGTCTTCCCTCTTTGCACCATATACCTAGTGCCTTGAATATCGCCATTATTGAATCATATTATTCATGCACTTGTGCTTCTAATGGTTATGTGCAAGAGAAGAGAACCATCATGATGGATGATGTGTTTATCTACCATGCGCATCGTTCTTTGCCTTGTTTTCTGCATGTGTAGGATACTTGGACTTCGTGTCGACTTCCACTTCACGTGAGTTGACCATTCGAGCTGTTGAGAGCGAGCCTCATACATTCTACCACGACTCGCTTCTACACCACATTTCCTACCACTTCGGCATTGTGAAGAATGCACAAGGACAAGCTTTCAAGGTGACATCCTTCTTGAGCTTGGATATTGTGGATCATACTTCATGTGTTGCTTGCACCATTTGCACGCATGTTCGAGATATTGCCTGCACCCATGATAACCACATTTCCATGCTTCATGATATATATACCTTGTGTGTTGCATCCAATTCTTGGACTACTTGCTACTATCATATGGTTGGTTGCACCAAGATCATTTCTTCACATATGCCATGTTCCTTTGCTTGTCACATGATTCACTTGATTGCCTCACACATGATGAACAATTGCTCTTTCTATTGTGTTGAGTGCCACACTATATTCACTACACCCTATGCACATTATGCGTGGATTGTCTTGCACTTGACCCATGTGTTTAGACATCTCATCTTATTTGGTGTTGTGAATGATTCCTATGCCTACCATCGACCATTTGTCGAGCTCTTTATGCATGCTTGCTATGACCTCGAGGTAGATGCATATGCTCTTGTCACACATATTTGCATCTCTACCTCACATTTACATGCTTGTCCCCATGATATCTTTGCTTGTGCTCAATTTATGTGCTTACATGCCATGTCACAATCCTTTGTCAAACCATATGCTATGCTTGATGACAACACTTGTTTGGCGAATCACCTCTTGAATGCTTGGTTTTGCACTAATGCGAACCACATTTGTTTTTCCAAGTGTTTGTTGTCCTTGCTCATTTTGAAGGAATCCCAAGACGGTGCGACATTGGAGAGTGCCCATTGCGAGCTTGAAGATGACGAGTACTTGGTGAACGTCCACTTCTTCATGGCGAAGCCATCTCTTTCCCATGGTGATTTGGTTTTCGATCCGAGGTCGGATCTTTTCCAAGGGGGAGGGGATGATGCGGAGCATCCTACGGTCATCACCATGTCAAGAGTCCGTTTGGCAAGTGACACGTGCGACCTCTACTTCTCATACATAAAGGTGAATCTTCTCCTTTACACGTGTTCACTTGACCCCTTTGAGGATGGTATACTACTTGACACTCCACTCGTGTGCATGCATAGGTATTGTCGGAGCTTCACGAATGACGAGGAGGAGTGCAAGCGCCAAGGAACGCCTACACCGTCTGCAAGGGAAGCGTGGAAGCGAAGACGGAAGAAGAAGGACCTGCCCAGTCCAGAAAGGGCGGTTCTACCGCCCAAAGTAAGCGGTACTACCGCTCAAGCGGTACTACCGCCCAAAGCAAGCGGTACTACCGCTCAAGCGGAACTACCGCCCATGAGTCCGGTACTACCGCCCTGCCTGTGCGCAGCCGCGGGCCTTTGGCCTTGTATCCCTCTCCCACTTACCCCTTCGTGGCTTAGACTATAAATAGACCACCTCCACCTCCTTTCTAGGGTTAGCAAATATGATAGCTCATTCTTAGGTGAGCTTTGCTCCTACCTCTACTCTTGAGAGAGAGAGACTACCACTCCCATGGAGTTCAAGACCTCCATGTGAGAAGATCCTGCGGGATATCATCAAGACCCCCTTGTGGGAAGATCCATCTAGGATATCATCAAGACCTCCTCTTGGAGATGAACCTTACCTTGTATCTTTCCCTTTGTTGTTCATGTACCTTGTGATCTTGTGTGTTTGATTGTCTAGTGGATGTGTGATTTGGACTTGTTCTTGAGTGTTTCCCCATGTGATTTCTCTCCATTCTTCCCTGTGTTCATCGTGTTCTCCGTAGGATCCCCTCCAAACGTGAAAGATCGACGAATTAGGGTTCCACCCTACATCACTAGTCCTAATCCTAATAGGACTCCACATGTAAACCACCCCTTCAACATATATAAGGAGGGGAAGGGCTCCCCAAAGAGGGGAGGCAAGAAGAAACAATCTTAGGCCTAGACACAAAGAGGAGAGCCGGTTTACGGCGACTCCCTCGTGATGATAATGAGACCTAGCCTCAAATAGCATGTAGGGCTATTACCGGATGATGTTTCCCGGGGCCCGAAGCTGTCTAAATCCTTGTCTTGCGTGTTGATCCGCCCAGCGTCTCTCGTCCCACTCACCCCTCTCAAGCTACCACATAGATGCGTTGGCGTCGCGACTAAGTCCTGACACTAAGGACATCTGCCGTGACAAAAGCACGACAGTTGGCGCCCACCAATGGGGCCTGCGCACGGTGGTGTTGAGTTCTTGGAGGGATCTCTTCAGGGATCGAGGAGCTCACGATTAGACAGATGAAGGTTTGATTTCAAAGGTTAGGGTTGTGTGGTGCGTGCCGCTACTACCAGATGATCCGTCGAATCCGGGTCAATTTCTGTTCAATTGTTATTAGAAACCAAGGCAAGATTAATTGCCTCGTCAAGTTCTTAGATGATCAGGCATTGCAGCAAGTTACGAGAAGAAGCGATCTGCTATTTTGTCTGATATACTGTGTTGAGCCAAGTAGTACATTTTGCTACATCTCACATAAAGCTACGGTCAGGTTGGTTATCCGTGAGTATTGAGGATTGGATTGACAAAGGAAAGTCCTAAGAGACCTGTTGTTTGTTAAGAAGGAAAGTTCAGTTAAACAACACAACAGCTCCACGATCTGAAAGTCGACTCGGACGTGGATAGCCAGCCACGACCCGGAAACGAATACTGGCCACGAATTCGGTCTTTGACCACACCGCCGGATCACCCCGGTCGAGATACCGCCACGTCTGTGCTCCGACTTCAAACCTGCGCCGTCGAGTCGCCCTCCTCTGTGTTGAGTCGCCTCTACTAGGCTTTGCTCCGGGATCGCTGGCTTTGGCTGCCATCTCTGAAACCTTGCGTCCGGCGCCGAGGTTACGACCCACCCTTGTCTACTGCGGACTCACCACTTCGCCGCCGCACAGCTGCGCCAAGTCGCCACTGACATCACACCTGAGCGGCCGGCCCCGTCGCCAAACCGCCGGCCGTCTCCGCTCCAGGCCTTCCTACCCCCGGCGGAGAACCTCCTGCACCGTGCCTCTCCAGCCCGCCACCGTCGTGGAGCGCCCTCATTCTGCTCCTATGGTTACAGCGGTGTTCAAACTGCTGTGTAAAATCGCCATGTCCGCGTTGCCGAGTCGCCGGCGATACAGTGGTTTATTTAACTCCAACCAGTCGCCTCGCAGCCGCTGAGAGCCACCGGGATTCATCTGGAACGCTTCCTCCGTCTCAACCTCAACTGCCTCTGCTGCTGAACAAGTCACAGCTACATGCATGTATTAGAGACAACGCAGCAACAATTAAACACAAGGGTGGCATGAAGTTATTTAGTTATGTATTTTCTGACAGCGGCCAAATTGATTCAGCAATTGAGGAACTGTCAAACATCAAAGACTGTCATATGGGATCAAAGGAAAAAATACGTACGAGCCCACAGGACCCTAGTAGCACAATTGGTGTTGCTAGTAAAAGTGAACAGTGGCAGAAACAGAAGTCTCCAATCGATTATGAGGAATCAAGTGAACGGATGGATGATTGAAAGTGGAGGCATGCAAATTTCTCTAGTCAGGATGGTTTGTGTTGGCCTCTACTTCCAGTATTATCCAGCATCAGTTCCTGCATTCATCTGATAAAAATACAAGGTGCTATCAGTTTCATTTATTTTAGCACATATCATTTTCGTCAAAGAATGATTACTCTTGGCTGTATATTTTTTATATGCAGGATAATTATTCACTACAAAAGTGATTTATGCCGCGGGTACGGAGTGCACACAAGCAATATTTTGCGCCGGCGCTCGTCCGTGTCATGCAGCTGGATGGATATGTGAGCCAATCACCACCCCTGCTACATCGACACACGTGACTGGCTCGTCATCCACGCCGCGGCCGACTCGCCCATGTCCGTGCCATTTGCAACTCCATGGCCAACTCTTTCATCCGTGCCAGTTTACAATGCCGCGGCCAACTCTCCCATCCGCGCCGGCTTACAACGTCGCGGCTGGCTCATCTGTCTGCTTTCACGACCGACTCGGTTGTGATTGATTTCAACTTCGCCGTGGTGATCATCAACTCCGCGGTGAATAATTTTCTGGCTTAACAAATCAGGTGATATCCATCTAAGTTTGTTTTATTGGCACATGTTGTTTTTGTCAAAGAACAAGTTTATCTTTGCCTTGGTATGCAATATTGTTTATGCAGGGCAATTATTTATGACAAAAAGTGTTATTTTACCGCGGAGATAGAGGCACACCAACATCCTTTGGCACAGGTGGTTATCGTTATTCAACGGACTCCTGCACCGGCCTACAACGCCATGGCCATCTCTTACGACCACGCCGGCTTACAACAAGGAGGACAATTTACCCGCCCGCACCGGTTTACAGCACCACGGTTGATTCATCTGTCTGAGCCGCCTTTGATGTTGCGGTCATTTTTACGGTCCGTCTGTCGCGGTCTGGTCTACATCAACACGCCGGGCCGCATTTTTCTGGATGAGCTATTTATTGAGTATGAGCAAGTCACTACTTGGGAAGCCCGGTTTCTCTTCCAACAAGTTGGAGGCAAATTATCATATATTATCAACCGCCGTCTGCACTGGATGGCTCAATGGATAGGTGGACAAGTTGCCGGCACTACGGTTTGGTTAACTTCAAACAACCAGTTGGAAGGAACCATTGGCTGAGTTGCTAACACGGTTCATACGGGATCATTTATAACCCGCCGCAATCACCTCAACCTTCTATGGATTCACATCGTGCTATCAACGCCAATGATATACAAGTTATGCCGGTTTATATCACGGTCAAATATGGAGAGTCTCAAGCCAACTCCTCGAGTCACCTTTGAGATTCGGGGGCTACGATGACATGACTCAGCGAATCTTGCCAGTTTCTGAAAATTTAAGAACCCCAGGATGATGGAGGGAAGGATAACCCGGTCCCGGAGGCTACTTTTATATTGATGAAAGTTTAAAGGCCGTCAGAAAATTTCCAGCTTAGAAAATATATGACAGTTATACAATCCCGGCTCGAAGAAGTTCCGGGTCATCAGAAATGACTCCGGTTTACAATCCGGTTCAAGAAAAGTCTATTCTCCTACAAAGCTCTGAAGCGCTCAAATCCGGTTTAACAATGTCCGGTTCAAAAGGGAATTAACTTCTCGCAAGTTTGAGTTTAAAGGCCGCCAGAAAATTTCCGGCTAAAAATAAGGATTCCAGTTTGAAATCCGGTTCAAGGGAAAGATGTCTCCCACAAAGCTTTGAAGCTCTCAATATCCTGTTTAAACATCCGGTTCAAGAAGGATTTATCTCTTGCAAAAAGTTAAAGGGTGCCAAAGAGGACCTGCTGCCATGATGCGCGGTTCAAACATGGGTATCATTGGCTTATTATATTATTGATCACTTGGGGCTTGGTCATGTCTGAACCATAGTCACACCTCTTGATCGGCGCAATGCCACAATATCACTGGGGGGCTTGGTCGTGTCTGAACCAATGCAACACCTTTTGATAGGCGAAAGCCACCAGATCACTTGGGGACATGGTCAAGTCTGAACCAGTCACGCCTCTTGATCGGCCTAAGGCCACAGAATTACTTGGGGGCTTGGTCGAACCCGAACCATTGCCATGCCTTTTGATCGGCATAAATGCCACGGTTTCATTTGGGGACCTGGCTGACTTGAACCATCGCCACACCTATTGGGGGCTTGGTCCTGTCCGACCATGGTAACACCATCTGATCAGCTCATTAAAGCATCTTTCTTGCAAACGGTTTTATCATTGCCTTTTGCTTCAGTCTTTTTCTTAAATGACTATTATTTTTGTTGCATTTTTTAAAACCGACAAGCGTTTTAAACCGGTTCAAAATTGTCAATTGACGGAACATGGTCAATTCTTAATCCGGAAACTATTTGCCCAGTTTGATTTTTTTTGATTTTATGTTACCATCTTATTATGGAGTAAACCGGTGTTCATTAACCCGGCTTGACTTTCAATTACAAGTTGTCAGTACATGATCAAATCATAATCCGGAGACTATCAGCCCGGTCTGGTTTGACTACGAGTCGCTAGTATTTTATATGGTTAAACCGGTGTCTATCACAACCCGGTACGGTTTATCATAAACCGGCACAGTATGAAAGGAGTTATCATTACTCAAGATTGGGGTTATCACCCTTACTACGAAAAGTTGGTAAACCTACGATGTGATTCAATGTCACAGGTATGATATATTTCATATTTGATTATTCTTAAGTGCAGCCTTCGTTATAAACCCGGGTTATATGTTGGGTATTATGACCTGTCCGGCGGTAAACCACCAGGACACTTTAAACTTGTTGTATGCAGAAACAGGTTGAATAAAGCATAATTATAAATCACCGGCATTTATTAACCCGGTCTGGTTTCAACTATAAGTCGCCAGCATATATTTGGATTGCGCCATTGGAATCATGCGCTCATAAATCATTGGATTATATTATTCAAATCTTCAAGTAGCCAAACTTGGCTGGCTTTTCATTATGATATTAATGAATAAGGTTTTCATACCGGATTATATTATCTTGAATAGCCAACATGGCTGGATTTTTATGGTTATTAATAACCGGTATTATTGAGTTTTCGAAGTCGCTTTAGCGCAACAGTTATTATTTTATCAAAGGATATGATTTATTCTACAATGGAAGGAATAGTCCCGAGTCGCTGCAGGCTCACGACCCGGCACTTGGGGGCTATATTATTCAAATTGAGATTACATGCAAGTCTCATGTCGCTGCAAGCATGCACCATGACACTTGGGGGCTAATGCAAAGTCATTTTTACTAGTCTTATTGAAGACCTGACTCATCATATTATAATGAGACGGCCCTTGGGGGCTACCAATTGCTCCTGTCAACAATTAAAGGTACACAAATTTTCTTCCATAATAGTGAAGGATTCATTGCTCAGTTGGTAAAGCACAAAACTCTTAACCTTGTGGACGTGGGTTCAAGCCCTACGATGGAAGCTACATTATAAGGTGTTATTTTCATTGAAGTATATAATCAAGTCCCGGTTCAGTATTATTTTACTAAGCCGACCCCTGGGGGCTACACATCACTGCTCAAGTCTACATGATTATATTTGTAAAGTCCCTGCTAATTATTGCATAATGACCCGGCACTTGGGGGCTACACTGATTGATGTTTTTAAGCAATTACAAGTCCCAGGTTGCTGCAAGCATGACAACCCGGCACTTGGGGGCTACATATATGGAGTATTCAGTTTATATGATTGAGATGAACAAACCGGATTTCTTCAAGGTTGAAACACTTATTGGAGCAAGTCTTAAGTTATCAATTTGTTCTCCTCTTAAGACTTGTGGGATACAGGTATTATGCATATAAAGGAGGAACATCTTCTTTTTATCAGTTTTGAGCAAATCAGGAAGATCAATTACATGAACCAGTGTTGATAACAATTATGAACTGGTGCCATAAATATTTATAAACCGGCCATTTTTGGTAATATTAAACCGGCAAGTTTTACACCTTCAAACCGGCTGAATATCAGATAAGTATTTTCAGACCCATATTTCTTAAATCGGCGCTTTGGGAGCTAAGTCAAAGGAGTTATTCTTCACAATATTTCTCGGTGACAAACCAATGTCGGCAAATTGATTATGAAGTTGGCTTATTGACCTGGATTTTCTAGAAGAAGGAAATGGCAAGGAATTAAGGATGCTCAGATGCCGGTTTACAAGAATTCTTAACCCGGAGCATAATCTATCAAATTTGTTCTTGTACTTGTTTTACAGGATCAGTTTAAAATGGATAAATCCAAATTAAACTGGGGGCTAATGTCGGGGATATACCCCGTGGCGTAAACCGGCTGGGAGTATAAATCGGCCGGACTGGATGATTCACTGGTAACCCGCCCGGAGCTTGGCGGTTCACCAGCTACCCACCCGGTCTTGGCAGTTCATTAGTAACCCGGCGGGCGGGTCAGATGGATGACGAGGCTCATGGCCCAGAAGGCCGGTTCATACTATGGTGGGCCGGTTTAAGAGGAAAGGCATGAGGAATATTTACCTTACAAGGAGTTAAGACCAGGACTTGTATCCGGTTTGTATTAGAGATAGACTAGTCCTAATCCTAATAGGACTCCACATGTAAACCGCCCCTTCAACATATATAAGGAGGGGCAGGGCTCCCCAAAGAGGGGAGGCAAGAAGAAACAATCTTAGGGCTAGACACAAAGAGGAGAGCCGGTTTACGGCGACTCCCTCGTGATGATAATGAGACCTAGCCTCAAACAGCATGTAGGGCTATTACCGGATGATGTTTCCCGGGGCCCGAAGCTGTCTAAATCCTTGTCTTACGTGTTGATCCGCCCTGCGTCTCTCGTCCCACTCACCCCTCTCAAGCTACCACATAGATGCGTTGGCCTCGCGACTAAGTCCTGACACTAAGGACATCTGCCGTGACAAAACCATGACAGCACCCGTATTCCAGCCCAGAGATCGAGGTGAAGTCTTCTGGAATACGACACTGCTTAGCATAGAACAAACCAACTTTCTATTATAGCAAGAATATGAATACAAGGTCTCCGATATTACAATGAATAACACTGGCACGGCGACACTACGCCAACCACAGTTGCTCTATCCAAGCAGCATAACAACTCGAGGCAGTGGAACCTCTACTGGCAGGAGAAGAACTACTGGTAGTGGAACAACGAACGACGATGAAGGACTCTAATCCGCAAGGACTCTTGCTGGAACGTTTATCCTAGCTTGCGAACACAGTAACCACACCAAACAAGCCAGCAATCCAGGCACGTCCTGCAAACTGGCATGACACACTAGGTCAGTACATTGAATGTACTTGCAAGCTCACAATAACCAAAAGCAATCAAGGCAAACATCAGCATGGCATTAGCAAGTTAAATCAATCATCAGCACGATACATTGCATACACAAACTGAACATGATACAACTTTAGCATGGCATAAGCATATGAACATGATGATACTACATGCAACAGTTTAACATATTATGCACCAACTTACTCTTGCTTGGGTTACCTCATAACCAACACAAGCCTCAACTTACCAACATCGGTATCCTCGATACCACGGTGATCATCTCGCGATCACATAAATATCAACCAAATTCTTTCATCATCGAACTGGGGTTGTTATTAAGCAGGTTATCATTATTGTTGTTGGCCATAGTGTGACCTACTCCGAACTGGGCCCATATCTGCGGGCGCGGCTATCGATAGATATAAACATGCACACTCTACAGAGGTTAGCACACAGCACCCACACCACAAAACCCAAGGCCTCGCACTCCCATTCGGGTGGACCAACGGCATTCTGACAAGACCGATCTACTGCCATGACACTCTCCCGGCCACTCCGACCAACTCCCCTTCGGGCTAAGTCATGGGTGGCCCCGTGCCTACCAAAGGCATCAACAGCAACCGTCGTGGGAAAATAAATGGTCCCAAACGGGGACATGGATCCATACAACAACAACGGGCACACAAGGCTTATGCCGTCCTACCCGGCCAAGGTAGTGCCCGTGCATAACCTTCCCTTGTTGGAGGCACCGGCGAGAGGCATGACAATAGACCCAGTTAGGTCCTCCCATAAAGGCAAATGTGGTTGCACTGGTCAGCTTGGTTCAGTGGCACCATGACTCAGCCAACTATTGTTCAAGTTCAATTAAGTCCGGTTAAACTTGAATGCAATAAGATGAGTCATATTAAAATAACAAAATTCAACTACGATGCATGAGCATGATATCAACATAAGCACGGAGGTGCAACATAATCATCGATCATAACCAGAATAAATCATATATCTGAATGAGCATGGCATACTGACGAGTATGAATAACACAAGCAGAACTCTATCATAACACTACTAGGGAAAAGCCTATACACAGAATCTTATCAGCAGCGCGGCTCAAAATAACTCGCTGCTGCTAAGTAGCAGTAGCGCGGTCAACAGCAACCCGCTGCTGGTAAAAATATAGCAGTAGCGCGTCCCGCGAGAGACGCGCTGCTGCTATAATTCCTACGAGGCCGCCGCGAGGCTAGTTATAGCAGCAACGCGTTAAGCGCGACGCCGCCATCGCTACTTAGCATAGTAGCAGCGCCTTTCCCGACAAGCGCTATGCTATGTTTCCTACAAAAATTTAGTCCCACCTCGCTCCGTGAAGAGAGTTTATACCACCTTAAATATGTTACTTCCCACACTTTGACAAGCACTTGATCTTCATTGAACTCTATGTGTAGAATTTGTGGCTGCAATATGAGTCTTCACCTGTTCCTAAACCGTGAGGACTCATATTGTCGAATCAGATTGTACACAAAAGATCGTTGATGATCAATGTGTATTTTGCATGTTGACATATATCAAGAGCGCTTTATCTTGAAAAGCGCTGCTGCTAGCTAGTTTAACAAGAGCGCTGTTTCCCAAGCGCTACTGCTAAGCCATCTATCTCCTCCTTCGACCGGATCCACTCACACACACAGCCACAACTATCTCTGCGCCACATACCCAGCTGTCGCCCTCTCCTCCGCAAGGTCTGCGCCACGCCCGTCGCCGCTCCTCCGTCAAGGCCAAGGCCGTCACCTCCTCCTCCTTGCTGGACTCGGTACCGGCCTCCTCCTCCGTCCTCCTCTCCACTCTTGCTGGCCGGCCCCTCCTCGCCTCCGCCTTCCTCCCGATCCATTCTCCCTCAACTGGCCGCGCCCGGCCAGCCCCTCCAGCTCCGCCTTCCTCCTCCATCCTACTCTCTTCTCCCTCCTCGAGTCGCCTCCTTCTCCCTCCTGCTCATATGCAACATTTGATTTAGTTGATTTAGTTGACTTAGTAGAACATTTTGATTTAGTTGATTTAGTAGGCTAGTTGATTTAGTTGCCTTAGAATATTTTGATTTAGTTGACTTAGTAGGTTAGTTTATTTAGTTGACTTAGAACATTTTGATTTAGTTGATTTAGTTGACTTAGAACATATTGCTTTAGTTTATTTAGTAGGTTAGTTTATTTAGTTGACTTAGAACATTTTGATTTAGTTGATGTAGTAGGTTAGTTTATTTAGTTGACTTAGAACATTTTGATTTAGTTGATGTAGTAGGTTAGTTTATTTAGTTGACTTAGAACATTTTGATTTAGTTGATTTAGTAGGTTAGTTTATTTAGTTGACTTAGAACATTTTGATTTAGTTGATGTAGTAGGTTAGTTTATTTAGTTGACTTAGAACATTTTGATTTAGTTGATTTAGTAGGCTAGTTGATTTAGTTGAGTTAGAACATTTTGATTTAGTTGATTTAGTAATCCTTTGCTCATATTGCTTTAGGAAGAATGGCGCCACCACCACCACTATGTCAATCTGTGTAAGTCAAGATGCTTGACAGACCTTGCAACCGGCAAGCTGTTCGGCATCTACTTCCGGCCGAGTTTTCGTCATGCGGCGGTAAGAAATTAGATGAAATGTAATAACTATTTTATTTTTAGTGTTGCCATTACTGCATTGTGTCATTTTGCTTAGTTTACACAGATCGTCCCATGCAATGTGAGGTTGAAATTCAACAAGTCGACAGGAGACACTGTGACATTTGAGGCTCTGGGGGCCGTACACTATGGAGGTCGAGAAAGGACGCAATATGTCGCAGATTGGAGGAGATGGATGGGCCCGTTTAAATGGCTCGCATGCATCTTATCGGTGGTGAGTTGATCAGCTTCAACTTCCGAGTAGAAAGACCCAAACTAGCTGTCATTTATCTCAACCTGGTGGAAGATGATGAAGATGACGAAGATGATGAAGATGATGAAGATGATGAAGATGATGAGGACCCACTTCATGAAGCCATCGTAGCTCAAAGAACAAGGCTGAGTGAGGAGGAGGTGTCCAACCTGTGGGACATAATTCCGCCACGTCGTCTGACTTTGTCGGGTGCCATTCGTGACCCGCTTGACAAATACCATGGTTGATCGACATGATATGGTATGTTATACTTACAAATGCAAATTAATAGTGTGAATTACTTAGTGTACAGTCCAATGATATGGTATATGTTGTGTGGAATCTAGTCGATGATATATATGTTTTAGTGTAGAGTTCGATCACATGCTTATTAATTGATATGTTTTTCTTATTCAGAAATTGGCAAAGAGCATATCATGAGTTATGGTATCGAGCCCGATGAAGAAGGCTCAGCTGGACTACGCCTTCGCAAGGGGCTCCGTCACAACCTGTACTTACAGCGTGGACACGGATGGTCGCACACACTTAAGCTCGGTTGGGTGGAAGAAATTCCTCGATGGCAAGAATCTTCGTGTTGGACAAAGCTATCCTAATTACTATCAGAACACCAACCGCCTGTGCTTGAGGATGATGATTGTCTTCGATACATCTAGAACTACATGTGTGTGTGGCTATATCATCTAGAACTATATATGTGTGTGTGGCTATATCATCTAGAACTACATATGATGATCGTCGTCGATATCATCTAAAACTACATATGATGATGGCCGTTGATATGACCATGCATGTACTTTGCTTGAGGATACATTTTGGCTGTGCATGAAATTGTTATCTTAGTACTCCCTTTTCGTTTCCAAATTACTCGTCGTGGTTTGAACTAAAACCACGACGAGTAATTTGAACGAAGAGTACTACCGCATCTAGTAATGGTTTATGAATTTGATGAAAGATAGTACCTAGTTTCTAGCATCCAAGGAGAAATGAAATGGAAAATGATGAAAGAGATAGCGAGGCGTTGGATGAGGAAATCGCTATCGCTAGCTAATAGTAGTGCGTTCTAAAAGCGCTGCGATATCGTTCAACAAGAGTAGCGCTGGTTCGGACCGCTACTACTATGAGTTAGTCAGTGGCGCCTTATTAGTAGCGCCGCCACCCGCGCTGCTGCTAGCCTGAAAACCCGCGCTGCTGCTAGCCTTTTCCCTAGTAGTGTAAGCATATCCTGACTACTGGCATCATGAACAACTACCATGCAAGAACGTAGCAAGAACACTACCAAGTAAGCATGTGACCAACTAGATGCAACGGAACCAACATAGCAACGGTACTGAATAGCAGACTAAGCATGCATCTGAAGAACACCACAACTACCAGCATGTATTACTATTACCAACAAGGATGACATGTGAAAATGATACTAGCAAGTAGCACAAGATATCACGATGCATCATAGCATGAAGGTGGACAAGAATCCACGAGCATAACCGAAACAACAACAATAGAAGCAAACAAGCAGGCAGATAATGACAAACTTTTATTAAATATTCAAGTTGAAAACCAAGGCTAATGCAGGACTATCATGCAAGTGGCTATTGTGGCTTGCCTGGGGGTGACGGAGACTCTGGGAAGAAGTGCGGTGAAGCTCGCAGAAAGAAACGTCGGACGGTTCTCTCTCGGAGGGGGCTGATAGGGGCAAGGGCAAAATGGTCAGTTTCACTATGGGCCCACCTAGTGAAAATGGAACCAACAGAAAGATCTCGATGATTCGAAGATGTGAGCATTGGTTTCACCTCGATCGGAGTGACGAGCAAAAAGTTGTGAGGTGTTGATGTTCACGTACTATTCTGCAAAAATATCACCACAAATAGGTCCCTGAGTGGATAAGTCAGAAACGCATAAGGTGAAATATGCTTTCCAAGCTAGAAAACGTATTCCGGGCTGATGAAGGAAAGAAGTACGCTTTCGGGCGTACAAATGGAAATACGCCTTTGGGCAAATGAAAACGCACTCACCCGGGGCGCTTCCACTTGCCACGTGGGCAGAGGTAGCTAGGCCACTGGTGCGTGGGGACCACAGGCAGGGGGGCCGATCGATCGTCGTCTTCCTCCTCCCGTGCTCGCTCGCGACAGGGAACAGGGGAGGGAGACAGAGGTGCTGCCGGCTGATAACCCACAAGTGTAGGGGATAATTGTAGCCTCTTTCGATAAGTAAGAGTGTCGAACCCAACGAGGAGCTAAAGGTAGAACAAATATTCTCTCAAGTCCTATCTGCCACTGATACGACTCTACGCACGCTTAGTCTTCGCTTTACCTAGAACAAGTATGAAACTAGAAGTACTTTGTAGGTGTTGTTGGATAGATTTGCAAGATAATAAAGAGCACGTAAATATAAACTAGGGGCTGTTTAGATAAAGAAGCAACAAAGTAAATATAGGGAGTGTGGAAAAGTGGTGGTAGGAGTTGTGAAATTGTCCCTAAGCAATTGACTACGTTACTAGACCGGTAATCACTATTGCAATTTTATTTGAGGGAGAGGCATAAGCTAACATACTTTCTATTCTTGGATCATATGCACTTATGATTAGAACTCTAGCAAGCATCCGCAACTACTAAAGATCATTAAGGTAAAACCCAACCGTACCATTAAAGTATCAAGTCCCCTTTATCCCATACGCAAACAACCTAGTAACTCGGGTCTGTGCTCCTGTCACTCATGCCACCCACCATAAGCAAATCATAAAAACATTGCCAACCCTACTGCGGGGATCCCTCACGCTTGCGCAACACAGAGAGCACCATAGGACAACACCAATAATAAAACATGCAACTCAAACCAATCATAGCAATTCATCAATCACCGATAGGACAATGAAAATCTTCACAGACATCATAGGATGGCAACACATCATTGGATAATAATATGAAGCATAAAGCACCATGTTCAAGTAGAGGGTACAGCGGGTTGCGGGAGAGTGGACCGCTGTACATAGAAGGGGGAAGGTGATGGAGATGTTGGTGAAGATGATGGAGGTGTTAGTGAAGATCGCGGTGATGATGATGGCCCCCGGCAGCGCTCCGGCGCCACCGGAAGCAAGGGACAGAGAGCCCCCCTTCTTCTTCTTCTTCCTTGACCTTCTCCCTAGATGGGAGAAGGGTTTCCCCTCTTTTCCTTGGCTCCCATGGTGTGGGAGGGGCGAGAGCCCCTCCAAGATTGGATCTATCTCTTTCTCTCTCTCTGTTTCTGCGTTCTCTGATTCTGCCCTTTCACCGTTTCTTTTATATCCGGAGATCCGTACCTCTGATTGGGTTGAGTCTTTCACCTAGATTGTTCTCATAAAATTAGCTTTCTTGCAGCTAAAGAAGAGCGTCAACCGCCTTAATGGGTTACCACGAGGGTCTAGGGTGCGCCCCCTGCCTCGTGGCCCCCTCGGGCACCGTCTCGCATTGATTTTACTTCCCAAAAATCATAAATATTCTGAAATAATTCTCTGTCCATTTTTATCCTGTTTGGACTCTGTTTGATATTGGGTTTCTGCGAAACATAAAACATGCAACAAATAGGAACTGACACTGGGCACTAGATCAATATGTTAGTCCCAAAAATAGTATAAAAAGTTGCCAAAAGTATATGAAAGTTGAATAATATTGGCATGGAACAATCAAAAATTGTAGATACGACGGAGACGTATCAGCATCCCCAAGCTTAATTCCTGCTCGTCCTCGAGTAGGTAAATGATAAAAAAAGATAATTTTTGATGTGGAATGCTACCTAGCATAATCTTGATCATGTAATCTAATCATGGCATGAATATTAAGACACGAGTGATTCAAAGCAATAGTCTATCATTTGACATAAGAACAATAATACTTTGAGCGTACTAATAAAGCAATCATGTCTTTTCAAATCAACATGGCCAAAGCAAGCTTATCCCTACAAAATCATATAGTTTGGCCATGCTTCATTTTTGTCACACAAAATGATCCCATCATGCACAACCCCCATGATAAGCTGAGCAATTGGTTCATACTTTTTAACGCGCTTCAGCTTTTTCAACCCTCACGCAATACATGAGCGCAAGCCATGGATATAGCACTATAGGTGGAATAGAATATGATGGTGGAGGTTATGTGGAGAAGACAAAAAGGGAGAAAGTCTCACATCGACACGGCTAATCAACGGGCTATGGAGATGCCCATCAATTGATGTCAATGTGAGGAGTAGGAATTGCCTTGCAACGGATGCACTAAGAGCTATAAGTGTATGAAAGCTCAAACTGAAACTAAGTGGGTGTGCATCCAACTTGCTTGCTCATGAAGACCTAGGGCATTTGAGGAAGCCCATCGTTGGAATATACAAGCCAAGTTCTATAATGAAAATTCTCACTAGTATATGAAAGTGATAACATAGGAGACTCTCTACATGAAGAACATGGTGCTACTCTGAAGCACAAGTGTGGTAAAAGGATAGTAACATTGCCCCTTTTCTTCCTTTTTTGGATGGGCTTCTTTGGCCCCCCTTTTTTTTATTTAGGCTTCTTTGGCCTCTCTTTTTTATGGGGCAATGTTTTATAATAATGATCACCACACTTTATTTATTTACAACTCAATATTACAATTCGATACTAGAACAAAGATATGACTCTATATGAATGCCTTCGACGGTGTACCGGGATGTCCAATGATCTAGCGTAGCAATGACATCAAAAAACAGACAAGCCATGAAAACATCATGCTAGCTATCTTACGATCATGCAAGGCAATATGACAACAAATGCTCAAGTCATGTATATGATGATGATGGAAGTTGCATGGCAATATATCTCAGAATGGCTATGGAAATGCCATGATAGGTAGGTATGGTGGCTATTTTGAGGAAGATATAAGGAGGCTTATGTGTGATAGAGCGTATCATATCACGGGGTTTGGATGCACCGGTGAAGTTTGCACCAACTCTCAAGGTGAGAAAGGGCAATGCACGGTACCGAAGAGGCTAGCAATGATGGAAAGGTAAAAGTGCATATAATCCATTGACTCACATTAGTCATAAAGAACTCATATACTTATTGCAAAAGTTTATTAGCCCTCGAAGCAAAGTACTACAATGCATGCCCCTAGGGGGATAGATTGGTAGGAAAAGACCATCGCTCGTCCCCGACCGCCACTCATAAGGAAGACAATCAAAGAACACCCCATGCTTCAAATTTGTCATACAACGGTTACCATACGTGCATGCTATGGGACTTGTAAACCTCAGCACAAGTGTCTCTACAATCCACAACCACCCACTAGCATGACTCCAATATCTCCATCTTTATATCACAAAACTATTGCAAGGAATCAAACATATCATATTCAACGATCTACAAGTTTATGTAGGATTTTATGGCTAACCATGTGAATGACCAATTCCTGTCGTATCTCTAAATAGATATAAGTGAAGCAAGAGAGTTTAATTCTTTATACAAAAGATATGCCCACGCTCTAACAAATATAAGTGAAGCAAAAGAGCATTCTACAAATGGCGGTTTTCTATGTGAAGAGAAACAGGCAATCCAAACTTCAAATGATATAAATGAAGCACGTGAAGCATTCCATAAAGCCATACTCAAAAGATTTAAGTGAGGTGCAATGAGCATTCTATAAATCAACCAAGGACTATCTCATACCAGCATGGTGCATAAAATAAAAGTGAAAACTAAGTGCAAAAGACGCTCCAAGACTTGCACATATCGCATGAACAAAAGGAATACGAAAACATACCGATACTTGTTGAAGAAAGAGGGGATGCCTTCCGGGGCATCACCAAGCTTAGACGCTTAAGCATCCTTGAATATTTACTTGGGGTTCCTAGGGAATCCCCAAGCTTTAGCTCTTTCCTCTATTCCTTTTTCTCATATCGAGACCTCCTCGATCAAACACTTCATCCACACAAAACTTCAATAGAAAACTCGGTAAGATCCGTTAGTATAATAAAGCAAATCACCACTCTAAGTAATGTTGAAAACCAATTCATATTTTGTTTTTGCATTGTGTCTACTGTAATATAACTTCTCCATGGCTTAATCCACTGATATAAATTGATAGATTCATCAAAACAAGCAAACTATGCATCAAAAACAGAATCTGTCAAAAACAGAACAGTCTGTATAAATCTGAACATTCACCATACTTCTGATACCCCAAAATTTCTACCAAAATTTTTGAAAAATAAACAATTTTTACGGCAATACATTGCAAAAGGAATAAGAACCATTTGACGTTTCAGTAAAAAACGTTAAATCGCGCACTACAGCCAAAGTTTCTGTCCCGCACCGTTCAAACCAACAAGCATTGTAAACATCCTAAAGGCAAACCCTAGCACATTATTTTTATAATACAATGGAACTGTACAAGTGTATAATTATTTTTTGATGAGAAGTTTCTGTAATTAATATTCACAAAGTTTCCGTGAGCATGAACAAAGTTCAAGGCTAGCTCCCACTTCAACAATGCTTGCCTTTCTCACTTTCACTTTCCTTTTTGAAAAGGTTTTGGGCTCCCCTCTTTATTTTTTTGTTTTTAAACTATAAAAAAGCACTCAACAGAAATAAATGACTCTCTAAAACTTCCGGGTTGTCTCCCTGTCATCGCTTTCTTTAAAGCCATTAATCTAGGCATATAGTGCTCAAGTAATGGATCCACCCGGATCCCAAGGTATATCAAAGCCAATTTTAATTAACAATGATTTGTAATTTGGTAGTGAGGACAAAGTAATATATATCAAGTAACAATGAAGTCTAACTCTTTTCCTATACATCGGCATGTCATAAAAGAACAATTCATGCACACATAGTAAAGGCCAATGCATAGTATAAGCAGTTTCTTGCAATTCTATCATATTGGAAACATAAAGAGGTGGAGATATAGTTCCACTCTCATAGTAATTGCAACTAGGAGCAGCAAGCACATGCATATTATATCTATCAAAATCATCATGTGCAACGGTAAAAGGCAACCCATTAATATAATACTTAATAAGCACAAACTTCTCCGATATAGTGTAGTTGGGAGAAGTCAAAAAGATAATAGGACTATCATGCATGGGTGCAATAGCAACAATTTCATGTTTAACATAAGGAACTATAGCAAGTTCATTTTCCATAAGCATAATCCATATTGGCATCATGGCCACAAGCATAGCAAGCATCATCAAAAAGGGATATCTCAAACGAATTAAAGGGATCATAACAATCATCATAGTGATCATCCTTCGGTAAGCACGAAGGGGAATTAAACAATGTATGAGTTGAAGAGTTACTCTCATTACAAGGTGGGCACGGGTAGCTAATCCGCTCTTCCTCCTTTTGTTCTTCGCTCTCCTCATCATCTTTTTCATCCAATGAGCTTGCAGCTTCATCAATTTCTTCTTCCATAGCTTCCTGCAAAATATTAGTCTCTTCTTGGACAGCGGAGACTTTCTCAATAAATGCATCAATATTGGAATTGTATTCATAATTTTCATAGCAATATCTAAGTATAGCAAAATTTTCAGGTCTATAAACTGAATCACCAAAATCTTCAAACTCTTTAAACACAGATTCAATCTCATAAGCACCCATAAAAGCAACAAATTCTTCTATTTGTTCCACATCATAGTAATCATATATACCATTAGGATAAGAAGCCAAGGTTTTATTATCATTAAATTTGCATGAAAAGGGAAGGTGTGGAGCCTTCATCCTAGAGCAACAAGTATAATCATGTCTCAAGCATAGATCCCGAGCATACCAATACACCGTAGAAATTTGATCCCATAATAGTTTCCCTTTTTGTGTCAAGCGGTAATCCCTAAAGTATTCACGTTGATCCAATGTGTCTCCCATAACATAATTGAATGGGCTTTTCTCAGGATTATCAAAGTAGTACATAATTTGTTTCACATAACGAGCATCGAGGGCTTTAGGAGGTTCCCCATCTCCATGAGTAGCAAGTACACCTAATTTTTTTGCTATTTCGTGTTCCATATCCATAACTAAAGATAGAGAACAACTTAGAACAACAAATAAAAATTACTTAGTGATAAAGCAAACAAGCACACACGAGAATATTCACCCCACGCTATGACTCCTCAGCAACGGCGCCAGAAAAAGGTCTTGATAACCCGCAAGTGTAGGGGATAATTGTAGCCTCTTTCGATAAATAAGAGTGTCGAACCCAACAAGGAGACAAAGGTATAACAAATATTCTCTCAAGTCCTATCTGCCACTGATACAACTCTACGCACGCCTAGTGTTCGCTTTACCTAGAACAAGTATGAAACTAGAAGTACTTTGTAGGTGTTGTTGGATAGGTTTGCAAGATAATAAAGAGCATTTAAATATAAACTAGGGTCTGTTTAGATAAAGAAGCAATAAAGTAAATATAGTGAGTGTGGAAAAGTGGTGGTAGGAGTTGTGAAATTGTCCCTAAGCAATTGACTACGTTACTAGACCGGTAATCACTATTGCAATTTTATTTGAGGGAGAGGCATAATCTAACATACTTTCTCTTCTTGGATCATATGCACTTATGATTGGAACTCTAGCAAGCATCCGCAACTACTAACAATCATTAAGGTAAAACCCAACGATAGCATTAAAGTATCAAGTCCCCTTTATCCCATACGCAAACAACCTACTTACTCGGGTCTGTGCTTCTGTCACTCATGAACATATTGCAAACCCTACAGCGGGGATCCCTCACGCTTGCGCGACACAGAGAGCACCATAGGACAACACCAATAATAAAACATGCAACTCAAACCAATCATAGCAATTCATCAATCACCGATAGGACAACAAAAATCTACTCAGACATCATAGGATGGCAACACATCATTGGATAATAATATGAAGCATAAAGCACCATCTTCAAGTAGAGGGTACATCGGGTTGCGGGAGAGTGGACCATTGTATATAGAAGGGGGAAGGTGCTGGAGATGTTGGTGAAGATGATGGAGGTGTTGGTGAAGATCGCGGTGATGATGATGGCCCCCGGCAGCGCTCCGGCACCACCGGAAGCAAGGGGGAGAGAGCCCCCATTCTTCTTCTTCTTCCTTGACCTTCTCCCTAGATGGGAGAAGGGTTTCCCCTCTGGTCCTTGGCTCCCATGGTGTGGGAGGGGCCAGAGCCCCTCCGAGATTGGATCTATCTCTGTGTCTCTCTCTGTTTCTGCGTTCTCTAATTTTGCCCTTTCACCGTTTCTTTTATATCCGGAGATCCGTAACTTCGATTGGGTTGAATCTGTCACCCAGATTTTCCTCATAAAATTACCTTTCTTGTGGTAAAAGAAGAGCGTTAACTTCCTTACGGGGTGCCCACGAGGGTCCAGGGTGCGCCTGCCTCCCTGGGGCGCGTCCCCTGCCTCATGGCCCCTCGGGCACCGTCTCGCGTTGATTTTACTTCCCAAAAATGATAAATATTCCAAAATAATTCTCCATCCGGTTTTATCCCGTTTGGACTCCGTTTGATATTGGGTTTCTGCGATACATAAAACATGCAACAAACAGGAACTGGCACTAGGCTCTGGATCAATATGTTAGTCCCAAAAATAGTATAAAAATTTGCCAAAAGTATATGAAAGTTGAATAATATTGGCATGGAACAATCAAAAATAATAGATACGATGGAGACGTATCACCAGCAATGCCCCCATTGACTCCAGTCACTCTAGGCCAAGGCAAGGGCACCGGCGGCTTCAGGGTGGAGCGTCTAACCCGTTCTGATCGGAAGGAGGCACCAGAGATGAGCAGGAGAGAAGACGTCGCGAGAGGTACAGAGAGGCGCCGGCGGCGACGGTGGAGATGAGCGCAAGGCTCTGGTGACTCAAGCAACGAATGGAGCAGATGAGGAGGCTTGTGAAGGTGTGGGGAGTGCCGTGGTGGAGTCAGACGAGAGGGAGGAGCACTAGATGGCTCGGGACGGGGAGGAGCAGAGAGGCGGGCGGTGGCCTGACTAGTAGGGCACCCGGCCAGAGGCACTCCGGCGACGAGCTAGATAGGTGGGGTGAACTACGGGAGTGAGGGGGAGACTATGGGCATAACGGGAGGAGGAGAGGGAGGCTAGGCTCATCGGTACCGAGAAGAAAACGGGGTGGACACAGCGAACAGAGGCGGATTCCGCGAGATGCCGATGCTCCGGGGGTCGCGAAGGCTTGGGGAGGGGCTTGGGAGCCGTGGGAGAGTATTGGGGTCCTTATATAGGCTGAGGGGAGGGCTCGGGCACGCTCTAGAGAGCTCTAGCTCGCTGCCAATGGAGGGACTAAGCATGGACGCGTCACGGGCATGGTGACGGTGACGCATTAATGGTGAGCCACGACGAGGCAGCGATGCAAGGCGACTGAGTCGAGCACGAGCGAGCTACTCGACATGAAATGGACTTGAGAGGCAGAGGGAAACGACGATAACAGCGGCAACAATGTGCCATAGCACGAGATTTGGCCTGTCTGCCCCATGGTCACTGCGTGAGCTAGCACACACGGTGCACTCCGAGCGGCCAAATCATGTCTGGGAGATAGACCCCACCGCCCTTAGTCAAAAAAAGAAAATAAATCGGTCCAGGGGCAAAGAAATGATCAGTAGGAGGATCCAAGAGACATGAACAACAAGGTGTATGTGCTGCAGGGAGACAAGCACATGAGGAGGCAGAGGTTGGTCTTTGGCCTAGAGTGATTACCTCTGCCACTTTGCAGCTCATTAGGAGGAAGATACATGGTACTTGCTGCAGAAAGTGCCATAATGAGCAAAAATGAAGATTTGGATGATGCACTCACATAGTTGCATAAAATGAGCTAAAAATGGTTATGGCCCAATGATTTGAAGATATTAATATACCCAAGGAGTTTCATGCCATTTGGATGAACCAAAATAGCACTTGCTTCACAAAGCTTTATTCTGGACAGAAACTTGGAAACATTCCATAGGGCAAATGCTTAAATGGATTGAGCCACAAGTTGGTGGAGGGAGTTTTTATGGATAAGAGAATGTCCTGGTAAATTGGCAGCTTAAATGAAGCAATATAAAATATAGTTGCTTCGCAAACTGAAAATCTGACCAGAAACCAAGATTTGGAGCTGTGCTCACATAGAAAGGTTACATGAGCTCATATTGGGTGGAGAGTGATAGTTTGCCCAAATGAAGGATGTGGAAAAAGTTCATCTAATTTGAACATGCCTAGAATATACTTCCTTCACAAAGTTTCATTCTGGGCAAAAACTTTGTAAAATCATAGAAAAATAATTACTAGGCAAATGAGGTTGAACTTTGGCACAGGGCAATGATATGGATAGGAAAAGGTGTCCAAGAAGTTGGGAGTCAATTCGGCAAATATAAATAGCACTTGCTTCATAAAGTACCATTTAGGGTAGAATAGGAAAAGAATTATTGGAGGATTATTTTTGAACCTGGCAATGAAAGATTTTTCGATATTTGAGCAAGATAGGACCCAAAAAATTTATGAGAATTATTTGGGAATTTTAGGAGTGGCAGAAATATGGGTTGCTTCACATCCTAGGGCAAATATGATAATTCCTTTATCAGAAAAGGAATATTCCCAATAAAAAGAATATTGGGATTTGGGCTAGGATGGAAATGACATGATCTAGGGATTTTTTGGGGATGACAAGCCACTATAAAACCTAGGAAGCCATGATCTTCCCAAGTTTCAGAACCACACAGCCACCGAAAAGCAAATTCAAACCAGAAATCCAAGAAAACCCTCAAAAAAGAAAAGGGCAAAAATCCAGGCTGTTACAAACCTTCCCCCCTTAAAGAAATCTCATCCTCAAGATTTGGTTGCTCATGGATAAATAATTTCTCTGACTTGAAGAATTCATTTCCAACTCAGTTTTCTTTTATTCATTCTCAGATAATATTCCGACTGAATTGGATCTGACTGCCTGCCTTGATATGGGGTGGTCTACTTCACCATTGGCACACTGACAGTACTTACCTCATATGTTCATGCTTACACTGTCTCCAATTCTTTTTATATCTACTGACCTAGCTGACTATGATAGATTATCATGACTACAATATATGCCTGTCTCACAAATCCGAGAGTGATCCCTAATTGTTGTGTCTATATTGACAAACCTTCCATGAAGTGGGGATCATATTTTTCGGATGCACACCCAAGCTCTGACTCCTTACATTGGGTTTCTCCACTAAATGCAGGTCCTTCGGGTTCCAAACAATGAATTGAGGCATAACCGTTTCCTGACAGATTCTGACGCATCATAGGAATTTCTGAATCGTCCTGACTGGATCCACAGTCTGGAGTATCATATCTGTACCAAATGTTTGACTGTTGCTTGTCATGGCCAACATGAAGGGGTATGACCTTATATGATTATATATCCTCAGACTGACGGTGGTTCTTGTAGAAGAATTTTGCCCACGACAGGCTATCCATGATTCACATAAGTGAGGGCACATGCTTCGAGACTGTCATTCAACATTCTGATTGCTCATCCTGTCGGTGTATCCATGTAGTCGGACTTGCCAGACCCAGATACTTGATACCGACAAATCTGAGCATATACTATTACTGATTTCTTGATCCAGATCCTTTGCTGAACGAACGGGGTCATATTGTTTCTTCGTGTGACCATAGGTTCTGTTGGGTGTAATATTCTGACAGGCGTACTCTTATCCTCATCTTCTGACATGGTAACCCGTTAGATGGCAGGTTCATCACCTCTCAAGTTCTGACCGTAGGAAAATGATCATCCAAACCCTTGCAAGAAATCGACAAATAAATCAATAGCCACCAGAACAATCTTTACAACTCAGATCTGGGACATTACTGAAATAACTCAACCGCGGCTCAGGACGGCCAAAAAGCAGCACAGAGCATGAGACCGGGTCGATAAGAAGAAAGTGGCAGCTTCCTAAGATAGCCGAATAGCAGTCATAGGGCCACTGTCACAAAAATAAACTCAATAGCTATACAAGATGGTCGGAAAGCAGCTCAAAACTCGTGACAGTTGTTGAATAGAGAAATAAAAATCGGCATCCACCCCGGATAGCTAATAACAGCTGAGGTCACAGGCGTGGTGCTGTCACTGGAGAAAAGGAGACAAGGGCTCATCAGGATCATCTTCTAGGTTCATAGGTACTTGTACAAAGCTCACTGTTGTTGTCAATCTTCATAGTCCTTCGTCACACTGAGGTGTATAGCTGGCTTTCTGCTTTTAACAATCCTCATGTGACTGCCAAATCTACGTTCGAGTGACTTGTAATACCTTGGTGATATGCTGACCGCATATATATGAAAATCTGATTCCCGAGGCAGACTTGCTTTCTGACTGATTCTTGCTTCTAACCAAACTATTGGGGATCTGATGCTTGGAAAACACTGCTACATGCTGACAAACCACAATTTATTACCTTGTACCAGTGTTGTACTGAAGATGAGTGTGCAGCTTGCTTTGGAATCCATCAGGGTATCGTGTTGCGGAAGACTAGATAGCTTGTGCTTGAAACCTTCTACGGATATCTTCCTGAGGAAGGCCGGGTACCGTACCTTATAAGCTTCACCCTTAAAGACTTACTAGGGAAAACTCGTTACCTTATGCCAGAAGTTTTTGCAGTATCCAATTGAAATGACTGAATATCTTGCACTAGAATCCATTCATACCTTTCTGATGCAGTCTGAGGAATCTTGCCTTGCTTTACTGATAAATTGTACGACCAGAATTTGTCTGACCATCCTTCTTGCTGATTTAATCATTGCTGCAATAAAGGTGTATCTATGACGGGTACTAGAAATCTGAGCAGACTATACTTGTATTCAAACCGGGTGTCTGCAATATGATGCTGTCAGCTGAAAATCTCACTGCTTTTAACTGAGTTCCTTGGTGTATATTGTTACTTCTCTCGGCTTCTTCAGACCGGTGTCGGCTGATGAGCAGTTTCCATAAGGGGGTAACACCGAGGATTTAAAACAAAGAAGCACGAGAAAATGATCGATTGCAGCAAAGCACACAACAAACAAGCTACAAAACTAATCCAAACAGGCACACACAAGCACACACAAGCATAAACAAGCAATGACACTACAGCAGATGCACATGCACTACATGACTAACTACACCCTACGCTTGAGCAAACGCGTGGGAGCTGACGAAGAAGCTACGGGAGTAGGGAGTGGAATGGCTGATTCCGAAATTCCAGATGGACGAGGCGGAGGGGTTGGAGAAGCTGGCGGAGACTGAGGTAGGGAAGCACCAAGAAATCTCCTGGCTCGAATGGCATCTCGGACTAACTCAGAAATAAGAAGGCACTCGGCCATCATGTAACGGGACATGGCGAGGATAGCCGGGTCATCTTGAGGGTCAACAGACAGGAACTAGTTTCGCCTAGGATTCTCGATGATGGTGGGATACAATTGATAAGCGCGGTTCTCTTGCACCATGCTCTCTTGATGACGAAACCGGTGATTGCTGCCATAGCGGAAAGCTGAACGGCATGCTTGGGAGTAGCGTCATAACCACCGTGGAAACTGTAGGTGTGCTTACGAACAGGAATCGGGGCTAATAGATGGACATGAGCAACATACTCCAGGATTCTTCCTCCGGCATAAAACTGGAATACTTGAGATTGGGGTGGATCTCCGTGGGGATAAATGCCATGCCACATATCGCGAAGAAGGGTGGTGATGTCTACAACACAAACTTCTTCTTGTAGACATTGTTGGGCCTGCAAGTGCACAGGTTTGTAGGACAGTAGCAAATTTTCCTCAAGTGGATGACCTAAGGTTTATCAATCCATAGGAGGCATAGGATGAAGATGGTCTCTCTCAAACAACCCTGCAACCAAATAACAAAGAGTCTCTTGTGTCCTCAACACACCCAATACAATGGTAAATTGTATAGGTGCACTAGTTCCGCGAAGAGATGGTGATACAAGTGCAATATGGATGGTAGATACGGGTTTTTGTAATCTGAAAATATAAAAACAGCAAGGTAACTAAAGATAAAAGTGAGCGTAAACGGTATTGCAATGATAGGAAACAAGGCCTACGGTTCATACTTTCACTAGTGCAAGTTCTCTCAACAATAATAACATAGATAGATTATATAACAATCCCTCAGTATGCAACAAAGAGTCACTCCAAAGCCAATAATAGCGGAGAACAAACGAAGAGATTATGGTAGGGTACGAAACCACCTCAAAGTTATTCTTTCTAATCAATCTATTCAAGAGTTTGTACTAGAATAACACCTTAAGACACAAATCAACCAAAACCCTAATGTCACCTAGATACTCCATTGTCACCTCAAGTATCCGTGGGCATGATTATACGATATGTATCACACAATCTCAGATTCATCTATTCAACCAACACAAAGTACTTCAAAGAGTGCCCCAAAGTCTCTACCGGAGAGTCAAGATGAAACCATGTGCCAACCCCTATGCATAGGTTCACTGGCGGAACCCGCAAGTTGATCACCAAAACATATATCAAGTGGCACGTGATATCCCATTGTCACCACAGATAAACACGGCAAGGCATACATCAAGTGTTCTCAAATCCTTAAAGACTCAATCCCTTAAAACAACTTCAAAGGGAAAACTCAATTCATTACAAGAGAGTAGAGGGGGAGAAACATCATAAGATCTAGCTATAATAGCAAAGCTCGCGATACATCAAGATCGTGCCATAGAGAGAACACGAGAGAGAGAGAGAGCGAGCGAGAGAGAGAGAGAGAGAGAGATCAAACACATAGCTACTGGTACATACCCTCAGCCCCGAGGGTGAATTACTCCCTCCTTGTCATGGATAGCGCCGGGATGATGAAGATGGCCACCGGTGATGGGTTCCCCCTCTGGCAGGGTACCGGAACGGGCTCCCGAGAGGTTTTTGGTGGCTACAGAGGCTTGCGGCGGTGGAACTCCCGATCTATCTTGTTTTTCGATGTTTTTAGGGTATATGGGAATATATAGGTAAAAGAAGTCGGTCGGGGGAGCCTCAAGGGGCCCACGAGAGGGTAGGGCGCGCCCAGGGGGTGGGCGCGCCCCCTGTATCGTGGCCTCCTCGATGATCTTCTGGCGTGAACTCCAAGTCTCCCGGATCATATTCTTCCTAAAAATCACACTCCCAAAGGTTTCATTCCGTTTAGACTCCGTTTGATATTCCTTTTCTTCGAAATACTGAAGCAAGCAATAAAATAGCAATATGGGCTGGGCCTCCGGTTAATAGGTTAGTCCCAAAAGTAATTTAAAAGTGTATAATAAAGCCCATAATCATTCAAAACAGATAATAAAATAGCATGAATGCTTCATAAATTATAGATACGTTGGAGACATATCAGCATCCCCAAGCTTAATTCCTGCTCGTCCTCGAGTAGGTAAATGATAAAAGAAAGAATTTATGAAGTGTGAATGCTAGAAGGTGCACAAGTTTGATCAATGATAATTTCAATCACCTTTTCTGGCATGATTGTATGTCATAACAGTAGTTCATCTGATAAAACTTCTCACGAACAAGTAACAAGCAATTCACATGTTAAAGCATAGACCATAAACTTACTTGAGAACTAGCAAACTTCATTATTAGTCATCAAACAATTGCAATTCATCCTATTTTCAGGAATAGCAAACTCCACATACTCAACTATCATATAGTCTTCTATAATTGCTAACACTCACGCAATACTGATGGTTATGGAGTTTTAATCGGACACTGAGAAAGATAGGGGCTTATAGTGTTGCCTCCCAACGTATTCACCTTTGGGTGATGTCAAAAATAATAGTTCATGCTAACTTACATCCAATTGGATATATATGTCAGGATCTTTCCAACACGAGGTGCTTGCCAAAGGATAAAATGAAAAAGGGAAAGGTGAAGATCACCTTGACTCTTGCATAAAGTAAAAGATAGGCCCTTCGCAGAGGGAAGCAGAGGTTGTCATGTGCTTTTAGGTTTGGATACACAGAATCTTAATGCGAAAGAACGTCACTTTATATTGCCACTTGTATATGGACCTTTATTATGCAGTCTGTCGCTTTTATTGCTTCCATAACAAGATCGTACAAAGCTTATTTTCTCCGCACTAATAAGTCATGCATATTTAGAGAGCAATTTTTATTGCTTGCACCGATGACAACTTACTTGAAGGATCTTACTCAACCCATAGGTAGGTATGGTGGAGTCTCATGGAAAAAACTGGGTTTAAGGATATTTGGAAGCACAAGTAGTATCTCTACTTGGTGCAAGGAATTTTGGCTAGCATGAGGGGGAAAGGCAAGCTCAACATGTTTGAATGATCCATGACAATATACTTTTACTGAGATGCGCGAAAACATAACCCATTACATTCTCTTCCTTGTCCAACATCAACTCTTTAGCATGTCATACTTAATGAGTGCTCCCAACTATAAAAGATGTCTAAGATAGTATATTTATATGTGAAATCTCTCTTCCTTCAATATTCTTTCATGAATTGTTCAAATGACCAATAAGATGCTTGCTAACCTTCAATAAATTTACAACCTCTACTTCTTAGATGTGAAGTCATTAGTCCCCATGGAATAAGCAAATGAGACATATATAATTTCAGATTTGTGACATTCAACTCATTCAAGCATTTACTCAAAGGATACGAGTGAAGCACACGAGTAAATGAAAAACTACTCCAAAAAGATATAAGTGAAGATCAATGAGTAGCTAAATAATTATGTAGCTATCTGAAGACTCTCTCCCATTAAAGATATCAGATCTTGGTATTGTATTCAAACAACAAGCAAAACAAAATAAAATGACATTGCAAGGATAGCACAACTCATGTGAAGAAGCAAAAACTTAGGCTCGACCGATACTAATCGATAGTTGTTGAAGAAGAAACGTGGGATGCCTACCGGGGCATCCCCAAGCTTAGATGCTTGAGACTTCTTGAAATATTATCTTGGGGTGCCTTGGGCACCCCCAAGCTTGAGCTTTGTGTCTCCTTAATTCCTCTCATATCATGGTTTCTCTTTTTATCAAAAGCTTCATCCACTCCAAACTCAACAAGAACTCATGAGATAGGTTAGTATAAACCAATGCAAAACCTTATCATCTTCTACTGTAACAAATCACTAAAATTATTATTCAACATTGAATACTAAATGCATATTTAATACTCCTATCCTTAAATAGAATCATTAAACAAGCAAACATATGCAAACAATGCGAACATAACAGCAATCTGCCAAAACAGTACAGTCTGTAAAGAATGCAAGATTATCAATACTTCACTAACTCCAAAATTTATGAGAAAAATATTATGCTGTAGAAGATTTATCAGAGCTCATTATGCAAAAAGTTTCAACATTATATCGTTCCCTGACTTTTATAGGGAATTTTTGCAACAGCGGTAAACTTTCTGTTTTCAAACAGCAACATGTATACTAGCAAAATAAGCATGGCAAAGGCTATCCTTGACTTTTTTATTGAAACTAAAGATGCAAAACATTATTCTAAATAACAGCAAGCAAAAACTAACAAGAGAAAATAACGCTCCAAGCAAAATACATATCGTGTGGTGAATAAAAATATAGCTCCAAGTAAAGTTACCGATGAACGAAGACGAAAGAGGGGATGCCATCCAGGGCATCCCCAAGCTTAGGCTTTTGTCTATTCTTGAATATTAACTTGGGGTGCCTTGGGCATCCCCAAGCTTAGTCTCTTGCCACTCCTTATTCCATAGTCCATCGAATCTTTACCCAAAACTTGAAAACTTCACAACACAAAACTCAACAGAAAACTCGTAAGCTCCGTTAGTATAAGAAAATAAAACCACGACTTAGGTACTGTAATGAACTCATTATAAATTCATATTGGTGTAATATCTACAGTATTCTAACTTCTCTATGGTTCATACCCTCCGATATCTACTCATAGATTCATCAAAATAAGCAAACAACACATAGAAAACAGAATCTGTCAAAAACAGAACAGTCTGTAGTAATCTGTATCAAAAGTATCCTTCTGGAACTCCAAAAATCCTACCAAATTAGGAAGACCTAAGCAATTTGTGTAAAAATCCAGAAAAAAAGAATCAGATCAAGATCACGTTTCTGTGAATTAACAAAACTAATTTACTGAGTGTAAAAGTTTCCGATTCTCAGCAGGATCAACACAACTATCACAGTAAGCTATCCTAAAGGTCTTACTTGGCACTTTATTGAAACAAAAGCTATAAAACATGATTACTACAGTAGCATAATCATGTGAACACACAAAAACAGTAAGGATAAATATTGGGTTGTCTCCCAACAAGCGCTTTTCTTTAATGCCTTTCTAGCTAGGCATAATGATGACAGTGATGCTCACATAAAAGATAAGAATTGAAACATAACGGGAGCATCATGATGCACATGACTAGCACATTTAAGTCTAACCCACTTCCTATGCATAGGGATTTTGTGAGCAAACAACTTGTGGGAACAATAATCAACTAGCATAGGTAGGCAAAACAAACATAGCATCAAGATTTTAAGCACATAGAGAGGAAACTTGACATTATTGCAATTCCTACAAGCATATATTCCTCCCTCATAATAATGTTCAGTAGCATCATGAATGAATTCAACAATATAACCAGCACCTAAAGCATTCTTTTCATGATCTACAAGCATAGAAAATTTACTAGTCTCCACATAAGCAAAATTCTTCCCATTTGGAATAGTGGGAGTATCATAAGAGACTTGAACACTAAAAATTGTTTCCACATTAAAAGAGTAATGTTCAGAAAAAGGGTAATCATAATCATGACAAGTTTTATAAATATAATCATAACTACTTTTTATAGCATAAGTTTCATCACAATAATCATCATAGATAGCATCTTTGTTCTCATAATCAATTGGAACCTCTTCCGAAATAGTGGATTCATCACTAAATAAAGTCATGACCTCTCCAAATCCACTTTCATCAATATAATCATCATAAATAGGAGGCATGGTTTCATCATAAATATTCTCACCAAAACTTGGGGGACAAAAAATATCATATTCACAAACATAGCTTCCCCAAGCTTGTGGCTTCGCATATCATTAGCATCATGGATATTCAAGGAATTCATACTAACAACATTGCAATCATGCTCATCATTCAAAGATTTAGTATCAAACATTCTATAGATTTCTTCTTCTAGCACTTGAGCACAATTTTCCTTTCCATCATACTCACGAAAGCTATTAAAAAGATGAAGCGCATGAGACAAACTTAATTCCATTTTTTTGGTACTTTTCTTTTATAAACTAAACTAGTGATAAAACAAGAAACAAAAAGATTCGATTGCAAGATCTAAAGATATACCTTCAAGCACTCACCTCCCCGGCAATGGCGCCAGAAAAGAGCTTGATGTCTACTACACAACCTTCTTCTTGTAGACGTTGTTGGGCCCGCAAGTGCACATGTTTGTAGGACAATAGCAAATTTCCCTCAAGTGGATGACCTAAGGTTTATCAATCCGTAGGAGGCATAGGATGAAGATGGTCTCTCTCAAACAACCCTGCAACCAAATAACAAAGAGTCTCTTGTGTCCCCAACACACCCAATACAATGGTAAATTGTATAGGTGCACTAGTTCGGCGAAGAGATGGTGATACAAGTGCAATATGGATGGTAGATATGGGTTTTTGTAATCTGAAAATATAAAAACAGCAAGGTAACTAATGATAAAAGTGAGCGTAAACGGTATTGCAATGATAGGAAACAAGGCCTAGGGTTCATACTTTCACTAGTTCAAGTTCTCTCAACAATAATAACATAGATAGATCATATAACAATCCCTCAATATGCAACAAAGAGTCACTCCAAAGCCACTAATAGCGGAGAACAAACGAAGAGATTATGGTAGGGTACGAAACCACCTCAAAGTTATTCTTTCGGATCAATCTATTCAAGAGTTCGTACTAGAATAACACCTTAAGACACAAATCAACCAAAACCCTAATGTCACCTAGATACTCCATTGTCACCTCAAGTATCCGTGGGCATGATTATACCATATGTGTCACACAATCTCGAGATTCATCTATTCAACCAACACAAAGTACTTCAAAGATTGCCCAAAAGTCTCTACCGGAGAGTCAAGACGAAAACATGTGCCAACCCCTATGCATAGGTTCATGGGCGGAACCCGCAAGTTGATCACCAAAACATACATCAAGTGGCACGTGATATCCCATTGTCACCACAGATAAACACGGCAAGACATACATCAAGTGTTCTCAAATCCTTAAAGACTCAGTCCGATAAGACATCTTCAAAGAGAAAACTCAATTCATTACAAGAGAGTAGAGGGGGAGAAACATCATAAGATCCAACTATAATAGCAAAGCTCGTGATACATCAAGATCGTGCCATAGAGAGAACACGAGAGAGAGAGAGAGAGAGAGAGATCAAACACATAGCTACTGGTACATACCCTCAGCCCCGAGGGTGAATTACTCCCTCCTCGTCATGGATAGCCCCCGGGATGATGAAGATGGCCACCGGGGATGGGTTCCCCCTCCGGCAGGGTACCGGAACGGGCTCCCGAGAGGTTTTTGGTGGCTACAGAGGCTTGCGGCGGCGGAACTCCCGATCTATCTTGTTTTTTGATGTTTTTAGGGTATATGGGAATATATAGGCCAAAGAAGTCGGTCGGGGGAGCCTCGAGGGGCCCACTAGAGGGTAGGGCGCGCCCAGGGGGTGGGCGTGCCCCTGTCTCGTGGCCTCCTCGATGATCTTCTGACGTGAACTCCAAGTCTCCTGGATCATATTCTTCCTAAAAATCACGCTCCCGAAGGTTTCATTCCGTTTGGACTCCGTTTGATATTCCTTTTCTTGAAATCTCAAGCGAGCAATAAAACAAAGAATATGGGCTGGGCCTCCGGTTAATATGTTAGTCCCAAAAGTAATATAAAAGTGTATAATAAAGCCCATAATCATTCAAAACAGATAGTAAAATAGCATGAATGCTTCATAAATTATAGATATGTTGGAGACATATCAGGTGGCAAAGGTGTGAGGTGTAGGAGTGGGGCTGAACGCAATAGGAACAGCACTAGGAGCTCTGGGATGGGCACTGAACTCGTGGAAATTGACCGCCATCTACACATGAAACATGGGTTAGGGCTAACCGAATAAGACTATATGCAGCAAACAAATGCAACAATCAAATGCAGCAAACAAGGGCAACAACCAGACCCTATACTACCATTTTCTAACGTTCCAGCGGACTAGGACGCTCTACAGCCAGACCTGCTCTGATACCAAGCCTACGGCACCCCGGCTTAGAGAAAACGAAATGCACCCGTATTCTAGCCCAAAGATCGAGGTGAAGTCTTCTGGAATACAACACTGCTTAGCATAGAACAAACTAGCTTTCTATTATAGCACGAATATGAATACAAGGTCTCCAATATTAACATGAATAACACCGGCACGGCCACACTGTGCCAACCACAGTTGCTCTATGCAAGAAGCATAACAACTCAAGGTAGCGGAACCTCTACTGGCAGCGGAAGAACTATTGGCAGCGGAACAATGAATGACGATGATGGACTCCAATCCGCAGGGACTCTGGCTGGAATGTTGATCCTAGCTCGCGAACACATGAACCACACCAAACAAGGAAGCAATCTAGGCACGTCCTCCAAACTGGCATGACACATCAGGTCAGTACATTGAATGCACTTGCAAGCTCACAATAACCAAAAGCAATCAAGGAGAACATCAGCATGGCATTAGTAGGTTAAATCAATCACAATCATGAGCATGATACATGGCATACACAAACTGAACATGATACAACTTTAGCATGGCATAAGCATATGAACATGATGATACTACATGCAATAGTTTAACATATTATGCACCAACTTACTCTTGCTTGGGTTACCTCGTAACCAACACATGCCTCAACTTACCAACATCGGTGTCCTCGATACCACGGTGATCATCTCGCGATCACATAAATATTAACCAACTTCTTTCATCATCGAACCGGGGTTGTTATTCAGTAGGTTATCATTATTGTCGTTGGCTCATAGTGTGACCTACTCCGAACTGGGCCCAAATCTGCGGGCGCGGCTATCGATAGAATTAAACACACACACACACACACACACACACACACACACACACACACACACACACACACACACACACACACACACACACACACTATGCAGAGATTAGCGCACTGTACCCACACCACGGAACCCAAGGCCTCGCACTCCCAATCGGGTGGACCAATGGCATTCCGACAAAACTGATCTACTACCACTACTAGGGAAAAGGCTATACACAGAATCTTAGCAGCAGCGCGGTTCAAAAAACAGCGCTAGTGCTATTTAGCGATGTGAGCTATTAGAAACCGCTCTGAGACACAAACTTAGCGATGGCGCTGTTGAAGAAAAAGCGCTACTACTAATATTCCCATTGGTAGAATGCTAGGCTACGCATAGGAGTAGCGATCTTAGTAGAAACGCAGCTCTTGCTACATCACAGCTTAGCGGCGCGTTTCGAGGGAAGAGCGCTACTACTAACAAAAATAAAATAAGATGATAAACAAATAGAAATTTAAATGAAAATGAAAGAAATAGAAAAAGGAGAAAGGGAAAAATAAAATGTAAAGCAAAATAAACAAAAAAGTGAAAAATCGGAGGAAGGCATAGCAGCAGCGTTTGTTTGTAAGAGGCGCTATAGCTAACGTGGCTGCAGCGCATGCCCTAGACCCCGCTATAGAAACAGAATAGGAAATTAGCTATAGCAGCAGCTGCTTTTGATGAAAAGCGCTATAGCTAACTTAGCTATAGCGCTTTTGCAACGCGCTACCGCTAAGTTTGACTTAGCCAAAAAACCGTTTCCCCCGCCCCGGCCACCACTTCCCCCAAATCCCTCAAACCCACCCCGCGCGCGCCGCCGTCTCCCCGATTCGTCGCCCCACACTTCGCCGCCGCCAACGACGCGCCACAGAGCGTCTTGCCGTCGACGACACCGAGCCGCCCCAACGCCACGGAGCCGCGGCCTCGTCAACACCACCGAGCCGCCGTCGGCGCCACCTTCCTCGCCGTCACCGAGACGCCCTGCCTCCTCGCCATCACCGGAGGCGCCCTGCCTCCTCGCCACCACACCGCCTCCGTCGCCACCACGAGCCATCATCCGTAAGCCCCACCCTCCTCTCTCTCTCATGCATAGGTTAGCCAGTTTTTAATTAGGTTAATTATCTAGGTTTTAGGGCAAAAATTTAGTTAGGGCATTGACAGAGAAGTAGTTAGGTTAACTAGTTTAATTAGGTTAATTATCTAGGTTAGTGCAAAAACATAGTTAGGGCTTTGACAGAGAACTAGTCAGGTTAACTAGTTTAATTAGGTTAATTATCCATGTTAATTAGTGCAAAAATTTATTTTAGGCTTTGACAAAGAACTAGCTGCGTTAACAAGTTTAATTAGGGTTAATTATCTAGGTAAACTAGATTAACTAACTAGGTTAAATAGGTAGGTTAATTAGGTTCGTTGGATTAAGAAGCTAGGTTAAGTAGATTGGCTAAGGTTTTTGATTTTTCAAAAGACCACTATTTTTCAAGGAAAAGAATTTAGGCAAATTTTATTTTTCATTGAAGTGGTCATGTCATATCTTTTCATTGAAGTTGTTCGATTGTGCCCAAGTGGTGGCTTTGTTGTTTCCAGGGAATGATGCTGAGTGGCCTATGTTTTGCCGGAATGTTGATTCATTTCTGTTCCGGCAAATTTCAGGTTCTCGATTTGTCCACTTTTTAGCAAAGGTCATGCCGAAATTTCCCGTGAATTTCGGCATGACTTGTGCTACAAACTAGGACATATCGAGTGCCCGGGATTTGCCGCACCAAGAAGGAGTCAACATTCCTGCAAAACAATAGTCCTTTTTTATGTCATTATTCATTTTATTAGGTCTAGAATTAATTGACTAGATTTAATCATAGGAAACATGGCTAGCAACGATGAAGGACAGGGTTCTGGTGATTGCGATGATGTCTACCGGGCGGCAGACAAATTTTTTAGCTTTACCGACGATCAACAGATGTTGTTGTTGGGCCCGGCATCGGGGACTGAGACCGACACGCAGACCGGTGCTGAGACCGATACGCAGACCGGTGCTGAGACTGACACCGGCGCTGAGATTCAGACCGGCATCAAGACCGACGCTGAGACCGGTGCTGCCTCGGGGAGCGGATCCGGTGTAGCACCGAAAGCGAAGAGGCAACGGGTTCCTAACAAACTCAGGACTACTAGACTGGTGGTCACGGAGGTGGACAACGGCAATTTTGAGCCAAAGGCGCCCGAGGAAGCACGCGCGTGCTACGGCAATCAAATAGGCTGCATCATACGGACAACCGCCACCATCAGCGATGAGAATCTAAAGAAGATAGAAAATATGAGGAGCTCCCTCCTAAAGAAGTTACACCAGATATTCTTGTTCCCGGGCCCGAATGAGAAGGATTATGAAGATCCAGACAATGACCCGGCAATGAAGAAGATAAACAAACACGCCATGACCAAGTTTAGCAACGCGTTGGCTGCCTGGAAAAATCGAGTGAAAGCAAAGATCAACGACGGGGAACCCTACTCCGAGATTGTAAAGGAAAGTCCGACAATCACGGAAGAGCAGTTTCAAATATTCAAGGAGGCTTGCGAGGCGAAGCTGCCAAAGAAAAGTCTAAGTACATGAAGGGGCTTCAAAGAGGAACATTGGGACCCACCACCTCGGAAGCCGTGGTTACTGGCGGAAAGAGGTCCAAATGGGCCAAGGAGGACGCGAAGCCGCGAGTCCGGGCATCCTGACCCTTGGCGGATTTCACCGTCCTGCGGGAGCGTGGCGTCCCGAGGGCCCGCCACCGCTGGGACCCATCAAGAAGGTTTATGAGACAACACCGGTCATTACGGAGTTCATGAGACTCTTGGTAATTTTAGTTTCGATCAATTTGACCGCACACGTTAGTCATATTTGTAAACGATCCTTGTGCCTTTTGCAGAGAGAGCAACGCCGGATTGCGGCGGCGACTTCGCCGTCGAGGCATTGGCGAGGCCAAGTGGGACACTCCATTCAACCGGCGTTGAACATATTGAAACGACAACCGGTGGATACTCGACCGTCGTATGGGCGCTGCGTGCGGTGTCGGAGACGGCACCACGTGGAAGAAGTACTACCGTGAGACCACGGAGGAGAGAAAGGAAAGACGGAGGTTAATCAAGAAAGCATCGACAAGAAGGTTGAGATTGCGGTTGAGAAGAAATCATCTCGAATAATCGCATAATAGCGATAGCTGCCGCAAAACAGGCGATTGCAGATTTATCTACTTCCTTGGTGACGGGCGTTCACACTTGGACAAGGGAAAATCCAAAAAAAATGCAGAGGACTTTCCCCTTGCTGACTTCTTGGCAGCACATGCTCCCGCACCTGCTCCCGCACCGTCTCCCGCACCAGCTGCCGCACCGGACGTGCTCGGTGGTGCCTCCTCTTTGGCTGAGCTCAACGCCCTCACGGTATCTTCCACACCGGCCCCCTTCAATATAAATGTATAATCTCCCGTTTTCGTTGCCTTTTGGATGTCTCACGTCGCAGACTTTTATTTGCAGGCCGACGAAACCCCGTGCACCATATTGTACACCATCGGCGAATAGAAGGTGGACGTGGGGAAGGGGACGATAATGCAGCCAAAGGAACCATTGTTCCACAGCCGGCCGATCCCCCCGAACGTCTTCAAGGTTTCCGTGGCCAGTGTCAAACCGGGCCATGAGAATTTGCCTCCTCTAATACTAGTGGGGGATGACGACGAGGCCCCGCGGCGGCTTGGTGATTGTTGCAATGGGTGGGTCCTGTTGTGGCCAAAGAGTCTGCTTTGTCTGGAGGCGGCCGGGAGCACACCCACGAGCACGCAGCCTCAGCAAGGTATGAACATCAACACCCCACCTACCCAATTAGCGTCGGGTGTCGGGTTGGGTGATAGCGGACGGGGTAAGCAGGTGGCTCCATTAGAGGCTAATGACGTCGCCATGGATGAGGATGAGGATGACGATGGCGCTGAACAATATGTCTATCTCGGCGCCTCCTCGTGGTTTGAGCATCATGAGTCGGTGCCTGAATTACCGTCTCAACGTGTTATTGACGACCATCCGGTGGTAAAGAAGCCTAGGAAGAGAGCGAGGAAAGGCAAAAAAGCTGATTCTATGATCCAGCCGCCTCAGCAGCCTCGGCCAGGACCGTGTAGATATCCCGATGCGGATAAATGGCATATCGGTAAACCAATCCTACGAAACAGCGCTACGGGCCAGATTCGGCGATCTGAGGAGACTTCATGACGATGTGCTGCGGGTAGAGAAAGGCCTCATCGCCTCGAAAGATCCAGGATACCCACACTACGTGGTTAATGTTCCGCAGCAAATGTCGTACGTCAAGGGCTTCCCCGCGGATAAGTTCTTCCTCCGATTCGATTACATATTCGACATGTTTCACGTGAAGAAGCTGGATTTTACTTTTGTCCGCCTTTATGCCTTGCACATGAGCTACATCATTGGGGTTGAGCAGATAGCTCATATCTGTGTCGCCGACCCGTACTACATGCACGAGGCCTTCTTGGGAGTCTGTGCACAGCATCGTGAATATGCGAGGGATTACATCGTCAGTTTCATGCTCGCCAATAAGGACAAGGAGGCGATTCTCGTGCCTTCTCATCCCGTGTAAGTCATCCGCTGCTATCCTTCCTTCGATTTCAATAATTCATTTGCACGGTGGAGGCTAATTAATTTGAGGTGTACTTATTTTATTGTGGCATGGCGCCGTCCTCATCATCCTCTACCCCGATTCTCCCACGCTCTTTACTTGGACTCGTCGAAGAACATTCACAAAAAGGATTACACCCACATCAAAGATGTTCTCGATGGTGCTATGTTTTACTACCAAGCAAGGGGTGGAGATGTTAGGGACAAGAAGAAAAGGGCGGCAGCACGCCTTCAGCCATAAGACCGACTTCTGCTGCATCCAACAACCTAGCGATTCTCTTAATGATGGATTCTATGTCCTACACCACATCTTTGGAGTACCGACGGGATCACCGAACCTTCACATGGCACCTAGATCTAGCGATGCCCATATTCTCGCAATGGGCAAAGGACATAGGAGATATCGAGGATCATCGACTTGAGCTGAGTTCTATAACATCCAGCGAACTTGCCCAAATCATCATGAATGAGGTCGTCGGAAAAACAGGGATGTTCCATGCGAGAAGGACAAATGTCGCGGGAAGGCGTCCGAACATGGATAGCCTCTCGCGTCTCGACATGAAGCCTTTCACAAAGCTCGATGACTATCTCCACGACTTGGATGGATGGCACGACATGCTGGAGTGATTGTCGATATATGACAATGTGTCCGTTTAGTCCATAGTTTCTTTTATGACAAAACTTTGAGTTATGCACGGTGAAACTTTATTTGTGATGTAATTAAACCGTCCTCCTCGACTAGCGAAAATCACTCTAGTTAGGTCATTTGGGTACGATGAACTTTGTTATTTATGCTTATGATATGTTGTTTCTATTTTGCCAAGTCTGTCTCTTTGTGTTGCTCAACTATATATGTTGCATATCATCGACTCATGTGACGATGCAGGTGCATAGATCATAAATGGCGAAGAAGTGCTACGCCAGGAGTATATATCGACAAGTGGCGGAGTGAAAGGCCAAGGTGTACGGTTTTCGGTTTCGAGCGACCGCATGCTTAGTTTAGGTTCACGCTAATGCGAGAGAGGGATCTGAACTCATGTACTCAAAGTGATAGATATTCTCATGTATATCATTGTTTAGATGGATGACGATGTATTTGCAAGTAATCGAGACTTGTATCGCTATTTTCGAGATTGATGACGAGATCGAGACCACTTTGTGTTGGATGATGATTATGATGATGACATGATTTGATGAGACTAATTGCATGTATATGCTATGATTACATTTGTATGTGGATGATATGCTAAAGATTATTGTATAAAGCCTATTCAAATGCAAAACAAATAAAAACAAATCTGCGAGGAAAAAAACTAATAAAACTAGTAGTAGCGAGGGGATTTAGCGATGGCCGGCTTACCAATAGCGCTTACACCAAAAGCGGCGCACAGCTAATACCAGAGCGCCCTTTTCTAAACCGCTGCAGCAATTGGTAATAGCAAGATGGCGCCTTATTAGTAGCGCCGGTACCCGCGCTACTGAGGGTGCCCAAACCCGCGCTGCTGCTAGGCTTTTCCCTAGTAGTGTACCATGACACTCTCTCGGCCACTCCGACCAACTACCCTTTGGGCAAAGTCAGGGGTGGCCCCGTGCCTACCAAAGGCATCAACAACCACCGTTGTGGCCAAATAAACGGTCCTAAATGGGGACATGGATCCATAGAACAACAACGGGCACACAAGGCTTATGCTGTCCTACCCGTCCAAGGTAGTGCCCACGCATAACCTTCCCTCATTGGAGGCACCGGCGAGAGGCATGAAAATAGACCCAGTTAGGTCCTCCCATAAACGCAAATGTGGTTGCACTGGTTAGCTCGATTCAGTGGTACCATGACTCAGCCAACAGTTGTTCAAGTTCAATTAAGTCCGGTTAAACTTGAATGCAATAAGCTGAGTCATATGAAAATAACAAAATGCAACTATGATGCATGAGGATGATATCAACATAAGCATGGACGTGCAACATAATCATCGAGCATAACCACAATAAATCATATATCCGAATGAGCATGGCATACTAACAAGTATGAATAACACAAGCAGAACTCTACCATAAGCATATCCTGACTACTAGCATCATGAACAACTACCATGCAAGAACGTAGCAAGAACACTACCAAGTAAGCATGTGACCAACTAGATGCAATGGAATAAACATAGCAATGGTACTGAATAGAAGACTAAGCATGCATCCGAAGAACCTCACAACTACCAGCATGTATTACTACTACCAACAAGCATGACATGTGAAAATGATACTAGCAAGTAGCACAAGATATCACGATGCATCATAGCATGAAGGTGGACAAGAATCCACGAGCATAACCGAAACAACAACAGTAGAAGCAAACAAGCAGGAAGATAACAGCAAACTTTTATTAAATATTCAAGTTGAAAACTAAGGTTACTACATGACTATCATGCAAGTGGCTGTTGTGGCTTGCATGGGGGTGACGGAGACTCCGGGAAGAAGTGCGATGCAGCTTGCAGAAAGAGATGCCAATGCTCCGGTGGCCGGGAAGGCTTGGGGAGGGGCTTGGGAGCCGCGGGAGAGTCTCGGGATCCTTATATAGGCTGAGGGGAGGGCTCGGGCACGCTCTAGAGAGCTCTAGCTCTCTGCCAATTGAGGATAGAGCATGGACATGTCACAGGCATGGCGACAGCAACGCATTAATGGCGAGACACGACGATGAAGCAATGCAGGGCGACTGAGTCGAGCATGGTTGTGGTACTGGACATGAAATGGACTTGAGAGGCAGAGGGAAACGACGATAACAGCGGTGACAATGTGCCAGACCACGAGATTTGGCCTATCTACCCCGTGGTCACCATGTGAGCTGGCACACACGGTGCACTCCGAGCGGCCAAATCATGTCTAAGAGATAGACCCTGCCGCCATTAGTCAAAATGAGAAAAGAAAATCGGTCCAGGGGCAAAGAAGTGATTAGCAGGAGGATCCAAGAGACATGAACGGTAAGTTGCTTGTGCTGCGGGAAGACAAGCACAGGAGGAGGCAGAGACTAGCTTTTGGCCTAGAGTGATCAATCACTGAGGTGATTACCTCTGCCAATTTGCAGCTCATTAGGAGGAAGATACATGGTACTTGCTGCAGAAAGTGCCATAATGGCCAGAAATGAAGATTTGGATGATGCACTCACATAGTTGCATTAAATGAGCTGAAAATGGTTATGGCCCAATGATTTGAAGATATAAATATACCCAAGGAGTTTCATGCTATTTGGATGAACCAAAATAGCACTTGCTTCACAAAGCTTTATTCTGGACAGAAACTTGGAAAAATTCCATAGGGCAAATGGCTAAATGTATTGAGCCACAACTTGGTGGAGGGAGTTTATATGGGTAAGAGAATGTCCTGGTAAAGTGGCAGCTTAAATGAAGCAATATAAAATATAGCTGCTTCACAAACTGAAAATCTGACCAGAAACCAAGATTTAGAGTTGTGCTACATCGAAAGGTTACATGAGCTCATATTGGGTGGAGAGTGATAATTTGGCCAAATGAAGGATGTGGCAAAAGTTCATCTCATTTGGACATACCTAGAATATACTTCCTTCACAAAGTTTCATTCTGGGTAGAAACTCTGTAAAATCATAGAAACATAATTACTAGGCAAATGAGGTTGAACTTCGGCACAGGGCAATGATATGGATAGAAAAAGGTGTCCAAGAAGTTGGGAGTCAATTGGGCAAAGATAAATAGCACTTGCTTCACAAAGTGCCATTTAAGGAAGAATAGGAAAATAATTATTGGAGGATTATTTTTGAACATGGCAATGAAATATTTTGCCATATTTGAGCAAGATAGGACCCAAAAAGTTATGAGAATTATTTGGTAATTTTAGGAGTGACAGAAATATGGGTTGCTTCACAACCTAGGGAAAATATAATAATTCCTTTATCAGAAAAGGAGTATTCCCAATAAAAAGAATATTGGGATTTGGGCTAGGATGGAAATAACATGAGCTACGCATTTTTTGGGGATGACAAGCCACTATAAAACCTAGAAAGCCATGATCTTCCCAAGTTTCAGAATCACACAACCACCGAAAAGAAAATTAAAACCAGAAATCCAAGAAAATTTTCAGAAAAAGAAAAGGGCAAAAATCCAGGCTGTTACACCTCACTTCTACCACGATTTTCTCCGTCAAGGACGGCCCAAAGAAAGTCATGCACGTGCATCTCTATCCCGCCCAGGACGAAAATCCCATGTTCTATCATTATTTTTTTCATAGTTGTTGTCGGATTACGGGTTTCGCAAACCCTTGAGTGGTTCGAGGGTGCATGCGAAGATCTCACTCTCCCCAGTCTGCTGACTTGCTAATCTCACAGCCTAACGCGTCGAGCTCGAAGGAAATAGGACACAACAATTTACCCAGGTTCGGGCCACCTTGCGATGTAAAACCCTACTCCTGCTTCGTGGTGGATTTTCCTCGAGGGGCTAAGGAAGAACTAGTACAGTGGAGAACAACCTCAGGAGGCGTGTTCTTGGGCTCAAGTGAGCTGGTGAGCTGGTGAGGGTGGAATGGTTCCGATCTCCCCCCTTTTGGTGGTGGCTAGGTCCTATTTATAGTTGCCTTGGTCCTCTTCCCGAATGGAGGCGGGAAGGGATCCCACAACGACCAAATTTGAAGGGACACAACAAGTACATCTTATCCTGACGAAAGTGGTCTTCGCCTGCAAAAGCCTCTGGTTGTGATGTTGCGGTGTGCTCCGTGATGACCTCCGTCATGCCGTCCTGGCGGTCTTCTTCTTGCATGGGAATGGAAACCTTTGGCTGCTTCCTCGGGACTCCACGCCTGCTTCTTGCCTCCTTTGCACCAAAGAGGAAACTGGTACACTACGCCCGCTCGCGCCCGCCTGATGCCCGCCTGGCCTCGATCATCATGGCTACATCACCTGAACCTCACGAGGTGAGCCTTGCATAGAAATATCCGCTCCTCAGGAGCCAGCCTGAGGAGGTTGATCCCCTTGGAGGTCATGGTGTTGTCCGCCTCGCGGGGATTGGCCCCACTCGAGGCTCTTGATTTGTTGATGTCGAAACTGGGCCATACCAGGCCGTCAGCGAAGCCATGCCGCGGGCCGCATGCAGGCAAGTCTGGGTACCCCCATATCTAGAACACCGACAGTAGCCCCCGAGCCCAAGGCGTGCTCGGACTTGGCTTCTAGGAAAAGCCAAGGGGCAAGTGAGGAGCGCCCGGGCCCCAACCACCTGCGGCCTTGGGCGATGCGTGGCAATTGATGGGATGTGGGAGTCTCCGCTTTCCCATGCTACCTCAGCAACTGCCCAATTTGACGAGTCGATGCTGCATGCCGAGAAAATATCATTGCACGGGATCGTGAAGGCCGACAGTTGGCCTCCCTCTGGTTATAAATTAGGGGGGAGGGGTAGATCCCTCCTCGCTCATCTCTATCTTCATCTTCTTGCTGCCCATTCCTTCTTCTTCTCCACTTTGCCATAGTTGCAAAGCTCATGGCACCAGCGAGGAGGTTCACGGCCACTGAGCAAGGGAAGGCCCCTAAGGAGGGGCCGGCTTCTCCACCGCCCAAGAGGGGCCGCAGCCATCCCCGCAAGCATGCCGCGTGCAGGCGCGCTTCTCTAGGAGCTAGCTTCTCCCTTGGCGTCCGTGGTGGTGCTTCTTCTCGTGACGGGGGCCACCGGCCACGCGGCAGCCCCTGCAATGAGGGGAGGCGCGCCATGGTCGCCCGTCCTCCTTGACGACGCTTCCCCTTGATGGACGCACTCCCGGAGTTTGTCGTGTGGTCAGAGAGGCCCGCCGGCTGCTTGCTCTGGCTTCCACGCTTCTTTACTGGCGAGCTGCTGGCCTCGAGACTTGACGACCTCTGGCTGCAGGCTAACAGCTGCTGCAGCAGGGCCTCGTGGATTGGGATCAAGGTCACCGCTGCGGGTAGCATGGTCCTAGCCACGTCTGGCAGGTGTTTGCCTGCGCACGAGGCCTGAGCAGGAGGTGCACCCTCCACTTCAAGTACGACAGCCTTGCGACCCTCTTTGTGAGGGTGTTCAGGGAAGACGGCTGTCGCGCGGGGTGCTGCCCAGAAGACGGTAGCGGCAACAATGAGCTTGGCCTTGACGTCGGCCGCGTCGGTGACGAGGGTGAGCTTGGCCTTGACAACATCCACACTTCCTCCCATAGCGGCGGGTCTTCTTCAGGGGAGAGCTCCAGCAGTGGCGGCTACGACCAACCATGACGCCGTTGAGCTCGCATCGAGGAAGGCGGCGGATCTTCTCGCCGCCGCGCCTTGGTGAAGCAGGAGGAGGGCCCGATCTGACCTCATGGCTGCCGAGCTTGGCTTCAGGACCCGCTGTAGCCTCGCGAGCCACTTCTGTTTAACCTTTCCTTTCTTTTGTAATTTGAAAAAAGTAGAGTGCCCCGCAGGGGTGTGTAACAAACTGTGGTAGTTGTGCGCTTATGCGATGCTTAATATCTTAATGCTATGCCGTGATATTTGTATTCAGAGTGGGAACGGATAGGGTACTTAGCTTGACATGCTCACGGTAGCTCGCCACCTCGCGAGGGAAAGACCCTCGATGCTTGGCGGAGCCCTCTTTCCTGATGACTTGGGAGCCATTGATCTCGGGAGGTGCTGTAGAGTTGCTGCAGAGTTGTTTAAAGAAAAAACTTTAACACGGCATCTCATTCTTCCTTGCGCGAGCCCCTCCCACAGGCTTAGCTTCAGCTTAATGCACCACGTCATGTTGCCCGAGGGGCAACGGACATAAGAGGGCGCGCATGCTCATGAGCTCGATCGAGGGTGTCTCACGAGGATTAAGAAAGTCGAAGCACTGGGGCAACGAGGTTTCGGCGAGGCATGTTTGCGTGTGGGTGGACCCGAGTGCCCACACCTGCCTAGCCCCCACGCGCGGGGCGCGCGAGGAAAAGTGACAGGAAACTGCCACCCTTTCCTGGCCAAGGCTAAGAATGAGAGGAGAGAAAACCCAACTTGGCGAATCAAAACGCGAAAATTCCTAATTCATCAAGAAACTGCGAACCAACTACAGAAAGCAAGCAAATGAACAGCCACGTCTAGCACCTAGTCTAGTCTTCTCACCAACGCGGACCTAAGTGCTGCCACTAGGACGTGGGAGGGAGCCCCTTTGAGGGCCGCAGGTGTCGGTGTACAAAAGTAGGGGCTCTCTTTCGTACCCCTTTACTTGTGAACGGGCAGTCAGAGCTGTGCCCGCGGCCACACTTAGCAGGGCGGAGGAGGGAAGCCAAAGACACAAGACAATCAAAGCAACACCAACACCAGAGACACAAAAAGCAAGAGGGCGAGGTAGACTCCCCCGGCAAGACCCTTGCCAAGGCAGCCTTCGCAGCCCCGGCAAGAGCCTTGACGGGGCAACTTGCCCAGCGCCAGCGGAGCACGCCACCCTTGAGCCGAAGGGTTCCAACACCATCAATAACATTAGAACCAAGGCTCGGGAGGCACCTCCATGGTGGCATGCAGATCTTCGCGAAGATCATTAACACATAAGGTCAGTTCAGGACCAGGAGACGACGCTCCTCGGCAAGATCCTTACCGAGGAAATCCATGAGACCTCTGGCAAGATCCTTGCCAGGGACGACCTCGATGTCATGGCAAGACCCTTGCCGGGACCCCGGCAAGACCCTTGCCGAGGACGTCAGCGGGGCTGCGGCCAGGCCCACATCTGCCAAGACTCCACCGCCATTCTCATGCAGCTGCAAGCTTAGCCAGCTAGGCGAGCACCTGCGTGGCGACATGCGACCTCTACACCAACTCAGCAAGCACCTGCGTGGTGGCATGCAGATCTTCGTGAAGAGACTGCCATCGCACTAGCTCAGCAGCCTGCCAGCCTACATGGCACTGCACACCTCATTGGCCTAGACGCGTGTCAAAGCAAGACGGAGTGTTGACGGACGGGACGGGCCTCGTTACCATCCCCAATAAAGCAAGGGGACACCTAAGGAGTGCATTTAATGCGTTTTGTCCCGTAATGACAGGCGATAAGCTTGTACACTGTATACCTTTCCTCCTCCTGTGTGCAACTGTGGCGACACCTTTAACTATAAAAGGAGGCCTGAGGCATACTGGAGGGGGATTCATATCTTTTGGACTACTCACACGCCTAGTTCAAGAACACTCAAATATACACCAAAGCAGGACTAGGGTATTACGCATCCTCGCGGCCCGAACCTGGGTAAACGATCTTTGTGCTGGCTCCTAGACCCGCTCTTTCCACAACCTCACGCCCATCAACCGTAGTAGGGATCCCAGTGATCCCATAGGTGTCATTTTCCACCGACATCTCTGGCACGCCAGGTAGGGGGCGCAGTTGTGAAAATCTGGTCTAGCAGTTATAATAGTTCTTCATCGCCATGGCTCCCAAGAAGAAGATGATGGCGGTGATCGTTTCATCCGGAACCGGACGGCCCGTGCTAGTGCGGGCAAGTGGTGGGGGGGTCGCCGACGGAAGCCGAGGCGCGGCCCGCGAACACCCACATTGCTCTGGTAGTCAAAGCCTGGCGAGTGGCGTCGTTCGTGTGCAAGACGACGAGCCGCACGCTGCCAAATCGAAAGACGGAACTGGGCCCCCCCCCCCCCCCGCAGGCGGCGTGGGGCCCTCCAAGGGCGGCGCCATGCCATCTACTGGCGGGGTGGCGACCTCCAAGATACCTACGCCGGCGCCGACGTCGCGCTCTTCCCAAGTTGTGCGTGATGAGCAGCGTCACCACGCTGGTGACCTCGGGCGCCGCGGTGGGAAGAGTCATGCGCGTCCTTTGCGGGACGAAGGAGGCCAGCATGCACGCCGAAGTGATGGCAAAAATGGCGTACAGGCGAAAGGCCGTGATAGAGCTCCTTCTATCGTCGTTAGAAGTCGGAGCGCGTCACGGTCCACGCAGCTTTCGCCGCCACCCACACCAGCAGAAGCTTCGGCGCGCGCGCAACTGCTCCTCGACTTTCCCCCTGTTGCGGAGAAGCTCGACAAGTGGAGAGCCACCATCCGGAGCCTCGTCGGCGTCGCCAACAAAGATGAGCCGCGACCTGTGGGGCCCTCAGGCCGATGCTCTGTCGAGCCACCGCACGCTAGTGGTGGAAGGGCCGAAGGTGATGTAGTCATGGTGCACTCTCCTCCCCCATGCCAGTTACCGCGGGTGTCGATCCATCGTGATGACGCTTGTGATAACATTTCCATAGCATCGTTCGACCCATGGACCCACCGCGATCAGCGCCAAGTTCTTCGGGAGCGAGCCCTTGAAGACGCTTGAACCGCGATCGAACGCTAGCATAATGCGCGCCACCAGTCAGATAGTCGGGCAGGGCCCACTATGGACCACCCGACATCGGGAGACTATGGTGGCCTACCCTATGAGGTGGGTTGCCAAGCCTTTACCCGTGAGATGCGACAGTTCTAGTGGCCCTCCCACCGCACGTTCAAGCCCGACGTTGGCGAGAAGTAAAACAGCAAGACTCACCCGTCAGAGTTCCTAAGCATCTACACCATCGCGATGCAAGCTGTTGGAGCCCGCGACGACAAGGTGCTTGCCAATTACTTCCCGTTGGCACTTAAGCCCAATGTCATGTCATGGTTGATGCACTTGCCGGCGGATTCCATTTCTTCTTGGTCGGATTTGTGTCATGAGTTTGTTGGCGCCTTCATTGGGGCCCATCAAGCTCATGGTCAGGCAAGCGATTTGCATATCATCCCCCAGAAGGAAGGTGAAAACCTACGCAAGTACATACAGAGGTTCAGCCGGGTGCAGAACAACATCCTAGATGTTCATCCCGCCGCCGTGATCAGCGCATTTCATCAGAATGTGCGCAACCGCAAGATGCGTGAAGAGCTGGCGATGAACAAGGTCAAAGATGTGGCCGAACTTTATGTTCTGGCCGATAGGTGCGCTCGAGCTGAAGAGGGGAGGAAGTACCCCGGCGAGGACGCTAGTGCGGAAACCGACTCCACAGACGAAGACACAGCCTCCCCGACGAAGAAGGGCCGACACCAAAACAGGAAGCGCAAGGGCAAGGCCGTGCTTGCCGTCAATGGATCCGACGACACCGGCACTGCCAAGAAGGCCAAGGCAAGCGACGACCCCAGCAAGCAAATTGCCGGGTGCGCCGCTTGCCAGGCCGTGGCGGCTACCGACAAGCCAGGAAGCTCTGACAAGCAGTACTGCAAGATCCACCGCACCAAGGGCCACGACCTCCAGAACTATCGACAAGTTGAGCTGCTTGCTAAGAAGCAAAAGGCTGAGTATGAGAGGCGGGACAAGGAGAAGGGTTAGGACGGTGCAGAAGGATCCGGCAAGAAGCGTGGCGGCCAAGGAAGCTGCCGCGGCATGGATAATCAGCAAGAGAGACCCGCCCGGAGCCGTGACAAGAAGCATGAAGACGATGATCTTGACGAGGACGACGAGTCCGGCGACCACGAGTTTCAGAAAGCTACGGAGGCCATGTGCATCGATGGTGGCGCCTCGCTGCATGCCTCTCACCGCCAGCTCGAGCAGTGGGCGCGTGAGATCCTGGCGGCGAGCCATCATTCGGCGCTTCGAAGCCCTTTGAAGTGGTCGTAACACCTATCATTTTTACGGAGGACCACCTGATCGCTGGCTGCGGTCGGTTATGCGCATTGTTGGTTTCACCAACAATACGCAACCTCAAGGTGACGAAGATGCTAGTTGACGGTGGGGCCGGTCTGAACTTGATCTCGCCTGTTGGGATCAAAAGGCTGCATATTCCTAATGGAGACCCTAAGAGACGGACACGTTTCAAGGGGTCAATGTCGGTGTCAAAACCGGCGGATCTCGGGTAGGGGGTCCCGAACTGTGCGTCTAGGCGGATGGTAACAGGAGACAAGGGACACGATGTTTTTACCCAGGTTTGGGCCCTCTTGATGGAGGTAAAACCCTACTCTGCTTGATTGATATTGATGATATGGGTAGTACAAGAGTGGATCTACCACGAGATCAAGGAGGCTAAACCCTAGAAGCTAGCCTATGGTATGATTTTTGTAATGGCTGTTAGTCCTCGGACTAAAACCCTCCGGTTTATATAGACACGGAGAGGGCTAGGGTTACAGTCGGTTACAATGGTAGGAGATCTACATATCCGTATTGCCAAGCTTGCCTTCCACGCCAAGAAAGTCCCATCCGGACACGGGACGAAGTCTTCAATCTTGTATCTTCATAGTCTTGGAGTCCGCCGATGATGATAGTTCGGCTATCCGGACACCCCTAGTCGAGGACTCCTCGGTAGCCCTGAACTAGGCTTCAATGACGATGAGTCCGGGCATATTGTTCGGCATTGCAAGGCGGGTTCCTCGAATAATCATAGAAGATTGTGAACACCAGGGATAGTGTCGGCTCTGCAAAATAAATTCCACATACCACCGTAGAGAGAATAATATGTACACAAGTTCAATCTGCGGCGTATTTTGTGGCGTGACATCACACCACTACCAAGCCTTTACTTGAATCGTTTTATTATACCACCTCGGTCGCGTTTAGCGGCGGTTTCCTTAACACGTCTTGTCAAAGCGAGATCGTGTTCCCCTTATTCAGGATTCCCATCAATACGGACGTGGGTAACCCAACCGCGCCATTGATTGTGGCGCTTGGGAGATAGGCGAGTTTTACCAGGCCGGTAGGGATGCATAGTCTTTGTCCGCCCATATATAAGGGGGTAAGGATCCACCCTTTTTACCTACGCCTTCTTCCTCCTTTGCCTATCCATCTCCGTGTACTCGAGCTCCAGCGCCCAAGTCGGCACACCTTGACTCAACCTTCTCCAGCCATGTCCGGAGCGGGAGGCAAGTGGATGGCCTCCTCCGTTCTGGAGGGCACATCAGCCTGCAGTGCGGATACCTCGGCGACATCAGCGCACCGGCTGCCCGACGAGGGGCAGCTCATCCCCACCCCAAGGCCCCATGAGAGGGTCGTATTTCTTCCCCACTTCCTCCGCGGACTGGGCTTCCCACTTCATCGCTTCGTCCGGGGGCTCATGTTCTACTACGGCCTGGACTTCCACGATCTGGCGCCAAACTTCATCCTCAACATCTAAGCATTTATCGTCGTGTGCGAGGCCTTCCTCTGCATCCAGCCTCACTTTGGCTTGTGGCTAAAGACCTTCAATGTCAAGCCGAAGGTAGTGAAGGGCGTTCAGGCGGAGTGCAGAGGCGCCATGGTGGGCAAAATGCCCAAGGTCACTTGGCTCGAGGGCGCCTTTGTGGAATCCGTCAAGGGGTGGCAATCGGGGTGGTTCTACATCACCGAGCCGCGTGACCCTAAATGGGCAGCGGCCCCCTAGTTCAGATCTGGTACCCCATGCAGCTCACCTCACGGAAAGAAAGGGCTTGCTATGGGGCAGTTGGAGGAGCTGACCGGACTCGATCTGTCTCCACCACAGGTGAACAAGAAGCTTAAGCTTGTCAATGTGATCCAGGTCATGCTCGTCCGCCGGATTCTCTCCTGCCAACAACGGGCTTTCAATTTGTGGGAGTTGATCCGGCACAGCACCGGACCCTTAGCGGGCTCTTCGGCACAACGTAAGAAGCTGCCTGGAGGGTGCTGTTCAAGGGCGGCGAAGCCCCCGCATCCGCGACTGAAGATCGTGGATTCAGCATGCAACGCCCGGCCGGCGCGGTAAGCTATGCTATCCTTTATGGGACATTCATTTCTTTCATAGTTTGACTCTATGTGGGATCTAAAATTCCCCATGCCTTTAACAGGACTGGCAGAGGACGTCCGGACAGGTTAACTGTCTGGCTCCCCTCCCCGAAGACCCAGCGGGTACCCGTTTAATGGGGCTGCTAGTCCCGACACTATATGTGGTGCCGAAGAAGAAGGCCAAGAAGAAGGCCGCGGGAACCCGAAGAAGTTCCTGGCGCTAGGTGGTATCGGACTCGTCGTCCGATGGCTCCGAGGCGGACTCCTCTCCCGAAGACGAGGAGGAGAAAGAGGACCCTCCCCAAGACGGGGGGGGAGAAGAAAAGGAAGGCTTCCCCAATGGGGGAGGCCGAAGGTTCCAAGAAGGGAAGGACCCTTCCTCCGGACTGCTCCACCAACGCCGGCGACGGCGACAGGGAGTGGCCCTCAAGGGCCAAGCCCCCGGCAAGATCATAAGTATCCGGATTCCTGAATGATTTATAATTTCTCTTTGTGCCACGTAGTGTCCTTCTAATGCCGCATACTACCTGTAGTCCGGCCGAGGATGATCTTCCCGCTTCATCGAGCGGGTCCTTGGCTCCGTCGGATGTGGATTCCCTTCCGACTGCCTCAACTCCCCGTGGCGCTGACGATGCCGAGGTGGGATCCTAGGAGGGGATCCATCAGGAGGAGGCTCCGGAGGTGCCGCAAGGCAGCCTCCCGGACTTTGCGCCGGACTCCGCACCGGAACCTGTAGTGGTTCTAGAGTCCGTAGACGGCCCCTTCGTAAGAAGGGTAAGACTGTGACACTGGTGGCCTCCGTCCAACCGGAGGCGCCGGATAGCTTGTTGGAGGCGCTCAACGGCGCTTCCATTGAGGAAAAACACTGCACTATCATGAGTGCGGTGATTCAGAAGGTTTAGCTCGCCAAGAGCGGGCTGACCGAAGCCTGCAGCAGCCTTCTAACGGGCTTTGAGTTAAGAAATTTAAAATATGTAATGTAATACCGCATAGACGGTAGCCCACGATGCTCGGTTCGGTGTTGAGAAGAAAAGCGGATGAGGATCTAAAAAGATATAAGCAGGAGGTCTAAAAATTATGTCAATATGGGATTGCAGGTTGCTGCTGCGACCTCCGCCGCCTTGATGCGTGGAGTCGATGCTTTGAAGCAGAACCTCGGCGGTCGAGGTGAGCTCGGCCGTGCCAAAGCAGCTCGAGGGCGGGAAGGTGAGTAACACCATATTGAATTTGTACCTTCTGAGAAAAGGATTTTGGTTGCAAGAAAAATAACAAGGATAACGTGGGTATTCGGGGCCACGAGCGAGGTGGCGACCACGAAGGAGGCGGTATCGTGACGAGCATAATCGCGGCATGAGCGAGCTGGCGGGAGAAGCGGGGCGAGGTATCGGAGGTGCAGCAAGAGCTCCGGGCTCTCATGGAAAAACATGAGGGTTTGGGCGCGACTCAGAACTCGAGTCGAGCTTGCATCGGCTCTTGAGGCAAAAAGGCCGCTAAGGCGAAGCCCTCAAGGCCCTCGAGTCGAGATTTGAAGAAAATAGCAGCGGGTAAGGTTTTTTATGCAAAGCAAGCATGTGAAAGTGAATTACATTACTTACCCGAATTCGGAGCTCTCGAGTGTTTGCGGATATGCCTCATGGCGTGTCCGATCTGGCCGCATTCTCTTGGGCGAGGAGGGAGCTCGGCGAGAGAAGGTCTTCGGTCTCAATATGCTAAGGCGGACATCCGGTGCCCCTTAGCGACCAGTGAAGCAGTGGTCGAGCTCCTAAGGTAGCGAATAGGCCATGAAGGGCCTCATAGTTGGTTGTGGCCCCCAAGAGGCCGTTCACAGGAGCTACTTGACTGGTCTGCGGCTGGTGGATGCATGTCCTGGGTGGAAGTCATCAAGCGTTACGCTTGCATTGAAGGTGCCGTCGGGCCTTGCGTGCAAAAGTGCCTTGTGCAGAGCTGGATGCCGAGAAGCTTCGACAGACGCGCCGCGGCCGAGCAAGGAAGTATCGCACACCGAAATGTATTATAAGAATGTCTGAAGGGTGCCATAAGATTGCGGATGAGTGCTCAAAGATGTAATATTTGATTAAACTTCGCAATGTGTTATCTGTCGCTGAAAACTTTGTTCATATCGCTAAGCAATGCTTATTGATTTAAAATAATACCTTCATGCGGCTGTTTATCAAATCGAGAGATGGCAAGTCGTCACTTCAGCCCCCATGCCACAGTCTTTGGGGTGTTGGGATAAACTTGGCGCTCTTGTTCCCATTTTGGGTCCATCTAGGGGCGCTCAACACGACGAACAAAACAACCGGACTTATAATGCTTGAACACTCTCACTTTGCCATAGAATTCTATAATTTGAAATTTCGGCGAAGCCCCTAGTATTCGGAAGACTGAGTTTGGGGCGCTATCCATGCCTGGGCCGGACAAAGCCGGTTCCTCGCTCTAAGCGGCATAAGTCTTTAGGGACTCGAAAAGACCTCTCGAACAGCGACCAGCTCTCGCCTTATCATGGCGGTCGGTTTTAGCTTTCTCCAGAGGCTCGCCCAGCTCAGCCGAGGCGCAATCACGGTGGTTCTCCAGTCTACCTTAGCCGATAAAGCGGGCGTAAGGTACCAAAACATGGGAGCGAGCAAACCCAACTATTGACCCAAGACATGATTGAACCGATGCATATAATACTATAAGTTCGAGTTGCGCGCACTTGGGAATGTGTTGGACTTATCACACCATTATCACGAGGAACTTAAGCCCCTGGTGTATTGGCCGTACCAAAGTGTACGGATGCGGGATGTAAATAAATGAACATATATATATAAGAAAAAAAATCGGCTATAAGCAAGAAGCGATGCATTGTTTATTGAAATGCTGCCATGAATGCGAGCGATACAAATAGTGCGGTAAGCAAGGGTTGGACTATTTAAACATGTCCCCTCTAGGGGTAGGCTGCGGAATCTGTATTAAACAGATTTAATGCTCGTAATGGAGACCACCTTAGTGTTAAATCGTGGCCTTTCTCCTTCCCGGCTGTTGCATCGTGAGTTCGGCAAGTCTCTTTGCGGACAAGGCCTCTGGTGAACGGAGTCCTGTGGATAAGAAAAAAAAGAAAAAAGAAAAAGGAGCGATGCACTTGGGGGCCCCTGGTGTGGTTGAGCCGCACTCTGGGCTGTCGTGGTCGTGCCACTCCCCTATGCCCATGGTATCTCCGGCGTAATGATTTACTGCGAAGGACTGATCTTACAATTATCACGAGGGCTGGGGTTGGGGCCGCATTACTCTGGCGTGCTCGGAACATGCCGAGTGGTCTTGTTGTATGTTACTCGGTAGCGTTTGGCGTGTCGATCGCTTAACGGCCGGAATCGAAAATTGCCTTAAGAGGCCGCTCTGTACTTCTGCCGCGAGAGCCGCTGTGTGTTCCTCCGTTCGGAGGGAGCGTTCAGTGTTTCCGTTGACCGTGATGACTCCTCGAGGGCCCGGCATCTTGATCTTGAGGTATGCATAATGCGGCATCGCGTTGAACTTGGCAAACACGGTCCGTCCGAGCAGAGCATGATAGCCGCTGCGGAACGGGACTATATCGAAGATTAACTCATCGCTTCGGAAGTTATCCGGGGATCCGAAGACCACTTCCAGTGTAACCGAGCCTGTACAATTGGCCTCTACACCTGGTATGACGCCTTTGAAGGTCGCCTTTGTAGGTTTAATCCTTGAGGGGTATATGCCCATCTTGGGCACTGTATCCTCATAAAGCAGGTTTAGGCTGCTGCCGCTGTCCATCAGGATTCTGGTAAGGTGAAATCCATCGATGATTGGGTCTAAAACCAATGCGGCGAATCCGCCATGGTGGATACTGGTGGGGTGATCCCTTTGATCAAAAGTGATCGGGCAAGAGGACCATGGATTGAACTTCGGGGCGACTGGCTCCATCGCATATACATCCCTAAGTGCACGCTTCCGCTCCCTCTTGGGTATGTGGGTTGCGTATATCATGTTTACCGTCCGTACTTGTGGGGGGAAGCCCTTTTGTCCTCTATTGTTCGGCGGCCGGGTCTCTTCCTCGTCATCGCTATGCAGCTCCTTGTCATTGCTTTCGGCAATTAACTTGCCTGCCTGCTTGAATACCCAACAATCCCTGTTAGTGTGATTAGCTGGCTTTTCAGGGGTGCCATGTATCTGGCAAGAGCGGTCGAGTATTCGGTCCAAATTGGACGGACCCGGAGTGGTTCTTTTGAATGGCTTCTTCCGCTGACCGGGTTTAGAGCCTCTGAATCCGGCGTTGACTGCCATATCCTCACTGTTATCACCGTTAACGCGGCGTTTGTTTTTGTTTCAACGCGACGTGCCATTGCGGTCCTTAGTATCCGGACTGCCAGCATTTTCTTTGAGGTTATTCTTCGCGGGCTAGCCAGCTGTCCTCCCCGCATGAAGTGGGTCATGAGTGATGTGAGGGCTGCCATGGATTTCGGCTTTTCCTGTCCTAGGTGCCGGGCGAGCCACTCATCACGGATGTTGTGTTTGAAGGCTGCGAGGGCCTCTGCATCCGGACGGTCGGCGATTTGATTTTTCTTTGTTAGGAACCGTGTCGAGAATTATGCGGCGATTCGTCAGCTGCTGAATTATGTGGCTTAGGTCATCGGCGTCTGGTGGTCGCACATATGTGCCCTGGAAGTTGTCAAGGAGTGTGGCTTCCAGGTCCTCCCAACACCCAATTGACTCTGCTGGCAAGCTGTTAAGCCAATGCCGAGCTGGTCCTTTAAGCTTGAGTGGGAGATATTTGATGGTGTGGAGATCGTCACATGGGCGGATGGATATGAAGGAGATAGTCTTGATCCAAACCGCGGGGTCTGTTGTGCCATCGTAGGATTTAATGTTTACGGGTTTAAACCCTTCAGGGATTTGATGATCCATTACTTCATCTGTGAAGCATAGTGGGTGTGCGGCGCCTCTATACTGGGCAATATCACGACGTAGCTCGAGAGAGCTTTATCTACTGTGTTTGGCCCGACCGGAGTTGATGTATCCGGCGCGACGGTAGTCGTCGCGCATCATGGGGTGCCCACGTGATCCATAGATCGATCTTGATTGTCTTGCCTTGTCCTCCAATATGTCTTGCAAGTCCGGCGCATTCCCTCGTGGCTTCGCGCTTTTCGAGCGGTGCCGGGGTACGGTTCTGTTGGAGGGCCTAGATGCCTCTCTGTCGCAGCCACGAGCTGGTCGGTCTGCCGTATCGTGCGCTGGTGATGATGGTTTATACTCCTCCTCTAATTGGGGGAGCAACTTGCGTTTTGGGTAGCTTTTGGAGGCGTTCGAGTTCATGCTCTTGACGCGAGGACTTGATCCATCTGTCGGCGCGAGTCTTGATCAGCTACGAGCTGTTCTTGCTTTTCTTTAGGCTGTTTACCGTGGCCATAAGCCTGCGTTTAAAACGCTCTTGTTCGACGGGATCCTCGGGCACGAGAATTCGTCGTCGTTGAGGCTTGCCTCGTCTCCGAAGGGAGGCATGTAATTATCATCCTCGACCTCTTAAATGCCGCTCTCCCGTGAGGCTGGCTTCTCCGTCCTCTGCGCTAAATCTTGCCGGAGGGGTTGTCTTCGGCACTTTACGGGTGTTATTATCTCTGTGCGGAATCTCCATTCTTCTTTGTGGCGGGATTTAGGCGGCGCCCGGCGGCGTCGGCGCTTGGGCTGTTTCTTAGGGAATCTGCCTCCGCTGCTTCTTCGCCGTTCCCGTCCTTTGGGATGTCCACCATGTATATGTCGTATGATGAGGTGGTCTTCCAGTGCCCCATAGGCGCTGGTTCTTGGTCGTCTCCGGCATCGTTGTCCATACCGTCGATGTCTTCAGAGTCGTAGTCTAGCATGTCGGTTAGATCGTCGGCGGTGGCTACAAAGTGGGTGGTGGGTGGGTTTGAATTTCTTAAGTCGTCCGCATCCCAACCGTCCCTAACATGATCCAGCCGGGACTCTCGATAACAAGAGATGTTTTAGCGAATTCAGGATGTCGCCAAATGGTGAGTGTTGAAAGATGTCATGGCGGTGAACTCCATGATCGGCACCCAACCAGATTCGATTGGTAGAGGCGCGGGAGGTTGAGTCCGGCGAGTCGGCACCTCGAATCACGAGCTTTACAAGGGACAAGGTCGATGTTCGCTCCATCGCCGTGAGATCGCATCTCCGGCGGTGTGTCCAGCCACCATCGATCGTCTGCGGGTCGGCTCCAAACTAGGGGTCGGAGCGGACTCATGTCGGCCTCGAGGCCTTGTTGTGGCGAGCTAAATCATGCCCATCGTGGCGGTCTGGCGCTCGGCTGTGGCTCGAATCCATCGAAGATCAAGTCTCCGCGGATGTCAGCCGTGAAGTTTAGGCTTCCAAATCTGACCTGACGGCCAGGGGCGTAGCTTTTGATCTGCTCCAGATGGCCAAGCGAATTGGCCCGCAGTGCAAAGCCACTGAACACGAAGATCTGTCCGGGGAGAAAAGTCTCACCCTGGACTGCGTGGTTGTTCATGATTGAAGGAGCCATCAAGCCTATTGGTGACGACACAGAGGAACTCTCAATGAAAGCACCAATGTCGGTGTCAAAACCGGCGGATCTCGGGTAGGGGGTCCCGAACTGTGCGTCTAGGCGGATGGTAACGGAGACAAGGGACACGATGTTTTTACCCAGGTTCGGGCCCTCTCGATGGAGGTAAAACCCTACTCCTGCTTGATTGATATTGATGATATGGGTAGTACAAGAGTGGATCTACCACGAGATCAAGGAGGCTAAACCAGAGAAGCTAGCCTATGGTATGATTGTTGTAATGGTTGTTCGTCCTACGGACTAAAACCCTCCGGTTTATATAGACACCGGAGAGGGCTAGGGTTACACAGAGTCGGTTACAATGGTAGGAGATCTACATATCCTTATTGCCAAGCTTGCCTTCCACGCCAAGGAAAGTCCCATCCCGACATGGTACAAAGTCTTCAATCTTGTATCTTCATAGTCTTGGAGTCCGGCCGATGATGATAGTTCGGCTATCCGGACACCCCCTAGTCCAGGACTCCCTCAGTCAACCCGGGAAGGAGTCAGCCGAAGGGTAAAGTCACGCTGCCCGTGACGCTTGGAGGCGAGTTGAACTACAGGACGGAGATGATTGTCTTTGATGTAGCCAAGATCCCCTTGCCCTACAATGGGATCCTCGGCCGCCCGGCACTAGCCAAGTTCATGGCAGCGTCACACTATGCCTATAACACACTGAAGATGCCTGGGCCGATGACCATCATCACCGTGCCCTCCGACAAGGATGCGCTGATCTGCGCTGACCAACTCTACGGGAAGCAGTTGCGGCGATTACCGCCAAGGCACTTGCTCCTGCCGCCGAAGCCTCGGGAGGGAAGGAGACCGGCAAGACCTCTTGCACCCACTCCGGCAAGCGCGCCTCTTCGGAGTGTTGTGCTCCTGTCGAGGACATGCCAGAGAGCTCCGACAAGAGCAAGAAATCCAGAGCTGCACCACCAGATACCAAGAAAGTGTCCATCAAGGAGGATGGCACGGGAGGGGCTTTCACGATAAGCTCCACCCTCGATAGCAAATAGGAAGGCGTGCTTGTCACTTTCCTGCGGGCGAATGTCGATGTGTTTGCATGGAAAGCATCCGACATCCCCGGTGTTCCCAGGGAGGTGATTGAGCACCATCTTGCTGTCTGTCCTCATCGCGACCGTCAGCGGAAGGTCGAAAGCAAGCTTTGGAAAGGCAGGAGTTCATCACAAAAGAGATCAGGAAGCTGGAAGCGGTAGGCTTGGTGAGGGGAGTACTCCATCCGACGTGGTTGGCCAATCCGGTGGTGGTGCGCAAGGCAAATGGGAAGTGGAGGCTGTGTATTGATTACACAGATATCAATAAGACATGTCCAGAAGACCCTTTCCTGTTGCTGCGCATTGACCAGATTGTTGACTCAATGGCTGGGTGTGACCTGTTATCATTCCTTGACGCCTACTATGGATACCACCAGATTTTCATGACGAGAGAAGATGAAGAGAAGACATCATTCATTACCCCGTGTGGTACATATTGTTTTTTACGGATGCCTTTCGGGTTGAAGAGTGCTGGCTCAATGTTTGCAAGAGCAGTCCAAATTGGTTTTGAGCCCCAGCTACATAGAAATATGGAAGCTTATATGGATGACATACTGGTCAAAACCAAGGACAAGGCAACAATTGTACAAGATTTGGAAGAGACGTTTGCCAATTTGTGCAAGATCAACCTCAAGCTGAACCCTAAGTGTGTCTTCGGTGTTCCATCCGGCAAACTTCTCGGTTTCTTTGTATCAAAGTGTTAGATCGAAGTGAATCAAGGATCAAGGATGTGCGTCGGCTCTGCGTTGCCGCCATGAGAAAATTCATCTCCAAGTTTGCCGAGCGTGCCCTTCCCTTTTTCAAAATCTTGAAAAAGGCGGGCCCAATGGAATGGACCCCAGAGGCCAAAGCAGAATTGTAGGATTTGAAGAAATACCTCTCCTCCACGCCGATACTAGTTGCGCCTAAACCACAAGAGTCGCTGTTGCTGTATCTAGCAGCAATGAATCAAGTGGTCAGCGCCGCGCTAGTGGGGTAGAGGGAGGTCGATGAAGGGGCAGTGGCAACGGCAGGACTGGCGGATGGTGAGCCAGAGCTCCCTCTGACAAGGGCAGGTACCGGCAAGGCGAGGCCCCCAGCGGGTCCTGACGCCGGCGGGACAGGGCCTGCGCAACTAGATGAAGTGGTGGAGAAGAAGAAGATGATGCAGCACCCAGTTTACTTTGTCAGCTCCCTCTTGCAGAGGGCTAGGTCAAGGTACTCCGGTGTGCAAAAATTGCTCTTCGGCCTCCTTATGGCCTCGAGGAAGCTGCGTCATTACTTCCAAGTAGATGAGATTACCATCGTCACCCGCCTCCTGTTGCAACGGATACTGCACAACCCGGACGCAACCGGAATGATTGTGGAATGGGCCTTGAAGCCGTTGAGCTTTGGTTTGGAGTTTGAAAGTACTTCAATGATCCAGAGCACAGTCTTGGCAGAATTCATTGCAGAGTGGACCCTGATGCCTGACGAAGAGATCCAGGAGACCACTCTTCCCGGCAAGCAAACAAATCGCAACTGGATTATGTACTTTGACGGGGCTTTCTCGCTGCAAGGCGCTGGTGCTGGTGTGCTCCTCGTCGCACCCACCGGAGAGCACCTCAAGTATGTAATCCAGATACACTTTCCCAGGGATATGTCGATGAACAACACTGTTGTATACGAGGAATTGCTTGCCGGTTTCAGGATCGCGGCAGACCTCGGGATCAACACTACTAGGGAAAAGGCTATACACAGAATCTTAGCAGCAACGCGGTTCAAAAAACAGCGCTAGTGCTATTTAGCGATGTGAGCTACAAGAAACCGCTCTGAGACACAAACTTAGCGATGGCGCTGTTGAAGAAAAAGCGCTACTACTAATATTCCCATTGGTAGAATGCTAGGCTACGCATAGCGATGGCGATCTTAGCGTAAACGCTCTTGCTACATCACGATTAGCGGCGCGCTTCGTGAAGAGCGCTACTACTAACAAAAATAAAATAAGATGATAAACAAATAGAAATTTAAATGAAAATGATAGAAATAGAAAAAGGAGAAAGGGAAAAATAAAATGTAAAGCAAAATAAGCGAAAAAGTGAAAAATCGGAGGAAGGCATAGCAAAGGCGTTTGTTTGTAAGAGGCGCTATAGCTAACGTGGCTGCAGCGCGTGCCCTGAACCCCGCTATAGAAGCAGAATAGGAAATTAGCTATAGCAGCAGCGTGTTTTGTGGCGCTATAGCTAACTTAGCTATAGCGCGTTTTGCGAAACGCGCTACCGCTAAGTTTGACTTAGCCAAAAAACCGTTTCCCCGCCCGGCCACCACTTCCCCAAATCCTCAAACCCCACCCCGCGCGCGCGTCTCCCGATTCGTCGCCCCACACTTCGCCCGCCGACAGCAGCGCCACAGAGCCGTCTTGCGCTCCGGCGACACCGAGTCGCCCAACGCCACGGAGCATGCTGACCTCGTCAACGCCACCGAGCCGCTGCCGACGCCACCTTCCTCGCCGTCACGGAGACCCCTGCCTCCCTCGCCGTCACCGGAGACGCCCTGCCTCCTCGCCACCACCGCCTCCGTCGCCACCACGAGCCATCATCTGTAAGCCCCACCCTCCTCTCTCTCATGCATAGGTTAGCCAGTTTTTAATTAGGTTAATTATCTAGGTTTTAGGGCAAAAATTTAGTTAGGGCATTGACGGAGAAGTAGTTAGGTTAACTAGTTTAATTAGGTTAATTATCTAGGTTAGTGCAAAAACTTAGTTAGGGCATTGACGGAGAACTAGTCGGGTTAACTAGTTTAATTAGGTTAATTATCCATGTTAATTAGTGCAAAAATTTATTTTAGGCTTTGACAGAGAACTAGCTGCGTTAACTAGTTTAATTAGGGTTAATTATCTGGGTAAACTAGATTAACTAACTAGGTTAAATAGGTAGGTTAATTAGGTTAGTTGGATTAAGAAGCTAGGTTAAGTAGATTGGCAAAGGTTTTGATTTTCAAAAGACCACTATTTTTCAAGGAAAAGAATTTAGGCAAATTTTATTTTTCATTGAAGTGGTCATGTCATATCTTTTCATTGAAGTTGTTCGATTGTGCCCAAGTGGTGGCTTTGTTGTTCGAGGAATGATGCTTTGAGTGGCCTATGTTTTTGCGGAATGTTGATTCTTTTACATTAAAGCAAATTTCAGGTTCTCGATTTGTCCACTTTTTAGCAAAGGTCATGCGAAATTTACCGTGAATTTCGGCATGACTTGTGCTACAAACTAGGACATATCGAGTGCCCGGATTTGCCGCACCAAGAAGGAGTCAACATTCCCGCAAAACAATAGTCCTTTTTATGCCATTATTCATTTTATTAGGTCTAGAATTAATTGACTAGATTTAATCATAGGAAACATGGCTAGCAACGATGAAGGACAGGGTTACGGTGATTGCGGCGGCGTCTACCGGCGGCGAGGCAATTTTTAGCTTTACCGACGATCAGCAGATGTTGTTGCTAGGCCCGACATCGGGATCGAGACCGACCACGAGACCGGTCTTTGAGACCGATCGCAGACCGGTCTTGAGGCCGACACCGGCGCGAGACCGGTGCTGCCTCGAGGCGGATCCGGTGTAGCACCGCGAAGAGGCAACGGGTTCCTAACAAACTCAGGACTACTAGACTGGTGGTCACGGAGGTGGACAACGGCAATTTTGAGCCAAAGGCGCCCGAGGAAGCGCGCGCGTGCTACGGCAATCAGCGCGAACTTCGAGCTGAGTTCTATAACATCCAGCGCGAACTTGCCCAAATCATCATGAATGAGGTCGTCGGAAAAACAGGGATGTTCCATGCAGAAGGACAAATGTCGCGGGAAGGCGTCCGAACATGGATAGCCTCTCGGCGTCTCGACATGAAGCCTTTCACAAAGCTCGATGACTATCTCCTGACTTGGATGGATGGCACGACATCTTTGGAGTGATTGTCGATATATGATAATGTGTCCGTTTAGTCCATAGTTTCTTTTATGACAAAACTTTGAGTTATGCGGTGAAACTTTATTTGTGATGTAATTAAACCGTCCTCCTCGACTAGCGAAAATCACTCTAGTTAGGTCATTTGGAGTGCGATGAACTTTGTTATTTATGCTTATGATATGTTGTTTCTATTTTTGCCAAGTCTGTCTCTTTGTGTTGCTCAACTATATATGTTGCATATCATCGACTCATGTGACGATGCAGGTGCATAGATCATAAATGGCGAAGAAGTGCTACGCCAGAGTATATATCGACAAGTGGCGGAGTGAAAGGCCAAGGTGTACGGGTTTTCGGTTTCGAGCGACCTGATGCTTAGTTTAGGTTCACGCTAATGCGAGAGAGGATCTGAACTCATGTACTCAAAGTGATAGCTATTCTCATGTATATCATTGTTTAGATGGATGACGATGTATTTGCAAGTAATCGAGACTTGTATCGCTATTTTGAGATTGATGGCGAGATCGAGACCACTTTGTGTTGGATGATGATTATGATGATGACATGATTTGATGAGACTAATTGTATGTATATGCTATGATTACATTTGTATGTGGATGATATGCTAAAGATTATTGTATAAAGCCTATTCAAATGCAAAACAAATAAAAACAAATCTGCGGGGAAAAAACTAATAAAACTAGTAGTAGCGAGGGGATTTAGCGATGGCGCCGGCTTACCGATGGCGCTTACACCAAAACGCAGCGCTGCAGCTAATACCAATGGCGCCCTTTTCTAAACGCTGCTGCAGCAATTAGGTGTGTAGCGATGGCGTGTGTCAACACGCGCGCATCGCTACACGTTAACTATAGCGCCTTATTAGTAGCGCCCGATACCAGCTCATCGAGGGTGCCAAACCCGACCGCTGCTAGGCTCTTCCCTAGTAGTGCAAGAAGCTCATCGTCAGGGGTGATTCACAGCTTGTCGTCAGGCAAGTCAACAAGGATTATCAAAGCCCATTGATGGAAGCCTATGTAGATGAGGTGAGGAAGCTGGAGGAGCGTTTTGACGGTATACAGGCGGAGCATGTCCCCGAGTGGAGAATGACATCGCCGACTACCTATCGAAGCGCGCTGCCTTCAAACTACCTGTGGAACCAGGTATTTTTGTGCTTCTTTTAACTCAACCATCCATTAAACCATCAACAGAGCAGAAAAAGTGGAGGAAATCAGGCCTCGGCAAGTACTTTCCCACTGAGCTCCCAGGAGCTGCTGGCAAAGATGTTGGCGTGGACACTGAGCCTACCATGGGGCAACCGACTCCGACAGGGCGTCAAGCCCTGGCCATAGAGACAGCCGCTCCCATGGCAGAATAAAAGCCTTTAATCCTTTCCATCGAGCCCTAAGCTCTAGCATGGGCACATCATATCGTTCGATTCCTCCAAACAGGGGAGCTTCTTGAGGAGCAGGAAGAAGCAGAGAAAGTAGCCTGTCGGTCTGACATGTATCAGTTTGTTGACAACATTCTGTATAGAAAAAGACCAAATGGTGTGAAATTGATGCGCATTCGCCGGGAGGAAGGACTGGAGCTGTTGGCCGAGATACATGGAGGCATATGTGGCTCCCACATAGGGTCGAGGGCCCTTGCCGGCAAGGCCTTCCGGCAAGGTTTCTTCTATCCCACTGCCGTCCAGGATGCAATGGCACTAGTAACCAAGTGTGAAGTGTGTCAGTTCCATTCAAAGAAGCTTCATCAGCCAGCTCAAGCCCTTCAAACAATCCCTCTCTCCTTGAAATTTTCGATCTGGGGGCTCGACCTACTAGGCCCTTTCCCCAGCGCTGTCGGTGGCTTTGAGTACTTGTACGTTGCAATCGACAAGTTCACAAGTTGGCCGGAGGTGGAAGCAGTGAGGAAGGTGACAACACAGTAAGCCGTCAAATTCTTCAAGGGGCTAGTCTGCCATTTTGGTGCGCCAAATAGAGTCATCACCAACAGTGGCACGCAGTTCACAAGACGCACCTTCATACAATACACCGAAGACCTCGGCAGCAAGGTCTGTTTCGCTTCCATGGCGCACCCATGGAGCAACGGCCAGGCGAAGAGGGAAAATGCTGAAGTACTGCGAGGCCTGAGGACAAAGACTTTTGACCGGCGGCACAAGAGCGGAAGGCGCTGGATTGATGAGTTGCCGACGGTTCTTTGGTCGATCAAAATGATGCCAAATCGAGCCACCGGCCAGACACCCTTTGCCCTAGTATACGGGGCAGAGGCAGTTCTCCCCACGGAACTCACATATGGGTCACCTCGAGTGCTTGCTTATGACGAGCTTGAGAAAGACCGATTGCGGAAAGATGACGCAACGCACCTCGCGGAAGATCGTCTTCGGGCGGCTGTGAGAGTAGCGCGCTACCAGCAAGCCTTGTGCCGCTACCATAGCTGTAAGGTTCATGCCCGAAGCTTTGAGGAAGGCGACCTTGTTCTTCGGCGCGTTCAATCGGCCAAGCATTCCAACAAGTTGACGCCAAAGTGGGAAGGCCCTTATCGGGTAATATGACTCACCAGGCCCGGTGCAGTCCGCCTGGAGACCGAAGATGCCATTCCAGTGAGCAACTCCTAGAAGATCAAACATCTTTGCAAGTTTTACCCATAAGGCGTGGTTGTCGGGCCCACTAGTAGACCACCTTTTGTACAAGCCTTGCCGGCGAGTCATGTAATCCTTTGTACAAAGCCAGGCACAGACCCTGAGCATAAATAAATGAAGCAATGGCGCCCTAAGTTATAGCATGCATGCTAGGTTGAGTCTCTCCCTCGGTTAGGGTTGATAGTGCTTAGCAGCGACTAACCCCTAGCATAGAGGTCGAGTGTGTGTCTCTCTATTCCTTTCCGTCCTCTTTGGTTCGCAGGGTACATGGACATTTCTGTGGAGCTATTTGGAAGAAAGAGAACAAGCCGGCGCTCCGGTCCCGGCAAGACAAGGTTGCTGGGGGCTGCAGACATAAGGGTCCAACCATGGCAAGACAAGTTTGCCGGGGGGCTGCAGATTCAGATAAGTCCTTTATCCCGTGTTGTGCATTTTCGTATGGTATTGGGACGTATGAAACCTCATTTTATTCCTAGGCCACCATGCTCCCCTTTTCCTGTACCCAATCCCTGGGTTGGAACTTGGTTGTAGTCGCGGTGAAAAGGAAGCAAACGAAGGGCCTAACCCGACTTCGCCCCTGACTCTGCCAAGAGCATGACTATGGTCGAATGAAGTAAGGGGACGGCAAGGCCTGTTGCTGGGTGACAATGTTTATCTTAAAAATAACAAGGATTCATTAATACGCCCCATACAGGTACGGTTCGTACGTAATGTAAACATGAGCAAGGGGATTACAAGTTTTAAATTTAACCAAGGCCCGTAGGCTTACAAACTAAAAAGAGACAAGATGCCCGTGATCCCTGTTCTTGCTCCTTTCCTCCCAGGTGCAGCAGGTGAAGGCAAAAAGGGAGCGACGGTGAACGCGCCGATGGAGGGCTTGACGAGGAAGGCCCCCGGAAGGGCGCGTGGCTGAGGGAGGCATGACGCAGTCAGTCGGAGTCAGAGACGGTGTTCCCCCACTCGATGCCCTCATCATCACTGTCGCTATCCTCCTCGTCACTCCCGCTTGAGGAGGAGTCATCGTCATCAGAGGAGCTCTCCATGCAACACATTAGGCGAGTTCCGAAGTCCGGAAAGACCTTGACGGAGAGCAGGCCGTTCTCCATTAGTTTCAAGTAGAGAATGAGCCCCTCCGCCAGGCTATGGATACGAGGAAGGTCTTCCATCCACGGAGAAGATACAAGACGTGAGAGACAGGAAAGTCGACGTCAACCCGCGTGCCGCCATTCCCACAGCCCCTCATATGCAATCTGAGAGTCTACTGTGGGTCGAGCTCCATATACCGAGTGAATGGAGTAGGGAGACGAAGACGACGACGCACTGGCCGGTGCAGCCTGATGAAGAACTCGCGGGGCTAGTCCCAGACGTGGCCCGCCATTGGGGGAGGGACCGCTGGCGGAGGCAAGGTCGGAGCACCGCCCCGTCCTCCTCGTCCCCGAGAACCACGGTGTCGGATATCGGGTTCCAGCAAAACCCTTAATGTTCGAACTCTGGGGTGCACGTGAAGATCTTCCCCCTACCGATCCACGTCCCAACGCCTGCTATGAATCTAAGCTACATGATGAGCAACACAAGGGACACAAGGTTTATACTGGTTCGGGCCACCGTTCTGGTGTAATACCCTAATCCAGTGTGTGGTGTTGGTGGATTACCTCAGGGGCTGATGATGAACAGTACAGAGGAAGAACATTCTCGCGAGAGGTGTTCTTGGGCTGGTGCGGTGAACTACTTGGGTGAGTTCGATCGCCTCTGGATCTGATGAGAACTCTACTAGATCCCCCGGCCTACTGTGGTGGATACCCCTATATATAGAGGCCCTGGTCCTCTTTCCCAAATATTTAGTGGGAAGGGCACCAACAACGGCCATTTTGATGGGGAACATCTAGTACAAGTTATCCTGACTAGTGTTGGTCTTCGGCTGTGATACGTCTCCAACGTATCTATAATTTTTTATTGCTCCATGCTATTATATTACCCCTTTTGGATGTTTATGGGCTTTATTTTACACATTTATATCATTTTTGGGACTAACCTACTAACCGGAGGCCCAGCCCGTATTGCTGTTTTTTTGCCTATTTCAGTATTTTGAAGAAAAGGAATTACAAACGGAGTCCAAACGGAATGAAACCTTCGTGAGCGTGATTTTTGGAACGAACATGATCCGGAGGACTTGGAGTGCAAGTCAAGAAGCAGCCAAGGCGGCCACGAGAGGGTAGGGCGCGCCCCCCCATAGGGCGCGCCCCCTGTCTCGTGGGCCCCTCAGGCGGCCACCGACATACTTCTTCCTCCTATATAAGCCTACGTACCCTGAAAACATCCAGGGAGCCACAAAACACAATTTCCACCACCGTAACCTTCTGTATCCGTGGGATCTCATATTGGAACTTCGCCGGCGCTCCGCCGGAGGGGAAATCGACCATGGAGGGCTTCTACATCAACACCATAGCCCCTCCGACGAGTTGTGACTAGTTTACCACAGATCTACGGGTCCATAGTTATTAGCTAGATGGCTTCTTCTCTCTTTTTGGATCTCAATACAATGTTCTCCCCCTCTCTTGTGGAGATCTATTCGATGTAAACTCTTTTTGCGGTGTGTTTGTCGAGATCTGATGAATTGTGGGTTTATGATCAAGTTTATCTATGAGAAATATTTGAATCTCCTCTGAATTCTTTTATGTATGGTTGAGTTATCTTTGCAAGTCTGTTCGAATTATCAGTTTGGTTTGGCCTACTAGATTGATCTTTCTTGCCATGGGAGAAGTGCTTAGCTTTGGGTTCAATCTTGCGGTGTCCTTACCCGAAGTGAAAGGGTTGCAAGGCACGTATTGTATTGTTGCCATCGAGGATAAAAAGGTGGGGTTTATATCATATTGCATGAGTTTATCCCTCTACATCATGTCATCTTGCTTAATGCGTTACTCTGTTCTTTATGGACTTAATACTCTAGATGCAGGCAGGAGTCGGTCGATGTGTGGAGTAATAGTAGTAGATGCAGGCAGGAGTCGGTCTACTTGTTGCGGACGTGATGCCTATATACATGATCATGCCTAGATAATCTCATAATTATTCGCTTTTCTATCAATTGCTCGACAGTAATTTGTTCACCCACCGTAATACTTATGTTATCTTGAGAGAAGTCACTAGTGAAACCTATGGCCCCCGGGTCTATCTCTTATCATATTTGCTTCCAATCTACTTTCATTTGCATCTTTACTTTTCGCATCCATATTATATAATACCAAAAATATATTTATCTTATCATATTATCTCTATCAGATCTCAGTTTCGCAAGTGGCCGTGAAGGGATTGACAACCCCTTTATTGCGTTGGTTGCGAGTTCTTTGTTTGTTTGTGTAGGTGCGTGGGACTTTTGAGGAGCCTCCTACTGGATTGATACCTTGGTTCTCAAAATCGAGGGAAATACTTACGCTACTATTATCTGCATCACCCTTTCCTCTTCAAGGAAAACCAACGCAAGCTCAAGACGTGGCAAGAAGGAATTCTGGCGCCATTGCCGGGGAGGTCTTCGCTCAAGTCAAGACATACCAAGTACCCATCACAAACTCATCTCCCTCGCATTTACATTATTTGCCATTTGCCTCTCGTTTTCCTCTCCCCCACTTCACCCTTGCCGTTTTATTCGCCCTCTCTTTCCCAATCTCCTCCTCTCTTTTCGCTTGCCTTTTTATGTTTGCTTGTGTGTTGGATTACTTGTTGCCATGGCACAAGATAATACCAAATTGTGTGATTTCTCGAATACCAATAGTAATGATTTCCTTAGTACTCCGATTGCTCCTCTTAATGATGTTGAGTCTTGTGAAATCAATACTACTTTGCTGAATCTTGTTATGAAAGATCAATTCGCCGGCCTTCCTAGTGAAGATGCCGCTACTCATCTAAACAACTTTGTTGATTTGTGTGATATGCAAAAGAAGAAAGATACGGATAACAATATTGTTAAATTGAAGTTATTTCTGTTTTCACTTAGAGATCATGCTAAAGTTTGGTTTTCGTCTTTGCCTAAAAATAGTATTTAATCTAGGAACAAGTGCAAAGATGCTTTTATCTCTAAGTATTTTCCTCTCGCTAAGATTATCACTCTTAGGAACGATATTATGAATTTTAAACAACTTGATCATGAGCATGTTTCCCCATCTTGGGAAAGAATGAAATTGATGATTCGCAATTGCCCTACTCATGGTTTGAATTTATGGATGATCATACAAAATTTTTATGCCGGTTTGAACTTTGCTTCTAGAAATCTCTTAGATTTGGCCGCGGGAGGCACATTTATGGAAATCACGTTAGGAGATGCTACAAAACTTCTTGATAATATTATGGATAATTATTCTGAATGGCACACCGAAAGATTGTCTAGTAAAAAAAGTGCATGCTATAGAAGAAATCAATGTTTTGAGTGGAAAGATGGATGAACTTATGAAATTGTTTGCTACTAAGAATACTCTTCTTGATCCCAATGATAGGCCTTTGTCTACTTTTATTGAGAATAATAATGAATCTATGGATGTGAATTTTGTTGGTAGGAATAGTTTTGGAAACAATGCTTATAGAGGAAACTTTAATTCTAGACTGTTCCCTAGTAATTCCTCTAATAATTATGGAAATTCCTACAATAATTCTTATGGTAATTTTAATAAGATGCCTTCTGATTTTGAAAATAGTGTGAAAGAATTTATGATCTCTCAAAAGAATTTTAATGCTTTGCTTGAAGAAAAATTGCTCAAAGTTGATGATTTGGCAAGGAACGTTGATAGACTTTCGCTTGATGTTGATTCTCTTAAACTTAGACCTTCTCCTCCTAAGCATGATATCGATGAGTCTCTCAAGGCAATGAGAATTTCCATTGATGAGTGCAAAGAAAGAACCGCTAGATTGCGTGCTAAGAAAGATTGCTTTATAAAAGCGTGTGCTTCTAGTTTCCATGAAAATAATGATGAAGATCTTAAAGTTATTGATACGTCTCCTATTATATCTTTGTTTTGCAATATGAATCTTGATAATTATGGGACTGATGATGAGTCAACTTTACCTAGAAGGCGTCCCAAGAATTCGGAGGTTTTAGAACTTGATGCTAAATTTGGTAAAAGTGGGATTGGAGAGGTCACGACTCTAAATAGTATCGAACCCACTACATCAGATTTCCAGGAATTTGATTATGATAATTGTTCTTTAGAAGGTTGTATTTCCTTGTTGCAATCCGTTGTTTATTCTCCACATGCTTATAGTCAAAATAAAGCTTTTACCAAACATGTCATCGATGCCTTGATGCAATCTTATGATGAAAAACTTAATTTGGAAGTTTCTATACCTAGAAAACTCAATGATGAGTGGGAACCTACTATAAATATTAGAATTAAAGATCATGAGTGTTTTTCTTTGTGTGATTTGGGTGCTAGTGTTTCCCCGATTCCGAAAACTTTATGTGATATTCTAGGTTTCCATGATCTTGATGATTGCTCTTTAAATTTGCACCTTGTGGATTCCAGCATTAAAAGGCCAATGGGAAGGATCAATGATGTTCTCACTGTTGCAAATAGAAATTTGGTGCCCGTAGATTTTATCGTTCTTGATATAGATTGCAATCTTTCTTGCCCTATTATTCTTGGTAGACCTTTCCTTAGAACGATGGGCACGATTATTGATATGAAGGAAGGGAATATTAGATTCCAATTTCCATTAAAGAAAGGCATGGAGCACTTTCCAATTAAGAAAGTCAAATTACCTTATGAATCTATCATGCGGGCTACTTATGAATTTAGTCCCAAAGATGGCACTACTTAGATCTATCTTCGCATTTATGCCTAGCTAGGGGCGTTAAACGATAGCGCTAGTTGGGAGGCAACCCAATTTTCTTTGTGTTTTTTGTTTTTGTTCCTGTTTAGTAATAAATCTTCATCTACCTTCTGTTTAGATGTGTTTTTATCTTTTAATTAGTGTTTGTGCGAAGTAGAACCTATAGGACAACCTATGATGATAGTTGATTTGATTCTGCTGAAAAACAAAAACTTTGCGTGCAGAAATTTAGTTTTTTTATATCACATAAACGTGATTTTGCGTTGATTCCTTTTTCTGCTGATCAATAGACAAATTGTCCAAGACTTCCTATTTTGGTAGGATTTTTAGAGTTCCAGAAGTTTGCGTTAGTTACAGATTGCTACAGACTATTCTGCTTTTGACAGATTCTGTTTTTTGTGTGTTGTTTGCTTATTTTGATGCATCTATGGCTAGTAAAATAGTTTATAAAACATAGAGAAGTTTTAATACAGTAGGTTTAACACCAAAATAAATAAATAATAAGTTCATTACAGTACCTTAATGTGGTGGTTTTGTTTTCTTTCACTAACGGAGCTTATAAGATTTCCTGTTGAGTTTTGTGTTGTGAAGTTTTCAAGTTTTGGGTAAAGCTTTTATGGACTATGGAATAAGGAGTGACAAGATCCTAAGCTTGGGTATTCCCATGGCACCCCAATATATTCAAGGATAGCCAAAATCCTAAGCTTGGGGATGCCCCAGGATGGCATCCCATCTTTCGTCTTCGTTCATTGGTAACTTTACTTGGAGCTATATTTTTATTCGCCACATGATATGTGTTTTGCTTGGAGCGTCGTGTATTATATTAGTCTTTGCTTTTTAGTTTACCACAATCATCCTTGCTGTAAACACCTTTTGAGAGAAGCCTATTTTATTAGAATTTGCTAGAATACTCTATGTGCTTCACTTATATCTTTTGAGCTTGATAGTTTTTGCTCTAGTGCTTCACTTACATCTTTTAGAGCACGGTGGTGACTTATTTTTGTAGAAATTGCTAGCCTATCAAGCTTCACTTATATTATTTTGAGAGTATTTTATAACATCATGGTATTTTCTATGGTTATAAAATTGGTCCTAGAATGGTAGGCATCCAAGTTGGGTATAATAAAAACTATCATAGGAAGTGAATTGGATGCTATGATCAATTTGATACTTGATAATTGTTTTGAGATATGGAGGTGGTTATGAAAGTCATGCTAGTTGGGTGATTATGAATTCAAAGAATTCTTGTGTTGAATTTAGCAAGTCCCGTAGCATGCACGTATGGTTAAAGTTGTGTAGCAAATTTGAAGCATCAAGTGTACCTGGCTTGTGCATCCTTATGAGTGGCGGTCGGGGACGAGCGATGGTCTTTTCCTACCAATCTATCCCCCTAGGAGCATGTGCGTAGTGCTTGATTTTTGATGACTTCTAAATTTTTGCAATAAGTATATGAGTTCTTTTGACTAATGTTGAGTCCATGGATTATACGCACTTTTACCTATCCGCCATTGCTAGCCTCTTCGTTACCGTGCATGCCCTTTCTCACCTTGAGAGTTGGTGCAAACTTTGCCGGTGCATCCAAACCCCGTGATACGATACGCTCTATCACACATAAACCTCCTTATATATTCCTCAAAACAGCCACCATACCTACCTATTATGGCATTTCCATAGCCATTTCAAGATATATTGCCATGCAACTTTCCACCGTTCCGTTCATCATCATCATGACATACTTTACTTTTGTCATATTGCCGTTGCATGATCATGTAGTTGACATCGTATTTGTGGCAAAGCCACCATGCATTATTCTTCATACATGTCACTCTTGATTCATTGCATCATCCCGTTACACTGCCGGAGGCATTCATATAGAGTCATATCTTGTTCTAGTTTCGAGTTGTAATTCATATGTTGTAATCTATTAAAGTGTGATTATCGTCATTATTAGAGCATTCCCAAAGAAAAAAAAGAAAAAAAAGAAGAAAGGCCAAAAAAAAGAAAGGCCCAAAAAAAGAAAAGAAAAAGATAAAAGAAAAAAAAGAAAATAAATAAAAAGGGGCAATGTTACTATCTCTTTTCCACACTTGTGCTTCAAAGTAGCACCTTGTTCTTCATGTAGTGAGTCTCATATATTGTGCGTCAAAGTACCACCATGTTTTTCATATAGTGAGTCTCATAAGTTGTCTTTTTCATACTAGTGGGAATTTTCCATTATAGAACTTGGCTTGTATATTCCTACGATGGGCTTCCTCAAATGCCCTAGGTCTTCGTGAGCAAGCAAGTTGGATGCACACCCACTAGTTTTCTTTTTGTTGAGCATTCATTTATAGCTCTAGTACATCCGTTGCATGCAATCCCTACTCCTCATGTTGACATCAATTGATGGGCATCTCCATAGCCCGTTGATTATCCTCGTCAATGTGATACTTTCTCCTTTTTGTCTTCTCCACACAATACCCATCATTGTATTCTATTCCACCCATAGTGCTATATCCATGGCTCACGCTCATGTATTGCGTGAAGGTTGAAAAAGTTTGAGATTATTTAAGTATGAAACAATTGCTTGTCTTGTCATCGGGGGTATAGAAGTTGGGAACATCTTTGTGTGATGAAAATGAAGCATAGCCTAACTATAGGATTTTGTAGGGATGAACTTTCTTTTGCCATATTATTTTGAGAAGACATGATTACTTTGATTAGTATGCTTGAAGTGTTACTATTTCTTTTATCAATATGAACTTCTATTTTGAATCATTTGGATCTGAACATTCATGCCACAATAAAGAAAATTACATTGAGAATTATGCTAGGTAGCATTCCACATCAAAAAATCTGTTTTTATCATTTACCTACTCGAGGACGAGCAGGAATTAAGCTTGGGGATGCTTGATACGTCCCCAACGTATCTATAATTTTTGATTGCTCCATGCTATTATATTACCCCTTTTAGATGTTTATGGGCTTTATTTTACACATTTATATCATTTTTGGGACTAACCTACTAACCAGAGGCCCAGCCCGTATTGCTGTTTTTTTTTGCCTATTTCAGTATTTCGAAGAAAAGGAATATCAAACGGAGTCCAAAGGAAATGAAACCTTCGGGAGTGTGATTTTTGGAACGAACATGATCCAGAGGACTTGGAGTGCAAGTCAAGAAGCTGCCGAGGCAGCCACGAGAGGGTAGGGCGCCCCCCTACAAGGCGCGCCCCCTGTCTTGTGGGCCCCTCGGGCGGCCACTGACGTACTTCTTCCTCCTATAAAAGCCTACGTACCCCGAAAACATCCAGGGAGCCAACAAAACACAATTTCCACCACCGTAACCTTCTGTATCCGCGAGATCTCATCTTGGAACTTCGCCGGCGCTCCGCCGAAGGGGGAATCAACCACGGAGGGCTTCTACATCAACACCATAGCCCCTCCGATGAGTTGTGAGTAGTTTACCACAGACCTACGGGTCCATAGTTATTAGCTAGATGGCTTCTTCTCTCTTTTTGGATCTCAATACAATGTTCTCCCTCCTCTTTTGTGGATATCTATTCGATGTAAACTCTTTTTGCGGTGTGTTTGTCGAGATCCGATGAATTGTGGGTTTATGATCAAGTTTATCTATGAGAAATATTTGAATCTCCTTTGAATTCTTTTGTGTATGATTGAGTTATCTTTGAAGTCTCTTCGAATTATCAGTTTGGTTTGGCCTACTAGATTGATCTTTCTTGCCATGGGAGAAGTGCTTAGGTTTGGGTTCAATCTTGTGGTGTCCTTACCCAGTGACAGAAAGGGTTGCAAGGCACGTATTGAATTGTTGCCATCGGGGATAAAAAGATGGGTTTTATATAATAGTGCATGAGTTTATCCCTCTACATCATGTCATCTTGCTTAATGTGTTACTCTGTTCTTTATGCACTTAATACTCTAGATGCAGGCAGGAGTCGGTTGATGTGTGCAGTAATAGTAGTAGATGCAGGCAGGAGTCGGTCTACTTGTTACGGATGTGATGCCTATATACATGATCATGCCTAGATAATCTCATAATTATTCGCTTTTCTATCAATTGCTTGACAGTAATTTGTTCACCCACTGTAATACTTATGCTATCTTGAGAGAAGCCACTAGTGAAACCTATGGACCCTGGGTCTATCTCTTATCATATTTGCTTCCAATCTACTTTTATTTTTATCTTTACTTTCCGCATCTATATTATAAAATACCAAAAATATATTTATCTTATCATACTAACTCTATCAGATCTCAGTTTCGCAAGTGGCCGTGAAGGGATTGACAACCACTTTATTGTGTTGGTTGAGAGTTCTTTGTTTGTTTGTGTAGGTGCGTGGGACTTCTGAGGAGCCTCCTACTGGATTGATACCTTGGTTCTCAAAAACTGAGGGAAATACTTACGCTACTATTGCTGCATCACCCTTTCCTCTTCAAGGAAAACCAATGCAAGCTCAAGACGTAGCAGGCTGCCAAAGGCGCTGGCGATGACGTCGTCTTGGGATCCAAGGTGACCTCCGCCCTGCCGTTCTGCTGGTCTTTGGTCTCGTTGCGCCGAAATGGTAACCTTTGCTTGATGCCTCGGTACTCCGCGCCCACACTTGCCCCCTTTGCACCAGAGAGGAAACAAAGACATTGCGCAGGCCGGCGCCCGCCTGGCGCCCGCTTGGTCTTGATCATCATGGCTTGCGTCACGAGCACCTCGCGAGGTACCCCTGCCTTGATCTCTCCGCCTCCTCGCGAGCCTGCCTGGTGAGGCCATCCCTGAGGAAGCCTTGCGTCGTCCGCCCCGTGAGGCTTGGCCCCTTGCGAGGGTCTTGAGCTTGAGTTGATGAAGATGGGCCGTACTAGGCCACCCCTTGAGCCACGCCGCAAGCTGCAGGCAGGCAAGTCTGGGGACCCCCATTCCCAGAACGCCGACAGTAGCCCCCGGGCCCAAGGCGCGCTCAGACTTGGCTTAGCAGTGCGGCGAAAGGGCAAGTGCGGAGCGCCGCGGGCCCCAACAGCCTACGGCCTTGGTCGCCATGTGGCGGTTGATTGAACATGGGCATCTCCGCTTCCCCATGCTGCCTCGGCAACTGCCCGATTTGACGAGTCCCTACATGAAAAAATGAGTCATGATTACCTGCGATCGTGGAGGCCGACGGTTGGCCTCCTCTGGACTATAATTACGGTGAGGCGCGAGCCCCCACAGTCCATCTCGTTGCGCTCCGCTCCTTCTTCCTCGCTCCTCCGCCATCTTGATGCCAATGGCGCCGATCCGCTAGTTCTCTGCCAAGTAGAAAGGAAAGGCCCCCTGAGAGGGGCCCGACCGCTCCGCCGAAGAAGTGGCCGATCCTCGGCCGCCGTGACGAGGCTGCTCGTCCGGAGACGTCAAGGCCTTGGTACGAGCTGCCACCTCCTGGGTTTCCGCTACCTCTGGACGCCCGAGCTGAGGGCCCTGGAGAGGAAGACGCCGAGCGGCGTCGCCTGCGCTGTCGGCGGCGTCGACGAGTTGTGGCGGTGCGCGCCATCGCTCGTGGATTCCATGCCGCGAACTCCTCTCGCGAGCTCGTGCTCCACGCCGCCATGCCTCCAAGCTCCTGGATCCGCTTTCCTCCTTCCTTTGCCTTCGAGATGCCGCCGAGGGGGCCTCTTGAGCTCTGGCTGCAGTACACCCCGCGACCGGAGCGGAGGTCGAGGTCATCGCTCCGGGCAAGGTCTACATGACCCGGGGCTGGGGCGAGAACGCCCGGGTCTGCCGAACAGATGGTGCCCTCTTGATCATCTCGAATACGATGGCGCCTCCGTAATGCTCTTCAAGGTCTTCGACACGGGAGGACGCAGGCTGGAGTGCTGCCCCAGAGGAGGCGGCCAGGACGTCGACGTGGAAAGGGCTAGCCTTGCCGCCCGCTTCCCTAGCGGCTCCTCCGGCAGCAGTAGCGACGCTTGGGGGTACAGCGACTCTCCCGAGCTTCTCGTGTCTCCGGAGACGAGCGACGACAGCTATGAGCCCCCAAGCTCGTGCCGCGCCCGGAGCAAGGCAGCTGCATCAGGCCGCCGACGCGGCTGATCTGGATGGGGTTGGCGTCGGCCCCTCGTGGCCCACTGTTGATGATGGCGTCGGCCGTGGAAGCGCATATAGTCAGGGCTCCTTAGGATTAGCACCTTTAGTTCCCTGCGATGAATCAAGGAAATACCCCGTGGGGTCATGTAAAGCGTCTGCACTGTCTTTTGTTGATATCATCCTTATCATGAAGTGGTGCAAGATGCTTGTCCTGTCTTGGCTCGGTTCCCCCTTTCTAAACTCGCGATGGCTTGGTGCTCTATGCTGACAGGTCCCGGTCCCCAGGCAGGCTTCAGCCGTCGCTGGTATGCCAGGTCGCGATGCCGTGGTCAAGGCCAGGAGGTGAGCGGCCCGAGGTCCAGTAAGAGCCCCTGAGGCGCGATGCTTAGGAGGTCCCCTTTAGCGCTCAAGCAGCCGCCGCAAGGCGATAAAGGAAGGCAACGTCGCCATCACAGAGCCGCATTAAGTGAGGGTTTGGTGTCGCATCGATTAGCTATTCCATGAGCGTGACTTATCTCGAAAGCTTGGGGCCGTTCCTTCGCGAGGTGCCGGACCTGCGTGTCAGCAGCTGGGATGTCACTGGGTCAGGCCTTCATGAGCTTCTCCTCCCTTCCCTACACTCTCCTTCATGCTCTATGTCCTCAGGTCCCAGCCCTCGAACGAGCTCAGCCACCGCTGGTATGCCAGGTCGCGATGCCGTGGACAAGGCCAGGGGGTGAGGGCTAGAGAGCCAGTAAGAGCTCCTGAGTCGTGATGCTCAGGAGGCCCCCTTTTAACGTGCGAGCGGATCATACAGTAAGAGAGCGAGAGAGCTCGCGACGCCCCCCACATTATTCCTTAGGTGTACCCTGTAAACCAACATGAGGGAAGCAAGGATTGCCATTACGATTGCCGACCAGCCATTGGTTGCTCCGAGATAGTGATGAGGGCACTGAGGGCCTGGTGAGGTAGTGCTTTGCAGGGCTGCCGCGGCCAGAGCTCGACCACTCAGATTTGTCGACATTACAGGGACGAACCCATGCTTAAGCGTCGTGCAAGTGCGAGCGGCTCCAAGGGTAGATGTCAATCGAGCAGGCGATTATCATAGGCAGGTTAAGCACGAAGAGCAAATCAGCTTAGATAGAAGCAGGAAAGATTCATGCCACTGGGTCAGGCCCGAGCGGCTTGGGGATGATGCAGCCCGAGGGGCGCCCCCAGCAAAGTGAACTAAAGACATAAGCATAACGGATACATGCCGCAGGGACAGACCCACGCGACCTGGGAATGATGCAGCCCTGAGGGCGCTCCCAGCTGAAATGAAACTCGAAAGATGTCACCTGGTATGATTGCAGAGCGGGTGTTGGAGTAGCTAATGATGCATGGTGAAGAGGCCGATCCTCACGAGCCATCGAAGCCTTGAGCCTCGGGAGGCTCTGGGGGGTCTGGGCAGTTCCTCGAGGACCATCTCCATCTCCGCCAGGAACGCGCGGTGCCTGGCCTCCTGAGCTTCAGAATGCTCCTCATTAGGCGCTGGTGAGCAGCAGCTGCGTTCGGTAGGCCGAAAGATATGCAAACATAGTTGTGAGGTGGACCCTCGCAACGTCCCACGCGCGAAGGCCAGAAACGCTCCAGAGATGTGTCTCAGTTGAGCCCTGGGTAGTCAATGCAGATGCGCAGCCCACCATCCTCGCCTGGATGGGGAGCTACGCTAGGCAAGCGGCGATTGCCGCGCATGACTCTTGATTCCTGCAGCTCCTGAGTGACCTTGGTGATGAACTCCTGAGGGTTTGGCCCTCCTTGCCTCATGCCTTCCTGAGGGAAATGTGCCGCGAAGCACGCCTCCAAGTGGTGCCCGAGCGCCTCCCTCGTTATCTTGGCAAAGTTTGAGGCCCTCCAGGAGAGAGCCCTCGAGCCTTGCCCGAGGAGGGCGCCGGGCGCGCCTTCCTATGCGATGGAGGGAGGCGCCACTTGGACGGGCGCAGATCCTGGCGCGGTGCCTCCGGAGATGCCTGCCTCCTGAGGCCTTGAGCTGGGTGATATCTTCTTATTCTTGGGAACTACCTCGAGAGGGTTCCCGCTCTTGCTGTATGGGTCCTCGACTGATGCAGCTTGGAAGGCACGCTCGAGAGAGCACCCCGCATCCTTCTCTTCACAGGGGACTGTGATGACTCCGCCCCTTCCTGGCATCTTGAGGACATTGTATCCATGGTGAGTCACTACCATGAACTTGGCCAGGGCTGGATAACCAAGGATGGCATTGTATGGAAGGCAAATGTGGGCAATGTCGAAGCCGATGAGCTCAGTACGGTAGTTCTTGCGCTGTCCACAGGTGACAGGGAGGCGAACCTGCCCTATCGGGGTGGTGGAGCCGTCAGTGACTCCTGAGAAAGGCTTGGTTGGCTGAAGGTGATCATATGGCACTTGGAGATTGTTGAACGTCTCGACAGACAGAACGTTGAGTCCTGCGCCGCCATCGATGAGGGTCCTGGTAACTTGCACATTGCTGATGACTGAGGAACAAAGCATTGGGAGGACCCCGGCTGTAGCCGCACACTTGAGCTGATCCATTGAGCTGAACATGATGGCGCACGTGGACCACCTCAGAGGGCGCGTGGCCTCGACCTTGGGGAGGACTGCGTTCACCTCGCGAGCAAACTGCTTGAAGATGCGCTGAGAGGCTGGGGCCTGGGCACCGCCTAGGATGCAAGCGATAGCACACGGCTCCTGGAAGCCCCCAGCCCGCTCGTCCTGATGATGGTCGTCATTCCTTCTTGGCGGTGGCGACAGAGGAGGAAGGCCTGCGTTGCCCTGCAGGCGATCCTCGGGAGGCTGATCCCTCCAAGCTCCCTCGCTAGGCTGGTCCTGCCAGCGGTCCTCGTGAGGTCGGTCACGCCACCCTTGGCAAGGGCCTCTGTCGTCCCATCGTCCTCCACCTCTTCCTCCTTCTCGGCCGTAGCCCGATCGTTGCGCTCGGGGCGTCGACCGATACATCCTTCTCGCACGGCCCTGTGCTCTTGGCATTCGTTGGTGTTGTAGGTGTGGAGGTCGTGGTACACGCAGTACCGGCTACCCTTGGACGACTCTGGGCGGTCCTGCCGCGCTTCGTGTCTGGTTCTGCTGCGAGCATAGCTGCTCCTTTGCACTTCACGTCCTTGGGGGCTTTCTTGTCTTCAGGGTCAGCGGCTGGGAGCTCGAGAAGGGAGAGGCGCCCCTCCTCAGCCCTTGCGCACTTGGTCGCCAGGTTGAACAACTCCAGAGATGTGCACAGATCCTCGTGGATTGCCAGTTCCTCCTTCATCTTGACATCGCGGACGCCATCAGAGAACGCTGAGATGATGGCCTCCTCGGTCACCTTAGGAATCTTGAGGCAAGCGCTGTTGAAGCGCTGGATGTACATCTGCAGGGTCTCTCCAGGTTGCTGCTTGATGCAGTGCAGGTCACCCACGACTGGAGGATGGTCGCGAGTGCCCTAGAAGTTGGCGATGAATCGGGTGCACATCTCGTCCCAAGAGGAGATCGCGCAAGGAGGCAGGTTCAGGAGCCAGGTGTGGGCACCATCTTTGAGTGCCATGGGAAACCAATTCGTCATGACCTTCTCTTCTCCGTTGGCCGCTTCGATGCCCAGCTTGTAGAGCTGCAGGAACTCCGCGGGGTCGGTAGTGTCGTCGTAGCAAGGAGGCAGATCCGGCTTGAACTTGCCCGGCCAGGCGACACTGCGTAGCTCGGTGGTGAAGGCGCGGCAGCCTGCGGCGGCCACCAGTGCCCTTTGCTGAGCGGGGCTTGCTCACAGGGATTCCAGCAGCGCGCGCTGAGGGCAACACGGGTCTTGTCGTCTTTGGGCGCAGGATGCGGTCTTAGCGTCTTTGGAGCGAGGAGCCGTGAGCACCTTCTTGGGGACGAGGGATTTCTTGGCAGCTCCTTTCTTGTTGCGCGGGCGCTGGATGCAGTGGGTCTCGTCCAGGGGCCATGCTCCTTGGAGCGAGGGTGCCTTCTTGGGGAGGAGGTGGTGGAGGCACTATAACTCCCCGGACCCGATGCGCCAGGTGTCTTCCAGTTATTTATCGTTGTTGCCATGTCATTTGCTTGTGTGTTGCATTTTATCATGTCATCATGTGCATCTCATTTTGCATACATGTTCGTCTCTTGCATCTGGTCTTTTTCCCCGTTGCCCGTTTTGCAATCCGGCACTCCTATGTCCTCCGGCGTCCCCCTTTTGTCTCTCGTTGTGAGCGGGTGTTAAACTTTCTTGGAATGGCCCGAGGTTTGCCAAGCGGCCTTGGTATAGCACCGATAGACCGCCTGACAAGTTTCGTGCCATTTGGAGGTCGTTTGATACTCCAACGGTTAACCGGGTAACCGCAAAGGCCTCTTTTGTGTGCAGCCCAACACCCCTTCCAAAGTGGCCCAAAATCCATCCTAACCCCCTCCCTATTCTCGGCCGTTCGATCTCGATCGTGTGGGCGAAAACCGCTCCTCATTTGGAGTCTCGTAGCTCCCTCTACCTATAAATAGATGCCTCCCCCTCCATTTTCGCGGATGAATCCCCCAAAACCCTAGCCTTCTTCTTCCTCCGCACGCCGGACGCGTCCGTGCCGCGCCGGACACGTCTGCCGCCGCCTCCCTCAGCCAACCACGTCACGCCACATCGCCTCCCAGGCTTCCCCGCCGCCCGCGGCCGCGGAGCCCATCTGGGGCCAGCGGGCCTGATCCGCGCCCGCCGCCACCCGCCAGTGCCTCGCCCAGCGCTGCGCCGCCCGCCGCCAGCTCCTCCCGCCGCCAGCCGCCACAGTACATCGCTGCCTCCGCCGCCACTGTCCGCCTCGCGCCGCCGCCCGGCCGAGCGCTCCGCCGCCGCCCGACCGTCTCCTCCGCGGCCCGGCCCGCCACCGCCTCTGCGCTGCTCTGCCGCGCGTTGCCTCCCTCGCCGTGCGCGTCGCCCGCTGCGCCTCGTCTCCGGCGCGGAGCTTCGCGGAGGAGCTCCGCGCCGCGCCGCCCCGTGTCCCGTGCCTTCCCCGCCGGCCGCCACCTCGCCGGAGGTCGCTGCCGTCGCCGGAGTTCGTTCTCCGGCCAGATCCACCGGATCTGGATCAGATCCACCAAGCCCCCGATCCAAACGCCTTTGTCCCGTTGCTTCGCGAGGGTATATTTTCACCGTCCCCAGATGTGCATATTTTCATGCCATATTCATCGCATCATAACTTGATGCATACTGCTCCGTTTCGTGCGTGTAATATGTCAAATTGTTCGTCTAAACAAGTACTTCATTTCATTCCATTGCATCATTTTCATTTAAGCTCATATTGATGCCCTAATCATCGTTGCAAGAGTGTTATGTGATGTTAATCTGCTGAAACTGTTATAACTTGTGTTTTGTCATTTTTGCCATGTTTGATGTGTGTATCCTATGAGCATGAGCTCTACATTTGTTTTGAACTATGATATGCCATATTCTCAGTGGTGCCATCCATGTATTTTTATGGGTCTTGTAGTGAGTGCATCAAGCTTGTTAAGGAGGTTACTTGCTGTTACTGTTTTTCTAGGCTGAATCTGTTATTTTGTGATGCTATGTAAACCTGCTGCTACAAGTCATTCTATGCATAATCTGGAGATGTTCATTAAGGATGTTTTGTTATACATGTCATGCTCTATCCATTCATGCCCCTGGTTGCATTTTTAGCCTACTGTAACTTGTTATCTTGCCCTCAAAACTGCTAAATAATGTTGCTGTCAGCCTGTTAACATTAAGTTCAATGTTGCCATGATTGTTGCTAGTGATCCATGCACCCTATGAACTTGCTCTTGCCATGCTTAGCTTCATAAACATGCCTTCTTACTGTTGGTCACCTTTCCATGCCATGTATTGCTCTGTGGTGAGTGGTTCAAGCTCACCAACATGCCTACTTGTTGTTCCTGCCATGTATGAATCTGTCATATAACTTGCCATGTTTACATGGGTGCCATCATATTTTCTGTGCCTTTTTGGCTCATGGTCAGTAAGGGACTTTTGTTCTATGCAATTAGTAGGTTCATGTCATGCTTTTGGTTGCCATGATAAGTTTCTGTAACATGCTGTTTGATAGCTCTAAACATTGCAACCTGATGTTATTTCTGTTAAGTCTGAAACTGTTATTATTTGCAATCTTGCCATGTGTTTTTGAGCATTTTATATTGTTTTCTGGAGATAGCTCAGTGTTCATCTTTTGTTATGCTTTACCTGTACTTCATGCCCATGCCTTTTTTTATTATGTTGGGGTGCTGTAGCTTGTTGTTTTGATACTTGCAATATGCCTAGTTGCTGTTTTGGACAGCTTGTCTTTTAAACTTGTATAGAGTGTATGTGTTGAACCGTTGCTCCGTTTTGAGTGTGCTCTATATGAAACTTTCTTGATTTTGCATGTAGTTTCATATTATCATGTTGCATCCTTGTTTTAAGGTGTTTGCTTGATGGTTGGATGCATTCAGCATCAATGCCATGCTTAACTTGTTTTGCTCATATCTTCTAGGCTGTAGCTACGAACTAAATGAACTTTATATGTAACTTGACTAGAATCTCGTGTAGATCATCTTGGTGCATCTTAACTTGCTGTTTAACAACTTGAACATAAGGTTTATTCAGATCTGGACCAATTTCTAAATTTGCATATGAGGACTTACCGGAATTGTTATATGTTGTTCCCGGCCTCATTTAAACTTGCTTTGATGTGTTATTCTTGTATGCATCCTCTCTTGCCATGAGTAGCTCCATGTAGCTTTGTCATGCATCATGCTTTTTGTGCATCATGTCTTGTTTATGTGTGGTGTGTTTACTATGTTGTGTGCTTCTTCTCGATAGTTCCCGTTCGTTGCGATCGTGAGGATTCGTTCATCTCCGCTTGGTTCGTCTATGTGGCTTCATCTTCTTCATGGACTCGTTCTTTTCCTTGCGGGATTTCAGGCAAGATGACCGCTACCCTGGATCTCACTACTATCATTGCTATGCTAGTTGCTTCGTTCTATCGTTTTGCTGCGCTACCTATCTTTTGCTCTTCAAGCCTCCAAATTTGCCATGTCAGCCTCTAACCTTTTTCACCCTTCCTAGAGAACCGTTGCTTGGCTATGTTACTGCTTTTGCTCAGCCCCTCTTATAGCGTTGCTAGTTGCAGGTGAAGTTGAAGATTTCTCCATGGTGGACAGTGTTATGTTGGGATATCACAATATCTCTTATTTAATTAATGCATCTATATATTTGGTAAAGGGTGGAAGGCTCGGCCTTATGCCTGGTGTTTTGTTCCACTCTTGCCGCCCTAGTTTCCATCATATCGGTGTTATGTTCCCGGATTTTGCGTTCCTAACGCGGTTGGGTGATTTATGGGACCCCCTTGACAGTTCGCTTTGAGTAAAACTCCTCCAGCAAGGCCCAACCTTGGTTTTACCATTTGCCTCACCACCACCTACCTTTCCCTTGGGAGTAATTAACCCAAGGGTCATCTTTATTATAGCCCCCCCTGGGCCAGTGCTTCTCTAAGTGTTGGTCCGAACCAAGCAGCCTGCGGGGCCACCTCGGGGCAACTCGAGGTCTGGTTTTACTCGTAGATTGACTTATCCGGTGTTTCCCTGAGAACGAGATATGTGCAGCTCCTATCGGGATTGTCGGCTCATCGGGCGGTTTGCTGGTCTTGTTTTACCATTGTCGAAATGTCTTGTAAACCGGGATTCCGAGACTGATTGGGTCTTCCTGGGAGAAGGTATATCATTCGTTGATCGCGAGAGCTTATCATGGGCTAAGTTGGGACACCCCTGCAGGGTTTAAACTTTCGAGAGCCATGCCCGTGGTTATGTGGCAGATGGGAATTTGTTAATGTCCGGTTGTAGATAACTTGACACCTGATCCGAACTAAAATGCATCAAGCGCGTGTGTAGCCGTGATGGTCTCTTTTCGGCGGCGTCCGGGAAGTGAACATGGTTTCTGGGTTATGTTTGACGTAAGTAGGTGTTCAGGATCACCTCTTTATCATTGCTAGCTTCACGATCGTTCCTTTGCTTCTCTTCTCGCTGTTATTTGCGTATGTTAGCCACCATATATGCTTAGTCGCTGCTGCAACCTCACCACTTTACCCCTTCCTTTCCCATTAAGCTTTGCTAGTCTTGATACCCATGGTAATGGGATTGCTGAGTCCTCGTGGCTCACATATTACTACAACAACGATTGCAGGTACAGGTTATCACGATGATCATGGCGAGAGTGGTGTTGCTTATTTTGGAGTTCTTCTTACGCTTCTTCTTGATCGGGGATAGGCTCCGTGTCGGCAGCCCGGCTAGCGGTGGTGGATGCCGTTTGAGTTTCTATTTGTGTTTTCATCCATAGTCGGATGTTGGTCTTATGTATGATGTATTGTCGTATTCGTGTGGCATTGTATGCCTTATGTATGTATCCCATCTATTATGTAATGTTGATGTAATGATATCCACCTTGCAAAAGTGTTTCAATATGCGGTTCTATCCTTGGTGGGACCTTCGAGTCTCTATAGGATAGTATCGCATATTGGGTGTGACAAGTTGGTATCAGAGCCTCGACCGACCCTAGTAGCCCCCTTGATTGATCGTGTAGTTTGGCCGTTGTTGAGTCTAGAAGAAAACTATTTTTGGAGTCTAGTTATATCGGAGAGTAGGAATTCTTTTTACTCCTCAGCCCCTTCGTCGCTCTGGTGAGGAATCTTGACGTAGGTGTTTTGAATTACTTCTCTTCCCCTTCAAACTTTCTTTAGGATCAGGTAGTTGGTTTTCCGATCGTTGTTCCCCAGCTCTTTTCATCCGGTGCATTTCTCGTCAAGTCGACTCGAGCCTCTTCATCTTTGCCAAGTTCAATCCTCAGTTCTTCCTCTGACGTCGTTGTTTTCCTTGTCCGAAGTTGTCCTTGTTTTTCCCACCCGCCCACCCTTTTTCTTCTTGGAACCGGAGTCCATAATCGAGTATCCATCCTACTCGTGCGAAATCTTTGCTTTCTTTCCTTAATGATTTCAACCGGTGTTTTTCTCTTCAAGTTGTTCATTGGGTTTCCCCTTCCAAGTTACCCTTGTTTTCCCACCCTCCCACCCTTTTTCTTCCCGGAGTCCGAGTCTCTATTCGAGCATCAATTTCATTCATGTGGAGTCTCTTCAGTCTTCCCTCAATCATTTCAACCGGTGGACTCTCGTCTCGTTCATTCAATTCCTTTGTTTGGTAGTGATTATATTCTTTCCCTCGGCTCAAGTGTTTTCCTTGCTCGTTCGCCTCTCGCCAGTTTATCCTTCCGGAGTGCTCAAGACATCTCAGGAGATTCGTCTGTGTTTGAATTAATCCAAGGTTGTCACCTCATGCAAATATATCAATTGTTCCAGTGCATCACCTATTTGTTCAACAATCCTTTTCAACGGTGTTTTCTTTTAGTGGGCCCTAACCCACAGGTCTTTTCCCAGGATCTTACCTGACTCTTCTAATTCCCCCGGAGTTATTCGCAAATTCTTTTCAAGTGTGACGTAAGAATGGATCCCATCAGTCACTTGCCTTCTCCAAGATCTCTTTCAAATCATTTCATTGTTGGCTCAACCTCTTCGCTTATCATTATCCTGGAGTATCTCCGTGATTTTCGTGTTGTTTCTCGTCGTCATTCTTAACATTTGAAGACTGAAGAAGAGTTTTTCCTCTAAATCTTGTCCGTTCTTCCGAAGATTCATGGTTCTAGCTTCATGCTGTCCTCTCTTATTATTCCGTTTGTCAGATATTCTTTCTTACCCATCCGGAGTATGTCAGAAGTTGTTTTCCCGTTTCTTTTCAGAGAAGGCCATCGTTTCGAAAGAATTCTTCGTCCTCACATTTCAGCTACCGTTATCCAATTATCCCGGTGCTTCATTCAAGTGTTCGTTAATCAGCTCATGATCTCTTTGTTCTTTTGCATCTAAATCCCCTCAAGCATATTTGTTCTTCTAATTATTCCCAGTGATTCATTCTCTTTCGTCAGTCTTTTTCGAATTCTTACGGTGGTTCATTCAAGATTCTTTTCCTTGATTATCATATTAATTCATTCGTTCTTTTCAATCCTATCGGTGGTTCATGAAGACCTTCCCAAGTTTGCGATATGTCACTTCTGAATCCTTTTCAAGAAGAATAAGTAGTATGCCAAATCCATTGCTTGTCATCAATTTAATTTGATGAAGGATAAGCATACAATAAATCTTATTCTTATATCCTCCAAGCGAGTAATCCCTTCCTTCAGAGTTTGTTCTTGATGAATAAATTCTAGGTCCAAGTGTTTTCATCTTTTCTTTTCCGGAGTTCAAATTTTCCTCGGCCATCTCGTCAGAAACCTCCATCTAAGTCACCGCAAGCTTTAATCTTATTCGTTCATCATTCATTTTATCTCATCATCCTTTTGTCACTGGAGTTCTTCATGGTGGTTCTTCATGATTTAATTCATTCTTCAAGTGTTCATCAAGATTCTTGTAGACGAAGCTCAAGTATTCTTCTTCTTGCTTCGCGAGGTGCAAGTAATTTCTTCGTCTTCTTTAGAAGTGGAGTTTTGCATTTCTTCGTTCTTCTCAGCTATTCAATCTTTTCCGCTTGTGGTCGGAGTCACATCATAATTTTGAGTTGTTTTTGGATAAGTCCACAACAATCTTATTCTTTCGTTGTTGATTTTCTCAACAACTCCGTTCAACCTCCCCTCTAAAGATGCTTTCAATTTCGTTCGTGGCACAAGTTGTCATTTTCTTCTCCGTTCTTTTCATTCAACTCTTTCAATTCTTTCCGGAGGTTTCGTGTCATGTCTTCATCAAGTATCATTTCCATCCTCAAGTTCATGTTCTATTCCTTCCATGTTCAGCCGGAGTGCTGCCTAAATTCTTTCAGGCTTATTCGTTTCTTATCTCGTTCTAACCGGAGTGGTTTCATAGTCTATCTGATTCCGTGAGCATTCGATTCTCGTCATATTCGCCGTTCATCTTTTCTAACCGAGTGCTCTCGACTTTGTTCATCTTTTCTCTTGAGTTCTTGCTTCACCTCTTTCCTTTTCCCTTCCGTCTCTGTCCTAAGATCTCGGGACAAGATCTCTTGTTAGTGGAGGAGTGTTGTAACGGCCCCGACCCGATGCGCCAGGTGTCTTCCAGTTATTTATCGTTGTTGCCATGTCATTTGCTTGCGTGTTGCATTTTATCATGTCATCATGTGCATCTCATTTTGCATACATGTTCGTCTCTTGCATCCGGTCTTTTTCCCCGTTGTCCGTTTTGCAATCCGGCACTCCTATGTCTCCGGCGTCCCCCTTTTGTCTATCGTTGTGAGTGGGTGTTAAACTTTCTCGGAATGGCCCGAGGTTTGCCAAGCGGCCTTGGTATAGCACCGATAGACCGCCTGTCAAGTTTCGTGCCATTTGGAGGTCGTTTGATACTCCAACTTTTAACCGGGTAACCGCAAAGGCCTCTTTTGTGTGCAGCCCAACACCCCTTCCAAAGTGGCCCAAAACCCATCCTAACCCCCTCCATGTTCTCAGTCGTTCGATCACGATCGTGTGGGCGAAAACCGCTCCGCATTTGGAGTCTCCGAGCTCCCTCTACCTATAAATAGGTGCCTCCCCCTCCATTTTCGCGGATGAATCCCCCAAAACCCTAGCCTTCTTCTTCCTCCGCGCGCCGGACGCGTCCGTGCCGCGCCGGACACGTCCGTCGCCGCCTCCCTCAGCCAACCACGTCACGCCACGTCGCCTCCGGGCTTCCCGCGCCCGCCCACGGAGCCCATCCGGGGCCGCGCGGGCCCGATCACGCGCCGCCGCCACCCCTTGAGTGCCTCACCCAGCGCTGCGCCGCCCGCCGCCAGCGCTCGCCCGCCGCCCCGGCGCGCTCCCTCCGCCTTCTTCGCGCCGCCGCGTCCGTCGCCGCCTCCGCCCGCCCGCCGTCCCGCCCGCTCGCCGCCACCCGACCGCTCCGCCGCCGCCGCCCGACCGTATCCTCCGCGGCCCGCCCCGCCGCCAGCCTCTGCACCATCCTGCCACGTCGCCGCCCTCATTGGCCTTGCTGCCCGCTGCGCCTGCGTCTCCGGCGCCGGAGCTCGCGGAGGAGCTCCGCGCCGCGCCGCCCCGCATCTCGTGCCTTCCCTGCCGGCCGCCACCTCGCCGGAGGTCGCTGCCATCGCCGGAGTTCGTTCTCCGGCCGGATCCACCGGATCTGGATCAGACCCACTAGCCCCCGATCCAAACGCCTTTGTCCCATTTCTTCGCGAGGGTATATTTTCACCAAGTCCCCAGATCTGCATATTTTCATGCCATATTCATCGCATCATAACTTGCTACATACTGCTCCGTTTAAATGCGTAATATGTCAAATTGTTCGTCCCAACGAGTACTTCATTTATTTCCATTGCATCATTTTCATTTGAGCTCATCTTGATGCCCTAATCATCGTCGCAAGAGTGCTATGTGATGTTAATCTGCTGAAACTGTTATAACTTGCTGTTTTGTCATTTTTGCCATGTTTGATGTGTGTGTCCTATGAGCATGAGCTCTACATGAGTTTTGAACTAGGATATGCCATTTTCTTAGTGGTGCAATCCATTTATTTTTGTGTGTCTTGTAGTGAGTGCATCAAGCTTGTTAAGGAGGTTACTTGCTGTTACTGTTTTGCTAGGCTGAATCTGTTATTTTGTGATGCTATGTAAACCTGCTGCTACAAGTCATTCTATGCATAATCTGGAGATGTTCACTAAGGATGTTTTGTTATACATGTCATGCTCTATCCATTCATGCCCCTGGTTGCATTTTTAGCCTACTGTAACTTGTTGTTATCTTGCCCTCAAAACTGCTAAATAATGTTGCTGTCAGCCTGTTAACATTAAGTTCAATATTGCCATGATTGTTGCTAGTGATCCATGCACCCTATGAACTTGCTCTTGCCATACTTAGCTTCATAAACATGCCTTCTTACTGTTGGTCACCTTACCATGCCATGTATTGCTCTGTGGTGAGTGGTTCAAGCTCACCAACATGCCTACTTGTTGTTGTTCCTGCCATGTATGAATCTGTCATATAACTTGCCATGTTTACATGGGTGCCATCATTTTTTCTGTGCCTTTTTGGCTCATGGTCAGTAAGGGACTTTTATTCTATGCAATTAGAAGGTTCATGCCATGCTTTTGTTTACCATGATAAGTTTCTGTAACATGTTGTTTGATAGCTATAAACATTGCAACCTGATGTTATTTCTGTTAAGTCTAAAACTGTTATTATTTGCAATCTTGCCATGTGTTTTTGAGCATGTTATACTGTTTTCTGGAGATAGCTCAGTGTTCATATTTTGTTATGCTTTACCTGTAATTCATGCCCATGCCTTTTGTTATTATGTTGGGGTGCTGTAGCTTGTTGTTTTGATGCTTGCAATATGCCTAGTTGCTGTTTTGGACAGCTTGTGTTTTAAACTTGTATAGAGTATGTGTTGAACCGTTGCTCCGTTTTGAGTGTGCTCTATATGAAACTTGCTTGATTTTACATGTAGTTTCATATTATCATGTTGCATCCTTGTTTTGAGGTGTTTGCTTGATGGTTGGATGCATTTAGCATCAATGCCATGCTTAACTTGTTTTGCTCATATCTTCTAGGCCGTAGCTCCGAACTAAATGAACTTTATATGTAACTTGACTAGAATCTCGTGTAGATCATCTTGGTGCATCTTAACTTGCTGTTTAACAACTTGAACATAAGGTTTATTCAGATCTGGACCAATTTCTAAATTTGCATATGAGGACTTACCGAAATTGTTATATGTTGTTCCCGGCCTTATTTAAACTTGCTTTGATGTGTTATTCTTGTATACATCCTCTCTTGCCATGAGTAGCTCCATGTAGCTTTGTCATGCATCATGCTTGTTGTGCATCATGTCTTGTTTATGTGTGGTGTGTTTACTATGTTGTGTGCTTCTTCTCGATAGTTCCCGTTTCGCTGCGATCGTGAGGATTCGTTCGTCTCCGCTTGGTTCGTCTACGTGGCTTCATCTTCTTCATGGACTTGTTCTTCTTCCTTGCGGGATTACAGGCAAGATGACCGCTACCCTGGATCTCACTACTATCATTGCTATGCTAGTTGCTTCGTTCTATCGTTTTGCTGCGTAACCTATCTTTTGCTCTTCAAGCCTCCCAATTTGTCATGTCAGCCTCTAACCTTTTTCACCCCTCCTAGCGAACCGTTGCTTGGCTATGTTACCGCTTTTGCTCAGCCCCTCTTATGGCATTGCTAGTTGCAGGTGAAGTTGAAGATTTCTCCATGGTGGACAGGGTTATGTTGGGATATCACAATATCTCTTATTTAATTAATGCATCTATATATTCGGTAAAGGGTGGAAGGCTCGGCCTTATGCCTGGTGTTTTGTTCCACTCTTGCCACCCTAGTTTCCGTCATACCGGTGTTATGTTCCCGGATTTTGCGTTTCTAACGCGGTCGGGTGATTTATGGGACCCCCTTGACAGTTTGCTTTGAATAAAACTCCTCCAGCAAGGCCCAACCTTGGTTTTACCATTTGCCTCACCACCACCTACCTTTCCCTTGGGAGTAATTAACCCAAGGGTCATCTTTATTATAGCCCCCGCCCCCCGGGCCAGTGCTTCTCTAAGTGTTGGTCCGAACCGAGCAGCCTGCGGGGCTACCTCGAGGTCTGGTTTTACTCGTAGCTTGACTTATCCGGTGTTCCCCTGAGAATGAGATATGTGCAGCTCCTATCGGGATTGTCGGCGCATCGGGCGGCTTTGCTGGTCTTGTTTTACCATTGTCGAAATGTGTTGTAAACCGGGATTCCGAGACTGATCGGGTCTTCCTGGGAGAAGGTATATCCTTCGTTGATCGCGAGGGCTTATCATGGGCTAAGTTGGGACACCCCTTCAGGGTTTAAACTCTCGAGAGCCGTGTCCGCGGTTATGTGGCAGATGGGAATTTGTTAATGTCCGGTTGTAGATAACTTGACACCTGATCCGAACTAAAACGCATCAACCGCGTGTGTAGCCGTGATGGTCTCTTTTCGGCGGGGTCCGGGAAGTGAACACGGTTTCTGGGTTATGTTTTACGTAAGTAGGTGTTCAGGATCACCTCTTGATCATTGCTAGCTTCACGACCGTTCCTTTGCTTCTCTTCTCGCTGTTATTTGCGTATGTTAGCCACCATATATGCTTAGTCGCTGCTGCAACCTCACCACTTTACCCCTTCCTTTCCCATTAAGCTTTGCTAGTCTTGATACCCATGGTAATGGGATTGCTGAGTCCTCGTGGCTCATAGATTACTACAACAACAGTTGCAGGTACAGGTTATGCGATGATCATGACGCGAGAGTGGTGTTGCTTATTTTGGAGTTCTTCTTCTACTTCTTCTTCGATCAGGGGATAGGTTCTAGGTCGGCAGCCTGGGCTAGCAGGGTGGATGCCGTTTGAGTTTTTGTTTGTGTTTTCATCCATAGTCGGATGTTGGTCTTATGTATGATGTATTGTTGTATTCATGTGGCATTGTATGCCTTATGTATGTATCCCATCTATTATGTTATGGGGACCCCGACTCATAAGTCGAGATCACCGAATGCACGTGCACAGTGATCCCAGAGATCAATGCTCACTGAACACACAGAAGCTGAATAACAATAGTCTTAAATCCATACATACCGTCTTACACAAATTGTGACCATTATGGTCAAGTCTTACATTGATAAAGCCTTAAGGGGTGAACATCAAATGAAACATAAGCAGTGGAAATCGTCATCGATAAGTAGAACCCATGCCATCAGCCTTAACCCTACGGGCATTACGACCGAAGCGTCCTAGTTCGCATGTTCGTCTCCAAGAACTCTTCTTGAACTCCGGTTCTTCCATGCCTGGTCAATTAAATAACCAGTGGCAAGCCAATGAGTACTTTGAATGTACTCGCAAGCAACCCATGTTTTGGTTCAAGGTACAACAATGCATGATATAGGTTAATTTTTGCAAAAGCTAGTTTTGAGTGCAATGACATGTTCAACATCTTGTAAGGCATGCATCAAGAGAATTTAAGTAACCGTGAGGACAGGTTACAGATATCAACATAAATAGAGTGGGCACCAACCCTTTTTAACATAAACAAAGTGGGCACCAACCCATCTTAATCATGTCAAGACCCTTGACTTGACCCAAGTCATTTTCATCATCACCACACACACGGTTGAAAACTCTGGACGTAGTTTAAGCAGCACCGCCCAACTGTCCTTGACCGTGGACATGACTATTCAAATAGTTTTACACTCTCCAGAGGTTGCACATTGTACCCACTAGATTCGGGGAACTTCCGTGTCATCCACGACCCGTGGTACCTCAAGTACCCGGGGTAAGCACTCGATCTCTACCTTTCCCTAGACGACACTAACATGGAGTCCACTCGATTGGCAGAAACCCCCGTGCCCAACATTTCACAAACACTTTCTTGGAGCCTCGCTCCCATAATTATCACATACCACTGGCACGGGGTACCAACGGTGTGTCCGGTGCCCTGTGAAAACAGTCATGGCCGCCCTACCTGGCACGACCCTGTCACAGGAGAGAGCACCAACTCTCCCCCGTCACTAGTAATGCGGGCTCCAAGCTAGTATCGGTCTAGGTACTCAATAATGCCCTTTCCCATATAAGGGTAGAGTGGTTGCGCATGTAAGGTTGGGTCAGTCGACAAATCTTAAATCTAATCCGTTTTCGAAAACAACACCCACACTTGCCTCGGTACACCACTTCGTCATCAAGTGGTTACCCATTTCATCATCTCCCTTGGGCATAAGTGGCACCCGACGGGGTTTCCGAAAAGTCTTTTGAAAAAGCTTTGTCTCCTTCACCATGCATAAACCCGACCCTTTTTGCGTAGCAACTACTTTAGCATCCTATCTACTCCCACCGGCATAACCCTCTTAAGGAGGTAGGGCCATGCACAATGCAAGTACCAACGAGGAAATAACAGAGGCAACCAACCCACATGGTTCACCTTCTCACCATGATTCCGATGCAACAATAATAAAGAGCTACATATGATATGCATAAAAAGGGTTCCATAGACATGGTCAAAGGGCTGCTTGCCTTGGTTGGCTTGGTCTTCAAAGTCTACAGGCCCTGCTCCTCCTTCTTCTTCAGCTACCTCGTCAAATACGGGATCTAACATTGCAAGAAAATAACGGGAAAATAAGACAATAATAAAAACAGAAAAGTCAAAGTGCTCAGAAAAATGTCAACTTATTTTTGTAAAATACTAGGAGAAAAACTAGGAAGGGGAAAATTCTTGGTTTTGAATTTGGAGCTAGGGAAACAGAGTTGTGGATTTTCAAACAGGGGTTTTATTGTTCAAATTTGAATTTAAATTTGAACAGAGAAAAAAGGTGTAATGGATGTGCATGAAAGTTACATCAATAAATAGGTGGGATTATTTTGAGATTTTAGGAGTTGGAATCATTTCATTTGGACAATTATTTTGCCCTATGGAATTTTTGGAAAAGAGACAGAAAAAGAAAAAGAAAAGTGGCTCTATGCCACTGGGCCAGAGAGGCCACGGGCAGCAGGCCCAGAGGGGAAACCAGCCCACGCGGGCCGCCACGTCGAAGGCGTAAAGGCGAAATACGCCTTCAGCTAACGGGCGAATCGGTGCTTGGCAAGACACGCTTTTAAACTTGACGGTGGATCCCACCGTCGTATGCGTGGTCGATGGGCTGGCCCCACGGCCGTCGTCGTCTACCTCTGGCCAGAGGCAACGACGAGCTCGCCGGCGGCGATACAGGGCACGGGAAGGAGCGCGGGTGGTACCGTTGGACTCGGGGTGGAGTTGCCGTTCGGGTGGTGGTGGAGACGGTCGCCGGAGCAGCCTGGTTCGCCGGCGACGAGGTCACGCGGCGGAGGTGCTTCGGGCGTCAATGACTCCGGCCGTTCCCGGCGCGCGAACACCGACGAGCCGAGGCGGCGGAGCTCGAGCTCGATCTCGAGCTCGGGCGGTTCTAGAGACGAATGGGTGGTACGGGAGGTCGATTTGGAGTGTGGGGAGCGGCAGGAGCGAAGAGAGGCTCGGGATCGCCTTATATGGGCTGGCGAGGTCCACTGTGGGCGTGGCCTCTGGTGCCCGCTGGATCGGCTCGGGTGGCTGTTGGAGAGGGATTGGAGGGCTCGGGGGTGTTCGTGGGAGTGGTGTAGGGTGCCAGGGAGAGAGAGAAGGAGCGGGGCGAGCTGCACGCGGCCCACAGGAGTGGCGCGAACATTGGCCGCGCGGGCGGCGTTCAGCGCGAGCTGCAGGAGAGAGAGAGGCGCGGGAGCAAGTGGGCGGCTCTTGGCGTGGAGCGGACGTCGAGGGCATCGGCCGCGCTGGGAAGCTCGAGGTGGTCGGGGGACGCGGCGTCAACGGTCGGGAGCGCGATGACGTGCTCCAGAGCACGTCTTTGTCCAGCATCCGCGGCTTTTCCGCGTCCGCACGCGTCCACTAGTGTCTGGAAGCAGCAGGGGGTGTGGGAAAAACTAGGAGTGAGCCTTGGATGCTCTGGAGGGCCGAGGGGAGCGAAGGAGATAGAGAGAGGGGGGAGAAGCTGCTGTCCAGAGAGAACAAATGGGGTTTCCCCCTCCATCATCATTGCTTCCTCGGGCAGAAAAGCATCCAAGTTGCAGAGGGAAACGAGGAGGGGTTGTGGTAAAAAGATGGGCTCAAGGAGATTAGTGGAAGGGCTGGAATTTGCATTCCAAGATTTTGCCAGAAGGTGTTTGATGATGTTTTGGGCAAGCTAATGACTTCCACTGGCTATGAGACTCCACAGGGTGAGATGCCACATATAATTAGGGCCTTCGACCCATTTTGAGCTTATTTGGACAAGGTTGCCAATGTAACTTTTGCAAACCCTAAAAATGGGCAGGAATGGATTTGTGTAGATCCAGATGAGTATATCACTTCTCCTTGATGCACCACTTGGTGTGGTGGCCTTATTTGGTCATGTGATCAGGCTCACAAAAGTTGGGGTCATGGAGAAAAAGTTGGTAGTACAAAGTAGTTCAAATTTGTTTCTGGTCAGAATGGGTTTTGAGGCACTTTGATCAAGATATCTTCTTCTCCAACCTGTTCCATTTGGTCTAGTTGCATTATTAGACCATTGGAGCATGTGCACCAAGTTTGAGCTCATTTGGACATGTTTGGCAATGTAAAGTTGCTCAAACTTCAAAATGGACAGAAATTGTTTTGAGGGGATTTGATGATGTTATCTTCTTCTCCAAGTCATGAGACTTGGCAAGATCATCTAATATGTCATATGTGACATGATAGAATTTTCTTGGAATTTTTGGAGAGTATTCCCTTTGTAAATATTTCAAAAGCTTGAAATATCCAGAAAGGGGTTTTGAGGGTTTTGACCAATATTTTGAACATGACCATGTGTTGAAACTCTTATATATGGAAAATATATGTCCACTGAGTTTCCCTAATTTTTGTCAAATATTTTTAAAACAATAAAATAATTTTTCCCTATTAAAGACCATTTCTGGCCTTAAGAAAAAGCCTTTAAATAAAATAGTAAAACAACTTTTAAAATTATATTTTTGTGGTTTCTGAGTATCCTATATCTAATAGGAGTCAAATATATTTTTGTAAAGATTTTTACTGCCCTTTATTAAGTACTTGTAGTGCAAACCTCAATTCTGGGGTTTTTGGAAAACTAAATTTAGAAAATACTTTCTAGCCAAATTATCTTTGAAAGAAAATTCTATATTGCACTATACACATGGCATGGTCATTGGGCAGGAGTTTGGGGCAAGGAGATGAAATATAGATGGTGAAGTAGTTGACTTTAAAGAGCACTTAAAAAAGAAACACAGAGAGAAAACCAACTCCAAATAAAAGCCAAATAATGCAAAAGTTTTTGTTGGTCCACATTTTCATGCTTTAATATTGCAAGTGAAATGTTACAAAATGCAGGGTGTGACATATGTAATGTTGATGTAATGATATCCACCTTGCAAAAGTGTTTCAATATGCGGTTCTATCCTTGGTGGGACCTTCGAGTCTCTCTAGCATAGTATCGCATATTGGGCGTGACAGGCACCTCCTGAGCTGCATCACCCACGCAGGACGGAGGGCGAGTGCCACGCCCAATATGCGATACTATCCTAAAGAGACTCGAAGGTCCCACCAAGGATAGAACCGCATATTGAGCGTGGCAAGTTGGTATCAGAGCCTCGACCGACCCTAGGAGCCCCCTTGATTGATCGTGTAGTTTGGCCATTGTTGAGTCTAGAAGAAAACTGTTTTTGGAGTCTAGTTATATCGGAGAGTAGGAATTCTTTTACTCCTCAGCCCCTTCGTCACTCTGGTGAGGAATCTTGACGTAGGTGTTTTGAACTACTCCTCTTCCTCTTCAAATTTTCTTTAGGTTCACGCAGTTGGTTTTCCGATCGTTGGTTCTCAGCTCTTTTATCCGGTGCATTTCTCGTCAAGTTGACTCGAGCCTCTTCATCGTTGTCAAGTTCAATCCTCAGTTGCTTTATTTTTCCCACCCTCCCACCCTTTTTCTCCTCGGAACCAGAGTCCATAATCGAGTATCCATCCTACTCGGGCGAAGCATTTGCATTCTTTCAACCGGTGTTTTCTCTTCAAGTTATTCGTCAGTTCTCCCTTCCAAGTTGCCTTTGTTTTTCCCGCCCTCCCACCCTCTTCTTCCCAGAGTCTGAGTTTGTTTCGACCATCAATTTCATTCGTGCGGAGTATCTTCAGTCTTTCCTCAATCACTTCAGCCGGTGAATTCTCGCCTCACTTGTCATTCTTCATCTGTTTCTTCTCCGTTGGACTCAATTCAAGTTTTTCGGGTGATCATATTCTTTTCCTTGGATCAAGTGTTCTCCTTGCTCGTTCGCCTCTCGCTAGTTTATCCTTCCAGAGTGCTCAAGACATCTGAGGAGATTCGTCTGTCTTCCAATTAGTTCGAGGTTGTCACCTCATTCAAATACTTCATTTGTTCCGGTGCATCATCTATTTCTTCAACAATCCTTTTCAACGGTGTTATCTCCTCAGTGGGACCTAACCCACAGGTCTTTTCCCAGGATCTTACCTGACTCTTCTAATTTCCCCGGAGTTATTCTCAATTCTTTTCAAGTATGACGTAAGTATGGATTTCATTAGTCAGATGCCTTTCCAAGATCGATGTCAAATCATTTCATTGTTGGCTCAACCTCTTCGCTTTTCATTCTCCAGAGTATCTCAGTAATTTTGGTGCTGTTTCTCGTCATCATTTCAAGATCGAAGAAGAGTTTTCCCTCTCAATCTTGCCCGTTCTCCCGAAGTTTCGTGGTTCTAGCTTCATGTTATCCTCTAGAATCATAACATTTGTCAGTTATTCTTTTCATTCATCCGGAGTATTTCAGGAGTTGCTTTCTCTCTCGATCATCCGAAGGCCATCTTTTTAGAAGATTTCTTCATTCTAAGTTTTCAGATTCATTCTCCAATTAATCTATATCCGTGCCCTTTCGTTCTTCTCAATATTCTTCCGGTGCTTCGCTCAAGTATTCTTTAATCAGTTCGCGATCTCTTCGTTCTTTTGCATCAAAATTCCCTCAAGCATATTTGTTCTTCTAATTCTTCCCGGTGATTAAGTCTCTTTCATTAGTCATTTTCGAATTCTCACGGTGGTTCTTTCAGATTCTTTTCCTTGTTTATAAAATTAATCCATTCGTTCGTTTCAATCCTACCGGTGGTTCATGAAGACCTTCTCAAGTTTGCGATATGTCACTTCTCAATCCTTTTCAAGAAGAATAAGTAGTATGAAAAATCCATTGCTTGTCATCAATTTAATTTGATGAAGGTTAAGCATACAATAAATCTTATTCTTATTTCATCGTCGCCTAGTAATCCCTTTTCTACGGAGTTTGTTCTTGATGAATAAATTCTAGTTCCAAGTGTTCTCATCTTTTCTTTTCCGGAGTTCAAATTTCCTCGGCTATCTCGTCAGAACCTCCATCTAAATCACCGTAAGGCTTTAATCTTATTCTTACATCCTTCAATTTTATCTCGTCATCCTTTTGTTTACCAGAGTTCTTCATGGTGGTTCTTCATGATTTAATTCATTCTTCAAGTGTTCATCAAGATTTTGTTGGTGGAATTCAAGTATCTTTTCTTCTCGCATCTCGAAGTGTAATTAATTCTACGTATTCTTTTCAAGTGGAGTTTTGCATTTCTTTGTTCTTTATCAGCTATCCAATCATTTCCGTTTGTGGTCGGTTATCACCTCATAATTTCTGAGATGTTATCCGTAAGGCCACGACAAGCTTCTTATTTTCGTTGTTGATTTTCTCAACAACTCCGTTCAATCTTTTCTTCTAAGGTTGCTTTCTATTTCATTCGTGGCACAAGTTGTCATTTTCTTCTCTGTTCTTTTCATTCAACTCTTTCAATTCTTTCCGGAGGTTTTGTGTCATGTCTTCATCAAGTATCCTTCCATCCTCTCAAGCTCGTGTTTTGCTCCTTCCATTTTCAGCCGGAGTGCTGCCTAAATCCTTTCACTCATTAGTCGTTTCTTATATCGATCTAACCAGAGTGGTTTCATAGTCTATCTGATTCCGTGAGCTTTCGATTCTTGTCATTCTCATTGTTCCACCTCTTCTTCTCGAGTGCTCTCGATTCTTTGCTTCTACATTTGAGTTCTTGTTTCACCTCATCCCATTTTTTCCTTCCGTCTCGGTCTAAGATCTCGGGACGAGATCTCTTGTTAGTGGAGGAGAGTTGTAACGCCCCGGATTCGATGCGCCAGGTGTCCGTCAGTTATTCGTCGTGTTGCCATGTCATTTGCTTGCGTGTTGCACTTTGCCATGTCATCATATGCATTTCATATCATGTCATCATGTGCATCTCATTTTGCATACGTGTTCGTTTCATGCATCCGAGCATTTTCCCCGTTGTCCGTTTTGTAATCCGACACTCCCATGTCATCTGGCGTCCCCTTTTTGCCTCTTCTCTTGTGCGGGTGTTAAACGTTCTCAGAATGGATCGAGGTTTGCCAAGCGGCCTTGGTATAGCATGGGTAGACCGCCTGTCAAGTTTCGTGCCATTTGGAGGTCGTTTGATACTCCAACGTTAACCGGGTAACCGCAAAGGCCCCTTCTCTTTGCAGCCCAACACCCCTTCCAAAGTGGCCCAAAATCCAGCAAACTCCCCTCCATGCCCTCCGACGTTCGATCACGATCGCGTGGCCAAAAACCGCTCCTCATTTGGACTCTCCAAGCTCCCTCCACCTATAAATATGTGCACCTCCCCCAAAATCCCGGTCTAACCCTAGGCCTCTTCCCCCGCCGCCGCCGGACATGTCCAACTCCGGCCGGACACGTCCAGCTTCCACCTTACTCCGGCGAATCAGACGCCGCCACATCATCGCCGCCACCGCCTCAGCCAATCTCCTCGCGCCACGTGGCCTCTCCGCCGCCAGCCACCGCGCACGCCAAGCAGTTCGCCGGGCCAGCGCGCCAGCCCGCCAGTATCACCACACCGCCATACGCGCCCCGCCGCCTGCGCCTCCCGCGGCGACCTCGCCTCGCCGCCCGGCGAGCTCCGCGCCCGCCTCGCCTCGGCCTCCGCCCGCCATGGTCATGCGCGACCTGCGCCACCGGCCGTCGCGCCGCCCTGCGCCTCCTCTCCGGACCAGCGGCCGCTGCCCCTCGCCGCCCCTCGCCCGCCGCCCGAGGCACCCGCGCCGCCCGCCTTCCGGCGCTCCGCCGCCGCCGGCTTGCGCCGCGCCAGCGCCCTCCGCCTCGCCTCCCGTCGCCTCCTTCGCCGGAATCCGGTCAGATCCTGCCCGGACCCGCCCGTCTCCGGCCGTCTCCCCCGTCTCCGGCATGTTCTCCGGCGAGATCCGCCTCGCCTCGATATCCATGCAGCCCGAGGTTGACTTTTCCCCTTCCCCGTTTTTGCCCAAGTCCCGTAAATGTTTTGCATAATCATGCCATGTTCATCGCATTGTATCTCTGCATCCGTAGCTCTGTTTTGCGCGTGTAATATGTCAAATTGTTCGTCTGGACGAGTACTTCATTTCATTCGATTGCATCATGTTCATGTGAGCTCATCTTGATGCTCGAAATGCTGTTGGAAGAGTGCATGTTGATGTTAACCTGCTGAAACTGTTATAACTTGCTCATTTGTCATTTTTCCCATGATTGATGTGTGCATCCTATGAGGTTGATGTCTACATGTGTTTTGATCTATGCTATGCCATCTTTCCAGTGGTGCCATCCATGTATTTTTGTGAGTTGTGTGTTGAGTGCATCAAGCTTGCTAAGTAGGGTACTTGTTGTTGTTGTTTTCCTGACAGATTCTGTTATATTTTGTTGCTATGTTAACCTGCTGCTACAAGTCATTTCCTGCATTATTCTGGAGATGTTCACTAAGGATGTTTTGTTATACATGTCTTGCTATATCCATTCATGTCCTTGGTTGCAATTATAGCCTGCTGGAACATGTTGTTATCTTGCTCCAAAGTTGCTAATAATGTTGATGTCAACCTGTTAACATGAAGTTCAGTTTTGGCCATGTGTTTTGCTAGTGATCCATGCACCCTATGAACTTGTTCTTGCCATTCTTAGCTTCACAAACATGTCTTCTTACTGTTGGTTGCATTTCCATGCCATGTATTTCTCTGTGGTGAGTGGTTCAAGCTCACCAATATGCCTACTTATTGTTGTTCCTGCCATGTATGAATCTGTAATATAACTTGCCATGTTTACATGGGTGCCATCATACCTTCTGATCCTTTTTGGCTCATGGTCAGTAAGGGTCTTTTGTTCTATGCAATTAATAGTTTCATGCCATGCCTTTGTTTGCCATGATATGTTCCTGTAACATGTTGTTTGATAGCTCTAAACATTGCAACCTGATGTTATTTCTGCAAAGTCTGAAACTGTTATTATTTGTAATCTTACCATGTCTTTTTGAGCATGTTCTAGTTGTTTCTTGAGATAGCTCAGTGTTCATGTTTTGTTATGCTTTACCTGTACTTCATGCCCATGTCTTTTTTTATTACGTTGAGATGTTGTAGCATGTTGTTTTGATGCTTGTAAGATGCCTAGTTGCTGTTATGGACAGATTGTTGCTATGACTTGTAGTGTATGTGTTGAACCGTTGCTCCGTTTTGAGTGTGCTCTATATGAAACTTGCTTGATTTTGCATGTAGCTTCATATTATCATGTTGCATCCTTGTTTTGAGGTGTTTTCTTGATGTTTGGATGCATTTAGCATCAATGCCATATTTAACTTGTTTTGCTCATATCTTCTAGCCCGTAGCTCCGAATCTAATGAACTTTATATGTAACTTGACTAGAATCTCGTGTAGATCATCATGGTGAATTTTAACTTGCTGTTTAACGACTTGAACATAAGGTTTATTCAGATCTGGACCAATTTCGAAATTTGCATATGAGGACTTACCGGAATTGTTATATGTTGTTTCCGGCCTCATTTAAACTTGCCTTGATGTGTTGTTCTTGTTTGCATCATCTCTTGCCATAAGTAGCTTCATGTAGCCTTGTCATGCATCATGCTTGTTGTGCATCATGTCTTGCCTATGTGTGGTGTGTTTACCATGTTGTGTGCTTCTTCTCGATAGTTCCCGTTTCGTTGCGATCGTGAGGATGCATTCGTCTACATGTGGTTCGTCTTCGTGGCTTCATCTTCTTCATGGACTCGTTCTTCTTCCTAGCGGGATTTCAGGCAAGATGACCGCTACCCTGGATCTCACTACTATCATGGCTATGCTAGTTGCTTCGTTCTATCGCTATGTTGCGTTACCTATCATTTGCTCTTCAAGCCTCCCAAATTGCCATGAACCTCTAACCTTTGACACCATTCCTAGCAAACCTTTGTTTGGCTATGTTACCGCTTTGCTCAGCCCCTCTTATAGCGTTGTTAGTTGCAGGTGAAGTGAAGATTTCTCATTGGTGGACAGGGTTATGTTGGGATATCACAATATCTCTTATATTATTAATGCATCTATATACTTGGTAAAGGGTGGAAGTCTCGGCCTTATGCCTGGTGTTTTGTTCCACTCTTGCCGCCCTAGTTTCCGTCATACCAGTGTTATGTTCCCGGATTTTGCGTTCCTAACGTGCTCGGGTGATTTATGGGACCCCCCTGACAGTTCGCTTGAATAAAACTTGTCCAGCAAGGCCCAACCTTGGTTTTACCATTTGCCTCACCACCACCTATACCCTTCCCTTGGGTCGGCCAACCCAAGGGTCATCTTTATTTTAGCCCCCCCGGGCCAGTGCTTCTCTAAGTTCTGGTCTGAACCGGGCAGACTGCGGGGCCCCCTTGGGGCAACTCGAGGTCTGGTTTTACTCGTAGGCTGACCTATCCGGTGTTGCCCTGAGAACGAGATATGTGCAGCTCCTATCGGGATGTCGGCGCATCGGGCGGCTTTGCTGGTCTTGTTTTACCATTGTCAAAATGTCTTGTAAACCGGGATTCCGAGACAGATCGGGTCTTCCTGGGAGAAGGTATATCCTTCATTGATCACGAGAGCTTATCATGGGCTAAGTTGGGACACCCCTGCAGGGTATAAACTTTCGAGAGCCGTGCCCGCGGTTATGCGGCAGATGGGAATTTGTTAATGTCCGGTTGTAGATAACTTGACACCAGATCCGAATTAAAACACATCAATCACGTGTGTAGCCATGATGGTCTCTTCTCGGCGGAGTCCGGGAAGTGAACACGGTTTCTGGGTTATGTTTGAGTAAGTAGGTGTTCAGGATCACCTCTTGATCATTGCTAGTTGACTACCGTTCCGCTTGCTCTCTTCTCGCTCTTATTTGCGTATGTTAGCCCCCATACTTGCTTAGTCGCTGCTGCAACCTCACCACTTTACCCCTTCCTTTCCCTTTAAGCTTTGCTAGTCTTGATACCCATGGTAATGGGATTGCTGAGTCCTCGTGGCTCACAGATTACTACAACAACAGTTGCAGGTACAGGTTTTACGATGATTCCGACGTGAGAGCGATGTTCGCTTGTTTTGGAGTTCTTCTTCTGCTTCTTCTTCGATCAGGGGATAGGTTCCATGTCGGCAGCCTGGGCTAGCAGGGTGGATGTCGTTTGAGCTTCTGTTTGTGTTTCATCCGTAGTCGGATGTTGATCTTATGTATGATGTTGTATTCATGTGGCATTGTAGGCCTTATGTATGTATCCCCATCTATTATGTAATGTTGATGTAATGATATCCACCTTGCAAAAGCGTTTCAATATGCGGGTCTATCCTTGGTGGGACCTTCGAGTTCCTTTTGGATAGGGTCGCATATTGGGCGTGACAGCGAGGCAGTGAGAGGGACGACGCTGGGGAGCCCCCTGCAGCGCTGATGAGCTCGGTGATGCGAGCGAGCCACTCCTCGTAGAGGTCGTCGACATGGCGGTAGTGCAGGAGCTCACATGGAAGGAGCAACACGGAATGTGCGTCTGTGGGAGCGCGATGAGCGTGGGATGACGAACCAGCTGGAGTCAGCAACGGAGTGGCGGTGCGGCCTTCTCGCCGCATCGAGGGATGCAGCGACGACACCTGCTGCTCGTTCCCCGCTAGGCCGGTGGAGGCGTTGGCGGCAGGGGACGGAGAACGATGGGGAGGCCCACCGACGGGAGCCGTCTAGGCGACACGGGAGGCGAGAGCAGCCCGACGCTCGACGCGAGCTCGGCGAGCGTCAGCCATGGATGCAACGAACGATCGAACGCGGAACCGCGGAAGAAATATTCTGGTGCACCCCTACCTGGCGTGCCAAATGTCAGATATCGGGTTCCGGCAAAACCCTTAAGGTTCGAACTCTGGGGTGCGCGCGAAGATCTTCCCCCTACCGATCCACGTCCCAATGCCTCGCTATGAATCTAAGCTACACGATGAGCAACACAAGGGACACAAGGTTTATACTGGTTCGGGCCACCGTTGTGGTGTAATACCATAATCCAGTGTGTGGTGTGGTGGATTGCCTCAGGGGCTGATGATGAATAGTATAGAGGAAGAACAGCCTCGCGAGAGGTGTTCTTGGGCTGGTGCGGTGAACTACTATGGTGAGTTCGATCGCCTTTGGATCTGATGAGAACTCTACTAGATCCCCTGGCCTACTGTGGTGGCTATCCCTATATATAGAGGCCCTAGTCCTCTTCCCCAAATATTGACCGGGAAGGGCGCCAACAACGGCCATTTTGAAGGGGAACATCTACTACAAGTTATCCTGACTAAAGTTGGTCTTCGGCTGCCAAAGGCACTAGCGATGACACCGTCTTGGGCTCCATGGTGACCTCTGTCCTTCCGCTCTGCTGGTCTTGGTCTCGTTGCACCGAAATGGTAATCTTTGCTTGATGCCTCGGTACTCCACGCCCGCGCTTGCCCCCTTTGCACCAAAGAGGAAATAAGGACACTGCGCAGGCCGGCGCCCGCCTGGTCTCGATCGTCATGGCTTGCGTCACGAGCACCTCGCGAGGTACCCCTGCCTTGATCTCTCCTCCTCCTCGCGAGCCTACCTGGTGAGGCCATCTGAGGGAGTCCTGGATTAGGGGGTGTCCGGATAGCTGGACTATAGCCTTTGGCCGGACTCCTGGACTATGAAGATACAAGATTTAAGACTTCGTCCAATGTCCGGATGGGACTTTCCTTGGCGTGGAAGGCAAGCTTGGCGATACAGATATGTAGATCTCCTACCATTTTAACCGACTCTGTGTAACCCTAACCCTCTTTGGTGCCTATATAAACCGGAGGGTTTTATTCCGTAGGACGAACAACAATCATACCATAGGCTAGCTTCTAGGGTTTAGCCTCTCTGATGTTGTGGTAGATCTACTCTTGTACTACCCATATCATCAATATCAATCAAGCAGGAGTAGGGTTTTACCTTCATCAAGAGGGCCCGAACCAGGGTAAAAACATAGTGTCCCTTGTCTCCTATTACCATCCGCCTAGACGCACAGTTCGGGACCCCCTACCCGAGATCCGCCGGTTTTGACACCGACATTGGTGCTTTCATTGAGAGTTCCTCTGCGTCGTCATCTTTAGGCCCGATGGCTCCTCCGATCATCAACAAAGATGCGGTCCAGGGTGAGACTTTTCTCCTTGGACAGATCTTCGTATTCGGCGGCTTTGCACTGCGGGCCAATTAAGCAGCCATCCGGAGCAGATTAAAGCTACGCCCGCCATCAGTCGATTTGGAAGTTTAAACTACACGGCCGACGTCGCGGAGACTTGATCTTGACGGGTTCGAGCCACACCAAAGCGCGCCAAGCCTTTGTCACACGCTGGGCATGATCTAGCTCTGCCGCGAGCAAAAGGCCACAGGGGTCACCGATGTCGCTCCGACCATTAGCTCGGAGCCGACTGCGCCGATCGAGGACGGGTGGCTGGACACCGCCTCGGGGGCTGCGATCTCTATGGCGATTGAGCCGAACACCATCCCTATCCCTTGCAGGGCTCGTAACTCCAAGGTGCCAGACTCCCCTCCGGACTCCGAACCTTCCGTGTCCCTGTCAATTGAATCCGATTGGGCGCCGGTCATGGAATTCAACACTCGCCCTTTGGCGACATCCTGAATTTACTGAAGTCTCTCTCTTTATCAGGAGAGCCCTGGCCAGACTATGGTCAGCAAATCGGGATGCGGACGATGAAGAAATTCAAAGCCCACCCACCACCCACTTCGTAGCCACTATCGAAAGATTAAACGACGTGCTCAATTTCGACTCCGAAGACATCGACGGTATGGAAGACGATGTAGGAGATAAGCATGAACCAGCACCTATAAGGCACTGGACACCCACCTCATCTCACGATGTATACATGGTGGATACACCTAAAGGAAGCGACAACGAGGAACAACGGGACACCACGAGGGATCATTCCCTCGAAAAGCAGTCACAACGGCGACGTAAGCGCCGCTCAAAATCCTGCCTCGACGAAGACAGCAGCCATACAGACCCAGCCATAGAGCAGGGCGAACCGATGGACGACGAACATGCTATCGAGCAACCGTCCGAACAAGACGATATGGATAAACAATCCGTCCCCGGCGAAGATAGCAGTCCGGACGATCTCACACCGGACAAGTTGCTGGAGCAGAAGAATCTCCACAAAAGGCTCGTCGCCACTGTGCATGGCCTGAAAAAGCAGAAGCGGAAGCTCAAAACAGAGGAAGATGCGCTCAAGATCAGATGGAGCAAAGTACTCAAAACCACAGACAAATACGGCGATAGTCGCCGAACAAAGAGCTACCCAAAGCGAAAACTACTGGCCGAATTTGATGAGGAGGCTGTAGAGCCCCCGCAATCAAAGAACAAAGAGACCAGCCGGTCAGATAGACGACCCCATGGCAAACATAGAGCGGCAAACAGCGCCGCACACAAGCCGGCACGCGATCCGCACACGGATTTTCTTGAAAAAGATGGCCTAATTAGATCTATCTACGGGCCAAGAAAGCAAGCTCTAGTAAGCAATGCAACACGTCAAGTATCCGAATATTACAGTACACCTAAATATAGGGGTGCCGCACATCCCCTATGTTTCACTGACGAGGTTCTGGATTATGAATTTCCAGCGGGATTCAAGCCCGTAAACATAGAGGCATACAACGGAACAAAAGACCCTGGAGTTTGGATTGAGGATTACATCCTCCACATACACATGGCTAGAGGAGATGACCTCCACGCCATAAAATACTTACCCCTCAAGCTCAAAGGGCCAGCCCGGCATTGGCTCAAAATCCTCCCCGCAAACACCATTGGAAGTTGGGAAGAGCTCGAGGATGCTTTTCGGGCAAATTTTCAAGGGACCTATGTCCGACCTCTGGATGCAGACGATTTAAGTCACATAACTCAACAACCCGGAGAGTCAGCCCGAAATTTCTGGAACAGATTCCTTACTAAAAAGAACCAAATAGTCGACTGTCCGGACGCCAAAGCCTTAGCAACTTTCAAACACAACGTCCGAGACGAATGGCTCGCCAGACACCTCGGCCAAGAAAAGCCAAGAACAATGGCCGCATTAACAAGCCTCATGACCCGCTTTTGCGCGGGAGAGGATAGCTGGCTAGCAAGATGCAGTACCAGCGACCCAAGTACATCCGAAGTCAGGGATGGAAACGGGAAACCGCAACGAACCAAGGACCAGCGCCGGACTAAGGGAAACAACCCGAAGAGCACGGCAGTCAGCGCCAGATTCAAAAGCTCACGGCAGGATCATAAAAACTGCCCCTTAAGGATAATAGGGACGAGCTATCTAACTTAAACAAAATCTTGGACAAGATATGCCAAATCCACAGTACTCCCGGGAAGCCTGCAAACCATACCCACAGAGATTGTTGGGTCTTCAAGCAGTCCAGCAAACTCAACACCGAACACAAGGGGCTCGACACACCAAGCGAGGACGATGACGAACCCCACAAGCAGAGCACCGGAAAACAAAAGAATTTCCCACAAGAAGTCAAAACAGTAAACTCACTTTACGTGACAAAAGGAAAAACAGAATGGCGCCCATAGATATACGCGCCATACGGCCTATCCCAGAGGAGTCCCGCCACTGGTTGTTAAAACCAATCACCTTCGACCATCAGGATTACTCTAGAAGTATCCGGAATGCAGGATGGCTGCCTTGATATTAGATCCGATAATCGACGGACTCCAATTTACACAAGTCCTAATGGATGGTGGCAGTGATCTAAACCTGCTATATCAGAACACAATCCGCAAGATGGGGATAGACCCAACCAAAATTCGCCATAGCAACACTTCCTTTCAAGGGGTAATGTCAGGCCCATATGCCCATTGTACGGGCTCTCTACTGCTAGAAGTTGTGTTCGGCTCACCCGACAACTTCGGCCGCAAAAAGCTAACCTTCCACCTCGCCCCATTTACAAGTAGCTACCAAGCACTACTGGGACGCGAATCTTTCGCCCGCTTTAACGCAATACCGCATTATGCATCCCTTACACTTAAAATGCCCGGTCCGCGAGGCATCATCTCCTTAAAGGGAAATATCGAGTGTTCCTCGAGCGCGGAAGATTGTGTGACTGCCTTGACAACCACACACCAAACCGGCTTCACTAATCAAAGCACCTAAACAGGTCGTCCAGACCCCGGACACGGTTAGACGATTCCGGCGTAAACATACAAGGGCTTACTAGCCGCATACCCCCGCACTAGGGGCTCCGTGCATGTACAACAAGAGACATTAAAGCTCAATTTTATTATTATTTTTTTGAATTTTACTTGCTTTATTTAGTATAACGTACATTTTTACACAATCTTTTTCAACTAACTTCCTCTCTTTTACAGATGAACACCGTGCTACACCCGTCTAGGATACGGCACAACGGAGACACAGGCGCAGACGTGCAGTAGGGACCCGTTGCAAGGATTCTTTTCAGATTAAGACCCTGCGTAAACCTTTTTTACTGTCTCTTGTTGATACACATCCCCCGGTTTCTTGCTATAACCGAGGAGGAGGCTGGCGTTTTGGCATGGGCCACGTCAGAATTTTGTGCGTACCTGGACACCAGGGGCTTATTACCAAGGGCATTATTCGGCCCGTTTTCATAAAGACCGAATACCTTAGGGAGTGTTCGGCGTCTCGATTTAGGCCTTATATGCATCAGCTCCGAATCATGTCTTTGGCCAAATGTTGGGTTTGCCCAGCTCCTGTGTTTTGCTGCCTTACGTTCCGCTCTATCGGTTAACACGGCACCAGGAGAACTACTGCGATTGTGCCCCGGTTCGTCCCGGCGAGCACCTCAGTAGAGAAAGCCGAAAACTGACTGTCATGATATAGCATGAGACTGGTCAACCACTCGATGACCCGCCGGAATCTATAGGATTCCTCCGCATTGATGAAGGGTTGTTTCCCGGTCAGGCACATACGTGCCCCGAATTCGGGTGAGTGTGGTGCCCCTAGGGGCTATATAGTAGCCCCACTGCCAAACTCCTATGGCTAAGTGAAAGTGATAAAGCATTATAGTCCGGTTGCCTAGTTTGCTGCGCTACCACCTCCTTTATAGGACCAAAACATTGGATCAAGTGTGAAAATGCGCTTTTTGCAAACACCCCCGCATTATATGCGTGGGGGCCGAAGCCGAAGACTGCCATCTTTCAGGTTATATACACATATACATTAACGGTCGCACAGGAGGTATTTTAATTCTTGAAGGCACAAGTATAAAAAGCTTTTATATTACATCGAAACATTGTTTCACAATAATACATGCTATTCAAACACAATATCCTTCGAGCACTGCGTTTCTATTAAACGAGCGCCCTGCAAAACTTCCTGAAAATATTGCTCGACAGGTACTCGGCTTCCGTCCGAATCTGGGGATGCAACATCGGTGGCCTTCATCTCTGCCCAGTATGTCTTGACACGGGCAAGAGCCATCCGCGCACCCTCTATGCATGCCGACCTCCTCATTGCATTGATATGCGGCACCGCACCAAGGAACTGCTGCACCAAGCCAAAATAACTCTTCGGCTCGGGCCTTTTCGGTCACAAAAGACTCACGACATCCTTCATGGCAAGTCCGGATAACCTATTCAGCACCGCCCATCCGGCCAAGCAATCGGTTAATGGAAGAGGGCGCTCTGGATTATGGAACTGCGACCAAAAAACCTTTTCCATTTCGTGATCCTTTTGATCTCGGAAGTGTTCGGCCGCGTCCGCGGCACTTGCCGCCAAGTCCAAATAAGCATCCTCCAAACTCCATAGCCGGTCCAACTGAGCATATTTAGGATCCGTGAACTTCCTCCGCAGCAGGAAGGGCTTTCCAGCCGCGATATCTCCGGCCAGACGCAGCACCTCCTTCATAGCTCTCATCGCAGAGCGAGCATCCTTGGCCTCGGTAGTGGCCCTCTTCAGGTCCTCTTGCACCGCTCGATCTTCCTTTTCAAGAAGCTTGCAGCGGTCGGCAGCATTCTTCAACTTCACGGCCATCTCGGCCATTTCCTTCTTGCTTGGGCAGTCAGCAGCCTGTTCAGCTTTTAGCTCTTCGGCCGCCTTCAAGGTAGTCGCATCACTTTTTCTAGCCTGCTCCTTAGCTCGGGCGAGCTCCGCCCGAAGGTTCTCCATGGCAGCGGCACCATCTGCATCAAGCATACATGTTGTAAGGCACGGGCATCAGGCTCCCTTACCAGGTGTCCGCGGAGAAATCACATACCTTGTGACTCGTCCAGCCGCTTATTGACAAGCGCGATGTCGGCATCCGCCACGTCAAGTTGTCGCTTTAGTTCGGCAAATCCATCAGTCCGGCTAGCCACCGGACACTTCGCCACCTACATAGGAAGGGCGACATATTATACCTGGGATTATGATCCTCGACGCGCTGTCATTTTTGACAACACACCGTGTCTCAGGGGCTACTATCTACACAGGGCGCATTTTATATGCGGAACTGTCAGAAGGTACATCATTTCGCGTACCTCAAAACCTGTCAGTAAACTTCTAACGGCTTCTTGCAATACGCTCTCAGCGGATGAAATCCTTTCAAGCACCATACCCATTAATGCACGGTGATCTTCTGAGATAGACGCTCGCCCGAGCAGATCCTTCAGCTCCTTCGACCGAACACCAGGTGGTGCCGGACTCGTCCGATGGCCTTTTTCGAAGGCCGGACGCAAAGGGCTTTGAGGGGAAATACAACCACCTTCCGGCCCCGCCAGACTTGGAGAAACCCTCCATGATGACACCTCGGGGTCGCTCGCCTCGCAAGATGGTACGGCAGGGGGAGGTGTTTCGCTCTCTATCATCTCCGGACGAAGATCCCTCAAAGATGAGCTCTGCTGAGAAGGGCTGAGATCCGAACTACAAGGTAAAACTTCGGTTATCTTCATCAGAAATAGGGCAGGGATATCCTTTATTTTAAAAACTCCCCTTTTTACTTACGGCTCGGTGGAGGGCTGATCCCCTTGGGGGCATAATGCGGCCGAGGCATCTCTCGGCGCAGGACCCTCTGATGAAGATTTCTTCCCCCGCTTTGAGACCATGGTCTCCGGGTCTTGAGAGGCTATCCTCTTCTTCCCTTGGATGGAGGGATTCTCGATCCCTCCTTTCCTGGCAGCCTCCTTCACGGAGGCGGTAGCTTCCTTGTTCCCCCCTTCACCTTATTCCGAAGGCGCAACCTCCAGCATCCTGGTTAACACGGGATCCGGCATGGTCTCAAGGAGGGGGGACGGACACCTGATTAACTTTGCTTTCACTATCCACTCCTATTCGAGGGACAACTCTTTTAAAGAGCAAGTTTGTGATAAGTATGGGATAGCGTGTCTGGGTACAGGGCTACTTACTTGAGTATCCGGGCGATTGCAGCTCAGACCTGCGTCCTCGGTCAAGTCCAGACACATCTCTTGTGATCCGGAGAAAAGCTTGTACATCTCCACGGGCGTCGCGCCCATAAAATATTGGAGAGCTCGTGGTCCCTCCGGGTTAAATTCCCACAGGCGGAGGGGGCGACGTTTGCAGGGAAGGGTGCGATGAATCAGCATGACCTGCGCTACTACGACCAGAGTGATCTCTCTCTCTCAAGGATATCTTGAATGCGGCCCTGCAACAAGGGCACGTCCTTGGACGGCCCCCAGTCAAGTCCTTTATTGACCCATGATACCAGCCGCGGTGGAGGACCCGAGCGAAAGGCAGGTGGCGCCACCCATTTGGTGCACCTGGTAGCTGTGATATAAAACCACTCTTGTTGCCATAGGCTGAGCTCCTCTTGAAAAGAGCCCTCGGGCGACGGAGCATCAACATTCTTGCTTATAACAGCCCCTCCGCACTCTGCCTGCTGCCCCTTGATAATCTTCGGCTCCACCTTGAAGGTCTTTGTAACGCCCTTGATGCGGCTATATCTCCCACGTGTCGAAGCACGACTTAGAGGCATAACCGCATTGAAAGCAATGTCGCAATTGAGGTAATCTTCACACAACCCATGTAATACATAAGGGAAGAGATACATAGTTGGCTTACAATCGCCACTTCACACAATTACATGAATAAAGCATTACATAATCCAGATACAATCAAGGTCCGACTACGGAACCAAAATAAAAGAAGAACCCCAAATGCGACAAAGGTCCCCGATCGACCCCAACTGGGCTCCACTACTGATCAGCTAGAACGAAACAACACAAAGGGCAAGATCTTCATCGAGCTCCTCCTTGAGCTTGGTTGCGTCACCTGCTCGGTAACATAGGCACCTGCAAATTGGTTTTGGAAGTATCTGTGAGCCACGGGGACTCAGCAATCTCACACCCGCGAGATCAAGACTATTTAAGCTTATAGGAAGGATGTAGTAATGAGGTGGAGCTGCAGCAAGCGACTAGCATATATGGTGGCTATAATCGCAAAAGAGAGCGAGAAGAGAAGCAAGGCACGGTTGTGAAGCTAGTAGCAATCAAGAAGTGATCCTGAAACTACTTACGTCAAACATAACTCCAACACCGTGTTCACTTCCCGGACTCCACCGAGAAGAGACCATCACGGTTACACACGCGGTTGATGCGTTTTAATTTGGATCTGGTGTCAAGTTATCTACAACCGGACATTAACAAATTCCCATCTGCCACATAACCGCGGGCACGGCTCTCGAAAGTTTATACCCTGCAGGGGTGTCCCAACTAAGCCCATGACAAGCTCTCGCGATCAACGAAGGAATAGACCTTCTCCCAGGAAGACCCGATCAGTCTCAGAATCCCGGTTTACAAGACATTTCGACAATGGTAAAACAAGACCAGCAAAGCCGCCCGATGTGCCGACAAATCCCGATAGGAGCTGCACATATCTCGTTCTCAAGTCACACCGAATGAGCAAGACGACGGGTTGGCATAGACCCTGGTTGCCCAGGGGGCGCCGGACATCGCTCGGTTTGGACCAGCACCCGGAGGAGCACTGGCCCGGGGGGGTAAAATAAAGATGACCCTTGAGTCTGCAGAACCCAAGGGAAAAAGGCTTAGGTAGGCAAATGGTAAAACCAAGGTTGGGCCTTGCTGGAGGAGTTTTATTCAAAGCGAACTGTCAAGGGGGTCCCATAAATCACCCGACCGCGTAAGGAACGCAAAATCCGGGAACATAACACCGGTATGACGGAAACTAGGGCGGCAAGAGTGGAACAAAACACCAGGCATAAGGCCGAGCCATCCACCCTTTACCAAATATATAGGTGCATTAATTAAATAAGAGATGTTGTGATATCCCAACAAGTAAACTTGTTCCAACAAGGAACAACATCTCCATGTTCCAACAAGGAACAAACTTCATCTTCACCTGCAACTAACAATGCTATAAGAGGGGCTGAGCAAAGCGGTAACATAGCCAAACAACGATTTGCTAGGGAAGGATGGTTAGAGGCTTGACATGACAACATGGGAGGCATGATATAGCAAGTGGTAGGCATCGTAGCATAGGCATAGCAAAAGAGTGAGCATCTAGCTAGCAAAGATAGAAGTGATTTCGAGGGTATGGTCATCTTGCCTGAGATCCCGCAAGGAAGAAGAACGAGTCCAAGAAGAAGACAAACGGTCGTAGACGAACGAATCCTCACAACTCCGGAGCAAAACCAAAGCTAACGAGAGAAGCAAACTGGAAAGAAACAAACAACATGGTAAACAACCATCACATAAACATGGCATGAAGCACAATCAAGTATGATGCATGTCCGGTTTAATGAGGCATGGCATGGCAAAGTGCACAAACAATACTACAAATTAAGTGGAGCTCAATATGCAACGAGTTGCATATTGACGGAACACCACATCAATTATTTAGTTTCTCTCTCGGTTATGAACAAGACAAGATTAAATGTTGGTTAACATGGCAAGAGGTGAAGCATAATTAAACTACAGATTTAGGCAAGTTTAAATGAGGCCGGAAACACAAACAACACTTCCGGAAAATCCCCATGTTATTTAGCAATTTAAAGCAAGCAACAATTTTAAACATTTTAATTGTTGTTATCATGATGCGGATGACATATGCAAGTTTTATGCAATTTTTATGAAAATGTTGACATGAGCATGATAAGGAGCATTTGGTCACCATGGCGGAACGAAAAGGGTGCCACGGCGGCGAAACAAAAATGGTGCCACGGCAACATGTCCAAAAATGATGCCACGGCAACATATCCGAAAATGATGCCACGGCAACATATCCGAAAATGATGCCACGGCAACATATCGGTTCCGGTAGCTCACGGAGATACCGGTGCAAAAGGAGGCGTGCAGATGCGTGCACGGATGGTGGGGTGATCCCGGATTCCGGGTGTCCCACATAATGGTGGCATGGCTTACGGCGAACATGCAAGGAACAATTCGGACATGGTCCAAACATAGGGTGCATCTCATACAACAAATGCATTCGGTCCACGGACATCGTCTCGGTGTTATACCTTCGAAGCGTGCATCTTCGGGGCGGTTCGAGTTGTCGAGGGAAGTAGTGGTACTCGTTTCATAGATGAACTTGACGGATTCGAATCCCTTCGGGGTTGTCGTGGTACTTGCGGTCTCGGCGACGGTAGTCGTACATGTCGACGGTAGTGGAAGTAGTGGTACTTGTTTCATAGATGAAGTAGTTGTTCATGATCCGTAGATGTTCGGGGTCGTCGGTAGAGGTACTTGTCGCATCATCGGGCGTAGTCGACCTTGGCGTATCCGCGTAGTGGTACTTGTCGGTCTCGGTCAGGGCATTGGTAGATGTACACGGCAATCGTAGTGGTACTATGCGTCGTTGGACTTTTTGAATCCAAACTCTTCGAGGGTCGTCGTGGTACTTGCCGCTTGCGGTGTGTTGCTTGGGGGCAACCAGGGGTACTTGGCAGGTTCCCACGAAGATGCATCGATGGCACTCCAAGGCAGCAACGAGGAGGCGAACGAGGCCGCTGGGACTCGAGCGATGAGTGGCAGCGGGCCAGCTCAATCCGGACAGATCCGGGCGCGAAGGTGGCGGGGAGGCAACCGGCGAGACCGTAGGAGCTCATGTGCATCACGAGGAACACGCCTCCTCGTGGCTTGCGGGTGCTATAGGAGGGAGGCGTGGGGTCGCGAGGCCGAGGTAGGGGCTCGGCAGCGGCGAACTTGGCGAAGCAGGGGAGGTCCAGGGCGTCGGGAACCACGGCGGTGGAGAGGATCCTGCCGGAAAAAAGGTCGGGGACGGCGCAATGATGGGGTCGTCGGAGCGGTGCATGGGCGACGGGGCCGTCGGAGGAGGCTCGCGTGGAGGGCAACGCTCGGCAGCGGGGCCAGCAGCAGGCAACCGCGGAGGCCGAGGCCGGTGGAGGTGCGGTGCAGGGCGGCAACGCAGGGCAGCGGCCTGCTGGCTCGAGTGGCACGCGGCCATGGCAAGGAGGCAGGGAAGAAGGCTAGGGCGCGGGGACGGGAGGAGCGGCGCGGCTCCGGGGAAACCGGCGAGCTGCGGGCGGCCGGCTCGAGGAGGTGGAGAGGCGCGGCGCACGATGGGGAACGAGGGGAGGAAGCGAGGCTGCGAGGGAGATGTGGATCGAGCAGGGGAGAGACTAGGGTTAGGAAGGGCACGGTTGGGCCAAGGCCATGGGCCTAGGGATTTGGTGGGCTGGCTGCATCTCTCTCTCTAAACTCTGAGTAGAGAAGGAAAAAAAAGGAGAAGAAAAGAAAGGCTAGGAGGAGAGTTTGGGCATGGGGATTATTTTCCCGGACTCACAAAAATATGCTTGTTCCGAGAAAATAGAAACAGCCATGATTGAAAGATGTAAATTCAAACTCATTTGAATTTAATTCAAATGGGTTTGAACTAGGACTTGATAAAAGGAAGGTCCAAAAATGTTCGGATTTTTGGTGGAGCTCCGGAAAATGATGAAATAATTACGGGCAAGGTTGGGGAACAAGAATTGAGATAACAACGGCATGGGATATTTTGCAAGGGGGTTATGGTTAATTCCAAAAAATGGAATAATTTTATTATATCTCCCTAATATTGGAGGATATGTTATAAAGAGAAATCACCATGTGAATATCCCTCGATTTAAATAGATCAACGATCTATGCAATTTATTTAGGTGAGTTGCAAAACTAAATGACATGATGGCATGATGACATGATGCAATGCAACAAACAAATACATCGCACGGCGAAACTCGGAATATCTGGAAGTCTTCTGGAGCATCGGGCTCGGGGCGTTACACCACTCCACCACTATAAGAGGATCTCGTCCCGAGATCTAGGATGGCACCGGAGAGAAACGGAAGAGGAAGAGAAGAGGTAAAACTAAGTTGCTTCTTCGACAAAAGAGTGAAACCAAAGAACCTTGAGAGGTTGAAAATTTGAAAGAAAGAACACAACGAAGTTGAATACAATTGAGAGCACTGCGGTAGAATATAGAAACGAGGAACACCATTTGAACCTTTTAGGTTGCAAAGCTATGAATGACGAGTACAATGGACAAGAAGGGATTGAACCACTCTGGTTGAAACAAGATAAACAAGGAACAAGGAAGAACAAATTTGGACAACACTCCGGTTGAAAAGAGATGCAAGACTTCATAAGATGAAAAGAACTTGAAAGAGGACATGACACTCCGGTTAAATGGATAAGCACGAAAAGAACACGATCCTCACAATCGAGATGATGAGTGAAAAGAGCAACATCACAATGCCTCCGTAAGATAGAATAGAAGTAGATCATTGGAATAAAGGGACGGAGAAGAAAATGACAACTTCTACCACAATTGAATTAGGAAGGCATCCTTGCAAGAAGGTTAGAATAGAGTTGTTGGAATACCAACAACGAAAAGAATAAGTTTGTAGTGGGCTTATGGAAACATCTCAACATTATGAGGTGACAACCGGCCACTAACGGAAACAATTGCTTGCTTGAGATTAACGAAGAGATGAAAGCTTGTTCCATCAAGATGGAAAAGAGATAACTTGGGTCATTAATAAGCACCAAAATAGCAACATTCCTTAGGGAAGGCTTTAGGTGAAATCTATACCAAGATAACTCCAATGAAGAGATTGACGGTTGAAAAGATCTCTTGAACAAAGAGAAAAAGATGGATTTAAATATGTCACTCTTGAAAACATGTGAATCATGAAACGCGAAGGGAAATTATCAAGAATGTCCTAACACCACCTCAAAAGATAAGGTAGAAAGAATTGCACTTTGGAATGCAAGATGAAGAATGCTTGAACTCCTCAAAACAAGACATGTGTTGAACACCATGTTTAATTTTTGAGTATAGCTTGACTGATCTTAACTTCAAGAGAAATCTTGAAGAACAATTGAAGAATGAAAAGAATCCTTGACGAACCACCACTCCGGTAATAAACGGATGATAAAAAGAAAGAGAAGTTGAAAACACAAGGTGAAGCCTTGCGATGATTTAGATGGAGCTTCGCGACGAGATAATGCGGAAAACTTAGAGCTCCGGAAGAAAGATGAACAACAAGAAGCCAAGAATTTATTACTCCTAAACAAACTCCGAAGGAAAGGATTAATCACTTGGATGAAACCAGAATAAGAATTATGTTATGCGTATCCTTCACCAATTTAAATTGATGACAAGCAACGGATTTGGCATACTACTTATTCTTGTAGAAAGGATTAAGAGAGATATAGCGTAAACTTCCGAAAAGTCTTCAACGATCCACAGGTAGGATTCGGAAAGAACGAATTAATTGATACGATAACAACAGAAGAGGAATGTTGAAATAACCACCATAAGAATTGAAAATGAAAGTAGCAAAGGCACAATTCACCGGGAAGAATTGAATAATGAATGAAGATACTTGAGGGGATTTAGATACATGAGAACGAAGAGATCATGAACTGATTAGAGGGTATTTGAACGATGCACCGGAAGAATTTGAGAACAAGAGCTGAAAGCTGAGAATGAATAATTCTGAGATGATTGGCTCCAAAGAATGAAACTGAAAAGACTCCTAAAATGCTCCGGATGGGTGAAAAAGATTCTCACAATCGAAAACAATTATGAGAGGATGGCAACAAGCTAGCACCATGAATCTTCAAGAGAATAGAGCAAGATTAAAGAGAAACTCTTCTTCGGTCTTCAAATGATGAGAATGACAACGAGAAACACCACCAAGAATTATTGAGGCACACCGGAAGAATCAAAAGCGAAGAGGTTGAGCCAACTATGAAAAGAATTTGAAAGATCTTGGAGAAAAGCATTTGACTGATGATAACTTATTCTTACGTCAAACTTGGAGAAGAATTTAGGATAGCTCTGGGAAAATAGAAGAGTCAGGTAAGATCCTGGGAAAAGACCTGTGGGTTAGGGCCCACTCAAAAGAACACCGTTGAAAAGATTTAAAAGAGATGTTGCACCGGTTGAATTAAATGACTTGAATGAGATACCAATCTCGAAAGAGCTTGAACAAATGCAGAGTGGAAACACGAATCTTCGAGATATCTTGAGCACTCCGGAATAACAAATAGCGAGAAGTAGAATGATAATGAGGTGCACCGGTATGAGAAGACATTGAAATGAGGAAAAAGGTATGATCAACAAAACTTGACTTGAATCCACCGGAGAAGAGAAAGGAATGAGGAATGACGATCTAGTAGAACATCTTCTTGAGAACCACCGGGTAAGAACATTGACGGAACTTCACAAAAATAAAAAGATACTCGGTAAAGAAATCTTAGTCCTTGAGGAAAAAGGGTGGGTGGGCGGGAAAAAACAAAGGAAACTTGGAGACGGATGAAACAAACACCGTTGAGAAGAAATGATAATTGGTCTTGCTGATGTTGAGGTGATCAGATCCACTTGAAGAGAAACACGCCGGTTGAAAAGGATTGACATGACAATCTCGATTGTCGAGAAGGATTGGTATTCACATCGGAGTATGAGAACACCATTTCGGGAAGGTATGGAATCAACACTTGACATTGAAGAAACTCGAATACCACAACTCAAAACAAAAACAAAGGACTGGCTTGCAGAATAAGCCGGAACAAACATATGATAGAGATTTCGTCCGAAGTTTTCGTGGTGGGGCCTACACGGGCTCGATCGTACAGCACCATCTTGTACAAGGCAGTGCACATGACATACGAAGCGTCCCCGAGTTGGCATAGCCAAGGACTCTTTAAGACACAACGAGACCATTTGTAAAACCAACCGTGAATAGGCGGACCACTAGACGTCGAACCCGATTTCATATCATACATCCGTCGGAAAGATATCCTAAGAGCTACTTGAATTCCCACCTATGAAACTCCGAAATTTTCCGGTTATGCAATCAGGTGTTGGGGATACAGGAAGCATAATATCTCACCCAAAACTAGCAAATCCTACATCCATTGTATCCATCCTTCAACACATAACCAAGAAACCTTCGAAATCGTCTACCTCAACCTTCGAAAAGCATCCGTTATACAAGTTATGGCGATACTCCCGAACTCCCGCCCCAGTACTGGGTGGCGTCGAGGTTATCTCACCAACGAACTGCATAAAAGAGATTTTCGATGTCGGTGTACTAAACTCAGGTATTCCAGAACTGCAACGATAAAATTATGGCGACAACACCTCAGAGCTCAACTCCCCGGGACACTTCCACTAAACCCCTGACAGGAGGCACCAAGACAATGTTCTCATCATAAAACCATCGGAACGATTCCAAGATACTCGCGTGATCCAAAAAAAAAATTAGTGAAATTTGAGAAGAGAAGAGTCAAAACTCTACGTCACGATGCCTTACCAGAGCGATGAAGAGACTGGGGAGTAAAAAGAATTCCTAACTCTCCGATATATATAATCCTAAATGACTCAAAACATTTTTCTAGACACAACTCTGCCGCTAAAAACGATCAAGCAGTGGGGCTCCTAAGGTCGGGGAAGGCTCTGATTACCAACTTAGCGCCCTCGATGCGGCTATATCTCCCGTGTCGAAGCACGACTTAGAGGCATAACCGCATTGAAAGCAATGTCGCAAGTGAGGTAATCTTCACAGAACCCATGTAATACATAAGGGAAGAGATACATAGTTGGCTTACAATCGCCACTTCACACAATTACATGAATAAAGCATTACATCATCCAGATACAATCAAGGTCCGACTATGGAACCAAAATAAAAGAAGAACCCCAACTGGAACGAAACAACACAAAGGGCAAGATCTTCATCGAGCTCCTCCTTGAGCTTGGTTGCGTCACCTGCTCGATAACATAGGCACCTGCAAACTGGTTTTGGAAGTATCTGTGAGCCACGGGGACTCAGCAATCTCACACCCGTGAGATCAAGACTATTTAAGCTTATAGGAAGGATGTAGTAATGAGGTGGAGCTGCAGCAAGCGACTAGCATATATGGTGGCTACAATCGCAAAAGAGAGCGAGAAGAGAAGCAAGGCACGGTCGTGAAGCTAGTAGCGATCAAGAAGTGATCCTGAAACTACTTACGTCAAACATAACTCCAACACCGTGTTCACTTCCTGGACTCCGACGAGAAGAGACCATCATGGTTACACACGCGGTTGATGCGTTTTAATTCGGATCTGGTGTCAAGTTATCTACAACCGGACATTAACAAATTCCCATCTGCCACATAACCGCGGGCACGGCTCTCGAAAGTTTATACCCTGTAGGGGTGTCCCAACTTAGCCCATGACAAGCTCTCGCGATCAACGAAGGAATAGACCTTCTCCCAGGAAGACCCGATCAGTCTCGGAATCCCAGTTTACAAGACATTTCGACAATGGTAAAACAAGACCAGCAAAGCCGCCCGATGTGCCGACAAATCCCGATAGGAGCTGCACATATCTCGTTCTCAGGGCACACTAGATGAGCAAGACGACGGGTAGGCATAGACCCTGGTTGCCCAGGGGGCGCCGGACATCGCTCGGTTTGGACCAGCACCCGGAGGAGCACTAGTCCGGGGGGGGGGGGTAAAATAAAGATGACCCTTGAGTCTGCAGAACCCAAGGGAAAAAGGCTTAGGTAGGCAAATGGTAAAACCAAGGTTGGGCCTTGCTGGAGGAGTTTTATTCAAAGCGAACTGTCAAGGGGTCCCATAAATCACCCGACCGCGTAAGGAACGCAAAATCCGGGAACATAACACCGGTATGACGGAAACTAGGGCGGCAAGAGTGGAACAAAACACCAGGCATAAGGCCGAGCCTTCCACCCTTTACCAAGTATATAGGTGCATTAATTAAATAAGAGATATTGTGATATCCCAACAAGTAAACATGTTCCAACAAGGAACAACATCTCCATGTTCCAACAAGGAACAAACTTCATCTTCACCTGCAACTAACAACGCTATAAGAGGGGCTGAGCAAAGCGGTAACATAGCCAAACAACGGTTTGCTAGGAAAGGATGGTTAGAGGCTTGACATGGCAACATGGGAGGCATGATATAGCAAGTGGTAGGCATCGTAGCATAGGCATAGCAAAAGAGCGAGCATCTAGCAAGCAAAGATAGAAGTGATTTCGAGGGTATGGTCATCTTGCCTGAGATCCCGCAAGGAAGAAGAACGAGTCCAAGAAGAAGACAAACGGTCGTAGACGAACGAATCCTCACAACTCCGGAGCGAAACCGAAGCTAACGAGAGAAGCAAACCGGAAAGAAACAAACAACATGGTAAACAACCATCACATAAACATGGCTTGAAGCACAATCAAGTATGATGCATGTCCGGTTTAATGAGGCATGGCATGGCAAAGTGCACAAACAATACTACAAATTAAGTGGAGCTCAATATGCAACGAGTTGCATATTGACGGAACACCACATCAATTATTTAGTTTATCCCTCGGTTATGAACAAGACAAGATTAAATGTTGGTTAACATGGCTAGAGGTGAAGCATAATGTAACACCCCGGATCCGATGCGCCAGGTGTCTGCCAGTTATTCGTCGTTGTTGCCATGCCATTTGCTTGCGTGTTGCACTTTGCCATGTCATCATCTGCATTTTATCATGTCATCATGTGCATTTCATTTTGCATACGTGTTCGTCTCATGCATCCGAGCATTTTCCCCGTTGTCCGTTTTGCAATCCGGCACTCCTATGCCCTCCGGCGTCCCCCTTTTGCCTCTTCTCTTGTGCGGGTATTAAACTTTCTCGGAATGGCCCGAGGTTTGCCAAGCGGCCTTGGTATAGCACCGGTAGACCGCTGTCAAGTTTCGTGCCATTTGGAGGTCGTTTGGTACTCCAATGGTGAACCGGGTAACCGTAAAGCCATCTTTTGTTGCAGCCCAACACCCCTTCCAAAGTGGCCCAAAACCCACCAAACTCCTCTCCATGCTCTCGGTCGTTCGATCACGATCGCGTGGCCGAAAACCGCTCCTCATTTGGACACTCCTAGCTCCCTCTACCTCTATATATAGACCCTCCCCCGAATTCCCACAGATCATACCCTAATTTTCCCCTCCGCGCGCGCCGGACATGTCCAACTCCGGCCGGACACGTCCGGCTTCCACCTCACCCTGGCCAATCGGGGCGCGCCACGTCACCCGCGCCGCCGCCCCAGCCTATCGCCGCCTGCCACTGTTGCCGCCGCCACCTCCCCACTGCGCAGGCCGAAGCCATCGCATCGCAGGCCCGCCGCCCAGACCCGCCGCCCGCTGGCCGTCCGCCGCCGCCGCCTCCGTCGCCCTCGCCCGCCGCCGCCCAGCCTCCTCCGCCGCCCGCGGCATCGCGCCGCCCAGCGCCCTCGGCCCGGCCGCCGCCGCCGCCGCCCGCCGCGAGGAGCGCTCGCGCCCGCCGCCTCTGCCGCGGCGCCGCCCGCCGCCCTCGGCGCGCGCCTGCCCGCCGCCCAAGCCCTGCCTGCTGCTGCCGCCGCCGCCGCCGCCATGCCGCCTCCCCGCTGCTTTCAGCGCCAAGATGCATCTGCCCGCCGTCGCCACGCCGCCCGCCTCCCGTCGCCGGCCGGATCCGGCAAGGGGCCGACCGGATCCGCCCCTCTCCGGCCTCCTCCGGCCTTCCCCGACTCCTCCGGCAACTTCCCCGCGTCTCCGGCGAGTTGCCGGCGATCCTCGATCCGCATGCCCCGAAACCCTAGATCCGTTTTCGGGAGGTACAATCTGCTAAGTCCCCAGATTCTATTATTTTCGTGCATTTTCATCGCATCACATCTTTGCATCCGTAGCTCCGTTTTGGGTGTATAATATGTCAAATTGTTCGTCTCGAAGAGTACATAATATGTCAAAAGAGCTCATCTTGATGCCCGAAATGCTGTTGGAAGAAGGCTTCAGATCGTTAGTTCCAGAATCTTATCAGCTCGAGCTCTTTTGTCATTTTTGCCATGAATTATGTGTGCACCTTATGAACTTGAGTCCTACATGTGAGTTGAACATTGCCATGCCATCTTTCCAGGGGTGTTTGCCATGTATTTTTGTGAGTTATGTGTTGACTAGAACAAGCATGCAAAGTAGGGATGATGATGTTGCTGATTTCAGGAACTTAGTGTTTTCACTAAGTCTTGTCCTGATGTTATTTTTATGCCATATGTTAATGTTGTTACAAAGAGATCTATGCCCTTTTTGAGCATGATCAGTAAGGGTGTTTTGAACATATGGATGTGCTTTATCCATCCATGCCTTTTTTGGTATTTATGGAGTAGTCTAGCATGTCATTTTCGTGCTCTACTTTTGCTTGAAAATGTTTCCTGGCAGATTGTTTGCATGAGATTCAATTTTCACGAGGTCGTTGTAGTTGATCCGTGTATGCTATGACCTTGCTCTTGACATGCTTAGCTTCATAATCATGCCTTCTTACCGTTGGTTGCCTTGCCATGCCATGTATTGCTCTGTAGTGAGTGCATCGAGCTCACGAACATGCCTACTCGTTAACTGTTGTTGCCATGCCCAGTTTTTCTGCTAAGTCTGAAATCTGTAATAAAACTTGCTATGTTTACATGGGTGCCATCATTTCTTAAGGTCCTTTTTGGCTTATGGTCAGTAAGGGACTATTGAAATATGCTTTGAGTAGAATCATGTCATGCCTTGCTTTGCTATTATAAGTTCCTGTAGCATGTTGTTTGCTTGCTCTAAACATGCCTTCCTGATGTTAATTTCTGGCATGCAAGTATTTTCACCAAGTCTGTGAACCTGATATTTTTAGCACTTTCACCATGCTTGTTTGAACATGTTATGATGTGATTTAGCCGTAGCTCAGTGTTCCTCTTTTGTTAAGCATCTCCTGTAGTTCGCTGCCATATGCTTTGTTTTTATGTTGGGGTGCTGTAGCATAGTTTCTTGTTGCGTGCTAAGTAACATCGGGCTGTTAAACGCAGATTTGCATCATTCTTGTTTTGCTTGTCATTTGCAAACCGTGCATCCGATTCCGGTGATCTTTATATCGATTTCAACGAAATCATCTCATCTTTCAGCGGCATACTTGGTTTGCCAAGTTGATGCCAGTTCATCATTTTCCTTCCGGAGCATACATATGCATTGCATATCACATCTCGCCTGACATGTCATGTATTGCATCATATTGCTTGTGCATTGTTCCTTGTTTGATTGTGGTTCCGTTGCTTGTGTTCTTGCTTTGGGTAGAGCCGGAGACGAGTGCGTGAGCGAGGAACCTGTTGAGAACGCCTACGAGGATCAAGCCTTCAACAACTCTGAGAACCTTGTAGGCAAGATGATCATACCCTCGAAATCACTACTATCTTTGCTATGCTAGTTTGCTCGCTCTTTTGCTATGCCAATGCTACGATGCCTACCATTTGCTTGTCAGCCTCCCAAATTGCCATGAACCTCTAACCTTTGACACCTTTCCTATGCAAACCGTTGTTTGGCTATGTTACCGCTTTGCTCGGCCCTCTTATAGCGTTGCTAGTTGCGAGTGAAGTTGAAGAATTCTCCATGGTGGGCAGGATTATGGTTGGGATATCACAATATATCTTATTTAATTAATGCATCTATATACTTGGTAAAGGGTGGAAGGCTCGGCCTTATGCAGTGTTTTGTTCCACTCTTGCCGCCCTAGTTTCCGTCATATCGGTGTTATGTTCCCGGATTTTGCGTTCCTTACGGTTGGGCTATTATGGGAACCCCTTGACATTCGCCTTAAGTAAAGCTTCTCCAGCAATGCCCAACATTGGTTTTACCATTTGCACTAACAACCTACCACCTTCCCTTGGGTTCTGCAGACTCAAGGGTCATCTTTATTTTAACCCCCGGGCGGTGCTCCTCGAGTGTTGGTCCGAACCGAAATACTCAAGGCCACCTCGGGAAACTTGAGGTTGGTTTTACTCGTAGCTAGACTCATCCGAGTGTGCCACGAGAAAGAGATATGTGCAGCTCCTATCGGGTTTGTCGGCACATTCGGGCGGTGTTGCTGGTTTAGTTTTACCTGTCGAAATGTCTTGTTGTACCGGATACCGAGTCGATCGGAGTGTCTTGGGTGGAGGTCTATTCCTCCGTTGACCGTGAGAGCTTGTCATGGGCTAAGTTGGGACACCCTGCAGGGATTTGAACTTTCAAAGCCGTGCCCGCGGTTATGTGGCAGATGGGAATTTGTTAACGTCCGGTTGTAGAAGACCGAAGTTGACCCTAATTAAAATACATCAATCGTGTGTGTAACCGTGATGGTCTCTTTCCGGTGGAGTCCGGAAGTGAACACGGATGTTGGAGTTATGCTTGGCGTAGGTTGCTATAGGATCACTTCTTGATCATACTTTTGTCGACCGTGCTTTGCCTTCTCTTCTCGCTCTCATTTGCGTATGTTGACCACCATATATGCTGAGTCGCTTGCTGCAGCTCCACCTCATGCCTTTACCTTACCTATAAGCTTAAATAGTCTTGATCTCATGGGTGCGAGATTGCTTGAGTCCCGTGGCTCACGGATACTTCAAAACCAGTTTGCGGTGCCTATGTTACCCGGCGGTGGCGTTTTCCAGCTCAAGGAGGAGCTCGATGAAGATCTTGCCCTTTGTGTTGTTTCGTTCTAGTTGATCAAGAGTGGAGCCCAGTTGGGGTCGATCGAGGACCTTTTGTCGCATTTGGGGTTCTTCTTTTATTTTGGTTCCTGATGGACCTTGATTGTACTGGATGATGTAATGCTTTATTCATGTATTTGTGTGAAGTGGCGATTGTAAGCCAACTATGTATCTCTTTCCCTTATGTATTACATGGGTTGTGTGAAGATTACCTCACTTGCGACATTGCTTTCAATGCGGTTATGCCTCTAAGTCGTGCTTCGACATGTGGGAGATATAGCCGCATCGAGGGCGTTACACATAATTAAACTACAGATTTAGGCAAGTTTAAATGAGGCCGGAAACACAAACAACACTTCCGGAAAATCCCCATGTTATTTAGCAATTTAAAGCAAGCAACAATTTTAAACATTTTAATTGTTGTTATCATGATGCGGATGACATATGCAAGTTTTATGCAATTTTTATGAAAATGTTGACATGAGCATGATAATGAGCATTTGGTCACCATGGCGGAACGAAAAGGGTGCCACGGCGGCGAAACAAAAATGGTGCCACGGCAACATATCCAAAATGATGCCACGACAACATATCCGAAAATAATGCCACGGCAACATATCCGAAAATGATGCCACGGCAACATATCGGTTCTGGTAGCTCATGGAATACCGTGCAAAAGGAGGCGTCGGATGCGTGCACGGATGGTGGGGTGATCCCGGTTCGGGTGTCCCACATAATGGTGGCATAACTTACGGCGAGCGTGCAAGGAACAATTCGGACACGGTCCAAACATAGGGTGCATCTCATACAACAAATGCATTTGGTCCACGGACATCGTCTCGGTGTTATACCTTGAGCGTGCATCTTGGAGCGGTTCGAGTCGTCGAGGAAGTAGTGGTACTCGTTTACGTAGATGAACTTGACGGATTCAATCCTTCCGGGTTGTCGTGGTACTTGCGGTCTCGGCGGCGGTAGTCGTTCACGTTTAAATGGTCGTACATGTCGACGGTAGTGGAAGTAGTGGTACTCGTTTCGTAGATGAAGTAGTTGTTCATGATCCGTAGATGTTCGGGGTCGTCGGTAGAGGTACTTGTCGCATCATCGGGCGTAGTCGACCTTGGCGTATCCGCGTAGTGGTACTTGTCGGTCTCGGTCAGGGCGTTGGTAGATGTACATGGCAATCGTAGTGGTACTATGCGTCGTCGGACTTGTTGAATCCAAACTCTTCGAGGGCCGTCGTGGTACTTGGCGCTTGCGGTGTGTTGCTTGGGGGCAACCAGGGGTACTTGGCAGGTTCCCATGAAGATGCATCGATGGCGCTCGAAGGCAGCAGCGAGGAGGCGAAGGAGGCCGCTGGGACTCGAGCGATGAGTGGCGGTGGGCCAGCTCAATCCGGACAGATCCGGGCGCGAAGGTGGCGGGGAGGCAACCGGCGAGACCGTAGGAGCTCATGTGCATCACGAGCAGCACGCCTCCTCGTGGCTTGCGGGTGCTGCAGGAGGGAGGTGTGGGGTCGCGAGGCCGAGGTAGGGGCTCGGGAGCGGCGAACTTGGCGAAGCAGGGGAGGTCCGGGGCGCCGGGAACCACGGCGGTGGAGAGGATCCTGCCGGAAAAAAGGTCGCGGACGGTGCAATGATGGGGTCGTCGGAGCGGTGCATGGGCGACGGGGCCGTCGGAGGAGGCTCGCGTGGAGGGCGACTCTCGGCAGCGGGGCCAGCAGCAGGCAACCGCGGAGGCCGAGGTCGGCAGAGGTGCGGCGCAGGCGGCAACGCAGGGCAGCGGCCTGCTGGCTCGAGTGGCACGCAGCCATGGCAAGGAGGCAGGGAAGAAGGCTAGGGCGCGGGGACGGGGGGAGCGGCGCGGGGACGGGGGGAGCGGCGCGGGGACGGGGGGAGCGGCGCGGCTTTGGGTAAACCTACGAGCTGCGGGCGGCCGGCTCGAGGAGGTGGAGAGGAGCGGCGCACGATGGGGAACGAGGGGAGGAAGAGAGGCTGCGAGGGAGATGTGGATCGAGCAGGGGAGAGGCTAGGGTTAGGAAGGGCACGGTTGGGCCAAGGCAATGGGCCTAGGGATTTGGTGGGCTGCCTGCATCTCTCTCTCTAAACTCTGAGTAGAGAAGGAAAAAAAGGAGAAGAAAAGAAAGGCTAGGAGGAGAGTTTGGGCATGGGGATTATTTTCCCGGACTCACAAAAATGTGCTTGTTCTGAGAAAATAGAAACAGCCATGATTGAAAGATGTAAATTCAAACTCATTTGAATTTAATTCAAATGGGTTTGAACTAGGACTTGATAAAAGGAAGGTCCAAAAATGTTCGGATTTTTGGTGGAGCTCCGGAAAATGATGAAATAATTACGGGCAAGGTTGGAGAACAAGAATTGGGATAACAACGACATGGGATATTTTGCAAGGGGGTTATGGTTAATTCCAAAAAATGGAATAATTTTATTATAGCTCCCTAATATTGGAGGATATGTTATATAGAGAAATCACCATGTGAATATCCCTCGATTTAAATAGATCAACGATCTATGCAATTTATTTAGGTGAGTTGCAAAACTAAATGACATGTTGGCATGATGACATGATGCAATGCAAAAAAAAATACATCGCACGGCGAAACTCGGAATATCTGGAAGTCTTCTGGAGCATCGGGCTCGGGGCGTTACAGTCTTGAGCCACAATCCGAAGTGAGGGGTAATGCAGAGGAAGGCTTCGCATACGACAATGAACGATGAGATGTGGAGGATGGACTCCAGATCCAAGTCATGAAATTCCAACCCATAGTAAAACATGAGCCCCTTCACGAAGGGGTCCATCGGGAAGCCTAGCCCCCGAAGGAATTGAGATGCGAACACCACGCTTTCACCAGGCTTGGGAGTGGGACTAACCTGCCCTTGGGTAGGCAACCTATGCGAAATTTCACTGGTTAGATACCTGGCATCTCTTAGCTTTAGCACATCTTCTTCCGTAACGGAGGAAGGCATCCACCGGCCTTGCAGGTCGGAGCCGGACATCATCGAAGGTCCGAAGCGCCTGAATCTGGAGCTTTGGGTGTTGGAACTCAAGGCAAGGTGCGGATTCGATCAAGATTGAAAGTAAGGAGTGGAGCCTTGGTCTCTTTATAAAGAGGTTGAATACCAAGAGCCTTCCCCGTGACCGTTCGGGACTCGCCTTCGATAGAGGAGACGTGCCAACGGGCGCGGTTGGGTTACCCACGCCCGTATTGATGAGAATCCCGGAAAAAGGGGACACGATCTCTGTTTTGACAAGACGTGCCAAGGAAACCGCCTCGCTAAATGCGCTGAGGTGGAACAGTAAAAACGATTCAAATAAAGGCTTGGCCGTGGTGTGATGTCACGCCACGGAATACGTCAGCAGATTAAATTTGTGTAAATATTATTCTCTCTACGGTGGCATGTGGAACTTATTTTGCAAAGCCGGACACTATCCTTGTGTTAAAAATCTTCTATGAAGTATTTGGAGGAGGAACCCGCCTTGCAATGCCGAAGACAATATGCGCGCCGGACTCGTCGTCATTGAAGCTTGGTTCGAGGCTACTCTTGAGGAGTCTGGATTAGGGGTGTCGGATGGCGGACTATAGCCTTTGGCCGTACTCTGGACTATGAAGATACAAGATTGAAGACTTCGTCCCGTGTCCGGATGGGACTTTCCTTGGCGTGGAAGGCAAGCTTGGCGTCTGGATATGTAGATCTCCTACCATTGTAACCGACTACTGTGTAACCCTAACCCTCTTCGGTGCCTATATAAACTGGAGGGTTTTAGTCCGTAGGACGAACAACAATCATACCATAGGCTAGCTTCTAGTGTTTAGCCTCTCTGATCTCGTGGTAGATCTACTCTTGTACTACCCATATCATCAATATCAATCAAGCGGGAGTAGGGTTTTACCTCCATCAAGAGGGCCCGAACCTGGGTAAAAACATTGTGTCCCTTGTCTCATGTTACCATCCGCCTAGACGCACAGTTCGGGACCCCCTACCCGAGATACGCCGGTTTTGACACTGACACCGTCCCTGAGAAAGCCTTGAATCATCCGCCCCGCGAGGCTTGGCCCCTCGTGAAGGTCTTGAGCTTGAGTTCATGAACATGGGCCGTACTGGGCCACCCCTTGAGCCATGCCGCAGGCCACAGGCAGGCAAGTCTGGGGACCCCCGTTCCCAGAACGCCAACACATGGCGACCTCGGCCTCGCACCCTCCCCCTCCCTCTCGTGGCCAGCTCCGCCGTCACGAGCTATTCGGAAGGAGGGACGCGCTGTCGGGCAGAGACCCTCAACGCCACCATCGAAGTGCCAGCGCGCCCTCTCGCCATGGCACAAGGAAGAAAGGAGCCAAGGTGGAAGGAGATGGATTATGAGGGATTAACAGGAGCCATCCCCCTCCCCCTCCTTATAACAGGGCAGGGTCGGGGCTCGGCCGCCCCACTCAACCAGTCTGGCCATCAGGGGCACGAGGAATCGAGACCGACCCGCTTCTCTAATCAGCGGCGACCCAGTTTCCCGCCTCATCATTCAAGGCCCGTGCCCCCCCCCCCCCCCCGCCCATCGCCTACCATCTTCAAGGTATGGGGGACATGTGGCGAGCAAGCAGAAATCAAGAGGACAAGTGAGGTGACCGTTTTCCACCCCGTGATTGTGGGGCACGGGCGCCTTGAAGCCACAGCCCGAGTCCACTTTTAAATGAGCCGCGCCCCTGCGTTTTCCTCTTTTAATGGGGAAGGCGCGAGCCGCCTCTTTACCACGATGTGATGCATGAGGGCTAGAATCGTCTCGTACACGACCCTCCACGTCGCACATTCAACACGGGTCATGGGGAAGCGCAGCGGATGAAGAAGTCACCGCGGTAAAAATCCGCCCTGCCTGCCCGCGCACCATTCTGGGCCTAGCCCAACAACGCGTCGCGCTTATGTGTGGCCCAGGCCCGGGGCTCATGTCGGTGTACAAAAGTAGGAGCTCTCTTTCGTACCCCTTTACTTGTGCACGAGCAGTTAGAGCCGCGCCTGCGGCCACACTTATCAGGGCAGAGGAGGTAAGCCAAAGGCGCAAGACAATCAAAGCAACACCAAGACCGGAGACACAAAAAGCAAGAGGGCGAGGTAGACTCCCCCGGCAAGACACTTACCAGGGCAGCCTTTGCAGCCCTGGCAACAGCCTTGCCGGGGCAACTTGCCTAGCGCTAGCGGAGCACACCACCCTTGAGCCGAAGTGTTCCAACGCCATCAACAACATTGGAACCAAGGCTCTGGAGGCACCTCCATGGTGGCATGCAGATCTTCGTGAAGATCATTAACACACAAGATCAGTTGAGGACCAGGAGATGATGATTCTCGGCAAGATCATTGCTGAGGAAATCCACGAGACCACCAGCAAGATCCTTGCCAGCGACGTCCGCGATGTCGCTACAATACCCTTGTCGGGACCCCGTCAAGACCCTTGCCGAGGAAGTCAGCGGGGCCGCGGCCAGGCCCACATCTGCCAAGACTCCACCACCGTCTGATGCAGCTGCCAGCTCAGCCAACTAGGTGAGCACCTACATGGCAATGTGCGACCACTAGACCAGCTTAGCAAGCACCTGCGTGGTGGCATATAGATTGCCACCGCACCAGCTCAGCAGCCTGCCAGCCTGCATGGCGCTGCATGCTGTCGGTGTCAAAACTGGCGGATCTCGGGTAGGGGGTCCCGAACTGTGATTGTAAGGCTAATTGTAACAGGAGGCGGGGGACACGATGTTTACCCAGGTTCGGGCCCTCTCTATGGAGGTAATACCCTACTTCCTGCTTGATTGATCTTGATGATATGAGTATTACAAGAGTTGATCTACCACGAGATCGTAGAGGCTAAACCCTAGAAGCTAGTCTATGATTCTGATTGTTCTTGTCCTACGGACTAAACCCTTCGGTTTATATAGACACTGGAGGGGGCTAGGGTTACACAGAGTCGGTTATAGAGAAGGGAATCTACATATCCAAATTGCCAAGCTTGCCTTCCACGCAAAGGAGAATCCCACCCGGACACGGGACGAAGTCTTCAATATTCTATCTTCATAGTCCAACAATCCGGCATAAGCATATAGTCTAGCCGTCTGTGGACCCCCTAATCCAGGACTCCCTCAGTAGCCCCTGAACCAGGCTTCAATGGCGATGATTCCGTCGCGCAGATTGTCTTCGACATTGCAAGGCGGGTTCCTTCTCCGAATACTTCAGAGTAGATCTTGAACACAAGAATCATGTTCGGCTCTACAAAACAAATTCCACATACCACCGTAGAGAGCACAATATTCCACAAGTCTAATCTTCTAAAAACTTTTTCAAAGCATGACATCATGCCGTGGCCCGGTCATTATTCGAACTGTTTTCTCAACCTGCTACTGCACGTCTCGCGAGGCGGTTTTATTGGCATGTCTTGTCGAAGCAGAGATCGTGTCCCCTTATCCCGTCATTCTCATCAATACGGGTGTGGGTAACCCAACCCCGCCATTAACATGGCGCTTGGGGAATAAGCGAGTTTCCAGGGCAAGTGGGGAGGTGCATGACCCCTGCTATCTATATAAGGAGATAAGGATTCCCCTTTTTCACTCACGCCTTCTTCTTCCTCTGCTCATCCATTCTCGAGCTCCAACGCCCAAGCTTTCACCTTCTCCGCAAAGTCATTTCGGACATGTCCAGAGCGGGAGGCAAGTGGATGGCCTCCTCCGTCATGAAGGAGGACATCAAGAAGCTTCGGGAGGCCGGATACCTGTCCGCAGACATCACGCATCATCTTCCGGCCGAAGGGCAGATCATCCCTACCCCGAAACCCCAGGAAAGGGTAGTATTCCTCTCTCACTTCGTCCGCGGGCTGGGATTCCCCCTCCACCTATGTAACGCCCCGGATACAACTTTCCATATTCGTAACTCCAACTCTTACCATTTCCGGCTATGTGATATGTTATTTTCTCCGTGTTTGGGTTTTTGTATTTTGTTTTGCATTTTGTTCATGCCATACATCTCATCTCATAGCATCATGCGTATTGCATCCGCATGTTTTCATAAAGCTTGCACCCGTTGATAGTTCCCGCTTCTCCTCATTGCCTCCGTTGTCCCTTTCGAGACCAACCGTTCTTTTGTTGTCCGACCGTTTGAACCTCTTGGCACAGTGCATCGACCCCTCACATGTGTCCGAAACTTCCCCGAACCCGAACCGGACTATTGTTACCGTTGGGTCCGGATCATCCCCAAACATCTATAAAACATCTTCGTTTTCTTAATTGGACTTCCTAACCTATATATTTTTCAGCCGTCCGATTTTGATCGGAGGGACTAGTTCGCCCTTAATCTAACTCACTCGCATATATATATTAGCCTATCGCGAGACCGAATCCCTAATTTCTAGGGATCCTCCTAGCTGCCGCCACCCCTGTCCATTCTCTCTTCCTCGGGATCTTCCCCGATCCAAAATTCCACCAACCAGCTAGCTCCTCCCAAGCCTTCCTCGATCATCCATCCACTCCACCGGCCACCCACGAGCTCTCTCACATGGCGCCCTTGTGCATCGGGCTCTTCATCAACCCCGCCGGTGCAGCGATGCCGTGCCCGAGACCCGCTGCATCCTCTGCTTCTCGAGCACCACCGTAGCAACAGATGCAGGTCCCCTGCCTCGTCCCCTTGCACCACCAGCCAAGCTCTCCTCATCGCCAGAGCCCCTCGATCCCGACCTCCTCCGACTCACAACCTCGCGCCTCGCCGCCGACGACCACCTCCAGTAGGCCCATGCCGCGCCCCGTCTCCCTTGCTCTCTCTTCACTTCCTTTTCTTCTTTCTACGATTCATCTCTCTGATCTCTCTTCGCTGGGCAGGAACCCCGTCCCTGGTCGTGTCCTCGACGTGCGCGCCGTCACCCGTTCGTCCCTGCTGGATCCGCAAAGCCGCCCATACGGGACCTTGTCAGCCTCCTGCGCCTTCGCCGCCCCGCGTCCCGCGCCATGGACACCCGTGCGAGCTTCAAGTGCCGCCTCGTCCTTTGCTCCGCCACCATCTCCGGCAAGTTCGGCTCTTCCCCGAAGGCCAGTCCCGGCCCTTTCCCTTGTCGGATCCGGGGATTTACCCTCGCTCCCATCTGCTCACTGACCTCCTCTGCATCTCGTGCCAGGGAGGCAACGCTCGAGCCCTGATCGTCTCTAGCAACGCCCTGCCTCACGTTGACCGCACCGCCAGTGTGCCTAGGCCACCGCGTCGCCCTTCACCCGTTTCAGCCCAGCAGCGCCAAGGCCGTGCCAGGCCTGCGGGGCCTCTCCACCAGTTGGGCCTCACCCCATGGTGAGCCACCGCTGCGCCCCCCTTCCACTATTGGCCCAACTGCAGATTCGGCCCATGTCATGTTTTTTCCCGTTCTGTGAATTTGTCCAATTATCCAGAAACTTCATATTTACAGATTGCACCCTCATGTTCATGCATTTAATAACTCCACAACCGTGCATTGGATTAAAATAATTTATCTATGTAAAATGCTTAGAAATTCATCTAGTTTCATATTTGGCCACTTTCATCCATGTTTCAAATGTTTAAAATGTTGTTTGTTTAAATTTGCTCAAATGACATGCTAAAATGATTTGTTTCATAACTAAATAACCGTAGCTCCAATTTTAATAAACTTTATATGTAAATGAGGTGGAATAATGCCAAGTTCAACATGGTGCACTTTATTTTCCTGATTAACAACAATAAAATATGTTTTAGGGCTGATCAGTACCAAAGTCGAAATATGCATATGGGGATTTTCCGGAATTGTTGATTGTTGATCTGGCATCATTTAAACTTGCCTAAATAGTTAGTTTAATTATGCCTCACCCCTTGCCATGTTCAACAACATTTAATATTGTTGAGTAGCTTATAACGAGATCAAACTAAACAATTGCATGTGGTGTTTTGTCAATATGCAACTCGTTGCATATTGAGCTCCACTTAACTTGTAGTATTGCTTATTGCACTTTGCCATGCCATGCTATTTAAAACGGACATGCATCATACTTGATTGGGAATCATGCCATGATTATGCTTGGTTGTTTAACATGTTGTTTGCTTCTTTCCGGTTTGCTTCTCTCGTTAGCTTCGATTTTGTTTTGGAGTTGTGAGGATTCGTTCGACTGCTCCCGTTCGTCTTCTTCATGGACTCGTTCTTCTTCCTAGCGGGATTTCAGGCAAGATGACCGTCACCTTGGATCTCACTACTATCATTGCTATGCTAGTTGCTTAGTTCTATTGCTATGCTGCGCTACCTATCATTTGCTCGTCAAGCCTCTCAAATTGCCATGTCAGCCTCTAACATGTTCACCCTTACTAGCAAACTATTGCTTGGCTATGTTACCGCTTTTCTCAGCCCCTCTTATAGCGTTGTTAGTTGCAGGTGAAGTTGAAGATTGCTCCATGATGGACAGGATTATGTTGGGATATCACAGTATCTCTTATTTAATTAATGCATCTATATACTTGGTCACGGGTGGAAGACTTGGCCTTATGCCTGGTGTTTTGTTCCACTCTTGCCGCCCTAGTTTCCGTCATACCGGTGTTATGTTCCTTGATTTTGCGTTCCTTACACGGTTGGGTGATTTATGGGACCCCCTTGACAGTTCGCTTTGAATACAACTCCTCCAGCAAGACCCAACCTTGGTTTTACCATTTGCCTACCTTAGCCTTTTTCCCATGGGTTTCCGGAGCCCGAGGGTCATCTTTATTTAACCCCCCCGGGCCAGTGCTCCTTTGAGTGTTGGTCCGAACCTAGTAGACTACGGGGCCACCTCAAGGAAACTTGAGGGCTGGTTTTAGTCGTAGGATGTCTCATGCGGTGCGGCCTAAGAGCGAGATATGTGCAGCTCCTCTAAGGATTTGTCGGCACATCGGGCGGCTTTGCTGGTCTTGTTTTACCATTGTCGAAATGTCTTGTAAACCGGGATTCCGAGACTGATCAGGTCTTCCTGGGAGAAGGAATATCCTTTGTTGACCGTGAGAGCTTGTGATGGGCTAAGTTAGGACACCCCTGCAGGGTATTGTCTTTCGAAAGCCGTGCCCGCGGTTATGTGGCAGATGGGAATTTGTTAATGTCCGTTGTAGATAACTTGACACCAGATTCGAACTAAAACGCATCAACCGCGTATGTAGCCGTGATGGTCTCTTTTTGGCGGAGTTCGGGAAGTGAACACGGTTTTGGGTTATGTTTGTTGTAAGTAGGAGTTCAGGATCACTTCTTGATCACTTCTAGCTTCTCGACCGTTCCGTTGCTTCTCTTCTCGCTCTTATTGCGTTTGTTAGCCACCATATCATGCTTAGTCGCTGCTGCAACCTCACCACTTTACCCCTTCCTTACCCTTTAAGCTTTGCTACTCTTGATACCCATGGTAATGGGATTGCTGAGTCCTCGTGGCTCACAGATTACTACAACAATAGTTGCATGTGCAGGTTTTGAGATGATCATGACGTGAGAGCGATGTTTGCTTATTTTGGAGTTCTTCTTCTGCTTCTTCTTCGATCAGGGGATAGGTTCCAGGTCGGCAGCCTGGGCTAGCAGGGTGGATGTCGTTTGAGCTTCTGTTTGTGTTTCATCTGTAGTCGGATGTTGAGCTTATGTATGATGTATTGTTGTACCCTTGCGGCATTTGTATGCCTTGTGTATGTATCCCCAACTATTATGTAATGTTGATGTAATGACATCCACCTTGCAAAAGCGTCTCCAATATGCGCTTCTATCCTTAGTGGGACCTTCGAGTTCCTTTAGGATAGGTTCGCATATTGGGCGTGTGCTACGTCTCGAGCTTGCGTTGGTTTTCCCCGAAGAGGAAAGGATGATGCAGCAAAGTAGCGTAAGTATTTCCCTCAGTTACGCGCAAGTCCCTCATACCTGCACAACACGATAGCAACTCGCAACCAACGCTTAGGGGTTGTCAATCCCTTCACGGTCACTTACGAGAGTGAGATCTGATAGAGATAATATTTTTGGTATTTTTGATAGATAGATGCAAAGTAAAAAGTAAAGGCAAAGTAAAAACAAAGCAAGTAAATAAAGTGATATAGATTGATATGATGAGAATAGACCCGGGGGGCATAGGTTTCACTAGTGGCTTCTCTCAAGAGCATAAGTATTCTACGGTGGGTGAACAAATTACTGTTGAGCAATTGATAGAATTGAGCATAGTTATGAGTATATCTAGGCAATGATCATGTATATAGGCATCACGTCCGTGACAAGTAGATCGAAACAATTCTCCATCTACTACTATTTCTCCACTCATCGACCGCTATCCAAAGATGCATCTAGAGTATTAAGTTAAAAAGCAGTAACGCTTTAAGCAAGATGACATGATGTAGAGATAAATTCATGCAATATGATAAAACCCCATCTTGTTATCCTCGATGGCAACAATACAATCGTGCCTTGCAACTCTTTACATCCTTGAGTAAGGACACCGCAAGATTGAACCCAAAGCCATGCACTTCTCCCATTGCAAAAACTACCAATCTAGTTGGCCAAACCAAACGGATAATTCGAGGAGACTTGAAAAGATAACTCAATCATACATAAAAGAATTCAGAGAAGAATCAAATATTTTCCATAGATAATACTGGATCATAAACCCACAATTCATCGGTCTCAACAAACACACCGCAAAAAGAAGATTACATCGAATAGATCTCCACGAGAGAGGGGGAAAACATTGTATTGAGATCCAAAAAAAGAGAAGAAGCCATCTAGCTACTAGCTATGGACCTGAAGGTCTGAAGTAAACTACTCACACTTCATCGTAGGGGCTATGGTGATGATGTAGAAGCCCTCCATGGTGGATGCCCCCTCGTGAAGCTCGAGCAACAGCCCCAAGATGGGATCTCGTGGATCTGAGAAGGTTGCGGCGGTGGAATTAGGTTTTGGCTCCTTCTCCGGTCTATTGAAGTGCGTGAGGTATATATAGGAGGAAGGAGTACGTCGGTGGAGCTTCAAGGGGCCCATGAGGCAGCGGGCGCGCCCAGGGGGGAGGGCGCGCCCTCCACCCTCGTTACCACCTTGTGGCTTTCTTGATGGAGGGTCCAAGTCTCCTGGGTCTTATCTGATGAGAAAATCACGTTCCCGAAGGTTTCATTCCGTTTGGACTCCGTTTGATATTCTGTTTCTTCGAAATACTAAAAAAGGCAAAAAAAACAGCAATTCTGGGCTGAGCCTCCGGTTAATAGGTTAGTCTCGAAAATAATATAAAAGAGGAAAATAAAGCCCATTATAGTCCAAAACAATAGATAAAGTAGCATGGAGCAATCAAAAATTATAGATACGTTGGAGACGTATCGCATCTAAGCTTAATTCTGCTTTCGTCCTCGAGTAGGTAAATGATAAAAGAGAATTTTTGATGCGGAGTGATACTTTGGCATAATTTCAATGTAAATCTTCTTAATCATGGTATGAATATTCGGATCCGAAAGATTCAAGACAAAAGTTCATATTGACATAGGAATAATAATACTTCAAGCATACTAATCAAAGTAATCATGTCTTCTCAAAATAGCATGGCAAAAGAAAGTTCATCCCTACAAAATCATATAGTTAGGCTATGCTTCATTTTCGTCACACAAAGATGTTCCCAACTTCTATATCCCCGATGACAAGCCAAGTAATTGTTTCATACTTAAATAATATCAAACTTTTTCAACCTTCACGCAATACATGAGCGTGAGCCATGGATATAGCACTATGGGTGGAATAGAATATGATGAGGGGGATTGTGTGGAGAAGACAAAAAAGGAGAAAGTCTCACATCAACGAGGCTAATCAATGAGCTATGGAGATGCCCATCGATTGATGTTAATGCAAGGAGTAGGGATTGCCATGCAACGGATGCACTAGAGCTATGAATGCTCAACAAAAGAAAACTAGTGGGTGTGCATCCAACTTGCTTGCTCATGAAGACCTAGGGCATTTTGAGGAAGCCCATCGTAGGAATATACAAGACAAGTTCTATAATGAAAAATTCCCACTAGTATGAACAAGACAACTTATGAGACTCACTATATGAAAAACATGGTGCTACTTTGAAGCACAATATATGAGACTCACTACATGAAGAACAAGGTGCTACTTTGAAGCACAAGTGTGGAAAAAGAGATAGTAGCATTGCCCTTTTCTTTCTTTTTTTTGGGCCTTTCTTTTTTTTGGCCTTTCTCTCTTTTTTTTTGCCCTTTCTTTTTTTGGCCTTTTTTTGGGCAATGCTCTAATAATGATGATCATCACACTTCTATTGATTACAACATAAGGACTACAACTCGAAACTTAGAACAAGATATGACTCTATATGAATGCCTCCGTGATGTAATCGGATGGTGCAATGAATCAAGAGTGACATGTATAGAAAATAATGTATGGTGGCTTTGCCACAAATACGATGTCAACTACAAGATCATGCAATGGAAATATGACAAAAGTAATGCATGTCACGATGATGATGGGGGAAGTTGCATGGCAATATATGTCGGAATGGCTATGGAAATGCCATGATAGGTAGGTATGGTGGCTGTTTTGAGGAAGATAATAGGAGGTTTATGTGTGACAGAGCGTATCGTATCACGGGGTTTGGATGCACCAGCGAAGTTTTCACCAACTCTCAAGGTGAGAAAGGGCAATGCACGGTACCGAAGAGGCTAGCAAAGGCGAAAAGGTGAGAGTGCGTATAATCCATGGACTCAACATTAGTCAAAGGAACTCATATACTTATTGCAAAAATTTAGAAGTCATCAAAAATCAAGTACTACACGCATGCTCCTAGGGGGATAGATTGGTAGGAAAAGACCATCACTCGTCCCCGACCGCCACTCATAAGGATGCACAAGCCAGGTACACTTCATGTTTCAAATTTGTTACACAACTTTAACCATACGTGCATGCTACGGAATTTGCTAACTTCAACACAAGTATTTCTCAAATTCATAATCACCCAACTAGCACGACTTTGATATTATCACCTCCATATCTCAAAACAATTATCAAGGATCAAACTTATCTTAGTATTCAACGCACTCAAAAGAAAGTTTCACATATCTTGAATACCAAGTATATTAACATTAAGCAAATTACCATGCTATTAATGACTCTCAAAATAATATAAGTGAAGCATGAGAGATCAAGTTTCTTTAAAACAAATCCACCACCATGCTCTAAAAAAATTCTAAGTGAAGCACTAGAGCAAAATTATCGCGCTCAAAAGATATAAGTGAAGCGCTATGAGCAAAACTATCAAGCTCAAAAGATATAAGTGAAGAACATAGAGTATTCTAACAAATTTCAATTCATGTATGGCTCTCTCAAAAGGTGTGTATAGCAAGGATGATTGTGGTAGACTAACAAGCAAAGACACAAATAATACAAGACGCTCCAAGCAAAACACATATCATGTTGGTGAATAAAAATATAGCTCCAAGTAAATTACCGATGGAAGTGGATTTAAAGAGGGATGCCTTCAGGGCATCCCCAAGCTTTGACTTTTTGGTGTCCTTGTATTATCTTGGGGGTGCCATGGGCATCCCCAAGCTTAGGCTCTTTCCACTCCTTGTTCCATAATCCATCAAAAGAATTCACGCAAAACTTGAAAACTTCACAACACAAGACTCAACAGAAATCTCGTGAGCTCCGTTAGAGAAAGAAAACAAAAGACTACTTCAAGGTACTGTAATGAACTCATTATTTATTTATATTGGTGTTAAACCTACTGTATTCCAACTTCTCTATGGATCATAAACTATTTTACTAGCCATAGATTTATCAAAATAAGCAAACAACACACGAAAAACAGAATCTGCCAAAAACAGAACAGTCTGTAGCAATCTGTAACTAACTCAAACTTCTGGAACTCTAAAAATTCTACCAAAATAGGAAGTCCTGGAAAATTTGTTTATTGATTAGCAGCAAAAAGAATCAACGCAAAAGCACGTTCCTGTGATGTATCATAACTAAATTCGTGCGTGCAAAGTTTCTGTTTTTCAGCAGAATCAAATCAAATATCATCGTAGGTTATCCTATAGGTCCTACTTGGCACAAACACTAATTAAAACATAAAACCACATCCAAACAGAAGGTATATGTATTATTTATTACTATTCAGAAAGGATAAATATTGGGTTGTCTCCCAACTAGCGCTTTTCTTTAAAGCCTTTTTAGCTAGGCATTGAGATTTCGATGAAGCTCACATGAAAGACAAGAATTGAAGCACAAATAGAGCATCATATAGCATGTGACAAACACATCTAAGTCTAACATACTTCCTATTCATAGGCATATTATAGGCAAACAAATTTGCAAGGCAAGCAAAAACTAGCATATGCAAGGAAGAAGAAGGTGACGATAGCAATCTCAACATGAAGAGAGGTAATTTAGTAACATGAAAACTTCTACAACCATATTTTCCTCTCTCATAATAATTACATGTAGGATCATAAGCAAATTCAACAAAATAGCTATCACATAACATATTCTTAACATGATCCACATGTATGCAAAGTTGACACTCTTCCAAAATAGTGGGATTATCATTAACTAAAGTCATGATTTTTCCAAGCCCACTTTTATCAAAAATTTCATAAGATTGATGTCAGGACCCCGACTCAATGCCACATCGATCTAGCATGTAACACCTCATATCTCTTTGCGGCCTCACGCACGGTATTCCCACGGGTGTCGCCTTACCTTTGCCCGGGACCGTTTGCGCCTTTTGGCACACGTATATGATAGTGTCGCTAGCATCCATATGATAAGGAGCCCGGCTGACATGGCTAGTCGTAAACCCAAAGTGGCACAAACTTACGAGGACAGGCATCCATGACCCAAAGATCGGACATGTCGGTCATCACGAGTGAATCCAGGCTGTAGCACTGGCTAGCAGACTCCGGTGAACCGGGCAGTAGCGGCTAACAGACTCCGGTATTCATCGCGGGCATTTCCCCAAAGGGATGTACACAGAGCGAAGAAGGACACATGCCGCCAGCCTAAGTGTTCGGAGCAAGAGCAAGCTACCATGGCTCGATGGAAACACTAGGAAACATTTCCGTAAGAGAGGCTACTAAAGATAAACAACTAGATAGTCAGATCCCACACATACCAAGCATTTCAATAACATACACACAATATGCTCGATATGTGCAAATACAACATGGCATCACAACATGACTCTACAACTCAAGTATTTTATTCAATAGGCTCCAAGGAGCGAGATATTACAAACAGAGGTCTCATGACCCAACATCCAGAGCATACAAATCAAGGCACAAACGGAAGCTAACATGTCTGGGTACAGACATCTACAAATGAAAAAGGCTTAGAATCCTGACTATCTACCAGATCCTGCCGAGGCACAAGATCGTAGCTGAGGTAACAAGCTAAACGTCGAAGTCCACGCGGAACTACTAGCGAGACCGAGGTCTCTCTGCAAAAACATAAAATAGGCAAACGTGAGTACAAATGTACCCAGCAAGACTTACATCAGAACTAACTACATATGCATCATTATCAACAAATGGGATGGTGGAGTTTGACTGCAGCAAGCCAGCTTTGACTCAGTGGCTAACCTGAACTACGACTGCAAGTAACTCTTTTGAGGTGGCGCACACGAGTCCACATATTCACCATATCAATACTCCACTATGGATCCGCTCCCGTCTCCCTCACGAGAACGCCATCCATAGCACTCACGCTTATATTGCGCATTTTAGAGTATCCACTTTCACTTGTCTATGAACTGTACAAGGGTCCAAGTTTCCATATCCGAGGAATCCGGCTATTGAATAGATAATGATAACCCTGCGGGGTGTACTTCTTCACACGCTCTCGCCACTTATCGCCTACAGACACGTCATGTACCTCGGCAACCTTCAAGCGGAAGCGAGCGAGGAGTCGCCACGCCTACCTAAACACTCAAGTCTCTCGTCCGGGTTAATCGCCTATTCGGGTTCCATCCATGAGGAGATCCGGCCGGGTGTCGCTCACGGCCCCAAGCGATGTGTGCAGGTTCCCAAGCCCACCATCCGGTGCCACTTGGTACACCAGGCCATTGTGCCTAGTCTGTCCCAAGCCCACACATGCAGGGTGCCACTTGGTAGACTACTAACACTACCTACAAACACGAAAACTAGTTGCAACTCCCGGACAGAGAACAAGGGTGATTAAGAAGCCGAGAGGGTCAATTAAGGATCCCAATGTGTGGTAGTAGCTGTTCATGGATCACAAACACAGAACTCAGTTCTCGAGGGCGGCTGCAATGAGACAACCCACCATGTACTCCTACATGGCCTCTCACCGCTACCTTTACCAAATCGTGTTCACACACTTAGCTCTCAACAATGGGGACATGTTCACACCTCTCGATTCATTCCCGATGAATCGGACCTAACATAACTCTAAGCAATAGCAGGCATGACAACAAGCATGAATGAGTAGGCACATCAGGCTCGAACAACTCCTACTCATGCTAGTGGGTTTCATCTATTCTTGTGGCAATGACAGGTCATGCGAGAGGATAAAGGGGTTCAACTACCGCAGCAAGTAACAGTTGAAACGTTGTTGTCCTAATGCAGTAAAATAGAGCAGAAGCGAGAGAGTGGGATTGTATCGGAATGAACAAGGGGGTTTTGCTTGCCTGGCACTTCTGAAGATAATATATCTCTTCGTCGGTGTCAACGAACTCATCGTCGGAACGCGTCTATCGAGAGGGGGCAATTACCGGCAACTGAGAAAGAAACACAATCAATGCAAATGCACAATATGATGCATGATCATGGCATGGCAATATGCTGTGATTTGAGCTAATGCATCTAGCTATGATTTAAATGAAGTTGGTTTGAATACATGATCCAAATTCAAACTTCATATATGATTATTTAAATGCCCTTTATTTGTTTTGTCCAAAACAGAGGACAAACATTGTTCAAACATGCATGAAAATGGTACAGATGGATTCCTTGAATTTTTCTGATAATTTTCATATATAATTTGTCTGATTTGGAGCTACGGTTGATTTTATATGAATTTTAGAAGTTTTGGTTATTTTACGGAATTTCTGTATAAAAATAAATCCGAAAATATTTATTGCGTCGACATTACGTCACTATGACGTCGGCGATCAACGAGGCGGTCCAGGTCAAACCTGGCGATGGGTCCCGTCATCGTTGACTAACCTAACTAATCTAATTAGTTAGCGTTAAACTAACACTAACCTAGTTTAGTTAGTGGCACGGGCCCGAGACGTCGCTGACCCGGAGGGGTCAACCGTAGTCGGCCGGGTCAAACTCACCGGAGTTGACCCTGGCTCGTCGCCCGGCGATGCGAGGCGGCGGAGGTGCTCGGGATCGCTCCTCCGGCGACCAAATGCAAGGCGGATGGTATCTCTGCGAGGCTGGCGAACGCGCATCCAATGGAGCAAGCGGCGGCGGCCAGGGTGGCGGAGCTCGCGGAAGCGAAGCATGGCGGCGGCCGGAGTTCGGGCGTCGGCGAAACAGCGCCACGCCGAACAGCGGGAGCGATGGGTGGTGGTTTTGGGCTTTTGGCGTGGCGCTGAGCACGGTGGTATGCTCGAGCGCGGCGTGCGTGAGCTCTAGCCACGGCGGCGACAAAAGCGCAACGGCGGCGAAGCCGGTGACGGTGGGGAATGGCGCTTCGGCATGCAAACGAGGCGGAGAAGAGGGGGTTCGGGAGGAGCTCACAGCAGTTGCGACGGCGTCTCGGCGGGCTCGGGAAGGGTTGGTGACGGCGTGCGGTCGTCGGCGATCTCGGCGGCCGAAGATTGAAAACGACGCCATGGTCGTGGTGCGGTGCGTCCGGCGTCTGCGGGTCGTCCAGAGGCGAGGGCGGCGGTGGCGGAGCTTCCACGCAACACGGGAAGGCAAGAGGGGTCGGGGCGCGGTGGTTCACGGCGGCGCTTCCATGGCGCGTCGGCCGTCCGGAGAGAGCGAGAGAGAGGAGGGAATGGGCGAGAGAGAGGGAGGGGCCTGGGGAAGTGCGTGGCGCCGAGGAGGGGCTTGAGGCGCCTCGGTGAGGCAAAGCGGCGCAGGAGGTGGCGTGTCGCCACGGCAGCAGCGCGTCTTGCCTCCCTCCTCTGCCTACTGGTAGAGGTAGAGGATGACTGGCATGGGCCCTGGTGGGCTGCTACAGTGCAAGGCCGGCCTGGTAAGCGCCAGGTAATCTCTCTCTCCTTTTCTTTATTTTGTTTCCTTTTCTATTTCTGTAGTTTTGTTTCTGATTTAGTTTATAGCCCAAATCATTTTAATAAATCCTGAAAATAATTATGGGCATTAAATGAGTTATTACAGAGGCCCTTAACTATTTTTCAGAATTGTTGGAGCATTTAAAAATATTAGTAGAATTTAAATGCCCCAATTCAAATAAAATATGGATTATCCCAAAATCCACAATGGCCCAAAAATATTGGCATCATTTTTGGTAGAGGTTTTTCACCTTTGTCAAAAATCATGAACATTTTTGAAAGCCACTTGGACTTACTGAAATTATATTAGGTAAACCTAGTGAATTTCTTTAATGCTAGGGTTTGAGCAATCCCCATTTCAAAATTAAGCAAAATTTAAATATGATGCACACATGAAGCTAGCCTAGTGCAATACCAGAAGCTAGGGATGTGACAATTGAATGTTATCCAAATATGTGGGATCTAAAGTTGACACTCTTCCAAACCCACTTTCAATATTATTGCAAACAATATTATCAATCTCATCTTCATCATGGGGCTTAAATAAATTTTCAAGATCATAAGAAGAATCACCCCAATCATGTTCATTGCAACAAGTAGAGGACATAGCAAAACAAGCATCCCCAAGCTTAGGGTTTTGCATATTATTAGCACAATTGACATCAAAAGAATTTATAATAAAATCATTGCAATCATGCTTTTTATTCAAAGATCTATCATGAGTCACTTCACGGATTTTAGGCAAAACCTTATAAAGATAATCTAGTGCATCCAAATCACTAGGAATTGGTTCATCATAATTGGATCTCTTAAAAAGATTGGCAAGCGGATCAGGATCCATAGATAATGGCTTCTTTGTTTAGGAATAAATAAGCCTCTAATCCAACCAAACGAGAAATGAAAGGGCAAGCAAAAGAGAGGAGGAGATTGGGAAAGAGAGGGCGAATAAAACGGTAAGGGTGAAGTGGGGGAGAGGAAAACGAGAGGCGAATGGCAAATAATGTAATGCGAGAGATAGGGATTGTGATGGGTACTTGGTATGTTGACTTTTGCGTAAGCCTCTCCGGCAACGGCGCCAGAAATCCTTCTTGCTACGTCTCGAGCTTGCGTTGGTTTTCCCCGAAGAGAAGAGGATGATGCAGCACAGCAGTGTAAGTATTTCCCTCAGTTTTGAGAACCAAGGTATCAATCCAATAGGAGGTCACGCAAAGTCCCTCGTACTGCACAACATGATAGCAACTCGCAACCAACGCTTAGGGGTTGTCAATCCTTCACGGTCACTTACAAGAGTGAGATCGATAGAGATAATATTTTTGGTATTTTTGATAGATAGATGCAAAGTAAAAAGTAAAGGCAAAGTAAAAACAAAGCAAGTAAATAAAGTGATATAGATTGATATGATGACAATAGACCCGGGGCCATAGGTTTCACTAGTGGCTTCTCTCAAGAGCATAAGTATTCTACGGTGGGTGAACAAATTACTGTTGAGCAATTGACAGAATTGAGCATAGTTATGAGTATATCTAGGCAATGATCATCTATATAGGCATCACGTCCGTGACAAGTAGATCGAAACAATTTTGCATCTACTACTATTACTCCACTCATCGACCGCTATCCAGCATGCATCTAGAGTATTAAGTTAAAAATAGAGTAACGCTTTAAGCAAGATGACATGATGTAGAGAGATAAATTCATGCAATATGATAAAAACCCCATCTTGTTATGCCCAATGGCAACAATACAATACGTGCCTTGCAACTCTTTCTGTCACTGAGTAAGGGCACCGCAAGATTGAACCCAAAGCCATGCACTTCTCCCATTGCAAGAACTACCAATCTAGTTGGCCAAACCAAACGGATAATTCGAAGAGACTTGCAAAGATAACTCAATCATACATAAAATAATTCAGAGAAGAATCAACTATTTTACAGAGATATCTTTGGATCATAAACCCACAATTCATCGGTCTCAACAAACACACCACAAAAAGAAGATTACATCGAATAGATCTCCAGAGAGAGAGGGGAGAACATTGTATTGAGATCCAAAAGAGAGAAGAAGCCATATAGCTACTAGCTATGGACCCGAAGGTCTGAAGTAAACTACTCACACTTCATCGGAGGTGCTATGGTGATGATGTAGAAGCCCTCCGTGGTGGATGCCCCCTCCGGTGGAGCTCCGGAATAGGCCCCAAGATGGGATCTCCTGGATACAGAAGGTTCCGGCGGTGGAATTAGGTTTTTGGCTCCTTCTCTGGTCTATTGGGGGTACGTAGGTATATATAGGAGGAAGGAGTACGTCGGTGGAGCTTCGAGGGGTCCACAAGGCAGGGGGCGCGCCAAGGGAGAGGGCGTGCCCTCCACCCTCGTGACCGCCTCATGGCTTTCATGACGGAGAGTCCAAGTCTCCTGGGTCTTATCTGATGAGAAAATCACGTTCCCGAAGGTTTCATTCCGTTTGGACTCCGTTTGATATTCCGTTTCTTCGAAATACTGAAAAGGCAAAAAACAGCAATTCTGGGCTGGGCCTCCGGTTAATAGGTTAGTCCCAAAAATAATATAAAACTGGAAAATAAAGCCCATTATAGTCCAAAACAATAGATAAAGTAGCATGGAGCAATAAAAAATTATAGATACGTTGGAGACGTATCAGCGTGACAAGTTGGTATCAGAGCCTCGACCAACCATAGGAGCCCCCTTGATTGTTGGCCGTTGTTGTGTCTAGAAGAAAACTATTTTGAGTCTTAGGATTATATATATCGGAGAGTAGGATTCTTTTTACTCCTCAGTCCCTTCGTCGCTTTGGTGAGGTCTCGTGACGTAGATGTTTTGACTTTCCTCTTCTCAAATTTCACTAAAAAAATTTAGGATCACGCGGGTATCTTGGAATCGTTTCGATAGTCTTGTGACGAGAACATTGTTCTTGGTGCCTCCTGACATTTAGGGGTTGTGGCAGTGTCCCGGGGAGTTGAGCTCCGAGGTGTTGTCGTCACAATTTTATTGTTGCAGTTCTAGAATGCCTGAGTTTTGCCGACATCGAAAATCTCTTTTATGCAATTGTTGGTGAGATAACCGAGATGCCACCCAGTACTGGGGAGTTCAGGAGTATTGCCATAGCTCATATAACGGATGTGTCGTGGATTTGTCACGGCAGATGTCCTAGTGAAAGGACTTAGTCGTGGAGCCATCGCTACGAGTTTACTTGAAGGGGTTAAAGCGGACACAAAGACACAAGAGTTTTATACTAGTTCGGCCCCTTCGATGAAGGTAAAAGCCTACGTCTAGTTGTGATGGAATTGATGTGGTCTCGATGGCTAGGGAGCAAACAAGCCGCCTAGGCTCGAGTTGTGGTTGTCTGTCTTGAACCGCCGGTCGCCCCTTATATACACGGGTGGCGCCTGTCGTTTCATAGAGTCCCAACGGTTCATACTCGTATCCCGGTTGGTATCTCTCTATTCTAACTTACAATACAAGTTATACATCAGGCGGTTTACGGCTCTGATTCTAAACCGACTACGTGGCCTTGGGCCTTCATGCGCTTATACCACTCTGAAGTTAACCCGGCCCAAGCAGGCCGGTTTACGCCTAGTGGTAATATCCCCAACATTAGGCCCCAGATTGATTTGAACTGGTTCATGTCAATCCTTCACAAAATCTTGTATCTTGGACATCCTCCAGTAATTGGTAAACCGTGGTGTCGTCATCATTTCTGGTTGCTGTAAACCGGCATGACATCATCCTGAAATTTTATTATTTATAACGCCCTCTTAAACAACAGCTCCTGGATCCGCGCGCTTGACCTAGCTCTGTTGCTTTATAAATAGGACCGAAGGGTCATTTCTTTCCTTTCCCTTCGCCTCCTTCTTCTTCGTCTTCCTCGCGCCGCTGGTCTTGGAACTCCGCCACCGTCGTCGACTTCTGCCTCGTCCTGGGCCGCTGCATCAACCTGAACGTACCAGAGCATTGCGGCATCTTTCCTTGTCTTCTACATTCCTGGTAAGCTTTCTCCTCTTTTTGACCTAGATCTGTTCTTAAGGTTCCCTGTTCATGCTGCGTTCCCTGCTCTCTGACCTTGAGTGAATCCATGAACTTGTGTTGTATCTAATAGTGTTCTCTACGCATCCGCTGTAGTTTTTCATCTAAGCCCATAGATCTCCCGCACATATCTGCTCCATAGGTCACTTCTGTTTCCGCCTTACTCCTCGAAATATTTTCTGTTTTTTATGAGCTCGCGTTTGATCCGCAGCTGTAATAGGATCTTGCGAAACTTGTTTCTGCATACATAGTTATCCATAGCTTCAACTGCTTCCAATACTTAGGTCAGGCGGTTTAACTTACCATAGAAAAATTACTAAACCGGTATGTATCATTAGTCCCCTGGTTGAACCGCCAGAATCCTCATGACACCGCATTCCATAAAACCGGTTTATAGATACTGCCTCCGGTTTATCGTATCTTAGATCAAGGCCTTCTTTTATCCAGCATGCTCTTGAACCGGATCAACTATTTCTTGTAGATATCACCATGGCCAAACAAGTGTATGAATGCAACTGGGTTCCTTCTCGCGTCACAGAATCACAGCTGGATGACCTAGTCTCAATCGGTGCCTTAGACAATAAAGACACGATCCACTGGAGGGTTCCTGGAGAGGAATGTCCTCCTACACCCCAGGAAGGAGAGGTTGTTGTCTTCGCAGATCACCTGGCCCGGGGCTTTAAACCGCCCGGTTCTAAATTTTACCGGGATGTGTTAGCCAATTTCCAGCTCCGTCCACAAGATATCGGCCCCAATTCTGTCACCAATCTATGCCATTTTCAAGTACTATCTGAGGTATATCTTCAAGAGGAGCCTTCTGTTGAATTGTTTAGAGACCTCTTTCATTTAAACTGTCGCACTGAATTCACCGACGGTCCCAATACTGAATTGGGTGGCATGGCTATTCAAAAGAGGAAGGAAATCACTTATCCCCACGTCAAACTCCATACTCACCCCAAGGAGTGGAATGCAACCTGGTTTTACTGCAAAGATACTTCTCCTGAGGGTGAAAATCCCTTGCCTGGCTTCCGTCCAGAACGGCTGAGCAACACTCATCCTTTTCCACAAAGACTGAGTGCTAAGGAAAGAAGCAAATATGCTCCGCAACTGTCCAAGCTTCGAGCCTTTATGGCCAACGGTTTAACGGAATAGACCTTGCCCGTTGTTGGATATCATGGAGCATACTGCCTCTAAGCCGGCGCTCCGGTTTGATGTGTGAGTATACTGATAGTGTCGACGACCCACTCCGACACACCAAAATCCAACTCTCTGATGATGAAGTCACAGATTCGGTAAAGAAGATGTTGAATGAACCGGAGCACCTCTGTGCCCAAACCGGTCTGCCTCCTTACTGCACTACCAACAAACCGCCAGCGGTAAGATTTTAGTTGCTCCATCATTAAACCTGTTACTGCTTTATGTGTCTGACATTTAATTACTTCTGATCCAGGGTGATAATCCGTTTTGGAGCAAGAAACTTTCACAAGATAAAGCGGAGAAAGCAGGGCGGCCAACCCGGCCCAAGACCAAAGTTATTAAGAAACCAGCTCACAAAAGAAAGACCACCGCTTCATCTGACCCAGCCATTGATGATGATGTGGGTAATCCGGATCTTGAGGTAGAACTTGATTCACTTGGCTTACTTTTTACACGCCTTATTGATGATGATGCTTGTCAGGACGACACTGAGGCCAGCAATGCGGGATTTGCTGAGGTAACTATTCTCTCTTCTGATTCAGAAAACTTGCCTTTGCCAAAATTTCGCCAGCAAATCGGAAAGTTAATTTTTCTCACCCTCTTGCTTATTTGGATCCCAAATTTCTTATGAAGACGCAGCAACATGAAGCTCGCCGCTGGCCCGCACAGTGGTCGGTAGTTACCTCTGCCGGTTTACCAAACAGCCCGGTTCGAAAGCGCCGCTCCGAGGTCTCCGACCTTTTTATTGCTTTAAATTCTAAGGTGGGTTTCTTCCGTCAACCTCTTAATCCGTCCAACTCCGATTATCAGGTCACTTCCCATTCATCCTCTGGTGAATCATCAGCCACTCTGCTACCACCATTGAAAATAGTTGCCGGGTAAGAAAAACCGAACATATGCTTCCAGTATATTGCATAATGGTTTATGCTTTTCACTGACTCTTTGTTTTTCCTTTTAGGGCCAAACCGAAACCAAGCAAGAAGGCCCATTTGGATAAAGCGGCTGAAGAAGATACCGCCCCGGCTCATGAGAGAGCACTAGATCTTGAAGATTTTGCCTCTGAAGATATTCCAAATGATCCTCCGTTACAAGATGATGTTATTCCCGAAGAGAGGCCTGTTAACACTTCAATCTCTGCCGATCCGCCTGCCAGCTCCGTCCGGTTTGAGAAATCCTGATCCTGTGACAAAAAACGCCGTGCCCACACAATCCGTCGAGTCCAAAGATGATGACGTTGTGATTACTGGTATGGGCCACTCTGAACCGGGGAATCCTGCCACTTTAACTAGACATAATGTGAAAGAGGGTGTTTCCGCTTTGAACAAAGGAAAATGGGATGTTGAACTGGAGACATATGCTGCTCTGAGTGCCCAAGACCTTCATTCCGGTTATTTGAACCGGCTTTATACTAGCCGTGACTGTGAAGCTGGCCTGGTCAAGATGATGAGGGATAAATTTGAGGTAACCCACTTCTTTACTTACTGCCATTGTATCAATCCTCCTAGCCCCCAAGGGCCGGTTTGTAACCTTGATCAAACCGGGACTTGAATATGTTCCTTAACACTTTTGAAATCCACCTGTATAGCCCGCAAGGCCGGTTTAACTTAGCAAACTTAAACCGGGGCTTCAATAGAAAACTGTCCTTGGAATCATACGTAGATCAAATAGCCATTAGCCCCCAAGTGCCAAGTTGAATACTTGTATTGAGCTTGGGACTTTACAACCTAGTAACATTTATAAAAATTGAAGGTGCATTAGCCCCCAAGTATCAGGCATATAACTTTGTTATGTGGTTGATACTTCAATCTCTTGAACCTCTTGTTGAAAATACTGTCTGTATGCAGGCTGAGGTGAGAATCAAAGAGGACCGGATTGCCGATTTACAGGAAGCGCTGAAAACCCAACAGGCCGAAACAGAGAAGGCCAAGAAAGAATTAAGCAGCGCTTTGAACACCACTGAACAGCTAAAAGAAGGCTTCAAGAAAGAACGGGCTGATTGGGCCACTGAGAAGGCCACTTTAATCAAGCGAGCGGAAAACGCTGAAGCTGCCCTTAAACCGGTGGTAGATAAACTTACATCCGTAAAGCGGCAAGTACACTCCATGACCGCGGCGATCTTTGGTAAGCTCCTTTGAACGTCAGTGATGATTTGAACCTGCTGTGGTATAAATCCGGTTTGAAACTATCTCTTTGTTGTTGTAGGCACACGCATCGGGCACTTAGGGAACGACGTGCGGAAGAAATTGAAGGCTGTCTACACTTTAGTAGAACAACTATATACCGGAGCCCAGCGGATCATCACCACAGCCTCTCATAACAACCCGGCACCTTCTTTACTCCAGGATACTCTGAACAGGCTATCCATGCTTCCGGCCCGGATTGAGGAGCTGAAAAAATCCGCTGCTCGAACCGGAGCTATTAACGCTTTAATCCGGGCCAAGGCATGGGTACCAGATTTTGACCCTGTGGAAGCAGCTCAATGCTACCCAAGTGTGAAGGAAGATGGCTCTGAATTTAATGAAGAGGATTTACGGGCGATAAACCGTGCAGTACGCCCTTTGGCTTGTCAGCTGGCTGAAGAAGCAGACTTGACGCATTGTCAAGCACAGTACAATGACTAGAACAAGCGAGTACCTGCCCCAACTCTTGAATCGGAAAATCTGATCCCTCCAATCCGTAAGCACACTTACGCCCCTGATATTGAACCATCTTCCCTGATCCATGAAGAGGCTGTTTTCCAAGCTTTAATGGGAATCGACTGGACCACTGTTGATTTCCAGCCAATGGGTAGAGACGAGGAAGCTGAAGCGGCGGAGGATGAGGAGCAGGCTTGAACCGGAGGCCGGTTTGAATAGCTGTCGTTGGCATCTGTCCAAAAGAACAATGATCTTATTTGGGCACCGTGTTGCCTTGTAATAGGATAGTTAATACTTCTATCTTGAGTATGCCTTCGTGCATAAGTACTGAAGCTTTTTGTTCGAAAAGACTCGATTCGTATTTCCTGCAATTAGAAAAAGTTGAACTTCGGTGGTGGTTATACCGCCAGCCGGTTTATGATCTGGATATATGTATCAGTAACACAACAAATAGGTGACACAAATACCTGCCATGTCTGGGCATGAAGCTGGCTTAGCCAAGCTTGAAGCGGAGGTTTTATAAACCATTACCGTCAATAAAGCGGGGAGAGAACAGCTCCCATATAAACCGTGCTGAATCAACACAAGCCCCCTTGTTACTCGATGAGGGTAACAGGAAAAGGTACACCGGGCCTACGTCTCCGGATTACAGGGAAATCAAATCCATCGGCTGAACCGGAAAAAAGGTGTTTTGTTGATATAAAAGAAATCCAACAAAAACAAAGAACAAACAAGCCATGATTAAAAAAAAATTGCAAATATGTGCGATATTGAGCTGTTCAGATGGTATTACCATGGTCGGACAGGATCAAGCCCCCAATAGGTGTGACAATGATTCAAGACAGCCAGGTCCCCAAATGACTCGTGGCATATATGCCAGATCAAGAGGCGTGGCAATGGTTCGGGTTCGACCATGCCCCCAAGTGATGTGATGGCCTTAGGCCGACCAAGAGGCGTGACTGGTTCAGACTTGACCATGTCCCCAAATGATCTGGTGGCTGTCGCCTATCAAAAGGCGTCGCGTTGGTTTGGACTCGACCAAGGCCCCTAGTGATATAAAAAAGCAAATGTCAAGGGGTAAACCGGAGGCCGCTTTAAAAATAAAGGTACTCCTTGTAACCACTCATGATAAGAAAGAGAGAGACCCCGCTTTAGCTGAGGCTCCGATTTTATTATATCCAAGATAATATATACACTGTCATGCTATGTACATAGATAGAGCCAATGGCTCAAGTGTAGTAAGGCCGAAGATGAGCTATGTTCCACGGCCTGTTGGTCTCCTCCTCTGATGTGCGTGAGTCTTGATGCTCTCGAATATCAATCAGATAGTATGACCCGTTGTGCAGATTGTTGCTGACCACGAAAGGTCCCTCCCAAGGTGGGGATAACTTGTGCATATCTGCCTGGTCTTGGATGAGTCGAAGCACCAAATCTCCTTCTTGAAAGGTTCTGGTTCTAACCCGGCGACTGTGATAACAACGAAGATCTTGCTGGTAAATCGCCGAACGGGCGGCTGCTATATCACGCTCCTCGTCCAATAAGTCCAAAGCGTCTTGCCATGCTATCTCGTTGTCCGCTTCAACATAAGCTGCCACACGAGGCGAATCGTGCCGGATATCGCTGGGGAGAACTGCCTCTGCTCCATAGACCATGAAGAACGGTGTATACCCAGTAGACCGGTTTGGCGTAGTATTGATACTCCATAGCACCGATGGTAGCTCTTCAACCCAGCATCATGGTGTCCTTTGTAATGGGACCATAAGCCGGGGTTTGATGCCTCGTAAGATCTCTTGATTAGCTCGTTCTGCCTGTCCATTGGACTGGGGATGTGCCACTGATGACACGTCAAGCCGGATGTGCTCACGTTCACAGAACTCCTTCATAGCACCCTTGGATAAATTGGTACCATTGTCGATGTGATCTTGTGTGGAAAGCCAAACCGGAAAATCACCTTTTGATGAAGCGCACGCTGTTGCTGCATCACACTTGCTGACAGGCTCCGCTTCAACCCACTTGGTAAATTTGTCAACTGCCACCAAAAGGTGGGTTTTCTTATCCTTGGATCTTTTAAAGGGTCCAACCATATCCAGCCCCCAAGTTGCAAACGGCCACGTTATTGGGATCATCCTCAACTCTTGAGCCGCACGTGAGCACGTCTTGAAAATTTCGACATCCATCACACCGTTTAACCAAGTCCTCCGCATCAGCGTGCGCTGTCAACCAGTAAAACCCGTGATGAAACGCCTTTGCTACCAGAGAATTTGAACCGGCGTGGTGTCCACAATCCCCTTCATGGATTTCTCTTAAGATTTCACGGCCTTCCTCAGGAGAAACACAACGTTGAAATGCCCCTGATATACTGCAATGATGTAACTCACCATTGAGAATCGTCATAGACTTGGATCGCCGGACTATCTGTCTGGCCAGAATCTCATCTTCTGGCAACTCCCCTCGAGTCATGTACGCAAGAAAAGGAACCATCCAATCCGGAATAGCATGTAGGGCTGGCACTAATTGAGCCTCCGGATCAGGAATAGCCAAATCCGCTTCACCTGGGAGCTGTACTGATGGGTTATGCAATACGTCCAAAAAGACATTAGGGGGGACCGGTTTGCGTTGAGAACCCAACCGGCTTAAAGCGTCCGCTGCTTCATTCTTCCAGCGGTCCACATGATCCACTTGATAACCCTTGAAGCAACCCGCAATATTATCCACTTCCCGACGATATGCGGCCATGGCGGTCCTTAGAATCCAGTGCGGACACTGCTTGAGCTACAAGGTCCGAGTCACCAAAGCACTTAACCCGGCTTAAGTTCATCTCTTTAGCCATCCGGAGACCATGGAGCAAGGCTTCGTACTCAGCTGCATTATTAGTACAAGGGAACATTAAGCGAAGAACATAACAAAACTTATCACCTCGTGGGGAAGCTAATACGACTGCAGCCCCCGAGCCTTCCAACTGCCTGGATCCATCAAAATGAATAGTCCAATATGTGTGATCTGGCTTCTCCTCTGGCGCTTGTAACTCCGTCCAATCATTAATGAAATCGACAAGCGCTTGAGACTTCACCGCCGTCCGAGGTACATAATTCAGTCCATGTGGCCCAAGCTCTATAGCCCACTTGGCAATCCGGCCAGTCGCCTCCCGGTTCTGTATGATATCACCCAAGGGAGCTGAACTGACCACTGTGATGGGGTGCCCTTGAAAATACTGTTTCAACTTCCGGCTGGCCATGAAGACACCATAGACTAGCTTCTGCCAATGTGGATACCTTTGCTTGGACTCAATGAGCACCTCGCTGATATAATAAACCGGCCGCTGAACCGGATATTCCTTGCCTGCCTCCTTGCGTTCCACCACAATAGCCACGCTAACTACTCGAGCATTGGCTGCTACATATAATAATAGTGGCTCCTTGTCAACCGGAGCTGCGAGAACAGGCGGATTGGCTAACTGCCGCTTTAAGTCCTCAAATGCTTCATCAGCAGCCGGACTCCAGACGAAATTATCTGTCTTCCTCAGCATTTGGTACAAAGGGATGGCCTTCTCTCGAGGCGGCTGATAAACCGGCTCGATCTTGGCGATTCTGCCCGCCAAACGCTGAACATCATTTATACACTTCGGTTTAGCCAGGGAAGTAATAGCCTTAATTTTCTCCGGATTAGCCTCAATTCCTCTGTTAGACACCAGAAACCCCAATAACTTGCCTGCCGGAACACCAAAGACACACTTGGCCGGATTAAGCATCATCTTGTAAATCATAAGTTGTCAAAGGTTTCCTTCAAATCATCCACCAGCGTCTCATACGCCTTGATTTCACTACAATATCATCCACATAGGCGTGCACATTGCGGCCGATCTGTTTATGCAGCAATTTTATGCGCACACCGATAGGTAGCTTAGGCGCTCTTGAGCCGAAGGGCATAGATACATAGTAGAAGGCTCCAAAGGGAGTGATAAGCGCTGTTTCTCCTCGGTCCTTAACCGCCATTTTGATCGATGATATCGAGAATACGCATCCAAAAAACTCAAACGCTCACAACCCGCCGTGGCATCAATGATCTGATCAATGCGGGGGAGGGCAAAAGGATCTGCTGGACAGGCCTTGTTAAGATCTATGTAATCCACACACATACGCCAAGTGCCGTTTTTCTTAAGAACCAGCACCGGATTAGCAAGCCACTCTGGATGAAACACCTCAATGATAAAGCCAGCTGCCAAAAGCCTGGCTACTTCCTCTCCAATGGCTTTGCGCCATTCTTCGTTAAACCGGCGGAGGAATTGTTTCACCGGTTTGTACTTAGGATCCACATTAAGAGTGTGCTCAGCGAGTTCCCTCGGTACACCTGGCATGTCAGATGGCTTCCATGCAAAGATGTCCCGATTCTCACGGATGAACTCGATGAGCGCGCCTTCCTATTCTGGATCCAGGTTGGCACTGATAGCGAACTGCTTGGACGAATCGCCGGGCACGAAGTCAACAAGCTTGGTCTCAGTTGCCGATTTAAACTGCAGATCTGAGTCATGCTCTATAGTTGGCTTCTTCAAAGGGGTCATATCTGCCGGATCAACATTGTCCTTATAGAACTTCAACTCCTCCGTGGCACAGACGGACTCTGCATAGGCCGCATCACCTTCCTCACATTCCAAAGCAACCCTGCGGCTCCCATGAACCGTTATCGTCCCTTTGTAACCCGGCATCTTGAGCTGCAAGTAGATATAACAAGGTCGCGCCATGAACTTAGCATAAGCCGGCCGCCCAAACAAGGTGTGATACGGGCTCCGGATCTTCACCACCTCAATGGTTAGTTTTTCAGACCGGGAATCGTGCTCGTCCCCAAAAGCCACATCTAGGGTTATCTTACCAACAAGATATGCAGATTTGCCTGGAACTACACCATGGAATACCGTATTAGACGGTCTGAGATCCTTGTCTGTTAGACCCATGCGGCGGAATGTCTCATAGTACAGTATGTTAATACTGCTTCCTCCATCCATAAGCACCTTGGTGAACTTATAACCCCCACCGAGGGTCTACCACTAATGCTAGCTGGCGGGATTATCAACCCGGGGTGGATGATCCTCTCTGCTCCACGATAGGCTGCTCCGACCAGCGTAAATAGCGTGGCAAGGCCGGTTCAACGAGTTCATTTGCTTTCGCTTGTGGAGTTTTCGGTCGCGCTTATCCAAGCTAGTCGTGAAAACATGATATTGCCCATTGCTCAACTGCTTTGGTTGGCTCGATAACCCATTCTGTTGTTGCTCTTTGCTGCCATTCGATTATTACGGTTATTGTGGCATACGATTAAGACTGAACCGAAGCTCCATCGTGACCCGCCCGTGGAAACCGGATCCTGAACCGCCACCTGACCCCTGGTCATACCGGAAGGCATTAGAGTTTTTGAACTCCTGCATAATATAACAATCTTTCCAAAGGTGGTTAGCCGGCGACTCCTTCGTCCCGTGCTTTGGGCAAGGCTGATTCAACAAGTAATTCAAACGGCTTGCGTTAGGATTGGGACCCCCATTACGATTTGCCGCTTTACCTCTGCGCCGTTGCCCCCTGTCCTGGGCATTAGTATTGGCCACAAAGTCCATGTTGCCATCCGCTTTACGCTTGCCTCCGTTTCCATGACCCGCCGGTTTGTACTGTTGCCCCTTGGAGTTGCCATTCTTCTTTCCCTTCCCTGCTTCATCATCATCAGCCTCGGGATCCTTGGTACTGTCCGAATCAGCATACTTCACTAAAGCGGCCATGAGGGTTCCCATGTCATTACAGAACCGCTTCATGCGCCCCAATTTCAATTTTAAAGGGTTCAACCGGCCAGTTGCCTTCCAGGGTTAAGATTGCAGAGTCAGCATTAATCCTGTCAGATGAGTGCAAAATCTCCGAAACGCGGCATACCCAACGGGTCGTTGATTCTCCTTCCTCCTAGACACAAGCCGCCAGGTCTACTATGGACTTGGGTTGCTTACATGTATCCTTGAAATTCTGGATAAACCGGGCCCGCAACTGGGCCCATGAGCTGATAGAGTTGGGCGGTAGGCTCTTCAACCAAGTACGAGCCGTACCTTCAAGCATCATGGTGAAGTATTTTGCACACGCAGCCTCATCCACGTCTAGCATCTCCATGGCCATCTCATAACTTTCTACCCACGCTTTAGGGGACAAATCGGCGATGTAATTTGGTACCTTGCGCGGACCCTTGAAATCTTTAGGCAGGCGTACATTTCGTAAAGCGGGGATTAAACAGGGTACTCCTAAAGCGGATGCGACTCCTGGTCCGGCGAAGGTGGTAGGGCGGACCGGTGTAAGTTGACCCGCGTCATCCTGCGCTGCTAATTCGGCCTCCCTTCGTACCCGGGCCCGGTCCACCACCTCCTGAGCATCGCGGATGCCACCCGCCGGGTTATTACCACGGGCCGCTTCACGGTCCCGCGCATTGCTCGATATGGCCGGTTCATCCACGCGCCTGCTATAGCTCCGGCTTGGACGGGGCGTAGAATGAATCCGATCACGGCTGTATGAATATGCTTCCTGCTGAATCAGCGCAGATCGGAAGCTCCTTAACCCGGCGCGTCTACCGCTTGGAGAGTCCCCTCGACCGGATAGCCTCCAACCGTGCGGCGGCTGCAACAAGGTTGTCCATAGGGTTAGAATAATGGCCTGGGGGCGTCTGAACTGGTGGAGGAACCACAATGTTCTGCTGAGGAGGCTCCATCAGGCGAGGTTGGACTGTCGCCCCTGGTCCTGGTGCCTCAATCCGGTTTGCTTCATGATGCTGCGGCGGATTACTGGGTCCAGCTCCCGGGGTCTAAAAGAGATTTCTGGGGTTAAACCCTAATGGCAGGCGTGATCTATACTTCCGCTTCAACACCTCCTACGACGCATTCTGGTCAAGCATGAGTTTGTAGGCCTGGGCGTCCAAAGCAGCCCGCTCTACAGCCATCCTGTCCTTTTCTGCTGCTAGATCCGCTTTAGCTTGCGCGATCTGTTCTGTCACTTTCGCAATCTCTGCATTATGGACCTCCTGATCCGCCGGATTGTCCTCTGCCATAAGCGCAGCTAATGCATCAAACAGATCTGACAGAACTTGAACCGGCGGGCGCTCAAGGCCTCCTGCCCCTGCTGCCGGTGCCGCTGTTGACCCGGAAAGCATCGCTACGGCGGTCGAAGAGTGATTCGCCGCCTGCGTACCGGCCATGAATATTCCAACCCAGTTGACCTGGCTTGGGGGGTCCGAAATACTGTCGCCATCGGAACAGCCCCTAACCATATCGTCTTGTAACTGGTACAATGATTCAGTCTCTCCTGTTGAGGATTCATCACCAGAATAGATGACGGTCTCACCACCGTGTTCTGATCCGTCCTCACGCTCTCCTTCGTGGATGACTCCGACGAAGACACGCTTCACGGCCGGTTTAGGCTGGGTAGATCTCGCACGCTGAGCCGTCTCGATGAGGTCGGTGCAGATGTCCGGCTCAGGTCCAAGCTCACCGATTTTGCCGATGAAAACGTGTATGCCACCAAAGGGGACCCGGTACCCGTATTCGATCGAATCGGCCTCAGGACCCCATCCTGCGTCATCGATGTAGATTCGGCCGCGACGACTCTTGGTCATCAGGCCCACAACATAGCCTTCGAGTCCTTTGAGCTTGCCCTCCAAGATCGTCAAACCATCGTGCGATAGCCCCACGGTGGGCGCCAACTGTCGTGGATTTGTCACGGCAGATGTCCTAGTGAAAGGACTTAGTCGTGGAGCCATCGCTACGAGTTTACTTGAAGTGGTTAAAGCGGACACAAAGACACGAGAGTTTTATAATAGTTCGGCCCCTTCGATGAAGGTAAAAGCCTACGTCTAGTTGTGATGGAATTGATGTTGTCTCGATGGCTAGGGAGCAAACAAGCTTCGCCTAGGCTCGAGTTGTGGTTGTCTATCTTGAACCGCCGCCGGGTCGCCCCCTTATATACACGGGTGACGCCCGTCGGTTCATAGAGTCCCAACCGGTTCATACTCGTATCCCGGTTGGTATCTCTCTATTCCTAACTTACAATACAAGTTATACATCAGGCCGATTTACGGCTCTGATTCTAAACCGACTACGTGCCTTGGGCCTTCATCTGCTTATACCACTACTGAAGTTAACCCGGCCCAAGCAGGCCGGTTTACGCCTAGTGGTAATATCCCCAACAGGATGCTTTTCGAAGGTTTAGGTACACGATTTTCGAAGTTTTCTTGGTTATGTATTGACGGATGGATACAGCTGGATGTAGGGATTGTTAGTTTGGGTGAGATATATTGCTTCCCAAGTATCCCCAACACTAGATTGCATAACCAGAAAGTTTTGGGAGTTTATAGGTGGGAATTCAAGTAGCTCCTAGAATATCTTTCCGACAGATGCATCATATGAGATTGGGGTTCGACGTCTAGTGGTCCGCCTATCCACGGTCGTTTTTACAGTGGTCTCGTTGTGTCTTAAAGAGCCCTTGTCTATGCTGGTTCGGGGACACTTCGTATGTCATTTGCACTGCCTTGCGCATGATGGTGCTGTACGATCGAGCCCGTGTGGGCCCCACCATGAAAACTTCGGACGAAATCTCTATCATATGTCTGTTCCGGCTTATTTCTGCAAGCCAATCCTTTGTTTTGTTTTGAGTTGTGGTATTCGAGTTGCTTCAATGTCAAGTGTTGATTACATACCTTTTCTAAATGGTGTTCTCATATTTCTATGGGAGTACTAATCCTTCTTGATCTCTAAGGTTGTCATGTCAACTCTTTCCAACCGGTGTGCTTCTCTCCAAGTGGATCCGATCATTTTCAACATCCGCAAGGTCAACTCTAAGTTTTCTCACCGGTGTTTGTTCCATCCATCCCAAGTTGTCTTTGTTTTCGCGCCCTCCCACCCTTTTCTTAAAGGACTCATATATTCTAATCAAGTATCCATCTTATGGATGTGAAGTTTCTCCATTCTTTTCATGTCAATATTCTTATTTGGTGATTCTCAGGAGGATACTAACGGAGCTTCTAGTTTATTATTCTTCGTATTTTTTCTTCTCCGATGGATTAATTTGAAGTTTCGGTGTTGATCATATCTCTTCCTTTTGTTTCACATGTCTTCCCATCTGAATTTCGTATCCCAGGCGCTCTTATTTATTCACCTCTCCCAGTTCATATCTGGAGTGTTGAACATATCTCGGAAGATTTGTGTTTCCATTCTTAATCCATTCAAGCTATTTCAAGATTGTTATCTCATTCAAGCCATTTAATTTAACTGTTGCAACCTCTCTTTAAAATTGTTCAACGGTGTTTTATTTTGAGTGGGCCCTAACCCACTTGTCTTTTCCCAGGATCTTACCTGACTCTTCTAATTTATCTGGAGCGATTCCCAAAGTCTTTCGAAGTTTGACGTAAGAATGAATTTTCATCAGTCATATTCCTTCTCCAAGATCGCTTTCAGAATATTTTCATCGTTGGTTCATCATTTCTATTCTTCTTTCTTCCGGAGTGTCTCAACAATTGGGTGGTGTTTCTCCTCGTCATTCTCGAATTTTGAAGACCGAAGAAGAGTTCCTCTTAAATCATTACCTGTTCTTCCAAACATGTGTAGTTCAACTTTGATGCCATCCTCTGATAATTGTTTTCGATTGTGGGAATTCTTTTCACCCATTCGGAGCATTTCATGAGTTGTTTCCATTTCTTTCCTCCGAAGGCCATCATGTCATAATTCTTCATTCTCAGCGTGTAGCTATCGTTCTCCAAACCTTACCGGTGCATCGTTCAAATGACCTCTAATCAGTTCATGGCCTCTTTGTTCTCATGTATCTAAATCCCTTCAAGTATCTTCATTCATTTTCCAATTCTTCCCGGTGAATTATGCCTTTGCTACTTTCATTTTCAATTCTTACGGTGGTTTGTTCGAGATTCCTCTTCCTTTGTTATCGTATCAATTCATTCATTCTTTCATTGTTTCAATCCCACCGGTGGTTCCATCAATACCTTCTCAAGTTTGCGCTATATCTCTCTTAATCCTTTCTATGGGAATAAGTAGTATGCCAAATCCATTGCTTGTCATCAATTTAATTTGATGAAGGATAAACATACAATAAATCTTATTCTTATTTCCTCGAGGTGATTCAATTCTTTTCTTTCGGAGATTGTTCATGAGGAAGTAATTCTCGGTTCTAGTGTTCATCTTTTCTTTCCGGAGTTCCAAGTTCTCTCGGTTATTTCAGCGCGAAGCTCCACCTAAATTATGGCAAGGCTTCACCTTGTGTTTTCAATTTCTCTTTCTTTTTATCATCCTTTTATTACCGGAGTTCTTCATGGAGGCTCTACATGGTGGTCCATCAAGGATTCTTTTCATTCTTCAATTGTTCTTCAAGATTTCTCTCAAAGTTGTGACCCGCCAAGCTATACTCTAAAATAAACATGGTGCCCAACACATGTTTTGTTTTGAGGAGTTCAAGCATTCTTCATCTTGCATCCGAAGTGCAATTCTTCCTACCTTATCTTTTGAGGCGGTGTTATGTCATTCTTGATAATTTTCCTTTGTGTTTCTTGATTCACAAGTTTTCAAGACTGGCATATTTAAATCCATCATTTTATGTTCGTTCAAGAGATCTTTTCAACCAATCAATCTTTTGTTGGAGATTATCTTGGTATAGATTTCACCTAAAGCCTTCCCCAAGGAATGATGCTATTGTGGTGCTTATCAATGATCCAAGTTTTCTTCTATCCTCTCGGCAAAAGCAGTTTTACTCTCTTTGTTGATCTCAAGCAAGCAATTCTTTTCGTTAGCGGCCGGTTGCCACCTCATAATTTTGAGATGTTTTCCATAAGCCCACAACAAGCTTATCCTTTTGTTGTTGATAATCCAACAACTACATTGTAGCATTTTCTATAAGCGTGCTCTTTCAAGATCAAGTTTTCCTCCGTTCATTCCATTCCATTCTTTCATTTCTTTCGGAGGGATTGTGATGTTGTGCTCTTCACCCATCACCTCGTTTTGTCAAGATCATGTTCTTTTCGTGCTTATCCATTTAACTGGAGTGTGGTGTCATCTCTTCAAGTTCTTTTCATCTTATCAAGTCTTGCATCTCTTTTCAACCGGAGTGTTGTCCGAATTTGATCTTCCTTGTTCCGTGTTTATCTCGTTTCAACCAGAGTGGTTCCAATTCCTTCTTGTCCATTGTACTCGTCATTCATAGCTTTGCAACCTCCAAAGTTCACATCGTGTTCCTTGTTTCTATTTTCTACCGCAGTGCTCTCAATTGTGTTCAACTCCATTGTGTTCTTTCTTTCAAGTTTTTCAACCTCTCAAGGATCGTGGTTTCACTCATTTGTCAAAGAAGCAACTTAGTTTTACCTCTTCTCTTCCTCTTCCGTTTTCCCTCCGGTGCCATCCTAGATCTCGGGACGAGATCCTCTTGTAGTGGTGGAGTGTTGTAACGCCCCGGATACAACTTTCCATAATCGTAACTCCAACTCTTGCCATTTCCGGCTACGTGATATGTTATTTTCTCCGTGGTTGGGTTTTTGTCTTTTGTTTTGCATTTGCCTATCCCGAGACCGAATACCTAATTTCTAGGGATCCTCCTAGCCGCCGCCACCCCTGTCCATTCTCTCTTCCTCGGGATCTTCCCCGATCCAAAATTCCACCAACTAGCTAGCTCCTCCCAAGCCTTCCTCGATCATCCATCCACTCCACCAGCCACCCACGAGCTCTCTCACATGGCGCCCTTGTGCACCGGGCTCTTCATCAACCCCGCCGGTGCAGCGACGCCGTGCCCGAGCCCCGCTGCCTCCTCTGCTTCCCGAGCGCCACCGCAGCAACAGATGCAGGTCCCCTGCCTCGTCCCCTTGCACCACCAGCCAAGCTCTCCTCATCGCCAGAGCACCTCGATCCCGAGCTCCTCCGACTCGCAACGTCGCGCCTCGCCGCCGACGACCACCTCCAGTAGGCCCGTGCCATGCCCCGTCTCCCTTGCTCTCTCTTCACTTCCTTTTCTTCTTTTTGCGATTCATCTCCCTGCTCTCTCTTTGCTGGGCAGGAACCCCATCCCTGGTCGCGTCCTCACCGTGCGTACCGTCACCCGTTCGTCCCCGCTGGATCCGCGAAGCCGCCCGTACGGGACCTCGTCAGCCTCATGCGCCTTCGCCGCCCCGCGTCCCGCGCCATGGACGCCCGTGCGAGCTTCCAGTGCCGCCTTGTCCTTTGCTCCGCCACCATCTCCGGCAAGTTCGGCTCTTCCCCGACCCGTTCAGGCCAGTCCCGGCCCTTTCCCTCATCGGATCCGGGGATTTCCCCTCGCTCCCATCTGCTCGCTGACCTCCTTTGCATCTCGTCTGCGAGGAAGCGGCCTTTCAGCCTGACCGTCTCAGCCGGCGCCCTGCCTCGCATTGACCGCGCCGCCAGCGTGCCTAGGCCACCGCGTTGCCCTTCACCTGCTTCAGCCTAGCAGCGCCAAGGCCGTGCCAGGCCTGCGGGGCCTCTCCACCAGCTGGGCCTCAGCCCATGGTGAGCCACCGCTCTACGAATTTGTCCAATTATCCAGAAACTGCATATTTACATAATGCACCCTCATGTTCATGCATTTAATAACTCCACAACCGTGCATCGGATTAAAATAATTTATATATGTAAAATGCTTAGAATTTCATCTAGTTTCATATTTGGCCACTTTCATCCATGTTTGAAATGTTTAAAATGCTGTTAGTTTAAATTTGCTCAAATGACATGCTAAAATGATTTATTTCATAACTAAATAACCGTAGCTCCAATTTTAATAAACTTTATATGTAAATGGGGTGGAATAATGCCTAGTTTAACATGGTGCACTTTATTTTCCTGATTAACAACAATAAAATATGTTTTAGGGCAGATCCGTACCAAATTTGAAATATGCATATGGCGAATTTACGGAATTGTTGTTTGTTGTTCCAGCCTCATTTAAACTTGCCTAAATAGTTAGTTTAATTATGCTTCACCCCTTGACATGTTTGACAACATTTAATATTGTTGAGTATCTTATAACGAGATCAAACTAAATAATTGCATGTGGTGTTTTGTCAATATGCAACTCGTTGCATATTGAGCTCCACTTAACTTGTAGTCATTGCTTGTTGCACTTTGCCATGCTATGCTATTTAAAACAGACATGCATCATACTTGATTGGGCATCATGCCATGATTATGCTTGGTTGTTCACCATGTTGTTTGCTTCTTTCTGGTTTGCTTCTCTCGTTAGCTTCGGTTTCGTTCCGGAGTTGTGAGGATTCGTTCGACTGCTCCCGTTCGTCTTCTTCATGGACTCGTTCTTCTTCCTAGCGGGATTTCAGGCAAGATGACCGTCACCTTAGATCTCACTACTATCATTGCTATGCTAGTTGCTTCGTTCTATCGCTATGCTGCGCTACCTATCATTTGCTTGTCAAGCCTCCCAAATTGCCACGTTAGCCTCTAACCTTTTCACCCTTCCTAGCAAACCGTTGCTTGGCTATGTTACCGCTTTGCTCAGCCCCTCTTATAGCGTTGTTAGTTGCAGGTGAAGTTGAAGATTGCTCCATGATGGACAGGATTATGTTGGGATATCACAATATCTCTTATTTAATTAATGCATCTATATACTTGGTAAAGGGTGGAAGACTCGGCCTTATGCCTGGTGTTTTGTTCCACTCTTGCCGCCCTAGTTTCCGCTATACAGTGTTATGTTCCTTGATTTTGCGTTCCGTACACGGTTGGGTGATTTATGGGACTCCCTTGACGGTTCGCTTTGAATAAAACTCCTCCGGCAAGGCCCAACCTTGGTTTTACCATTTGCCTACCTAAGCCTTTTTTCCCTTGGGTTTCCGGAGCCCGAGGATCATCTTTATTTAACCCCGCCGGGCCAGTGCTCCTTCGAGTGTTGGTCCGAACTGAGTAGACTGCGGGGCCACCTCGGGGAAACTTGAGGGTTGGTTTTAGTCGTAGGATGTCTCATTCGGTGTGCCCTGAGAACAAGATATGTGCAGATCCTACCGGGATTTGTCGGCACATCGGCCGGCTTTGCTGGTCTTGTTTTACCATTGTCGAAATGTCTTGTTGACCGGGATTCCGAGACTGATCGGGTCTTCCTGGGAGAAGATATATCCTTTGTTGACCGTGAGAGCTTGTGATGGGCTAAGTTGGACACCCCTGCAGGGTATTGTCTTTCGAAAGCCGTGCCCACGGCTATGTGGCAGATGGGAATTTGTTAATGTCCGGTTGTAGATAACCTGACGCCAGATTCGAATTAAAACGCATCAACCGCGTGTGTAGCCGTGATGGTCTCTTTTCGGCGGAGTTCGGGAAGTGAACAGGGATTTGGGTTATGTTTGACGTAAGTAGGAGTTCAGGATCACTTCTTGACTTCTAGCTTATCGACCGTTTTGTTGCTTCTCTTCTCGCTCTGATTTGCGTTTGTTAGCCACCATATCATGCTTAGTCGCTGCTGCAACCTCACCACTTTACCCCTTCCTTACCCTTTAAGCTTTGCTAGTCTTGATACCCATGGTAATGGGATTGCTGAGTCCTCGTGGCTCACAGATTACTACAACAACAGGTGCAGGTGTAGGTTTTGTGATGATCATGACGCAAGAGCGATGTTTGCTTATTTTGGAGTTCTTCTTCTTCTTCTTCTTTGACCAGGGGATAGGTTCTAGGTCGGCAGCCTGGGCTAGCACGGTGGATGTCATTTGAGCTTTTGTTTGTGTTTCATCCGTAGTCGGATGTTGAGCTTACGTATGATGTATTGTTGTACCCTTGCGGCATTTGTATGCCTTGTGTATGTATCCCCAACTATTATGTAATGTTGATGTAATGATATCCACCTTGCAAAAGCGTATCCAATATGCGCTTCTATCCTTAGTGGGACCTTCGAGTTCCTTTAGGATAGGGTCGCATATTGGGCGTGATAACCTATTCGTCCATGGACTAATGTTCTACTGCGGGCTGGACTTCCATGATCTGGCCCCCAACTTCATCCTCAACATCTCGGCGTTTATCATCGGGTGCGAGGCCTTCCTCCGCATCACGCCCCACTTTGGCCTATGGCTGAAGACCTTCGACGTGAAGCAAAAGGTGGTGGGTGGCCAACAAGCAGAGTGCGAGGGCGCCACGGTGGGCAAGATGCTCAATGTCACCTGGCCTAAGGACTCCTTTGTGGAGACCGTGAAGGGGTGGCAATCGGGGTGGTTCTACATCACCGAGCCGTGCAACGCTAACTAGCGGCGACCCACGTGTTTCGATCCGGCGTCCCCAATGGGCTCACCTCCTGGAAAGAGAAGGGCTTAGCTTGGGGCTCAGCGGAAGGACTGACCGAAATTCAGACCTGTGTCCAAAATATGATAAGCAAGAAAATCAAGCTCGTCAACGTGGTCCAGGTTATGCTCCTCCGCCGGATCCTTCCGTGTCAAAGACGGGTTTGCAATCTGTGGGAGTTCGACCCGGCCGAACACCAGACGCTGCAAGAGCTCTTCGGCACGACGCACGAAGACGTCTGGAAGGTGCTTTTCAAGGCCACCAAGGTACCACCGCCCATAAATGAAAATCACGGACTCAGCGCAAAACGCCAAGCCAATCTGGTAAGTTTTCATATTTTGCAAGATATGCCTTTTACCAGCACATCCGCGGGAGGTATCTAAGCCTCCATGCTGATTTTACAGGCCTGGGTAGCGATAGCGGAGCAGATCGACTGTCCTTCTCCGCTACCTGAAGATCCAGAACCGCCTCTTCTAACGAAGATGTTGTTTCCGGTGCCCTATGAGGTGTTGGAGAAGGCCAAGAAGATGGATGCAGGGACCAGAGAAGGTATCCGGTGCAAGGTTGCATCGGACGTGATGTCCGAAGACACCGAGACGCACTCCTCCTCCGAAGACGAGGAGGAAGAGGAAATTCCTCCCCCCACCCCCACCGGGGGGAGAAAGAAGAGGAAGGCCGCCACACCTGGGAGACCGAGGTGTCCAAGAAGGGAAAAACCTTCCTTCCGGACTACTCCACAGCGGCCACCAACAGCAGCGAGGGGTGGGAGCCCAGGGACAAGCCCTGGCTAAGTCATAAGTATCCGGACACAATAGTATTTTCGGTACGTTTGCTTTATCGTTTCTTAACATGCCAGATGTGCACTTGCAGTCCCGCCAAATCCAACATCGAGATATCGTCCTCTTCGTAGGGGTCTCTGGACCCGTCGACGATGAACAGAGATTCGCTTCCCCCAGGCCCGCGGACGACAATGAGGTGTTGTCTCAAAGTATACCGGGCCAAGGGGAGACAATTCCGGAGAAGCCCCTAGGAGAAATCCCAGTCGCCGGACACATGGGGTGGGGGGAAGACCCCCACGGACTCTGATAATGGGGGCCACAGCCAGTTTGGCCCCCAGCCGAATATGGCTCCGGAAACCCAAGTGGTTCCGGATTCAGGCAGGCACCCTCCCTCTAGGGAGGGCGAGCCGCCTGTATCAATGACCTCTGTCTATCGGAGGCGCGAAAACTTCTTTGAGCGCTTCTGGCCTTCCATTGATGAAACACCGTACTCTTATGAGTGCGGTGATTGAAAACCCCGTCCGCCAAAGCGGATTGACCGAAGCCTGCGCTAGCCTTCTAACAGGCTTTGAGGTAAGTAATAAAACTGTAAGAGAATATCACAGTATAGATAGTAGCCCCTGATGCTCTGTTTGGTGTTCGGAAAGAAAAGCCAAACAGCGGATCAAATAACGTTCGCAGGAGTCTAACCAAAGATGTCTATGTGAAAGAGCAGGCGTCGCTGCTGGCCGCTGCCGCTCGTACTGCGGAGGTCTCTGGACTGGAGGAGGACCTGGAGCAGACCGAGGGAGAGCTCGGCCTCGTGAAGAGGCAGCTCGAGGAAAGTCAAGGTACGCAATACCCCATCTGTATATTTATAAAGGAGAAATGGTTTCCGCTAATATAAGCATCATGAACTTTGATAGGGGCCACGACCTAAGTGGCAGCCCTTAAGAAGGCGCTGGCCGAGGCCGAAGACAAAGCGGCCAAGGAGCGCGCCGAGCGCGAGAAGCAAGAGTCCCGAGTCAGCGAGGTCCAGCAAGAGCTCCAGGATTTCGTCCAGAAATACGTGTCCTTGGAGGTTGACTCTAAGACTCAAGAGTCCGAGCTTGTTAAGGCCCTCCAGAGCGTGCAAGATGCCAAAGCCGAAGCCCAGAAGGCCCTCCAAGAGATTCAGGCGGCCAAGAAGATTGCGGCGGGTAAGGCATTCGTTATGCAAAGCAAGCATGTGAAGGAGGCATTCTTTTTACTTACCCGAATTTGGAGCTCTCCAGGAGCGTTCGCAGATCTGCCGCACAGCATATTTGATGCCGCGGAGTTCTATCGAGCCAAAGAAGGGAGCTCGACGGAGAAGTTGTTCTGGTCTCAATATCTTGGGAAAGAACATCCGATGGCCTTGAGCGACCAGCTGAAGCAACTAGTCGAGGTGCACAAGGCAGCCGAACGGGCCATGGAGGACCTCATAGTCCGGCTGTGGCCTGCCAAGCCTATGCCCAGCAGCTACTTCGGTCTCGTGAAGCGGCTTGTGAGTGCCTACCCACGACTTGAAGCCATAAAGCGGTCAGTTTGCATTGAAGGTGCGCGAATGGCCTTTGCCCGCGCAAAAGTGCACTGGGCGAAGATGGATGCCAAAAAGCTGATGACCGAGGGGCCACCAAAGGGCAAGGAGCACCGCAGGCCCGAAATTTATTATGACAGTGTCTTGAAGGGCTCCCGCCTAGTGGCGGAGCAATGTGCTAAGGATGTAATTTTTGAATGAATGCACTCATTTTATCCTGTAATATGAAACAAGTTCATTTGCGTAATATAATGCTTGTTGATTTAAAATTTTACCTCCTGTGCGGCCACTTACAAAATCTGAGAGTTGGCCAGTCGTCGACTTCTGCCCCCATGTAACTAGTACAGGGGTGTTCGGGATAATTCTAAACACTCTTTATCCAAAAAATTTTGGTCCTTTAAGGAGGTGTTTAGCGCAACGAACAAGGCAATCGGACTATACAACTTTATCACCCTCACTTAGCCATAGAAGTTCCATAATTTTAAATTTTGGCGTAGCCCCTAGTATTCGAAAGGCCGAACTTGGGGCGCTATGCATGCCTAAATTGGACAAAGACCGATTCCTCGCCTGAAGCGGAAAAATCTTTAAGGATTCGAAACCTCTCGAATAGCGACCAGCTCTCGCCGCATCATGACAGTCAGTTTTTGGCTTTCTCTACTAAGGTGCTCGTCCACAAGAACTGGGACACAATCCCAGTAGTTCTCCCTTTACTACCCTAGCCGATATAGCGGTACGTAGGGTAGCAAGCACAGGAGCCGGGCAACCCAACTATTGACACAAGACATGATTCGGAGTTGAAGCATATAATGCTATAAGTTCGGGGTGCCGTACTGTCGAAAGTGTTCGGACTTTCCTGTCGTGTTATGGGGTACACTGAAGCCCCTGGTAACCTAAACGTACCAGAATGTACAGGTGTGATTTGTAATAAATAAACAATCAACGAAAAAAGAAATGTAGTAATAAGCTAACACTGTAAATTGTTTTCCATTGTTATTTGATTTATACATCAAGGCGTATGTATACATGTAGTTTGGTAAGCAAAATAGGACTATTTGACATGCCCTAACCAACAGCGAGCTGCGTGTGGGTATGTAAAACAGGTATAGCATACCACCTGGTGATTTCCTTGTACATCAAAGCTCCTTGCCCCCTTGGCGTTTCCGTCCCGTGATGAGCCCGATAATCAGGTTATTGGAAGAGCATCAAGAAGAGAGGGACCTGAAAGAAAGAAAAAGGTGAAGGTATGCAGATCCTGGGGCGATTGAGCCGCGTTGTGGACCGCGGTCTAGTTGTGCCTCCGTCTATGCCCATGGTTTTTTAAGTGCGTAATTATGTACGCACGGCACAAATTTTGCCGCCTGACTGGGACTAGGACGGAGGCCGAATTTCTAGGCGAGCTCTGGACGGGCCAGACGATCCTGTTGCAGAGTACTCCGGACTCGCTTGACGGTGTCAAGGGGCTTTATGGTCGAATTGACGGTCTGTCTAAGGAGGATGCACTATACTTCTGCTGCAAGGGTCGCAGTGTGCTCCTCCGTACAGAGGGAGTGCTCTGTATTTCCATTGACTATTATAACACCGCGGGGTCCGGGCATCTTGAGCTTGAGGTAGGCATAGTGCGGCACCGCATTGAATCTAGCGAATGCGGTTCGTCCTAGCAGTGCATGATAACCACTTCGGAAGGGGACGATATCGAAGATTAACTCCTCGCTTTGAAAGTTGTCCAAGGATCCGAAGACTACTTCTAGTGTGATTGAGCCCATACAACAGGCCTCTACACCTTGTATGACACCTTTGAAGGTGGTTTTGGTGGGTTAGATCCTTGAGGGATCGATAACCATTTTGCGCATTGTATCCTGATAGAGCAGGTTCAGGCTGCTGCCACCGTCCATGAGGACTCGTGTGAGGTGGAATCCGTCAATGATAGGGTCAAGGACGGTCTTGAGCTGAGCCGCCATGACGAATCTTGGTCGGATGGTCCTGCGATCGAAGGTGATCGAACAGGAAGACCATGGGTTGAACTTTGGGGCGACTGGCTCCATCGCGTAGACGTCCCTTAGTGCACGCTTCCGCTCCCGCTTGGGAATATGGGTGGCATATATCATATTTACCGCTTTCACTTGGGGAGGAAATTTCTTCTGTCCCCCTATGTTCGGCGGCCGGGGCTCATCGTTGTCATCACTAAGCGGCCCCTTTTCCTTATTTTCGGCATTCAACTTGCCGGCCTGTTTAAACACCCAACATTCTCTATTGGTGTGGTTGGTTGGTTTATTGGGGGTGCCGTGGATTTGACATGAGCGATCGAGTATGCGGTCCAGACTGGATGTGCTCGGATTGTTTCTTTTAAATGGCTTTTTCCGTTGAACGGACTTGGAGCCACTGAATCCGGCATTGATGGCCATGTCTTTGGCGTTATCGCCATTATTGCGGCGCTTGTGTCTGTTGCATCGGGGCTTGCCGTTGCTATCTCTGGTGTATGAAGTGCGACGATTTCTTGATGTGCTATTGCTACGAGCCAAACAACTGTCCTCGCCCGCGCAAAAGCGGGTCATGAGTGTCGTAAGGGCTGCCATGGATTCTGGCTTCTCTTGGCCAAGGTGTCAGGCAAGCCACTCATCACGGCTGTTATGCTTAAAGGCCGCTAGGGCTTCGGCGTTCGGACAGTCGACAATTTGGTTCTTTTTAGTTAGGAACCGAGTCCAGAATTTCCTGGCTGCCACTCTAGGCTGTTGGTTTATGTGACTTAAGTCATCAACATCCGGTGGTCGCACATAAGTGCCCTGGAAGTTGTCAAGGAATGCGTCTTCCAGGTTCTCCCAACTGCCAATGGAGTTTGCCGGCAGACTATTCAGCCAATGCTGAGTTGGTCCCTTGAGTTTTAGTGGGAGGTACTTGATGGCATGTAGATCATCGCCGCGGGCCATGTGAATGTGGAGAAGGAAATCTTCGATCCATACCGCGGGGTCTGTTGTCCCATCTTATGGTTCGATGTTCACGGGCTTAAATCCTCTGAAATTCATGCTCCATTACCGTTAGTGAAGCATAGGGGGTGTCTTGGGGCCTCTATGCGGGCTATATCACGGCCTTGATTCGGATGAGTCTGTCTGCTGTGTTCGGCCGGATGGTTTGTATTTAGTATATTGGCGTGGCGGTCATAAATCCGCATTGAAGCATACATAATCCGTGAGATCGATCTTGATTGTCCTGCTTTGTTTTTCAATTCGTCTCACAGGTCATGTGTGTAGCCCCGGGCCTTCATGTTTTTGTTTGATTGGCGACGGGGTGCGGGCTGGTGTTCAGGTTGATATGCCGCTTTCTCTCGGCCACGAGGTGGTCGGTTAGCCACATCCTGCACATGTAGTATAGGCTCTAGTGCCTCATCCTCGAATTGAGGTAACAACCTGCACCTCGGGTAGCTTTTGGTTGGGCGCTCGAGTCCGTATTCCTCGGCTGCCAGTACCTCAGTCCATCTGTCAGTGAGCAGATCTTGATCAGCTTGAAGCTGTTGCTATTTTTTCTTTAGTCTCTTTGCAGTGGCTATAAGCTGGCTCTTGAAGCGCTCCTGCTCGATGGGATCCTCAGGCACGATAAATTCTGCGTCGCCGAGGCTCACCTCGTTTTTGGAGAGGGGCATGTAATTGTCATCCTCCGAGTCTTTGTACATTGCCTGTTCATCAGGGCTAGCTTGCCCGTCCTCCCGTCCGGCCTGCTGGAAGCTTTGCTGGGCGGGATTATTTTTGTCTTCGGCATCATCCGGAGTGCTATTGTCTCTTGTGCCGGTATTGCTGTTTTTGCTATGGCGGGGTTTAGAGCGGCGCCGCTGACGTCGGTGCTTAGGTTGCTTCTCCAGAGGATCACTCTCCGTTGCATCCTTTTGACCCTCTCCATTGTTTTCTTTGGGTGTGTCCACCATGTATATACCATATGATGAGGTGGCTGTCCAGCGCGCCGTGGGCGGTGGTTCCTGTTCTTCTTCGGCATCGTCGTCCATACCGTCGATGTCCTCGGAGTCGAAATCAAGCATGGTGGTTAATTCGTCGACAATGGATATTAAGTGGGTGGTGGGTGGGTGACGAATTCCTTCATCGTCCGCTTCCCACTCAAGCCGGACATAGTTCGGCCAAGAGTCTCCTGACAGGGAGAGAGATTTTAATGAGTTTAGCATGTCGCCCAAGGACGAGTGCTAAAAGATATCCGTGGAGCTAAACTCCATGATCGGTGCCAGTTAGATCCGATGGGCATGGATGCATGCGGTTCGAAGCCTATGGCTGGAGACAAGTCTGAGGGTCCGATGATGCAGACCTCATTGGAAGTGAGATCTATGTTCGGCTTTGTCGCCGCTGAGTGTGCAGTGTCCTTGGCGGGGTCCATCCTCCCGTCCTCGGATGGCGCGATCTGCACTGGATTTAAGGCCAGGGCAGCTTTAGGTGTGATCTCCTAAACACCGTCCAATGGCAGATCCAGGTCATGCTCGTCGCGACTGTAGGGTGCACCTGTCACGGGCTCGAATCCATCGAACATCAAGTCTCCGTAGATGCCGGCATTGTAATTCAGGCTTCCAAACCTGACCTAATGACCAGGGGCATAATTATCGATCTGCTCCAGATGGCCAAGCGAATTGGCCCGCAGTGCGAAGCCAGCGAATACGAAGATCTATATAGGGAGGAAAACCTCACCCTGGAGCGCATCATTGTATATGATTGAAGGAGGCATCAAGCCTTACGGTGACGAGATAGTGGAACTCTCAATGAAAGCACCAATGTCGGTGTCAAAACCGGCGGATCTTGGGTAGAGTGTCCCGAACTGTGCGTCTAAGGCTAATGGTAACAGGAGGAGGGGGACATGATGTTTACCTAGGTTCGGGCCCTCTCTATGGAGGTAATACCCTACTTCCTGCTTCATTGATCTTCATGATATGAGTATTACAAGAGATGATCTACCACGAGATCGTAGAAGCTAAACCCTAGAAGCTAGCCTATGATTCTGATTGTTCTTGTCCTACGGACTAAACCTTCCGGTTTATATAGACACCGAAGGGGGCTAGGGTTACACAGAGTCGGTTACAGAGAAGGGAATCTACATATCCGAATTGCCAAGATTGCCTTCCACGCAAAGGAGAACCCACCCGGATACGGGACGAAGTCTTCAATCTTGTATCTTCATAGTCCAACAATCCGGCATAAGCATATAGTCCGGTCATCTGAGGACCCCATAATCCAGGACAACCTCACATGCCTCGTTGGCCTAGACGCGTGTCAAAGCAAGACGGAGCAGCGAAGGATGGGACGGGCCTTGTTACCGTCCCCAATAAAGCAAGGGGACACCTAAGGAGCGCATTTAATGTGTTTTGTCCCGTAATGACAGGCGATAAGCTTGTACACTATATACCTTCGCACCTCCTGTGTGCCACTGTGGCGACCCCTTTGACTATAAAAGGAGGCCCGAGGCATACTGGAGGGGGACTCATATCTTTTGGACTACGCACACGCCGTAGCTAGTTCAAGAACACTCAAATATACACCAAAGCAGGACTAGGGTATTACGCATCCTCGCGGCCCGAACCTGGGTAAACAATCTTTGTGCTGGCTCCTAGACCCGCTCTTTCCACAACCTCGCACCCGCCGACCGAAGTAGGGATCCCAGTGATCCCATAGGTGTCGTTTTCCACAGACAGCAGGCGACACTCAGGAGACTCCGGGGTGTGTACAGCCCCAGTCATTATTATGTGAGAGTTTCATGTGCGGAGACCTTCACTAGCATGAGCCTTGCTTCATGGGTAGAACTTCTGGAGGTGCTGGATGTTCCAGCCGTTCTGGATGGGGATCCCGTCCTATGTCTCCATGCGCGCCATGCTAGGCCTGGAGACACGGGCAATCCTAAACGGGCCCTCCCACATGGGAGAGAGCTTGTGCAGCCCTTATTGGAGAGCACCTGGCTTAGGACAAGATATCCCACCTCGAGCATCCTGAAGCGGATGTTGCGGTAGTGGTACCGCCGCAGCGCCTGCTGGTACCGTGCCGCTCAGAGCGAGGCTTGATGGCAGCATTCCTCCCCGAGCACAAGATCCATCCCTCGCATGGCGTCCTGGCATGCCTTGTCAAATGCCAAGACCTGTGTGGAGCGATGCTTGACCTCGTGTTGGAGAACCGCTTTAGCTCCGTAGACGAGAAAGAACGGCGTTTCGCCTGTCGGCTTGGTCGAGGTGGTGCGGATGGACCAAAGTCCTAACTGGAGCTCGTCAAGCCAGCCCTTGCCGCAGGCCTCGAGCTTCTTCTTGAAGGTCCTTGCCTTGAGGCCTCTTAGGACTTCTGCATTGGCGCGCTCGGCCTGGCCGTTGCTCCTGGGGTGTGCCACCGAAGTGTAGCATATCTGCGTTCCAAGTTATCACAATATGTTTTGAAAAGGTTGCTGGTGAATTGCGAGCCATTGTCGGTAATGATGCGATTAGGAAGCCGAAACCGGCTCACGATGCCCTTGATGAACTTGACAGCTGAGCGGGCCGGGATGGTGCGGATAGCTTCCACCTCCACCCACTTGGTGAACTTGTCGATGACGACATAGAGGTAATGGTAGGCCCTTGGCGCTCGGGGGAATGGTCCCAAGATGTGCAGCCCCTAGACCGCGAACGGCCATGTGAGCGAGATAGTCTGGAGGCCTTGCCTTGGATGGTGGATCTGCTTGGCGTGGAATTGGCAGGCTTCGCAGGATCTCACCAGCTCGGTGGCGTCGTTGAGTGTGGTGGGCCAATAGAACCCACTGCAGAACGCCTTCCCCACGAGGATACATGATGAAGAGTGGTGTCCGCAGTTCCCGCCGTGTATGTCGGCCAGCAGCCCGAGTCCCTATTCCCTAGAGATGCATCGCAAAGAAACATTGTTGGGCCACTAACGGTACAACTCACCATTCTGGATGCAATATGCAGTGGCCTGGCGAGCCACGTGCTCTGCATCTTCCTCCTTCTCCTGCAGGGTCCCCTGAATCAAGTAAACCTTGAACTCCTCGGTCCAGTACCACTCCAGTGGCTCGAGCGCGAGGAGCAGACGGGCCCCCAAGGATGGGCCACAAGCAGGGGCACCTATCGCAGGGGCTCAGGGAAGATCCTCCTGAGGTGGTGCTAGTTCTGCAGCAGGGGGAGCTGCTGACGGCTTGAAGATCCGCTCCTCAAAAATGCTCGACTCCTGAGGCAGGCGCCGGGATGACCTTTTGGCGATGTCGTCTGCCTGCTTGTTTGTGCCTCGTGGCATGTGTTGCAATTCCATGCCCAAGAATTGCTTTTCCATTTTGTGTACCTCTTCCAGGTATGGCTCCATGTGCTCGTCCTTCGGGGTATACTCTTTGTTAGAGAAGTTGACGAGGAGCTCGAAATCGCCCCTGATGGTGAGGCGCTTCACCCCCAGCGCCGCCGCAACTCTGAGGCCATCAATCAGGCCCTCATACTCTGTGATGTTGTTTGAGACCTTCTCGCCCTGCTGGAAGCAGAGTTGCACAGTGTAGTAGAGCTTGACCTTGGTGGGCGAGATGAGCACTGCTCCAGCCTCAGCGCCCTGACGCGTAAATGCACCGTCGAAGTACATGATCCACCCGTCTGGCGCCTCGTCACCGGGCAAGAGGGAGCGATCCTAGCATATTCCGCAGTCGGGGGCGTCAGTCCATTCTACCACAAAATCTGCGAGGGGCGCGCCCTTGATGACCCTGGTGGTGCTGAACTCTAGCTGGAACACCTGCAGCTCAATGTACCACTCTGCGAACCTTCCAGCAGCGTTAGGGCTCCAGAGTTCTCTCTCTAGTGGGTAGGCTGAGATGACCTTGATGGAGTGGCCCTGGAAGTAGTGGCGTAGCGTCTGGGGGCGACGAGGAGCACGAGCAAGAGCTTTTGCCGCATGGGGTAGTTTGCCCGTGCCTCCCGTAGCACCGTGCTGACGAAGTAGACCGGATGCTAGACGAGGGAGGAGGTGTTGGCGAGGTCTTGTATCTCTTGAGGGTGTGGGCCGTCATTAGTCTTGTTGTTTTCCGCATCAGCCACGGCCTCATGAGCCCCGCCGGCTCGGGGGTCAGCTGGGGCCTCGGGAGTTATGTTGTCTGCTGGTGCGGTTGAGGCCTTAGGAGCTCCATCCTGGGGCTGTGGCGGCTTGCGTGCTGTCGGGGTGCCCCTCCGTGGGCCCTTGGTTGGGCGCTTTTCTCTCAGCGCCACCAGAGTGGCATTGCGGGGCGAGGCATGGTGGGCAAGTAGAGCACCCAGGGCTTGAGGGGGCGCGGTGCCACCATCACCGGTGGGCTGGTGAGGTATCTCTTGAGGTCGTAGAAAGTCGGGTCAGCTTTAGGAGTCCACTAACGGCCCTTTCCCTTTCATCAGCTTGAAGAACGGGAGGGCACGATCCCCTAACTTAGAGATGAAGCGCCCCAGCGAGGTCACACAACCTGCCAGCTTCTGCATCTCCTTGAGGGTTTTTGTGGGGTCATGTCTTCTGTGACCTTGACTTTTTCCGGGTTGGCCTCGTTTCCTCTATGTGACACCAAGAAACCCAGCAGCTTGCTGGAGGGGACACAAAACACACACTTCTCAGGGTTGAGCCACAGGTCCACCTTGCGTAGGCTGGAAAATGTTTCCTCCAGGTCCTTGATCAGGGTCATTGCCTCCCGAGACTTTACCACTATGTCATCGACATAGGCCTCAGCGTTCCTCCCGAGCTGTTGGTCCAAAGCAATATGCATTAGCCGTTGAAAGGTGGCTCAAGCATTACGCAGTCCGAATGGCATGCAGGTGTAGCAGTACACCCCACATGGGGTCAGGAACACCATCTTCTCCACATCTTGCACAACCATCTTGATCTGGTGGTAGCCCGAGAAGGCGTCCAAAAAGGACAGCAGATCACACTCAGTGGTGGAGTCGATGATCTGATCGATGCATGGGAGCGGGAAGGGGTCCTGAGGGCAAGCCTTGTTGAGGTTGGTAAAATCGACACACATGCACTCCTTCCCACTCTTCTTGGGTACAATAACCGGGTTTGCCAGCCACACTAGGTACCGCACCTCCCTGATGATGCATCATGCAGCTTGCGGGTCTCTTGGATGATGAACGCTTGCTTCTCTATGGAATGCCGCCGTGCCTTCTGCTTCACTGGGTGCACGTTTGGGTACACCCTCATGTGGTGCTCGATTATCCCCCTCGGGATTCCACCAGGTCATTGGGTTCCCATGTGAACACTTTCTTGTTGGCACGCAAGAAGCTGACCAATGCACTCTCCTGGTCCGGAGATAGTCTGCCACCAATGGTGAAGGTGGCGCCGGATGCTCCGTCTTCATCAACTGGTACTTGTTTCGTCTCAGCTCGATCTTGAGAAAAGAACTACTTCTTCTTCGTCGGCGCAGCCCCCGGGGCCTCTGGCCTCCTTTCCCACTCGACTGTGCAGCTGTCGCGGTCTTTAAGGTAAGCTTGAGGGCCAGTAGTATATCTTTGGTGTCTCCTGCCACCATAAGGATGCCGCTGCTTCCCGGCATCTTCATGAGGTTGTAGGCTGGGTGAGTTGCTGCCATGAACTTGGCTAGGACTGGGTACCCGAGTATGCCACATTGTAGATGGCAGGGGTGTAGAGCATGGCAGCGCGCCTACGCCCACTATGGAAGAGGGGTGGTCTTCCGAATCAAAGGTGAGGTCGGCCTTGGGTGCCGCCTAGCCCAGGGGAGCCCCCGTTGGCGCCACGAAGTGCGCGATGAAGAGGTCGCGCAGCCCTCCCAGGAAGCCACAGAAGATTCTCGCAAGTTGAGCAGCCAGGCGCGTGGCACACCCACGAGTGCCATGGAAAGCTTGATGGACATGACCTTATCGTCCCCGTCGGCTGCCCAAACTGCCTCCTCGTATGCTTGGAGGAAGCCAGGCGGATCTGCCGCGCTGTCGCAGCAGGGCGGGATCTCCAACCTGGACTTGGGTGGCCAGTGAACCCGGCACAGGGCAGGGGTGAAAGCCCGGAGGCCTATAGCTCCCACAAAGGTGCGTGATGGTCCAGTCAACGGTGGAGTGCCCGCCATTGGAGCCGGCAGCGGATCATAGCGGACAGAGCGACGGATCTTTGACGCACCCCTACTTGGTACGCCAAATGTCGGATATACTGGTTCCGCAAACCCTTGAGAGGTTCAAACTCTGGGGTGCATGCGAAGATCTCACTCTCCCCAGTCTGCCGACGTGCAATTTACCCAGGCTCGGCCACCTTGTGGTGTAAAACCCTACTCCTGCTTTTGTGGTGGATTTGCCTCGAGGGGCTGAGGAAGAACTTGTACAATGGAGAACAACCTTAGGAGGCATGTTCTTGGGATCAAGTGAGCTGCTGAGCTGGTGAGGGTGGAATGGATCCGATCTCCCACCTTTTGGTGGTGGCTAGGTCCTATTTATAGTGGCCTTGGTCCTCTTTGCGAATGGAGGTGGGAAGGGATACCACAACAACCAAATTTGAAGGTAGACAACAAGTACATCTTATCCTTACTAAAGTGGTCTTCGCTCGCAAAAGCCTCTGGTTTCGATGCTGCGGTGGACTCAGCGATGACCTCCGTCCTGCCGTCCTGGCGGTCTTGATCTTGTTACAGAGGAATGGAAACCGTTGGTTGCTTCCTTGTGACTCCGCGCCTGCTACTTGCCTCCTTTTCACCAAAGAGGAAACTGGTGCACAACGCCCGCTGGAGCCGGCCTGGCCTCGTTCGTATGGCTCATGTCTCCCGAACCTCACAAGATGAGCCTTGCATAAAAATCTCCGCTCCTTAGGAGCCAGCCTGAGGAGGTTGATCCCCTTGGAGGTCTTGGTGTCGTCCTCCTCGCGAGGCTTGGCCCCTCGTGAGGGTCTTGAGTTGTTGATGTCGAAACTGGGCCGTACCAGGCCGTTGGCGGAGCCAAGGGCCCCGGTCCGCAGGCAGGCAAGTCTCGGTACCCCCATATCCAGAACACCGACAGAAGTAGGAGCCCACCACATCTATGATGATACCAGGTTTTGTCACAATTATTGTCATAGAAGTTTCATAAGCATGACAGAATTTTTTTCGTTCGACCCAAAGTGTCACGGATGTGTCTATTTTTTGCAGTGAATGTCTTCAATCAAATAAGAACTTTTTCCTTTGTTGGTATGTGTAATTAGGCGGTATGTATTTAGCAACAATGAAATTAGTATAATCTGCATACCGAGGGTTATCATGAGAAGTAGAAGCGTTTATAACTGCTAATTTCCCGCAAAAAAACTGCTCATCAGGAAAACTATCATCAACAGGCAGTGGGTCATTAAGAACATTTTCCATCCTAGACAAGTTACCTGCTATAGGATTTTTAGCTCCTTTTCTATCAACAATATGCAAATCAAACTCTTGTAATAAAAAAACCTACCTAATCAAATCCAGGTTTAGCATCTTTCTTTTCCATAACGTATTTCATAGCAGCATGATCGGTGTGAATAGTAACTTTAGAGTCAACAATATAAGGTCTAAACTTATCACATGCAAACACAACTGCTAGAAATTCTTTCTCAGTAGTAGCATAATTTCTTTGAGCACTATCTATCGGATTTCGGGTTCCGGCAGACCCTCAAGGTTCGAACACTAGGGTGCACGCGGAGATCACACCTCCAGCCTACCCATGTCTCACCGCCTCGCCAGGATCTCAACTACACGAAGAACAACACAAGGGACACGAGTTTACACTGGTTCAGGCCACCATTGTGGTGTAATACTCTACTCCAGTTTGTGGTGTGTGGATTGCCTCTGGGGCTGATGAGGAACAGTACAGTGGAAGGACAACCTCGCGAGGGTCTGTTCTTAGCTGTGGTGATGAACTGCTAAGGGGAGTTCACTCGCCTCTCTCTCTCTCTCTCTCTATGTCCTAGATGCCAGATCCGATCCTCTCTACCCTGTGGGTGGCTAGTCCTATTTATAGGCGAAGGCCCCGGGCCTCTTCCCAAATATTGAGCGGGAAGGGCACCAACAATTGGCCATTTTGAAGGGGAACATCTAGTACACTTATCCTGACTAAAGTTGGTCCTCACCTGCCAAAGACCTTGACGTTGACGCCGGCTTGGGCTCCACGATGACCTCCATTCTGCCGTCCTGCTGGTCTTGGTCTTGTTGCACCAAAATGGTTGCCTTTGCTTGATACCCTTGCCTGCGTTTTCCCCCTTTGCACCAAAGAGGAAATAAGGACTCTGCGCAGGCCGGCGCCCTCCTGGCGCCCGCCTGGCCTTGGTCGTCATGGCTTGCGTCATGGGCACCTCGTGAGGTACCCCGCCTTGATCTCTCCGCCTCCTCGCGAGCCAGCCTAACGAGGCCGTGCCTGAGGAAGCCTCCTGTCGTCCGCCCCGCGAGGCTTGGCCCTTCGCGAGGGTCTGGAGCATGTGCTGATGTAGATGGGCCCTACTGGGCCACTCCTTGAAACCACGCCAGCAGCAGCAGCAGAGCAAGTCTGGTACCCCGTTCCCAGAACGCCAATAGTAGCCCCCGGGCCCAAGGCGCGCTTGGACTTGGCTTAGCAGAGAAGCGAAGGGGCAAGTGTGAAGCGCCGCGGGCCCGAATAGCCTGCGGCTTTGGGCGCTGCGTAGTGGTTGATTGGACGTGTGTGTCCCTGTTCCCCCATGCCTCCTTATTTTGTCCCCAGCTAGGCGGACCCGCTGTTGCACACAGTCTCCCCTCTTCTCGCTGCTCGCGCGCCTCCTGCTCTTCCTTCTCTCGAGCTCCAGCCTCCGCTTCCAATCCAATCTCGCATCCTCTCCATTCCCGTCGCCATGGCTCCGACGAAAAAGGGGAAAGGGCCAAAGCCTGTGCCCTCGCCCTGCCCGTCGCCGTCGGTGGCTCCTGCTGTCGACCGGTCGATCATACTCAACCGGGAAGGCTCGGACAAGGTCAGTTCTGCCATCGCCACCATCTTCAACGAGTGCGGGAGGACAACGGTCTAGCCCGCGTCTCACTTCTCCATTGACAGAATAGTCACTGAGGTCCGGTACTTTGCCAACGCTCTGTGGGCGGGACTGGTTCCCCCCTTTTCCGATTTCTTCAACGCTGTGCTTTCTCATTATTAGATCCACATGATGCATTTGGGTCCCGAATCCATTACTCTTCTTGCCGTTTTCGCTTTTGTTTGCGAGGCGATGACGGGCATTCCTCCTTCAGTTGCCTTGCTGCGCCACTTCTTCTCTTTGCGTCTCGGCGGTCCCATCCAATGCTCAGGGTGCATGAGCTTCCTTGCCGCACCAGAAATAGCGGCTTCGGGAATCGATTTCAGTCTTCCTCCGCTTGCGACCAGGTTCCGTGAGCGGTGGCTGTACATGCATGCCGGGGTGCCCAGCCCCCTGCTTTTGGAGCCAACCGTGCCCGCCATCCCCAATTCGGGCTGGGGCCAGGGGACGCTCACGATCCCCCGGCTAGTCTTCGTTTGACATCGCTTCGCGAACTTGAGGGCTCTCGGTGTGACGGCACCCAAGGTGGTGAAAGAGTTCCTCCTGTGCCGCTTTGCCCCTCTCCAGCGTCATTCCCGCCGGATGTGGCCTTCGGGGGGCGCGAAGACCGCATGAGGCTCCAAGAGGAAGATCTGACGCCAGAACTGCTAAGGAAGGTTCTCATGATCCTGACTGGGGACCCTTCCCCTGGCAGCATCCGGCATGGGGGCACCCTGCTGTACCTTTGCTCAAACAGGGGTGATTTTGTGAAGCTGATGCCCAGCTTCGACGAATGGGGGCTGCGCCCTGCAGGCCTCAGGGGACCTCGCGAGAACCCAGTTGTGGTGGTTGCCCTTCCGGTTGCCCACGACGGTCCTTCCTTGAGTGGTGGAGCTGGGAGGCAAGGGGCATCGGGGGCTAAGGGGGCCACCGTCGGGGCGATGACGCCACACGGTACTCCTGAGGCGGCAGCTCCTGAGACCCGCCCTGCGGCGGCTGAAGGTACCGAGCCGCGGCCCACGGCTCCCGTGATAGAGGCCCCTGAGGCCCCGGCCACCCTTCATGGTGCGGCGTCCGGCGGCGTGTGCCTGGGCGATGCCCCCGACGCCGGTCATATTGCCGCTTCTTCCTCGTCGCAGGTTGACCCTTGCTCCGAGCTCCTGGGCCGCTTCCACGTGGACTTCGAGGCTCTCCGAAAGAGAAGGGAGGCCTTGGGTGATGATTACCCTTGCCGCCTATTGAAGCGCAGGAAGTACTTCGCGACTGATGAGTAAGCCTTTCCCTTTCTCTGTTCCTTACTTTCCTGCTGCTTCAGCTGATCATTGCCCTGCAGGGCCCTTCCTGCCGAGTTCACGGAGATGGCTAAAGAGCCATCCCTCTAGGCCTCGCCCTCTCCACCTTCCCCAATCGTCCCGAGCTCCAGCACTGCCCTTGCGGTGACACCGGTTGGAGAGGCGGGCCATCCTGTGATGCGTCCTGATTATGCGCACCTCGCGACCATCCTTTGCGAGCCCTCCCGGGGCATAGCCAGCTTATCCTAGGCTCTTCGACTGGTTGTGGACGGCGACTGGCTGAGGTCAACCTTGCGATCTTCCTTGGAGGGCGAACTGGCTCCAGGCCAGGCTTCTAGCAAGGCGCATCCGGCCATCGTGAGGGCACCAGCCCCCAGCCCCCTGCCCAGAGGGGGAGTGCTGGTCCGTGGCCCTCCTCGCGCGCCCGAGGCGGAAGCTGATGCAGAAGACGTGCTCGAGCGCGCTCGGGAGTGCCATGCCCTCCACCAAGGGTTCCTCCGGAGGGCGGCGTTCGCGGTGAGCCAGCTTGGTGTAGAGCTCGCTGACGAGGACGCACGCCTTGAGGCCGAGGGCTTGCGCCTAGCTGAGGAGAGGCGTAAGCTGAAGGTGGCCATTGCTCTTGCGCACCACCAGCGTGACCTCGAAAATGAGAAGGCCGAGGTGTCTCTGGCAGCTTCTCGGGAGGCCTGCTCCCGGGCCGTCTTGGAGGCTCAGGAGGCTGACCAGCGGCGCAGGGTCGCAGAAGAGCGAGCGTGGGAGCTCCGGGCCTGGAGTAGCTCCCTGGAGCAACAGGTGGAGTTGCGTGAGGCGGCCCTTGCGTCGATGGAGGGGGGCTCGGTCGATCAGGCAAAGCTTCAAAAACGTGAGGAGGCCTTGTGCCGAGGCCACCGGCGCACCACAGGAACTTGGCGATTGGAGCGAGGGCGCTGGTGGCGCAGGCGGAGGATGATGCTGCCGCGAGGGAAGCCCGAGCCTCACAAGAGGTTGATCGTCGGGTGGCGGCGGCCCGCTCGAACCTTGAGCATGAGTTCGAGGAAAGGCTGTAGTTGATCAAGGTCGAAGTAGAGGGCAGGACCGCCGCCCTGAAGGCCAAGCTGGATGAAGTGAAGCGACGTGCGGACGCTGTCAGGGCCGCCCTTGGCGCGGCCCTGGCGGAATTGGCTTCCTCCCGCGCCGAGGTGCTTCTTCTCCACCAAAGGGTGGACACGGCTGAGGCCGTCGTGCGGCGGATCGAGGACGAGATACGCCAGCGGCAGACCCTGGAGCACGTGCACAGCCCTATGCTCCGTGAGCTCCGGGAAAGAGCTAACACGGCCTTGGGCATCATCTGCGAGGCAGCCGTTGGGGAGCCTCGTGTGGTTAACTATGCTGGTAACCTTCAGTTCTTCACCGATGTGGTGACGCAGCTGGAGGTTCGTTCGGGCAGAGCCGACAGGTTGGTGGAGGAGAGGAGCCGTGCCCTACTTGGGCATGCTTTTTCCCGCGTCTTCAGTCATCTTCAGAACATGGACCCCCACTTTGACTTCGATGCCGCCATCGCACCGGTACCCCTAGCGATCCGGGACAATCTGGCGAGTTGGGTGGAAGACAACGTGGACGCCCTTGTTAGGGCCTTCACCGTTGATGACGACGGTGTGGTCGTAGCTGCTGATGAGGGCGGAGTGGTGAATGGCCCAGGTGTCGGTGAAGGCGGCGCAGAAGGCGATGGCGAGGCTAGCGACGCCAGTGGCGACTCCGGAGGTGCCCCCGAGGAGCATTGGGGGATTTATCCAATTGACCGCATGTTGTTCCTGCTTTTGCCCTACGCAGAGAGAGTTCGGGCTTGGCCCAGAAGGTTGTAAGAGCTTTTTGGAAGGGGGAGCCCCTCGTGTAAAAACTTGCGGTTAGCGCATTTGTAGACATGATATCACCCAAGTGCCTGTGCCAGGCGGCTGGTTCATGGCGAGCCGACTGGCTTGTTTACCTTTGACCCGCGTTGGCCCTGAGCTAGCCTACGAAGGGCCGCGGTGTCCTGAGTGTCTCCTGAACGAGCCTGTTGAACCTGCAAGGAGAACCTCCTGATAGGGCGTGGCGATGACAGTCTGGGCTGCGCGCATGTTGGGCCTACCCCGGCTCACGAGGGGCTCATGAGGGGAGGCGGCTGAGGCCGGATGGACGCAAAGCGGTGACCAGAACGCGAGAGATTGCTCGAACGAGACTAAACACCCCTCCCCCGAACACACGCAAGTCTCAAGCTCAAATCGAACTTAAATCTGAATGGGGGAAAATGGCAACCAAAGGAAAGGCAAAGAAGCAGAAAAGCCACGTCCGGCACCTAGTCTAGTCTTCGACGTCTTCTTACCAGCGCGGAGCTAAGTGCTGCCACTGGGTGTGGGCGGGAGCCCCCGAGGCCCGAGGGCGGCTCTCCGGAGACTCCGCGGCGTGTACAGCCCCACTCATTATTACGTGAGAGTGTCACGGGGCGGTGAGCTTCACAAGCACTGGGCCTTCTTCACACGTACCGGCCTTGCTTCATATTGCCAGACGAGGGCCCCACCTTGCGCCACACTCTATCGCCATCGACGACGGCCTGAGACCGAGGACGCCGCCGATGGGATAGAGCGGTCGCCAGCAGTTCCCCCGACGACCACGGGTCCTCTGCCGGGGGTAGGCCCTGAGGCACCTCCCCGGCAGAGGGCCTACCTCCTCAGGGCGCCTTGCTCCGAGCGCCGTCTGGGCAAGGCCGGATCTCGGCCCCTCTCCTGCAGCCCCCGGTGCCCTCCTACTGAGGGGTGGGGAGCTGCTGGATTGGGGCACCCACCCGCTGCGACGACCTATACCTCCTGCGATCCATGGTTAGCGTAAGCCTGTTCCTGAAGGATTAGCGGTACCCGATAGTCGCTGACTCCGGCGCGGTCGACGGGGCCTTCCCTGGGCTCCTGAAAGAGCTCAGCCTTGGGTGTTTCTTCTCCCCAGCATGGGCCGAGGAACTGGCCATGGTCTTGCTCGTGCGCGTGTCCTTGATCCATCATGTGGGGCACATACGCCTCCGGGGCCGCCGCCCCGAATGCCTCGCCGTAGTGCCCGATGTGCCATGCAGTTCTGCTGATGGTGCCGACCTGGGAGTGGTGGCGCGGCGGCTCACCGGGACCGTGGGCTGCAGTGGATCCCCCTTCGCTTGTCGGAGGCGAAGGCGGCGCCGTTGGTGGCCAGGCGCTGACGGCCAGGTTGGCGTTGGAGTGGCCCTGAAATCTGCTTGGAGCTGTGCGGGCGCATGTGGGGCCTCCGTGCAATCTGCCTTGGGCCTGAGGCGGCAGCTGGTTGCAGAAGGGGTGAGCCCCTGAGGCGGCGGAGCCCAGGAGCTCTGCCACCCGCTCCAGTAGCACATCGCGGCCGCTCTCTAGCAGCATGCATTGCAGTAGTTCTCGAGCCACCATGAGCGCAACCCTTGTGTTCGCCTGCTCTCGCCGTGAGTACAGCACCGTGGCCGCGGCGTGGCTCGAGGCCCTGGCTGCCGCCCGCACCTGCTGCGGTGTGAGAGCTGGTGTCGTCTGACCGTGTCACCCGTGGCCTGCAGCGCCCTGCGGACCGCGGGCTGCTTGGGGCACGGGGTTGAGGTCGCCCTGGGCAAGCGGCTTTGCGTGGGCGGGCCAGGCCGCCCAGGGATCAGGATTGCCCGTTGGGTCGCCGGACATGATGACGATGATACGACGGGTGGCGAAACATGAGGCGACGAAAGGAAGATTCCGGCGCACCCCTACCTAGCACGCCAAATGTCGGATTTCATGTTCCGGCGGACCCTCAAGGTTTGAACACTGGGGTGCACGTGGAGATCACCCTCCAGCCTACCCATGTCTCACCGCCTCGCCAGGATCTAAACTACACGAAGAACAACACAAGGGACACGACTTTATACTGGTTCAGGCCACCGTTGTGGTGTAATACCCTACTCTAGTTTGTGGTGTGTGGATTGCCTCTGGGGCTGATGAGGAATAGTAGAGTGGAAGGACAGCCTCGCGAGGGTCTGTTCTTGGCTAGGGCGATGAATTGCTAAGGGGAGTTCACTCGCCTCTCTCTCTCTCTCTCTCTCTCTCTCTCTCTCTCTCTCTATGTCCCAGATGCCGGATCCGATCCTCTCTATCATGTGGGTGGCTAGTCCTATTTATAGGCGAAGGCCCCAGGCCTCTTCCCAAATATTGAGCGGGAAGGGCGCCAACAATTGGCCATTTTGAAGGGGAACATGAAAGTGCAACTAATCCCCAGGTGGTTTTGGTAATTAATAACAACATATATATCATTGAACTAATCATTTCTTGAGAATATTTCAGAAAGTTCAGTGATATGGGTATGGCAATGACTGATGATGTGGACCCCTCAAAATGCTAAGGAAAACATTGGCAAAAGCTCAAGACTCCATTTTTGGTTTAGTGATCCAAGATCACATTGAGTCCATAGGAAAGCCAATACTATTAAAAGGGGATGAGGTTATGATGATGATCTGGTTGCTCTAAGTGCTTAGTGATTTATCTCTCAAACTATCAGCAATCTTTCACTCCAACATAAACCCATAAGTAATCTCGGTCCCACCGATTCCATAAACTCAGTCACACCGAGATGAACCACCTCAGCCATATAGCCAAACCCTAAGATTCTCGGATTTTCCGATTCCAAACTCGGTCATACCGAAATTGGTGTTGCCAAGCTTCTGTAACCTTCTGTACTCAAATCGGTGTCACCGAGATGAGAAAGTCGGTCCCACCGAGATTGGCAAACCCTAGACTTTGGAAGAATCGGACTAACCGAGATTGTATTTTCGGTCCCACCGAAAATCCCAACGTTCACAAGATTTGAACTTTCGGTCCCACCGAGTTGTCAACTTCGGTCTGACCGAGATTGGTCAAATGTGTGTAACGGTTGGATTTTGTGTGGAGGCTATAAATACCCCTCCACCTCCTCTTCATTCGTGGAGAGAGCCATCAGAAAGTACTACCACTCCTACCTTACATTTCTGAGAAGAAAACTACCTACCCTTGTGTTGAGATCAAGTTGCTCCACTCCCACCATATGGAACTTGATTTCTAGCCTTCCCAAGTTGCTTTCCACTCAATCCCTTCCTCCACCACAGCCAAATCAGTGAGGAGAGTTGAGTGTTGGGGAGATTATCATTTGAAGCACAAGAGCAAGGAGTTCATCATCACCAACACCATCTATTACCTTTTGGAGGGTGGTGCCTCCTAGATTGGTTAGGTGTCGCTTGGGAGCCTCCGTCAAGATGTGGAGTTGAACCAAGAAGTTTTTAAGGGCAAGGAGATCGCCTACTTCGTGAAGATCTACCCCGAGTAAGGCTAGTCCTCCGTGGACGTAGGCCATGATGGCATAGACAAGGTTGCTTCTTCGTGGACCCTTCGTGGGTGGAGCCCTCCGTGGACTCTTGCAGCCGTTACCCTCCGTGGGTTGAAGTCTCCATCAACGTGGATTGACGATAGCACCACCTATCGGAACCACGAGAAAAAATCTCCGTGTCTCCATATTGCGTTTGCTCTTCTCCACCTCTTATTTACTATACGTGCAATTTACTTTCCGCTGCCATAACTCTAGAATTGCATGTGTAGGGTGATACTTGACTTGATCATCATTGTGAACTTGCTAAAAACCTACTCTAATCAAAAGGCTAAGTTTTTAAGTTGTCAAGTAGTCTAATCACCCCCCCTCTAGACATACTTCCGATCCTACAAGTGGTATCAGAGCTTTGGTCTCCATTGGATTGGTTTCCATTGCATTGGACTCCATAAGCTTGGTTTCACAACCTAGGAGAGTATGGCGTCTAGTGAGGGTAATTTCTGTAGAGGTCCTTACTTTGATGGTTCAAATTTTGCTAGTTGGAAGCACAAAATGAAAATGCATATTCTTGGACATAACCCTGCCAAGCATGGGGCATTATTTGTGTTGGCTTGCAAGGTGAGTTCTTGAGGAAGGAAAAGTTCGGATCGCGAAGCTCTGCGGATGAGTTGCGGATGTTCTGAACAATGCTCAAGCTTGTGACATTCTCTTCAATGCTTTGTGTCCCGAGGAGTTCAACAAGATCTGCCGTCTTGAGAATGCAAAAGAGATTTGGGATACTTTGGTGAAATGCACGAAGGTACCGAGTCCGTGAAGGAATCAAAGCTAGATGTTCTTCAAGGTCAGCTTGACAAGTTCAAGATGAAGGAAGGTGAAGGAGTCGCTGAAATGTACTCTAGGCTCGCTCTCATCACCAATGAGATGGCAGGCTTAGGAAGTGAAGAAATGACCGACCGATTCATCATCAAGAAGATTCTCAGAGCTTTGGACGGAAAGTATGACACCGTGTGCACTTTGATCCAAATGATGCCAAACTACAAAGATCTTAAGCCTACCGAAGTCATTGGAAGAATTGTTGCTCATGAGATGACACTTAAAGATAAGGAAGAGCTTCACAACAAGTCAAGTGGTGCTTACAAAGCTGCAGTTGAAGCTCCCACAACCTCAAGTGACAAGCTAGTTTCCAATGAAGAGATAAGCCTAATGGTGAAGAACTTCAACAAATTCTACAAGAGTAGAAGCAAGGAAAGAAGCTCAAAGTCTAGATCATATGATGAAAAGAGATCTTCTAGTCGTGATCGAAGCTGCTACAATTGTGGAAGACCGGACACTACTCAAATGAGTGTTCAACTCCCCACAAGAGAAGAAAGAATCTCCAAGAAGAAGAAGCTCAAGAGAAGAGTCGCCTCGAAAAGAGAGAAGGAGTAGAGATGATCGTTATGAGCGAAGATCCTCTTGGAGAAGCAAGGATTCGGAAAGGAAAGACAAGTCATCAAGGAGCTACACAAGAAGAAAACATCAAGCTCATGTTGGTGAATGGGTCTCGGCTCCGACTCAAACAATCACTCGAAAGAAGCTATCACTCCAACTCGAATCTGATCAAGATGAAGGTGTTGCGGTCTTGCTCTCGTGTCCTCCAACTCCAACTCCTATGACATATTTGATTCACCAAATGAGGGAATTGGAAGATGCTTCATGGCAAAAGGCCCCAAGGTATCACACCCTGAGTTTATTGACTTTGATAGTGATGAGGATGATTTGCTTGGCGAAGATGAGCTTTTACATGACAAATCTAGTGAACTTAGTAATGATGAACATGCTAATAGTCTTTATAGTCGAGAAGAGTCGAATGACAATGCTATGAAGGAAATTGAGCGACTAACTAAAGAACTAAACACTCTTAAGTTACCTCATGAAACAACTCAAGAAGATCATAGAGAGCTCCTAAGATCTCATGAGAAGCTACGCTTCGAGAAGCTCAATCTAGAGCAAGAACATGAGTTTCTAAAAGCTATCAATGACGATCTTCCAAAGAAGAGTTCTTCATATCTTGCCAAACGACTTCTCTTGTCTAATTTCTTGCCACCTATCAAAACTAAGCATGACAAGCATAAGAAAAATTCTTCCTCTAGTAGTGACAATAATCATGCTAAATCAAATGTTGTTACTTCTAGTAATTCTCTTGATTCCACTAACAATGTTTCAAGCCAAGTTTCACTTGAGCAAGAAAATAGTCTATTGAAAGGGATTATAGAGAAAGGTGTCTACAAGAGTCTTGCGGAAGCAAGAGCTTTGAGAAATTGTTCGCAAGCAAGGAAGACACCGGAAGAATCAAGGAATTGGTTTTGAGTGAAAGTTCAACGCCGAGGGTGTTGAATGGGAAGAAGGTCAATATCCCACTCCAAAGTTTGTCTCTCAAGAGAAGAAGTATGATCCTACTTCTTCAAATGAAGAACAAGCTCAAGATGACCTTCCACCACAAGACCACAAGCTAAAAGGGAAGGACAAGCTTCAAGAGGAGATTGATGCATTCATTGAAGCACCCAAGGCCATGGTCAAGTGGGTTCCCAAGGCTACTTCAAGTTCTACTTCGACAAGCTCAACTACTACCCCAAGGATTCCCATCAAGATGATGTGGATCCCGAAGAAGAAGAACTAGAGAGTTCTTGAGGGTGACTCCGCCAACATACTTCACTCACATTCATTTTGGCAAGAACTTGTGCAATCAACTTTCACATCTTGCACTAGTTCATGGAGTCACAAACCCTCATGTTGGTAAGTCAAGGGACAAGGTAATCATTGCTTTCATGGACATCATCTATTGTGTACTTCAATCTATGTCCATGGATATCCTTGTTTGTTCCTTGTGGGACTAACCCATGTAGGTATTGAAAGTGCCCAATCAAAGGATTGCTCCCAACTCTTGGTGATCTTCATCAACATTGAGCATCCACATCTTCAACATCTACATGAAGTCTTCAACGACAACCCAAGGTTAGTTTGACCCTTTAAAGGGGTTCTCACATCAAGGGGAGCTTTGCTCTAAAGAAATGAGCCAAAGCATCTTCTAATGATGTGAACACATTAATGCTTTATGGAAAAGTGGTAACCCCACTTGTGCTTAAGCGATGAGTATGACCTATGATCAAATGTTCTCATTTGACTCCTAAGTCAATATACTCATATATAGATGACCTAGTCATCGCCAAATTGTGTGCTAGTTGCTAAGTGTTTTGTTTGTGCATGTTTGACACATATTTCATTTGCTATCTTATTGTGTGAGCATGTTGGATGCATGATTTTATCCATTCGAGGACATCCATTTGTTGCTTTGGACTTTTGGATTTTTCTTTTTGACCAAATGGATGGACAAGAATGCCTAAGTTCCTCCCCTAGCTATCTATGCTTTCTTGTCTCAAACTCTATTCATGCTTATATCACAAACTTTGAACAAGACTTTTTCGGACAGACCGAGTGAGGAGCACTCGGAGCCACCGATCCGTCAAAAGCCTAAACTTCCAAAACCTTCTAAGTACTTTCGGTCAAACCGATATACTCAAATCGGACAGACCGAAATCACTTGGATTGATCTAGGTTTTCACCTCGGTGAAACCGAAGTTACAAATTCGGCGTGACCGATGTGTGTAATCGCACGCAGCTAGCCATCTCGGTCCCACCGAAGTTTTCAACTTCGGTCCCACCGACAACCGAAGGTATATATACCCGAGGACAGCGCTGATTACTTCTTCAAACGCTCCGCCCTCAAACCCTTCGCTGCCGTCGCCTTGGTCTCCGGATCGTCTCCGCCATCACTGCTGTGCGCCCTCGCTGGTCTCCATCGCCGTCAGCGGTCTTTCTCATCGCGCCGTTGCGCCGTGGTGAAGCTCCACCGCATTGGGTGAGTTTCATCCTCTCGTGCTTCAAACCGCTGATTCAATGCACGATAGGCTTTGCCTAATTTCTTGCCAAGATTGAAATCCTTCTATCCAGCAGATTAGATCATAGAACAAAATTCGAGTGAAAATTTTAGGGTTAGGTTTCCATGAACACATCTCGGTGTGACCGATTCTACATTCTCGGATGACCGATTTGGCCTCTGGTCATTGCCTTTGCACTTTTCGGTGAAACCGAGTTGTGCAAATCGGAAAGACCGAAGTGAAGATTTAGTGAAACCCTAGTGCTCTCGGCGGACCGAAACCCATTTCGGTCCAACCGAAAGTGGGGTATATGGTCTGTTTAGACACTTCGGATTCACGAATTTATAGACTCGGTCGAGACCGAAATGTATTCTCGTGAAAACCTAAAACTAATGTTTGAACTCATTCTTTTGCAAAATCCTCTGCGAGTTTGTGATAACTCTTCTATTCTTCCTATACCTAATCTATTCACAGGTTGTCGGTCATATCGATGGAAGTGACAGCGAACAGTCTGAATTGCCGTTGAGATTCCCGAGGCGGTGACAAGTCCCAAGAGAGCAGTTTTTCAGATGATGGAGAGAAGCACTCCAAGTGGATCTGCCTGCACTGCCACCGGGCCGGAGGAAGAGGAATTCGATGAGGAGGATTCGACTTTGTTGCAGATGAGGAGATAACTTCAAAGCCAAAAAGGCAAGTGGTTGCCAAGGGCTATCAAGGAAACAACAAAGAAAGGCACAAGCAAGGTGAAGAAATCCTTTGTTGCCTGAAGCTCAAGCATGGAAGAAGAAACCTCCAGCAAGATCAAGAAAACTTCCAAGAGGAAGAGGCTAGTTCATGAAGAAGTCGATGATGATGATTCGGATGAGGAAGCACCTCGGCCTCCTCGAAGCGAAGTTGATGGGAGATGCCATCGAGCGTGGAGCACCCACAAAAGCTAAGCCATCAGCTCAAGCAAAGGCAGCCCAAGCCAAACCTGCTGCTAAGCCAAAGAAGACTGTGAGGAACATACCGCTTGAGAGAAGAAGAAGGACAATGTGCCACCGCGAGAATCGATGAAGAGGCACATGTTTTGCTAAAGCTCGAGGCGAAATTGCCGATTCATAATGATGCTCATCCTCGAGCTGAAAATATGAAGGAGAGAAAGGACAAAGGTCTCAGGCTATGGAGGCAAGTTGATCCATATGCCACCAAGAGAAGGACAGCAGTTGACCCTAGATTCCACACAAGAGAGCAACAAGACTTTTATGAGGCAGTGCTCATGGATAAGAAGCCAATTGTTCTTGACACGGATATGTAGATCGGGATTACATCGACAGTGAAAAGCACAGAGACTATTTCCCACATGTGCATGAGAGCTTCACCGCTTGTGGGATTGCAGAGTTTGTTGGTCGAAATCGATCGCTTGGAATGATGAGATGATCATGCGGTTCTATGCCACCGCACACTTCTATCCAGATGGCGAAATTGTATGGATGATGAAGGCGAGAGATTCCATTCAACCGTTGAGGAATGGAGAGCGTTCTGAATGCACCGATCTCAAGGGATGATGACGTTGATGTCTATGGCATTCCAAAGAAAAATCACGAGTCTATGAAGAACATGTACAATGAGGTACCTGACAAGGATGTTGAGTTCTGGAAGCTTGGATCAGTTTATCATCTTCAGGCAGGTCTCCCAACCACCAACACCATTCTGAGGCATACTTTGATGCCCAAGTCAGGAGACCACCGCATGATAAGAGGGTATTCTATCAACATGCTGCACATTCTAGATCAGAAGGCACCTTTTAAGGTGATGGACCCGATAGTTGAGACTATCAAGAGGACAGCACAGACTGTAAGAGGTCGTGTGGGTTTGCTCCGCATATTCAGATGCTCATTAATGCCAAGTTTGGCACGGACACCTACCTGTTGGATAGACCCCACTTGCCACTGCAGCCTGAACACGAAGATAATGAGGTTGTGATGACTGAGGATGCTCCCACATCCGTCAAGGACATGCTAAGTCTGAAGCTGCCAAACAAGCTAAAGCCGAGAAGGAAGCAGCAGAAAGCCCAAGAGCGTTGAGAACAACTTCTTGAAGCCACTCGGAGGATTGAGCTACGCTTGGCCAGATAGTGCGCCTCAAGAGAGCCTTGAGAGGATAGTTGAAGATAAGTTCCATGCTTTGGATGTTAAGTCGATCAAGTGCAGTCACCGTCAACAAGCTTGAGGCGACATTGAGGAAGCTAAGAGGAAAAGCGAGAGCTCATGAAGGAGATGGAAGATGATCTAGTCCAGATGACTATGAGCAGCTGCTGCAGTGCCCACAAAGCCCAGATCATTTGCTATTCGATGGATGACCCTGGGCTACTACATCAAGACCTCCTACAGCTCGTCGGTTCAAAGACCAGCTCCAATATCCACTCCACCAGCTCCACAGACTTCAGCGAAGCTTTTGCAGATGCAGCTATCTCCACTCCATCGACGCAGACAGAGCCGCCAGCAGAGTCCCGAGTGACGATTAGCTCTATACCTTCGAACTTTTGGTAACTTGTTGCCAAAGGGGAGAAATTGTATAGATCATAGGACTTCGAGAGAGTGCTCGTTTTTGCTCTTTCGTTTGCGGTTTTCCTTGAGATACTTTTGAGTTCTTTGAGACATTTCGTGTGTTTGATACTACGTTTGCTCGATCTTGATGAGTGCTTGATCATACTATGCTTAATGTGTGCTTGATGCTTATCATATTCCATTCATATCTTGTATGATCACCTACTCATGTCTTGGTGATTGGGTGCATGTAATTCATTCTTATCATTTTGTGCGCTCCACCAAGATGTATGTGACATGGAAGAGTGACCCATGATCCTAATCGATTGTGCATTTGCATTCAAGCGCAAATCTTAAATAATGCACAAATTTAGGGGAGCTCTTGCTTATCACATACTTCTCAAAGCGACGATGTTATTCTTTGATTATATCATTTGTCGAGCTTTGATCTATATGTTGTCATCAATTACCAAAAGGGGAGATTGAAAGTGCAACTAATCCCGGTGGTTTTGGTAATTAATAACAACATATATATCATTGAACTAATCATTTCTTGAGAATATTTCAGAAAGTTCGATGATATGGGTATGGCAATGACCGATGATGTGGACCCTCAAAATGCTAAGGAAAACATTGGCAAAAGCTCAAGACTCCATTTTTGGTTTAGTGATCCAAGATCACATTGAGTCCATAGGAAAGCCAATACTATTAAAGGGATGAGGTTATGATGATGATCTGGTTGCTCTAAGTGCTTAGTGATTTATCTCTCAAACTATCGCAATCTTTCACTCCAACATAAACCCATAAGTAATCTCGGTCCCACCGATTCCATAAACTCACCACACCGAGATGAACCACCTCAGCCATATAGCCAAACCCTAAGATTCTCGGATTTTCCGATTCCAAACTCGGTCATACCGAAATTGGTGTTGCCAAGCTTCTGTAACCTTCTGTACTCAAATCGGTGTCACCGAGATGAGAAAGTCGGTCCCACCGAGATTGGCAAACCCTAGACTTTGGAAGAATCGGACTAACCGAGATTGTATTTTCGGTCCCACCGAAAATCCCAACGTTCACAAGATTTGAACTTTCGGTCCCACCGAGTTGTCAACTTCGGTCGACCGAGATTGGTCAAATGTGTGTAACAGTTGGATTTTGTGTGGAGGCTATAAATACCCTCCACCTCCTCTTCATTCGTGGAGAGAGCCATCGAAAAGTACTACCACTCCTACCTTACATTTCGAGAAGAAAACTACCTACCCTTGTGTTGAGATCAAGTTGCTCCATTCCCACCATATGGAACTTGATTTCTAGCCTTCCCAAGTTGCTTTCCACTCAATCCCTTCCTCCACCACAGCCAAATCGGTGAGGAGAGTTGAGTGTTGGGGAGATTATCATTTGAAGCACAAGAGCAAGGAGTTCATCATCACCAACACCATCTATTACCTTTTGGAGGTGGTGCCTCCTAGATTGGTTAGGTGTCGCTTGGGAGCCTCCATCAAGATGTGGAGTTGAACCAAGAAGTTTGTAAGGGCAAGGAGATCGCCTACTTCGTGAAGATCTACCACGAGTAAGGCTAGTCCTCCGTGGACGTAGGCCATGATGGCATAGACAAGGTTGCTTCTTCGTGGACCCTTCGTGGGTGGAGCCCTCCGTGGACTCTCGCAGCCGTTACCCTCCGTGGGTTGAAGTCTCCATCAACGTGGATTGACGATAGCACCACCTATCGGAACCACGAGAAAAAATCTCCGTGTCTCCATATTGCGTTTGCTCTTCTCCACCTCTTATTTACTATACGTGCAATTTACTTTCCGCTGCCATAACTCTAGAATTGCATGTGTAGGGTGATACTTGACTTGATCATCATTGTGAACTTGCTAAAAACCTACTCTAATCAAAAGGCTAAGTTTTTAAGTTGTCAAGTAGTCTAATCACCCCCCCTCTAGACATACTTCCGATCCTACAGAACATCTAGTACACTTATCCTGACTAAAGTTGGTCCTCGCCTGCCAAAGACCCTGACGATGACGCCGGCTTGGGCTCCACGATGACCTCCGTTTTGCCATCCTGCTGGTCTTGGTCTTGTTGCACCGAAATGGTTGCCTTTGCTTGATACCCTTGCCTGCGCTTGCCCCCTTTGCACCAAAGAGGAAACAAGGACTCTACGCAGGCCGGCGCCCGCCTGGTGCCCGCCTGGCCTTGGTTGTCATGGCTTGCGTCATGGGCACCTCGTGAGGTACCCCGCCTTGATCTCTCCGCCTCCTCACAAGCCAGCCTGACGAGGCCGTGCCTGAGGTAGCCTCCTGTCGTCCGCCCTGCGAGGCTTGGCCCCTCGCGAGGGTCTTGAGCATGTGCTGATGTAGATGGGCCGTATTGGGCCACTCCTTGAGCCACGCCGCAGGCCGCAGGCAGGCAAGTCTGGGTACCCCCGCTCCCAGAACGCCGACACTATCCAAGGTCTTGCTATCATAATGAATAACATTTAATTCCTTATCAACTCTTTTACCTAGAACAACACTAATAGCATAGTCACTAGCATCACACATATTTCAAAGGGTAAGTTCCAATCAGGTGGTTGAACAACAAGTGTAGTTATTAAAGCTTTCTTAAGTATTTCAGAGGCTTCCACATAATCATCTTCAAACACAAATGGAACACCTTTTTGTAGGAGATTAGTAAGAGGCGTGGAAATTTTAGAAAAGTCCTTGATAAATCTTCTATAGAAACTAGCTCGACCAATGAAACTTCTTATAACTTTAATATCTTTAGGACCTCGCATTTTCTCAATTGCATCAACTTTAGCTTTATCTACTTCTATGCCTCTTCCAGAAATTTTATAACCAAGGATATACCTTCGTTTACCATGAATTGGCACTTCTCCCAATTCAAGACATGATTAGTCTCCTCGCATCTCTGCTAAACTTTGTCAAGATTTCTCAAGTACTCATTAAAAGATGTTCCGTAAACAGGAACTCATCCATGAATACCTCAACAATTTTCTCATGGAAATTAGAGAATATAGTAGTCATACATCTTTGAAAGTTTGCAGGTGCACTGCATAAACCAAAAGGCATGCATCTATAAGCATATGTTCCAAAATGACAAGTATGGAAATTAGAGAATATAGCAGTCATACATCTTTGAAAGTTTGCAGGTGCACTGCATAAACCAAAAGGCATGCATCTATAAGCATATGTTCCAAAATGACAAGTAAAAGTAGTTTTCACTTGATATTCTTGTGACAGGAGTATTTGTGAAAAACCGGAATAGCCATCTAGGAAGCAGAAATGTGTGTGCTTAGATAATATTTCTAACATTTGATAAATGAAAGGCAAGGGGTAATGATCTTTTCTAGTAGCTTTATTTAATTTCCTGAAGTCACTTACCATCCTATAACCAGTTATATTTCTTTGTGGGATAAGTTCGTTTTTATCATTACGAACAACAGTGATGCCACCTTTCTTAGAGACACAATGAACATGACTTACCCATCTACTATCAGCTATAGGATAAATTATACCTGCCTCCTGATGCTTTAATATTCCAGTTCTTACCATATCTTTCATTTTAGGATTCAAGGGACATTGATGATCAACAATTGGTTTAGCATCAGGTTCCATATTAATCTTATGCTGACACAGAGTAGGGCTAATGCCTTTAAGATCATGAATAGTATATCCAATTGCAGCATGATGCTTCCACAAAGTTTTCAATAGCCTCTTTTAGCGTGCACTAAAATGTTAGCATTGATAAGAATAGGATATATTTTATTTTCTTATAGATAAGCATATTTCCAAGGTTTAGGAAGTTTCTTTAATTCAAACATAGGATCACTCTTAGGCTATGATTCCTATGCAAGTACCCAGCCTCACGGGGCTGTGATGACGTGAGCCATGATGACAAGGGCCAGGCGGGCGCCAGCAGGTGCAGAGAAGGCAGTTTCCTCTTTGGTGCTAAGGAGGCAAAGGCAGACGTGGGTTCCCGAGGAATCCTCCAAAGGTTTCCATTCCGGTACTACAAGACCAAGACCACAGGCTCGGCAAGACGGATGTCATCACCGAGCCCACCACTGCGTCACCATCAGAAGCTTTGTAGGTGAAGACCACCTTTCATCAGGATTAGATGTACTACTTGTCCCCTTTAAAATTGGTCGATGTGGGATCCCTTTCCACCTAAGTTTGGGGAAAGAGGACCAAGGCCACTATAAATATAGGATAGCCACCACCGTAGATAGGATCTGAACCCTTTCCACCCTCACCAGAGTAGACCTGGCGAGGTTGTTCATCCCCTTTACTTGTTCATCCTCAACTCCTTGTGAGGCCAATCCACCACAAAGCAGGAGTAGGGTTTTACACCGCAAGGTGGCCTGAACCTGGGTAAACTGCCGTTTCCATCCTCTTCCTTGTTCACGCGAATCTGGCTAGGCTAGGCTGTAGGGGCGACGAGCTTGAAGCTTGAGAGGTTGATATTCGTACACGCCCCAGAGTTTGAACCTTCTTGGGTCCACGGAGCCCTGAAAACGACATTTGGCGCGCCAGGTAGGGGCGTGTCGAGATCCTCCATAGAGTTCCGCTTTGTCCCACTTCATCGCTTCCATGGCCGATGCCCGCCGAGTCCGTGCTGAGCGTCGGGCCGCTCGCGTCGCTACGATGGCGCCCATGGGCCGCGGTGCCCCACGTTGTTCTGCTTCCCCCGTGGCCAATGCTACCACCGATCCTGCCGTCCACGAGCAGCAGGATTTGTTGCTGCCACCTTTCGTGTGGTGTGATGGACGCAGCATGAATCCATCACCCACTCCAGCCATGGCGCCATCCTCCCGTGCTCTCCGTGGGCCGGCGAACGTGCAAGCTGCGTTTCTCATGGCGCGTGAGCTGCTGCGCTACCGCCCCGCCGACGACTAGCTTGGCTGCATCACTGAACTCATCAGTGCCGCGAGCGAGGCCCCTGCGCCTTCCCGTTCACTCCATCCCCCACTGTCCTAGGCGGGCAATGTGGACCATGGCGCCCCTCCCTCTCCTCCTCAGCGTGGGGTTCCCTGTTAGGACCGGATTTTCGGGATATTAATTTCCAGAAAATGGCCCTTGTGCTCACCAGCCCCAGGATTATTGTTAGCTGATGAGGCACCGACTTGATACAGAAATTCCAAGCAAAATACAAAATATGTAGTACAAGACCATTCTGGCCTATAAGTACAACAAATGGTTTCTAGTGGTTGATGGCGGAAGCGGTTTGTGGATCATCAGCGTCTATGGGACTCCATTTCCCATAGGAACAGCTGACCAGGTTAACTCCTATCTTCGCAAGGCTGCTATCACCATTGCTTAGGTTCCAGGGTTGTCATCGCAATGCTCCTCTCCAAGCAAGAAATCTGGCCAAGACAATAGCCAGGGACAAGCCAGTGAGTACTCTGAATGTACTCGCAAACATTATGAACACGGGTATAATATAACAAATGATAATCATGCTTTGAAATATTCTATGATCATAACCTTAGTCATAAAATAAAATCCCTGATGCATGCAAGTAGGTTATTTGTATGCAACATGAATACGTAATAACAGAGTAGTAATAAGATGCACCGATCGGGTGTCTGAAGCGACGCCTCGAAAGGATAGTAAATAATGATCATGCCTCAATCGGGCGTCTGAGAGACACCACATAAAGGGCTTGTAAAATAAATAAATAATAGCCTGCCACAGTCGGGCGTCTGAGCGACACCAGATAAAGGGCTTGTAAAGTAAATAATTAACAAGCGGGCCACAGTCAGGCGTCTCAGCGACACCACATAAAGGGCATATAAAGTAAACAATCACAGTGAATATCCAGGAGGTGGAACCGTCCTAGGGATACCCAACAATAATATAAAGGGTTAGTCCATAATAATAATCATCATAATCAACACAAGTCACAAGTCATGATCCATGTTCTGGTTTAGCAGTTTCTCCTCCGAAGACCGACACTTGACCCATCCCAGACTGTAGTCATTAACCATGGACATGGCTATTCGAATAAATTTAATCTCTGCAAAGGGTGTACTCCTTACCCACGAGTAACGGACTCCTTTAGTCCGTCGGGACTAATTCCGTCTACTGTCTTTTAACTGAAAACACACCTGTCCTGCACACACCAGCTTAACTTACTGGTGTCTGGAATCACCCACGACACCTGTCAAGCAAAACTCTAAGTTGGGAGGCTACAACCTCGAATAGCATGGGATCAAATTTATATCGCGCGGTCTAAGGGGTGCCCCCCTCTCGGTCCCAACCGGAAACACCCATGCCCCTGAACCAGGTGGCCTGACTACCGGATGCAGCCGGTATCTTCCACCATGGCCTCTCTGTATGGTGTGTGCCAAGAAAGGGGTTGACAACTTACTGAACCGTACCCTTCCTGCGGCACGGACAAGTGGTAGTACGAAACAAGTATGGGGGTTACTGGAACAAGACTCGATCTACGGTCGACTCAGGAGGTTTAAAAATTCCCTGCATGATATGTATAACCAATATATTTCAACCAACAGAATCACCACTCATTATACCTTACTATGCCATACCAGACATAACCGTCCCGATAGAGACCGGAGTCAAGCTCACGCCTACCCAAGGCAGAGGCTTTCCCGGATTTCTTTCCGGCATGCATGCAAGGCATATGAGGGCGATTACCATCACAAGTATATCCATTTCCAACAGCAAGGAAATCCCCAATATGCATTCATGCAAATGATCATATCGCCACAAAAACAATAACGAGTTCTCCGTATTAAGGTGGTGTTATAATCGTGTCAACTAACACACAAAAATATTATGCCAGGGTTCAGAATGCTTGCCTTCAAGAGTATGCAAGTGGGGTGTGCCTTTTGAAAGTTGACTTCTTCAAAAACCTATTTTTGAAATTATTCAAATTAAAACAGAGTTTCAAAACAGTGTAAAAAAGTTGTCTGAAAATTTTCAAATAAATCTTAAAATAAACTAGACTAAATTTGAGAGAGGTAGGAAAAATAATCAACTCATTGGGATTTTTATTTTAAAAGTTATAGCTAGTCAAAGTTTTGGTCAGATTCTATTTTTAAAATAAAACAGAAAAAAAAGAAAAACGTTTCGAAAACTGAACACGTCGAAGGCGTACTTTGCTTTTACGCTTCCACTTAAACCACGTGGACCGGCGTGGGTCACTGACAGTGGGTCCGGGGGGCCCACTAGTCTGGTTTGACCAGTCATCCCCCGCCTCCTTCCTTCTTTGGCCGCGCGGAGGCGGGGCTTCGGCGATCGTCGCCGGCGATTGGCGGCTCCTCGCGGGCTCCCGAGGGTAGGGATGGATCCGCCAGCTAAGGGCGGACCTCCCCGTGGTTGCTGGGTCGGCGGGGCGAAGGGAGTCGCCGGCGGTGAGCTTCGCGGCGGCCGGCAGCTTCGGGTGAGTTTGGGGTCCTGGGCGGCGGTGGTTCCTGAGCGGGTTTGAGGTGTTGGGCGGCTCCGTAGGGTCATGGGGAGTTGACCGGGGGCGTCGGACGGGCAGTGAGGCCCTGGTTGTGATGAACGGGGCTGCGACGTGGCGGCGGCCGAACCGGCCGGAGTCGGGGAATACGGCTTCCCCCCGACGATTGCTGGCTGTGAGGGTGCTATGGGGGTGGCCTGAGGTCGCCTGAGTGGCTGGACGAGCCCGGGGCCCCTACTTATAGCGCGGCTAGGTCGGTTTGTGGCGGCCGTGGATAGGATCGTCGGCGACCGCCGTTCTGTAGTGGACAGGGCGACGTGGCGGCAACGGGCGCTAGCTGACAAGCTAGTGGATGAGCTCGGGCTGTTCCATGAGTGAGCTGGCGCGTTGGCGTGGCTCGAGCGGCGCCGACCAGGGCAGAGGCTGTCGGGCGGCGGTGGCGGCTACTGCGGTGCGGTGTAGAGGCGCCGAGAGGGGCCAGCGGCCTGTGGCGAGGAGGAGTCGGGTGCGTGGACGGGAGAGGAGGGCGAGCACAGTAGCGGGAGCGGCAGTGGGATGCGGCGACTCGTGCGCATGCACGTGCAAAACGCGCGCTCTGGCCGCGCCCAGAGCGTGCACGCCAGGCGTTCGACGAAATGCTAGCATGGGTTAGAGAGCGTGGGTGAGGCTGGCAATTAGCAGGGCTAGGTCATAGGCATCGAGGAGTTTAGTGGACAAGGTTTCTGGGTCAGTGGATCAAGCTCACAGTGCAAACTAAAACTTATGCCAAATCTGACCATGCACACAAGGTGCTTGACAGAATGCCACATGCACCTAGGCAATTCTTGGGGTGGCCAAACTCTCCAGGCTGGTCTCTCTTTAGATGCAGGTGAGGATGGCAAGGTCATTTGGGCAAAACCATAAACTTGCTAATGCAAGTTTTGCAAATCTTCAGTTTTGGACAGAAAGAAAAAGGCATGATTGCATGCACTTAAAATCCTCCAATGGGTCCACTCTCCTGGACTTAAGGGTTTTGTAGGGTGGTCTATAAGCAGGAAAAAGAATCATGGGTAAAGGAGCAAGTTAAAATATGGTTGCAGTACAAATCATCAAGTTGGACCAGAATGAAAATGAGGTTGATTCACTCAAATTTTTCAAAGAGCATCAATGGGTTTTTGCATAAAGATGAATAATATACTCCTACTGACATCCCCTAATTTTGGTGGAAGTTTTAAAGAAGTTTTAAATAGGTTGCAGTGCAAAAGTGAAATTTGACCAGATTTAAAAACTTGTGGTAAAACTCAAAATCTCCAAATGGCTAAGGAATATTTTTGCATAAAAGTGATTTAGGGACATCATATGTCATCCCCAAATTTTGGTGAGATTTTTAAATAAACTTATCAAAGGGTTGTAGTGCAAAAGAGGCCCTGAAACTTATAAAAATCATTTTTAAAGAAATAAGGCTCAGGGAAAATAATTATATAAATAATCCCACTGCTAAAAGAATTGTTTTATTTGAGAGGGTAAATAAGTCCAATAATGATTGAAAAGTTTTCACTTGGGGTAAAAACTCCATAATAATAAAGAAAAGAATGGTTCTGAAATAAAAAGAAAATCCAGAAAATAAAAGTTGGAGTTTCCTGGCAAAATTTTAATTAATAAAACAAGGTTAAAATTTTGGGGTGTCACATTCCCCCACACGACCCGCCGCGCCGGGCACCTACGCGCGTTGAAGCAAGCTGCCAAGTGGTGCGGCGGCCCCAAGGAGAGCGCACACTTCTGGTGCCGCCACGTCAAGACTGCGTGTGGGCGCCAAGACCATGCTCCACCTGCGTGGCCAGTACCTGTGAGTGCGGCAGGCTGCCGTGCCTTCACGCCAAAGCTGTGCCACATCGTCTAGCCCGACAAGTTCAAGCCGGATCTGCCTCCACATTATGACAGCACCCCTGATGAACACCCCGATAATCAAGCTACAGTAACCTCACCCTAATGTGCCATGTCATCATGTTTTATTAAGCCAATTTGCCACTTGATGAAAATCTGAGTCAAATTCAAATTTCAATAACAATTCAAATTCTTCTTTCTTCAAACTCTCAAATAAAAATGTTCGAGGGTTTGCAAATTTTCACTAAGTATTTAACATGTAGGAACCAATATTAAATGGATTTTTAAATTGCACCTAGGAATAATTAAAGTGGACAAGTAGCACTTATTATGCCCATTTAAATACAAACCTATTTTAAAACATTTCCAAATAACCTCAAACTTTTTGGACAACACCAAAATATCAGCAAGTAATTTTGTGGGAAGTTTCAGCTTTAAAAAAATCATTCAGTATCTAAACTAAATAGAAAACAATAGCTAAATAAGTAAAACAGTAAACAAAAATGAAAATATAAAAAAACTAAACTACTGGGCACTTTGCCCATCTGGGACAATGGGCAGCCCAGCCTGCCCAACTCCACATTTTCTCCTGCCTCTCTGTTCATAGAGGCACCATGGACGATGCTCGCACGTCCATGGCGGAGAATATCCACGTGCTGGACATTCTTCGCTCCCCGGTGACCTACAAGTGCCCCGCGATCCCTCTACCAACCCTAGTCGCCACCACCTCCTCCCCCCTCGCGCCCCCACGATCTCTCTCCCAAGCTAAATCGCCCGTTGTCGTCGTCGTTGCCGTCCTAGCCTCCCCACGCCATCGAAACACATCGAGGGAATGTGTGCCTCCCTCCTCATAATCTAGGTGGAGCCCCGCAAGCTGGATCGCGATGGAACCTCGCCATCGACCTCTTCTTCTCCAGATTCGGCCACCAATTCACGCCGTCGATCCGCCATGAATGTTGCCTCCTCGCCTTCGTCGAGCCCGTCACCGCACCCACTGTGAGCTCTGCTCCATTTCCCCCCTCTCCCCCTTCGATTTCCTCTGCCATATGCCCCCGTCCCACCGCCAGGGCCGATCTCCGCTCACGATGCCCCTGGCCGCGTTCCTGCCATGCCATGCCTCATGTTCGTGCGCCCGCACGTGGCCCTGCTGCTGCTGCACGCGCGCACTCCACCGCCTGCCCGCCCCTTGTGCGCCAGCACAGCCACCGCCTACCACCACCACACTCCGCTAGCGCTAGCTGTCGGTTGCGCCTGTGCCTCCCGCCCGTCGGCGCGCCCACGCCTCCCTGCTCACGCTAGCTACCGTGACGCTCCACCGTCGCCGCCGTTGTGCGCTGCTGGCCGCCATCCGCTCTCGAAAACGCCTGCCCTTGCCCTCGCCCGACCAACCCCGTGCTGCGTGCTACTTGCTATCGCCGCCACCAGCCGGCCACCGCTGCTACTCCTTGCTGCACGCCCCAGCCTCCCCCGCCTGCGTCCTCGCTTGCCCCGCCACGCAAGCCCTGCCACCCGCGCCCCGCCTCCGGCATGCCGCGCCAGCTACGTATGCCACTGCATGTCGCTTCCTTCGGCGGCCATGGCCGAGGCCTTGTCCCTAGGTGTGCCCGTGTCTGGGCACAACCACTGGTGGCTAGCTATAGCCACTGCCAGCGGGGCTGGGCCCAGCTTAATTAGTGCTAACCATGAATTAGTGCTAAAACCCCTTAATTAGATACTGACTAATAGACCCCACCGCGCTAACTAACAATTTTGGACAAATTTAAATTAGTTAACTAAACTGCATCACTGACAACCGGGTTCCACATGGCCCTGTTGAACAGTCAATGCTGACTGGGATGCTGACTCAGCAGCGGGCCCTGACTGTCAGTCACCCATGTGCATTGCTGGGTACACTTTCTGTGTACCCATAGAAATTTCTCTTTTATTTTTGAATTAAAACATATCCTGAAAATTCAGAAATGTCATTTAAACATAGAAAAAATCCTAAAAATAATCCGTAACTCAGATGAAAATGTTTGCACATGAAAGTTGCCCAAAAAAACGAGACGATTCCAAATGGGACAATTGCATTTTTACCCCTAGTTGGTTCCTACCCACGGGTTTTGCCCTTACTTTTCGAGCTTGCTCAGTTTTGCCCTTACTTTTTCCATCGAGGTCACTCGAATGCCCTTTGACCGTTTGACCAAAACTTTGAAAATTCGTAACTAATTCATATGAACTCATAAAAATGCAAATAAGATATCAAAATGTTCAGATAAACATTACCTTTATGGGCATATCATTTGCATTCAGGAAAAAAGCATCGTTTAAACTACCAGAGGTAATTAATGTTATTAACATTATTAAAAATAAACAGGTATAAACAATATTTTTTCGTGAATAAAAATTACATGCAAATGTAGGTGATGTTTTCAGAACATCCTGATAACTTATTTGCATTTTTCTGAGTTTGTATCAACTTGTTAAGAATGTTCTAACGACTTTGACTATTATTTGGAAACTTCATAACAAGTTGATATTTAACTCAGAAAATGCAAATAAGGTATCGGGATGTTCGTAAAACATCACCTACATTTGCATATAATTTTATTCACGAAAAATATTGTTTATACCTATTTATTTTTAATAATGTTAATAACATTAATTACCTCGGGTAGTTTAAATGATGCTTTTTTCACGAATGCAAATGATATTCCCATAAAGGTAATGTTTATCGAACATTTTGATATCTTATTTGCATTTTTCTCGAGTTCATATGAATTAGTTATGAATTTTCAAAGTTTTGGTCAAACGGTCAAAGGGCATTCGAGGGACCTCGATGGAAAAAGTAAGGGCAAAACTGAGCAAGCTCGAAAAGTAAGGGCAAAACCCGTGGGTAGGAACCAACTAGGGGTAAAAATGCAATTGTCCCATTCCAAATATGTTGTTTGTTTGTCGGCCACATGTCCCTAGCATAGCAAACTTGCAATCGTCCTCCTCCGCTCCGTTTGTCCAAAAATGCCAAACAACGAGATACTTTCCCGGATGTTTCCCCTCTTCAACAGTATCGTCTAGTACCATGTTAGGGCACACCTAGCACCTCTATTTTCTTTGTCGTGCATCGTAATGCAGTTGTTTGCATTGTATTCATTGTTTCCTCCCCCTCTTCTCTCCGGTATACTACGAGACTGACACCGCTGCTGCCTCGATCATCTACGGTGTTGACGAACCCTCCTTCTTGCCAGAGCAACCTGGCAAGCAAACCCCCCTTGATCATCCCGATATCGCCTACTCTTTCCCTCTAGTGCTTGCATTAGAGTAATGTTACTTTTTCATCAGCTTGATCCTATACTGCTGCATAGACTGTCCTTGTTACTTTTGTTGATACTTTACCTATAATCCTAAATGCTTAATATAGGTTGCTAGTCTATTACATCAGTGGCCCTACACTCTTGTCCGTCTGCCATGCTATACTACTGGGTCATGATTTCTTCGGGAGGTGATCATGATTATATACTTACATACATACTATATAGGTTACATGATGTGACTAAAGTCGGGTCGGCTCGTACAGTACCCGCAAGTGATTCCGATGTGGGGGCTGAAAGGACATGTGGTTCCACCCGGTAGTGGTGGGTCTGGGTTCCCGACGGCTCCCGAGTGTTACTTTGTGGCCAAGCGACAGGACAGGTTGTGACCACCTAGGAGACAGGTGGGTCTGGTCCTGGTCGGCGTCCGTGGTTACTTCAAATAACATGCTTAACGAGATTGGGTATTTGATCCAAGTTGGCCACTGGCCTATACGCACTAACCACCATGCGGGAACAGTTATGGCCTCCTAGACGTCAGCGGTTGAGCGGCACACACCTGATAGGACTAGAACGCCTGCTCTTCTATTAGGGGGGCTAGGTCTCCTTCCGGCCGCCCACACAACATGCAGGAGTGCAAAGGGCAATGGGCCCAAGACCCCTGCGAGCTTAGGATTTAGACCGGTGTGCTGACCTCTCTCTTAGGCCTAGGTAGGGCTGCGACGTGTTGATCTTCCAAGGCCGGGCATGACTTAGGAAAGTGTGTCCGGCCAGAGTGATCAAGCATGTTTGGTAAGGTGGTACACCCCTACAGGGAAGATTGACCTATTCGAATAGTCGTGTTCACGGTAACAGGATGACTCAGAGTTGTATTCCGACCTCCTGACAACTAGAACCGGATACTTAATAAAACACACCCAGATAAGTTCCAGAGATAAACCGGTGACCGCTTTCCCACTGGGCGATGAGGGGAGGATCACCGGGTAGGTTTATGCTATACGTTGTTACTTGGTTAACTTACCAGCTACTCTCTTCTATATGCTTCAAGATGGAGGCTGCCAGAAGCATAGTCTTCGATAGGACTAGCTTCTCCCCCTCTCATTCTGGCATTCTACAGTTCAGTCCATAGATACTACCCATTTCATTGATATCGATGCATATGTAGTGTCGATCCTTGCTTGCGAGTACTTTGTATGAGTACTCACGGTTGCTTTGCTACTTCCTTTTCCCCTTTTCCTGGTTATTGCGATCATATGATGGAGTCTAGGATCCAGAGGATCCCGAGGATGATTCTACGTGGAGCTCGACTTCAAGGAGTACTTAGGAGGTCCCAGGCAGGAGGACTTGCCTTTTTGACCATTGCTACTTTTGTGCTAGCCTTCTTAAGGCGAACTTGTTTAACTTATTTCTATACTCAGATATTATTGCTTCCACTGACTCTTGTGTACTTGAGCTTATGTAGTCGAGCCCTTGAGGCCCCTGACTTGTAATATAAAGCTTGTATTATTTTAATGTGTGTCTAGAGTTGTGTTGTGATACCTTCCCGTGAGTCCTGGATCTTGATCATACACATTTGCATGTATGATTAGTGTACGATTGAATCAAGGGCGTCACACCTAACCCTGCGGAGTTTCTCTAGCTCTACGCGCCGAGCATCGAAGTAGCAAACGGTTACGACAAGGTCATGGTGAACTGGTTCCCCATGGCCCTCAAGGATGGCGCACGCTCTTGGATCCTAAACCTCCTGGTGGGGTTGATCTCCTCCTGGGACGAGCTTCACGAGCATTTGATTGCCAACTTTTAGGGTACTCGTGATCACGCTCCTGCAGGGGGTGACCTGCGGTGCGTGAAACAACAGCCGGGCGAGACCTTGCACAAGTACATACAGCACTTCATGAACCTCCTCCTTAGGATCCCGAAGGCATCTGACAAGGCCATCATCTTAGTGGTCTTCGAAGGCGCCCAGGATGTCAAGATGAAGGAGCAGCTCGCCATCAAAGAGGTCATGTGCTCGGCGTTGGAGATGGTCAACCTATCGAACAAATGCGCAAGGGCCGAGGAGGGCTGCCTCTCCCTCTTGGAGCTTCCTGAGGCCGACCCCGAGGACAGGAAGGCCAAGTGTAAGGAGGAAAAGCGCAAGGGTCCCGCCGTACTTGCTGCTGAACCTGAGATGAAGTGCGGTCATGACCATGACGACCCCCCCCCCCAGAGGCAACCGCCCGTTCTGCATCTTCCACAACATACACAATGACAACATCAACGACTCCCAAGAGCTTAGGTCCCTCCATGATGGGCGCCTTGGTCACCGCCCCGAGCATGGTGACCGGGGCTACGGCCGCGGAGGAGGCCGCCGTGGAGGCCGCTAGGACAACCACGACCCCCATCAGGACTGGCGCGATCAGCCTCGTGAGGACCGCTGGAGCGACGAACCTCGCAATGGATTTTGGCGTGATCATCCTCGTGAGGCCCGTCCCCAGGGCAATGCTGGCCTCCCTCCGCTTCCGCCGCCGCCAAGGAGGAACGACGACAACCAGCATGATGATGGGGCTGGGGACTTCAAGGAACCTCGTGCTATCGCCTGCATCATGGGTGGTCCATAGGCCCCAGGCTCACAACGCATCTTCAAATGTTCGCTTGTAAGGTGAACGCAACCCTCCCGAGGCTTGAAGTTGCATGTCCCCTCAAGTGGTCGCAATACGCTATCACTTTGAGTCCAAGGATCACCTCTAGTGCTCGTCCGCCGGAGGCGTGCTCCCCATGCTTTGCACACCCACCATCGGCAACATCCTCGTCACCAAACCCTCATCGATGGTGGCGCGAGTGAGGGAGTCCTGGATTAAGGGGTCCTCGGACAGCCGGACTATATACTTTGGCGGACTATTGGACTATGAAGATACGAGATTGAAGACTTTATCCCGTGTCCGGATGGGACTGTCCTTTGCGTGGAAGGCAAGCTTGGTAATCCGGATATGTAGATCTCCTTCTCTGTAACCGACTCTGTCTAACCCTAGCCCCCTCCGGTATCTATATAAACCGGAGGGTTTAGTCCATAGGACAACAATAATCATAATCATAGGCTAGCTTCTAGGGTTTAGCCTCTACGATCTCGTGGTAGATCAACTATTATAATACTCATCTCATCAAGATCAATCAAGTAGGAAGTAGGGTATTACCTCCATCGAGAGGGCCCGAACCTGGGTAAACATCGTGTCCCCTGTGTCCTGTTACCATTAGCCTTAGATGCACAGTTCGGGACCGCCTACCCGAGATCCGCCGGTTTTGACACCGACATTGGTGCTTTCATTGAGAGTTCCACTGTGCCGTCACGATAGGGCATGATGGCTCGCCTTGTTGTCAAGGACAACATCACCTCCGGGGGAGCCCTGGCCATAGGCCAGACTCTCCGGTTGGGCAGCTTCGTCATGACCACCCCTTCGGCTGCCGCGCCGAGGAATTTCTTCTCAGGTCATCAAGAATAGCCTCCATGTCATCTCGGAATTCACCGGGTAGATGGATCCAATGGAGCTATCCTCCCTGAACGAGCTCTTGGATCGCATCGCCCTGGGAGTTGCTATGGAGTATGATCGGATCAGGCTTAAACACGACCAAAGGGAGATTAACTCTCCGCCGTTCACCCATTAGATAGCGGTGGTGGAGGAACAAAGCAGTGATTCTTCCTCTATTTTGAGTATGAACTATGTCCGGATTCCCGAGCTCTCCAAGTCGGATACCCGTTTACGGGGGCCCAGGCTCCGAACTTAGAATCGGGCGGCGGGCCACAAATATTGGGCAACATCCTGGAGTCCGAGCCGCTAAGCTCGGGAGCTCCTTTGCCCCTGGGTCTCAGATCGGGTCAGGATTTAGACTTAAATCTACCCACCCACCTAGACACAAGTGATCTTTCCCACATTAGACAAGAGCCCCAAGAGACAGTACATCACTTCTGGGCTAGATTCCTCCTTGTAATGAGCAAGGTTAAGGACTGCCGCGAGGAAGATGCAATCTCATTCTTTTGCAAAAGTTGCACGGACAAGGGAATTCTCAACTCCATAAGTCGCCGTGACATAGCACACTTCGCCAACTTGGCGGCCATAGTACAGAAGTACTATGCGATGGAAAGCGCCTGGAAAACCCAAACAAAATTCTGGGATGCTCCGGCTCTCACTAAACCCCTCGTCCGAACTAAAAGGGTGGGGTCTCGCAAGTCACCCAATCGAAAGAAGCCAAAGCCCTCTACAAGGCGTGGAACCGTATTGGAGGGATGGCTCAACAGGCCATGCAAAATTCCTAGCACACCGGACACCATACCAACACACAGCCTTAGAGCATGTTGGATACTCCGACAGGTGGCCAACTGCGGCGAGGATCTCCTCATTAACAATACTGCAGAGCACCATCCCGCGGAGAATAACAATACAGTACTGACAGTCTTCAAGACTTCCGTCTCAAACAATAGGCGTGAGCGAGCACTCCGCAACCTCGGCGAAGTCTGCCACGTTGCAGCAATAAATCCGTGGAATGACACGGCCATAACCTTCAATGCCAGTGACGAACCTCAATTCCGAATAGTCCGAGCACCAGCTGCTTTGGTCCTTAGTCCAATTGTGGACGGCTTCCGGCTTACTAAAGTGATCATGGACGGTGGCAGCGGATTAAACCTCATATACGAGGAAACTCGTAACAAAATGGAAATAGACAAGAGCCGCATTGAGCAAAGAAGCACGACCTTCAGAGGAATCATCCCTAGTTGAGAGGCACGATGTTCAGGAAAAATCACACTGGATGTGGTATTCGACATGCCGGAGAGTTATAGGTCCGAAGAAATTACATTCCAAGTGGCCCCGTTCATTAGTGGATACCACGCCCTTTTAGGGAGGGGTGCATTCACGAGCTTCCAAGCTATACCCCATTATGGGTACATGAAGCTCAAGATGCTTGGGCCCAATGGAATCATCACTCTAGCTAGTGATCCAGACATAGCACTCCTCGCCGAAAATAAAACCGCTACACTAGCCCTAGAGGCATTATCCGAAGCTCTCGCAGCCGAAGAATTAACTGTGCTGCACTCCACAGTAGACAGGGACGACGTGATACTCGACAAACGACCCAAGTCCACCTCTTTTAAACCAGCAGACGAAATAATCAAATTCCATGTCCACCCAATGGACCCTACAAAAACAGCATCAATTGGGGTACAGCTGAACCGCACAATAGACACCGCACTACGAGAGTTCTTGCGCGAGAATTGGGACATCTTCGCCTGGCATCCTTTAGACATGCCAGGTAACCCACGCAGGCTGGCTGAGCATAGCCTAAACATACTAAAGGGATACAAGTCGGTCAAGCAGACTTTTCGGTGCTTTTCAGAACCTAAGCGACAAGCCATGGGAGAAGAGCTAGCCAAGCTACTCGAGGCCGGATTCATCAGAGAAATAAAACATCCGGACTCGCTAGCAAACCTGGTGATGGTACCAAAGAAGGACAAATCCTGGCGTCTATGCATCGATTTCAAGGACCTCAATAAGGCTTGCCCTAAGGATCCCTTCCCCCTCCCCCGCATTGATCAAATCATCGACACTACCATAGGACACGACTCATTGTGTTTCCTCAACGCATACTCCGGATACCATCAAATCAAGATGGCGGAGTCTGATCAAGCCGCAACAGCATTCATCACTCCATACGGCCCCTTCTGTTTTAACACCATGTCTTTCGGGCTCAAAAACGCCAGTGCAACCTATCAACGCATGATTCAGACATGCCTGGAAACACAAATCGGCAAAACAGTGGAGGCATACATAGACGATGTGGTCATCAAAACCAGACACGTCGAATCTTTAATAGACGACTTGAGGCTTACGTTCGACAATCTTCGAACATATGACATCAAGCTCAATCCGGAAAAATGCATTTTCGGCGTACCTGCCAGAAAGCTCTTGGGCTTTATCATTTCCACTAGAGGAATTAAAGCAAATCCGGCTAAAATCCGAGCTCTAACACAGTTGGCTACCCCAACAGACCTCAAGCAAATCTAGAAATTTACTGGATGCGTGGCTGCTTTAAGCCGCTTTATCTCCCGATTAGGAGAAAAGGCACTACCTCTCTATCGCCTTCTTCGACGCACCGAACACTTCGAGTGGACGGATGCAGCTATGGCCGGACTGGAGGAAATAAAGGCCCTCTAGGCCACCAATCCAATCCTGGCCGCGCCAAATATCAGCGAACCTATGCTGTTATATATAGCTGCAACACACCAGGTTGTAAGCGCAGTGCTCGTCGTCGAACGAGAGACAGCCGGACATAAGTTCCTGCTTCAAAAACCAGTATACTACGTATCCGTTGTCCTCACTCCTTGCAAGTCATGGTACCCACATTATCAAAAGTTAGCATATGCAGTCTTCATGGCTTCCCAAAAACTACAACGCTACTTTCAAGAGTGTTCAATCACGGTGGCCTCCGAAGTACCACTCAATGACATAATAAATAACCACGATGCCACGGGCCGGATTGCTAAATGGGCTATCGATCTCCTCCCGTTGGACATAACATACAAACCACAGCGAGCCATTAAGTCGCATAATCTTGGTGACCGTTGCGAATGGACAAGCGAACTCCCTAAAGAGTAGTAGCGTACTCAATTGGATCATGCACTCAGCGGATCTAAGATCTTTGGCTGGTCTAGGGCGAGCATTGTCTGACATCCCCACGGAGATCTGATCCAATCGTACTCCAAATACTATACACAGATTCCAACTATGCAGCCGAATATGGGGCTCTGTTGCATGGTCTTCAGATGGCAGTCTCCATGGGCATTCAACACCTAGAAGTGCGTGGGGATTCAAACCTCGCAATATCTCAAATAAATGGAGACTTTGATGCCAAGGACCCAAAAAAGGCGGCCTATCGCAATGCCGTCCTCAAAATGTCAGGTCGGTTTGAGGGGCTCGAATTCCACCATGTGGTCTGAGAAAACAATCAAGCGGCGGATATCCTCGCCTGCATCGGTGCTAAGCGCGACCCCATCCCGCCTAATATCTTTTTGGAAAGGCTGTTCAAGCCATCCGTGGTGTGGGAAGGGGAGACCGGCAATACCAGTCCGGATCCGAACACAACCCCAGATCCCGAACACTCTGACGTAATCGGAGGCCCCGCCACCGAAATAACACCTTCGGCCCACGTGATTATGGCTGTCATTGCCCTGTGGACAGAACCCTTCTTAGCCTACCTAAATAGGCAAGAACTCCCTAAGGACCAAAATGAGGCACGTTGCATTGTGCGGCGCTCTAAAGCCTACAAGGTCCACGAGGGAGAGCTTTATACGAAAAGAGCGACTGGAGTGCTCCAAAGGTGCATCTCCAAAGAGGAAGGGCGGCAACTCTTGGCCGAAATTCATGCCGAACTCGGCGGCCACCACACCGCAGCTCGGGCAATCGTAAGCAAGGCCTTCCGTACAGGTTTCTACTGGCCGACAGCCCGGGCAGACGCACAGGACCTTGTCCAACATTGTGTCGGTTGCCAGCTTTTTGCAAAACAAAGCCATATGCCACCTACCGCTCTCTAAACAATCCCCATAACTTGGCCCTTTGCGGTCTGGGGGCTTGATATGGTTGGACCCCTTAAAGGAGGAAGCCATAAGAAGAAATACTTGTTGGTCATGGTGGATAAATTCACCAAATGGATAGAAGCCAAACCAGTTAAAACGGCCGAGTACGGACCAGTGATAGACTTCATATCCGGGGTCGTACACCGTTACGGTGTCCCCCACGGCATTATCACTGATAGCGGCTCAAACTTCACAGCTGACGAGGTGAAAACTTGGTGCGGCAAAATGGGCATAAAGCTCGATTATGCCTCCGTCTATCACCCCTAAACAAACGGTCAAGTCGAATGAGCAAATGGTCTTATTATGAGCGGCATCAAACCCAGGCTAGTGCGATCCTTGAAGGAATCAGAAACGCACTGGGTCGAGGAGCTCGACTCCGTACTATGGGGGATCGCACGACCGGATACACACCATTTTTTATGGTGTACGGCGCAGAGGCAGTGCTACCTGCGATATCATCCATGACTCACCTCGAGTGCGCATGTACGAAGAGAGAGAAGCCGAGCTGGATCGGCAGGACAGCTTAGATGCCCTGGAGGAGGAGCGCGACGTTGCAAAGGCCCGTTCCGCATTCTATCAACAGCAGGCTCGAAGGTATCAAAGAAGAGAAGTACGGGCCAAAACTTCTAACATTGGCGAACTTGTTCTACGCCTACCAGAGAAGAAAAAGGACAAGCTCAAGCCCAAGTGGGAGTGTCCCTTCAACATTGATAAAGTTCTCACCGGAGGAGCGTACCGTCTGCGTGATGCATCAGATAATCGACTCGAGCCGAACACATGGAACGCGGCCAGACTCCAAAGATTCTACGCCTAGTGCCAAACTTTGTGTTTGTCTCCTTACCTTCGTCTTCCTTTTTAAGTTATAACCTCTCTCTCTTTATTTTTTTATATATAGCCTTAAAAGCTTCAAGTATGCTTTGACCGCACACTCCTGCCGCTACACGTGCTCAATATACCTGGGGGCTTCTTATACAAAAGCTTAATATAATTATCTTCTGGGCTTTATGCCCACCACATATGCGTCATTCCTCCATATGTACCTTTTTTCACCACTATATGCATCGATATGACTTAAGTTTTGGCCTAGCTGGGTTGCCTGGCTCTTGTGTTTATGCCCTACGTTCCCGTTAATTAGGCTAGGGCATAAGGGGAGCACCTCTGCAATTGTTACTGTCGGGTCAGCCGGATGTGTACCTCAGACTGGGTGAAGCCGAAAGCTAGTGTTCTTAAGGGAATATTCGATCGGTGAACAAAAGATGTCTTTTACTTATTGCAAAACATGCCCCCAGATGCTTATATCCTGCGTCATTTTTCGCAGTTCGGACATGCACATTAATGCATGCGTACCCACGGAAAGGATCCCTTAATAGAACTATTCTCCCTGGAAGATGTTTCTTATTGTCCATGTAATATAACATAGCTAGTTGGGTACTTGTCTGTTCAAGCACTTATGACCCCTACGCCTGGTTTCCACGTGTGCCCCAGTTTTTACATAACTGAGCGGGTATTCGGATACACTCCGGACTGTCGGGTCTAGAGGTTGAAGTGAAAAGGTCCGCCAAGACAAATGATTTACAATCCGGCTAGGGACAAAATATGTCCTTTGAAGTACAAAGTCACTTAGACTGACTAAACTCTTCTTCTATACCATCCAACAGGCTGTCTAGCCTACAATCTTGTTGGGAATACTTCGCGGATAATGCTACCTGGTCATATACCAGACTAACGAGGATCTCTTTCCCATTTGACCCTACAGGTCCGACCTCGGCCATGTGGTTCAGGTCAGTTTTGGTGTATCGTGTCTTCACCATGGCCCAGGCCTCCCTTGCACCTTGTCGGTAGGCCGATATCTTCCATAATCGGAAGCGCCGCCGTGCTCCCTTGAGCATCTCCATGAGCTCTCCCATGCCTCCGGGCAGGGATGCGGACGACCACAAGGCCTGTGCAATACCCTGCATCACCTGCCAAATTTGTCCGTGCAGTTGTGAGAGCTCTTGCAGAAGATCGCCTGCAGATCCGGGCATCTCCTCTTCGGGACGACCTGTCAGCATACCTATAGACATAATTCTGTTAGCCCGCTTCTTCGCCGAACTTTATAAAGGTTCGTTCGAGCACTTACTAAAAATGCCGTGTTGAAGCCTTTTATTCTCCTTCACGGAGTTAGCAAGCTGGGCGCGAACATCTTTTAATTCAACGTCCAGCCGGGTCTTCACATCCTGAAGATCATTCTTCTCCCGTATAACCTTTGTAAGCACGCGCTCGCCAGCCTTTAGCTGTCATTGAGCATGTTCTTCATCCTCTGATACGGTCTCCGGATTACCTCCGGGATTGTCTGCAGAATCTATTGTTAGATTTGCATGCATGCCGAATACTAACTGGTATATGTCAGTATATTCTTTTCGATCAAGACAAGTATTACCAGACGAGGCCTTCTTTGACTCCTCCATTGCGGCGGCTGTGGCCCGTAGCTGGGCTTTGCACTCCTCCAGCTCTTTAGACAGCTGGGTATTCTTCTCTGTAAGAACCTATGCATATAATTGATCCTTAAATCAGTTGTGCCAACTGTTTCAAGTCTCAGGGGCTACTGACATACATATTTATCAAATTTTCTTACCCGTATATCCTTTACATACTGGTCCGTGGCTCTGGCAAGGCCATCTTGAGCAGCTCAGATGTATGCGTCCCCTGAGTTGAAGGCATTGAACGCCTCTTCAGAGAAATTAGGGTCGCATAGTGTGGCCCGCCGGCGCATATGATTCGTGGCGCTCTCCACTTTGGAGTTCGTAGCGGAGAATCTATCTGCATCCTCTGTAGGAGGATCGTCCGGTGTTGTCCCCATGTTGACCTCCGCCCTTGAGTCCGGCCTCGGAGTCCGGCTGGTGGAGGCGTGGCCGGCATGCTCTCCAGATATTGTCCGGCGAGCACTTTTTCTGCCAGGAAACGATGGACATTGTTATATTTTAACGATGATAATTATGTAGCAGGTTTTTAATATTACCTTTGCCACGGCGTCTCGGTCCTGATCGCCTTCCTTTTAAGCCGGCTTCGGTGCCCCCTGTTGACGAGTCACCGCGGGTTCGGTGCGGCGTCCCGATGGTCTTCCCTGTAAAATGCAATACATGTGCGGCGGATAAGGCGCAAGGAGGGAATCCTTCTTGGAAGTTGGGGCTCCAGTTTTACTTACATGTGCTGCAGGGAGTAGGCCAGGATAATCAGCTATGATGGCCACCAAGGCACCATCGCAGCTTAACTGATAAAATGTCATGTCAACGAGCTCCACAAATATGTCCAAATCTTCTGTATGTCCGGGGTCGAGGGCCCCGTCGGGGTCCTCTGGCTGTGGAGACGGGCTGTGAACCTCCCTCATAGCTTTTCGCAGTTCTTGCTATGAATTGACAAGGTAAATATTTGTGCTAACGCGGGAAAGACTGGAATAAAAGATAGCAGCTCACCCAGCTTGGGGGGTTGTACATGGAGAATCCATCCCGTGGATTAATACAGATGAACTCCTCTTCTTCTCCTTTGTACAAATCGGACAGTATTTTCACTAGAGCGGCGGCGGAGTCCGGACCTTTACGGCCGCAGCGTGTGGTATCGTCTTCTCCATTGAAGTGCCACATGGGTTTCCCCCGATATTGAAGTGGTTGCACTCCCGGCATTATACATATTGACATAACCTCAATTATTGTCAGTCCTGATTTGGCCAGTGTCTTTATCATATCCATCAGGAAAAGGATCTCTCTGTTATCTACAAGAGAAGACTTTGCCACAAATGCAAGAAGCCTGGTCACTATATTCAAGATTGTCCTCAGTGGGAAAAGGAAATGAAGAAGAAGAAATACAAGGACTACAGTTCTGATGATATGAAGAAGAAGAAGAAATCATCAAAATCTTCGTCTTCAAAACCATCAAAGTCTTCATCTCACAAGAAGGGCAACTCCAAGAAAGCTCGGGCATTCATTGGCAAGGAAATGGACTCTGAAGCTGAATCTGAGGAAAATGATGAAGAGGAGGAGTCTGAAGAATCTGAGTCTGGTGTAGCGAGTCGGCGTTGCTCTCGCTTTCGTCGACAAGTCCATCTTCAACACTGAAGAAACTGACTCCACCGACAAGCATACTGAAGATAATGATGGCTACGCTCCCACCTATTGCTTCATGGCAAAAGGAGATATGGTACTCAAATACAACTCCTCTGACTCTAGTGAAAATGAATCTGATGAGGATCTAAAGCCCAGCTACTCTAAACTTGCTAAAATTGCCGTGAAACAACAACGGGCTCTTGAAAAGGTTCAAAACATGCTAGATAAAAGTGATGATATGTTGGGTGAAGAAATGGATCGCACTAAAGCCCTGACTGAAAATCTTCAAAGACTTCAGTCTAAGTATGATAACCTTCAAGGTCATCATAACTCTCTCTTGTCTGATCATGAGAAACTTTCTTATGAATTTCTTCAAGAAAAGCAAGACAATTAGAAGCTTTCTCTTGAAGTTATTCAAAGAAAGGCAGATCTTGAAAAGCTAAGAGTATGTTATGAAGATCTTCAGAAGGAGCGCGATTCATTACTAGCTCAACAAATCAGCGCTTCTCAGGAAGAATTTGTTCCTCCATGCTGAAAGTGCATTGAACGTAAATCTACAAATTCTTCACCTGAATTTTCAAATGCTTCAACTGTTACAAATTCTTCATCTGCCTCTGCTATCACTAATTCCTCATCTGAGGACTTTGCTAGTATCACTGACAATGCAGGGCTGAAGGAATTGTACATGACAGGCATGTACAAAAGCCTCAAAGGGCATCAGACACTTTGTGATGTGCTCAAAAAGCAGATCATCAACAGAAACCCTAGGAAAGAGGGTATTGCCTTTGAGAGGAAACTCAACGCCGATGGAACATATTGGAAGGCTGAGCAGTATCCCAAAACCTCATGGGTTGCTGCAAAGGTACCTCCAGTTGATCCATCTAACTTGTCTGGCTTTACATGTGAATCTCCTCATTCTTCTGATGAGTCATTTGACTCCAACTATAAACTGTTCAAAAATCAGAATGGTGAAGTATTTGCTAGATATGTTGGCACTAATGCAGGAACGGTTCCCCTATGAAGAAAATCTGGGTTCCCAAAAGCTGTGTTGAAAGTCTTCAGGTGAATGTCCTCATGACACCATCTGTGAAGAACAGGAACCCCAGATCAAATTCTTCATATGGACCAAACTCTTCATATGGATCCAAATCCTCATATGGACCAAATTCTTCACGAGGATCAAATTCCTCAACTGGATCAAAGTCCTCATATGATTATCATTGTGCTAACAAATCTGTCTCGCAGGGGAAAGCTAAGGGCTATGAATATGTGCATTATTCTTCAAACCATTATGTTCATAAGTCCTCGAAGAATTACTCTGCTTATTCATATGCATACCCTAACCTCTCTCATGCTAAGCGAAATGGTTTGGCATCTTTGCCACCTTTCTCACATGGTGCTCGCAGGATGATGAACTCTTTGCCACCCCTCGGATGTGGTGGTGAAGAAAAGAACTAATCTCTTCTGCAGGTCAGTCTCCGGGCGTGCTCTAACGTCTGAAGAATTTCTTGGGACGACAAGAATGCTCGAAAGGACGCAGCGAATCATGATGAAATGAACTTTCATTTCACACGTCCTCCTCTTGCTATATCTATTTATTTGCTTGATGAAATTCATCGATGAACTTGATATCATATTCTTCAGCGATGAAGCATATGAGATTGTAAGTTATACTAATTCATCTGCAGGATGATTAACCCAAAACCACCGAATGGGTCCTCGATAGTGGATGTACAAATCACATGACCGGTGACAAGAATCTATTGATGGATGCTCCTTTATCACCGTCACCTCTGAAGCATATCATATTTGCCGACAAAGGCAAAAGTCGTATTGGGTCTTGGTAAGGTTGCTATCTCTAAGGATAAGCACATGGACAAAGTCATGCTTGTTGAGTCCTTAGGATACAATCTCATGTCAGTCTCAATGCTTTGTGATCTTGATATGGTTGTTGTCTTTGGCAAATATCGCTGTGTTGTGATTATGGAAGCTGACAATTCCAAAGTCTTCGAAGGCTTTAGGAGAGGAGACCTGTACATTGTTGATTTCTCTACAGGACCACAACCAGCCATGTGTCTACTTGCAAAAGCTTGAGAAGGCTGGCTATGGCATCGATGACTTGGTCATGCAGGCATGAGGAATTTGAACATGCTTGCGAAGAAGAAGCATGTCATTGGCATTGAGAATGTCAAATTCCTCAAGGATCACTTATGCGGAGCATGTGAAGCCGGAAAAATGATCAAGGCCAAGCATCCAGTGAAGACAATCATGAGCACTACCCGTCCATTCGAATTGCTTCACATGGACCTCTTCGGACCGAATCATTATTCAGCAGTCACTAATGATGCATCTCTATATGGTTTTGTCATTGTTGATGATTATTCTCGATATACATGGGTACACATTGTTACTTACAAACATGAAGTGCAGGAAGTCTTCAAACGATTTTCCTCGAGGGATTCAACCAACTTTGGTGTGAAGATCAAGCATATCAGAAGTGACAATGGAACTGAGTTCAAGAATTCTGGTCTCGATGCCTATCTTGATGAACTTGGTCTTACTCATGAATTATCTGCTCCTATACTCCTCGTGAGAATGGCGTCGTGAGCGCAAGAACAGAACTCTTGTTGAGATGGCTTGCACTATGCTTGATGAATACAAAACGCCTCGGCGTTTTGGATTGATGCAATTGATACCTTCGCCACATTATCAACAGAGTATATCTTCACAAATTCTTCAAGAAGACTGCCTATGAACTCCTCACCGACAAGAAACCCAATGTGAGTTATTTCAAAGTCTTGATTGCTAAATGTTGGATTAGAGATCCTCACCACAATTCTACATTTGCACCAAAGCACATGAAGGTTTTATGCTTGGTTCTGAAAGGACTACACACACCTACTGAGTCTTCAACATTGTTCTTCACAAGATTGTCGACATCTTTGTAGATGTGCGGTTCGATGAAACTAATGGCTCGCAAAGAGAGCACCTACCTTGTGTGTTAGATGAACCAGCACCGAGGATGCTATTAAGCTCAAGGAAACCGAGGATGTCATTCCTCTTCAAGAATCTGCTGAAGAATTCATCCATGTTCGTGAAGAACGCCGAGTGATGCACTCAAGAACATGATGAGGAAAATGGTCTTTGAAGAAAATGCTGATCAAAATCCTCGGCGTCAACCAACTCATCCACGCGTTGCAAAAGAAGTGCAAGTGGAGAAGATCATCGATGACATTAGCGCACCAGTCCTCTCACCGCTCAAAAGCCTCACACTAATCTAACTTTTGTGGGCACTATGCTTTTGTCTCTATCTCAGAGCCCACTAAGGTAGATGAAGCATTTCGAGCCGGAGTGGATTCAGGCTATGCAAGAAGAATTACATCGATTCGAGTTGAAAAATGTCCGGAATTGGTCAATCGCCTGATCCTCGCAAGCATAATATCATTGGCACAAAGTGGATCTACCACAACAAGCAAGATGAAAATGGCCTTGTTGTGAGGAATAAAACACGACTAGTAGCTCAAGGCTACACACAGTTGAAGGAATTGATTTCATGAAACTTTTGCACCTGTTGCTAGACTTGAGGCTATTCGTGATTTTACTTGCCTATGCTAACCATCATGATATCATCTTATATCAAATGGATGTTAAAAGTGCATTCCTCAATGGTAAGCTTGAGGAAGAAGTATATGTTGCTCAACCCCTGTGTTTTGAAGATCCCAAGAATCGACAAAGTCTTCAGACTCAATAAGGCCCTCTATGGCCTCAAGCAAGCCCCTCGGGCGTGGTATGACACATGAAGGAATTCTTCATGAAGAATGGCTTCACACCGGTTCACTCGACCCTACTCTATTTACTAAATCATATGATGGTGAACTGTTTGTGTGCCAAATATATGTTGATGATATTATCTTTGGCTGTACTAACCAACGATATAGTGATGAATTTGCCTATATGATGAGTGAAGAATATCAAATGTCTATGATGGGAGAGTTGAAATTCTTCTTAGGTCTTCAAATTAAATCGGCAAGAATGGCATATTCATATCTCAGAGAAATACCTCAAAGATGTACTTGAGGAAATTCGCATGCAAGATTGCAAAGGCGTCAAAATTCCTATGCCTACAAATGGCCATCTATGCAATCGATGAAAATGGTATTGACTTCGATCACAAGGTATACCGCCCATGATTGGTTCTTTATTGTACTTATGTGCATCTAGGCGGATATAATGCTTAGTGTTTGCATGTGTGCCCAATTTCAAGCTGCACCAAGGAATCACACCATAAGGCTGTGAAGCATATTCTTCGATATCTAGCTCACACACCAACACTAGGACTATGGTACCCCAAGGGCTCGCTTTTGATCTCATTGATATTCTCGACTCGACTATGCTTTGGTGATCGTGTGGACCGCAAGTCAACATCGGCACTTGTCATTTCTCGACGATCTTTGGTCTATTGGTCCTCGAACAAACAGAATCTGCGTATCACTTCTCTCTGCTGAAGCTGAATACATTGCTGCTGGCTCATCTTGTGCTCAATCGCTTTGGATGAAGCAAACCTCAAGGACTATGGCGTCAATGTGAAGAATGTGCCTCTCCTCTGCGACAATGAGAGTGCCATCAAGATTGCTCACAACCCAGCTTCAGCACTCAAGACTAAGCACATCCAGATTCGCCATCATTTTCTTCGTGATCATGTGTCAAGGGCGATATCTCCATCGAGCATGTGAAGATGAAGAATAGCTAGCTGATATCTTCACTAAGCCCTTGCATGAGAAGAGATTTAGCAAGTTGCGGTGTGAGCTAAATATCTTAGAATCTTCGAATGTTCTTTGAAAAGGACACACATCCTAACCCTTATGCATAATTGATGACTTAGATGTGCAACACATGAAGAATCGTTTTTCTTCAATCAATGAAGAATAACACTCTAAGTGTGAAGAAATTAATGAAGAATTTGATTCTCGTAACCCTCGACAATTGTACGCGTGTCCGAAATCATCATTCTTATACTGATGGCTACGCCACCACAAAAGTTGAAAATCTTCAATTTGAGTTTCCTCATTTTGAAATTCCTCGCTTTTTCAAATTCTTCAACTTTGCAAAATCTTCAATGTTTCGACGTTTTCTTCATTGGCTATATATATATATGATCTTATGTCCTCTACAATTCACTTATTGCTATTTCTTCAAGTTGCAATTTCGCTAAGTGAATGTGATCGGACCCTTCCCTCTATGCTATACTCAATCCAATCTATTCACAAATTCTTCATGTGCGTTCGATTGAAACTGCTCAAAGTCTTCACCGGTCCTTGACAAATGAAGAAATTGCGAATCTAAACTTTTAAACAAATCTTATCCAAGTTTTCGGTTTTACCGCTTAAATCGTTCCGCATCCCATGATGTATTAGTTTAATCACCCACGATCTTACACGATCTCATCTGCACAGTACGTGGGTGACACATGTCGCGTGATGGAGAAAGGGCAGGGGCACGTTCGTCCCAAAATCTTCGGGCGAACAGTTTTTCACCATGGCTATAAATACCCCTCGACCCTCCTCACTTCATTTACTCCGCTCGATCGCCGTCTCTTGCTCGAGCTCTCCTCAAACCCTAGCACCACCGCTACTCCATCGCCGCCGGTGAGGAAAAGCTTCACTGCCTCGACCTCATCGCCGTTGTACTCACGCCGGTCGCGGAAATCTTCACTCCGCCGCCGCCGTAGCTGTCTCCCTCTGCCAAGTTAGGGCGTGGGAGATCTAACGTGATTTAACTTCTACTACAGTTCACTCTGTTAAATCGTGTTCTTCATTCGAGTAATTAAAAGTCACTTTTATTACTCGCGTTGATTCTCAAATCTTTCTGAAAATCTTCAAAGGTGTTTTTGCTCTTCAAATCTTCACATATGAACACCTCACACACTATATGCTCTTGATTTATCTCTCTAAGCATTCATTTCTTTGAGATTCCTCAATTGTGCGGATTTTCAGTCTGTACAACTCTGGAACCTAAGATGAAACGCTTAGTGAAATTCCTCAAGGCTTAACTGGTCAAATTCCTCAAAACTTGTTCCTTTTGAAAAATCTTCTGAGAACGCATATGACCTCTCCAAATTCCTCACACCTACACTCTGTTCACAGGTACTCATGTCCTTTGAATCACTAGGTTCTCATCAACTTAACTCATTTGCAGCGCTCTCGAAGAAAAACTGCATACTTCTTCAGAGTGCTCTATTGTTCAAATTCCTCACCAAGAAAATGGCGTAAGGCAAGAGACCACAGAAGGGAGGAAAGAAACCGAAGTCATGACTGCTTTTGAGATTCCCGAGGAAATATACAAAGACTCGCACACCGATGAATCCAAGTTTGGCAAGGAGACTAAAAATCAGCGCAAAGTGCGCATACAGAGGATAGAAAGAAGATGGGCACGAGAATGGAGGGAATACCGCTATGTCACTCCCAAGTACATGAGGAAATTCGCTTAAACCCTCCATGCCCAAGAGCTCCACCGCACTGCCAAGTCAGCGATCCCACTAGCATCAAGAGTGGTGAAGACTTTCCTGAAGAATGGGCTAGGCGTCAAGCCAAATTGGCAAGACAGGCCAAGGAGGCAGTGAGGAAATTCAATGAGGATTCTGCTGCTGCTGCTGCCGAGCCCTCGGTCAAGCCGAGGAAATCAATGCCAAGAAGCTGCTTTCAAAGCCAAGTGCTTCACCGTCAGCGCCCTCACGGCCCAGTTCCTCACCGCGCCCTCACGGCAAATTCCTCGATCGTCTGCTGCTCATTCAAAATCCTCAGCAGCTCCTCCAAGTCCTCAACTCCTGTGCATCCGCTACTTGTCAAAGGACTCGGGGTTTCTCAATTGCTTCGTGTCTCAAAGAAGTTCCTCACCGCACCAATGTCCTCAACAGCCCAACTCTCTCAAGACAAAAGCAACAATGGGCGCGGTCCTCGCCAAGTCCAAAGAAGAAACAGTTGCATTCAATGTGCCTTCGATGATGAAGCCTCGATGAGGAACTTGAAGAAATCATCGAGACAGATCGACCAAGGCCGCTAGAGCCAAAAGAACAAGTGTGCTCTGCTTTTGGATCCAAGAAGATCCTTGACTTCATTGACTGTGGCATCGGATCCAAACACTCCTATACCAGATCTGCCATCGATCGCTGGTCAAAGTCATATGCTTAACCATTTCATCGCTGAAGAGAAATGGAAATTTGAAAAGGCTCGTGAATTGAAGAGAGCAAAAGCCGAAAGGAGAAGCTTCGAGGAAGAACTTAGTCAACTTGACTCTGAAGAACTTCTCAAAGCTCAATCTGAAATCCAAGCCCTCAAAGAAGGATTTGAAGCTTATAATGCTGATTGGCAAGGAGCCAAGGTGAGATTCGCTCACTGACGAAGAAAATGTCAACTGTTGCAGCTCCATTGCAACAAGAAAATCCTCAGTCAAGACTCTGCTCAGCTCATTGAAGAACATGCCAAGATCTGCTGATGACTTTCAGCGTCTTGATGAGAACACAAGTTCGGGGTGATGACTCGATTCCAATCTTTGAAGAAATTCCCAGGGCATCCACTAGTGGTGCGCCTGAAGAATCTGAAGGAAACAAGGCAACTGCACCAGTTGCGCCTGAAGAAACTGTACCACAATCCTCAGCTCCACCTGCACCAACACCAACTCCAATTCTTCCTTCTGCCTATGAAGTGAAGAAGACAAAGGCTGCAGAACGAGCTGCAGTGAAGAAGAGGAAGGCATCAGCTGCGTCAAATTCTTCGGCTGCGAAGAAAATGAAGCCAATGACCAGCTCGATTGAAAATCCTATTGATGCCATTCTAATTTCCTCCATGTCGTCCAAGGAGATTGTTCCTTATGGAGAAGATTACAAGATCCCAAGCGGATCTAATGAAGAAAATCAATCTGTTGCTACCTCAGAACAGCTTGATGAAGAAATTGAAGTGGAAGCTTTCCCTTCAACCCCAGTTGTTTCCTCACCCGTGCCTCAGTTCACAGCTGAAGAGGCAGGTGTTGAGGAAATTGAAAAAGAAGATGAAGACGTGGATATTGGGTGCACTACACCAGTGATGAACGATGACTTTTGGGAAAGTCAGCATCCCAATACTCCTCTCTTCACTCCGCTTCAACAAGTTCCTCTGTCCCCGGCTACAACTGTTCAAATGGGCTCAAGAAACTCATCCCACTTCATCTCAGAAATGAAGAAATTCCAGCCACTAGCGCCAAGAACCCATCTTGATCCTCAAACCGCACAAGGAGAGGAACCAGAAATTCCTCACTGAAGAACACGAGATCGCGATTCACGAGGTTGTCTTGCAAATCACGATATTCCTCTGCCCAAGCCAAAGAATCCGTTCTCAAGCAAGCAAAAATTCAAGGCTGAAGACTTCTTTTACGAGCACGTGTTCTTCATCGCTTATAATCCATATGACTCGCTCGAATGAGGAAAAGACGCTCGACTCCAACACAAGCAAACTTCTATTCCTCGGTGCTTTGTTTGACAAGGACAAGATCTTCACCATGAGCATATTCCTCATGTGGATATGGAATCACTACCGTGCTTCGAGCCAAGACTCCGTGTTCTTCACGATGCGGGCTGCTAAATTTCTGCACCGATATATGTGGATCGAATGAAGAACTCATTCTTCGTTCTATGCCACCGCACATCACGGAGATGTCAAGATATCAACTCATGGGTATTGATTGATGACGAGAATACTCACTACAAGGCACCAAAGAATCTGAATTGCTTCGTGTCCTTCCTCTTGATCCTCCCCATGAATCTGCCCGTTGCATCTACAATGACCATGAATTGTCTGATCACTTTATTCAAGTGCTTATGAAGCCGCTGAAGCCAGGTCAAGCTCCTCAAACCAAATTCCTCGTCAAGGATTTGCTGTATGTGCCTCGGACTGTTTATAGAATCTTGACGAAGACAATGAGTCCCATAAAAGGCCATGACTCAAATGAAGAAGATGTCATAGGCATCATGAAGAACATGCTTTTCAATATCATTCATGGCGTTCCTGTCAACTTCCATGATTTCTTCATGAGGACTCTGGCCAATGTTGCAATGTCACCTTTTGAGCTGAAGCCATATGCGCCTTGGATCATGAGATTCATAAGGGCAAGATCTTCACTGAACTACAAGGCTGACACTTTGAATCATGGCAGCTTCCTGCCGCCCATTGAAGTCCTCAAGCGACCAGTTTCATCATCTGATGATAAGGGCAAGGCAGCAGCTGTAATTGATGAAGGCACTCGTCCATTGGATGGTCAATTTCGCAAGGCTGCATCTTACTCCACCAATGACGATTCTGCAACGCATGACACTGCCACAAATACCTCAACCAAGCAACAGCCTCAAGCAACTGCACCCAGGGTGATGACTGATCGTGAGTTACTCCTCGCCTTCATCGGAAGGTTGAACGAATCGAAATGGGTGAAGCGCCAATTTGCTGCAATTCTTCACAATATGACCTCAACGCATAATGCAGGTGAAGAAAACCAGTATTACCTTCATGAAACCCTCAACCGCACTGGGCTGTTCTTAATCATGTATATTCATTGAAGAATTGAAGACTATGGGTCTTCGTGAAGCTTTTGACCGGTCTCGCACCACCTCAAGAAATTCAAGAGAGTCAAAGTTCCCGATCCGTGGCTAGCTCTTATTCTTCATCGCGGAAACCGATGAATATGAAGATTTAGACGACATCAAGCGGCGGACCCTACTTCAACCAACAACCCCGATAACGCCGGCGCCTCCATCAACTTGAATATCTTCGAGGCGTTAGTCCTCAATTTCGATCCTTTTGGTCATTTGATGACAAAGGGGGAGAAATCTGAGTTAGTCTTCAAGCGGGTTTATACTATGGGCGTTTTTTAAGTTACAACTCTCGTTCTTCCGAAACTTTTATTGGATTGAGTTGTAATCTTAAGTCCGATGGTGCTCTGATACTTTTGAATGGTACATTGTGCTGACTTTGCACTATGCTCTGATACTTTTGATGTGTTATTCTGCATGCTTATTCCTCGTCAATATCATTGCACGCATGCTGAATCTCATCAGGCACCATATTTCATCATGCATTTCAAATTCTTCATATTACATATCAAATGCGTGTATGAATTACAAGATATAGGGGGAGATCTCCATGATTAAATTCTTCAAATGTGCATTGTCTCAAAAGCAAATTCCTCATTATGCACACATCCAGGGGGACTTCTTCTATATCTTGCAATCAAATTCCTCAATATCAGTATTTACACTTCATATGTTTATCCCCGTTGAAAACTTAACCTATGTTGTCATCAATCACCAAAAAGGGGGAGATTGTAAGTGCATCTAGTGCCCCTTAGTGATTTTGGTGTATTGAAGACCTATAGGTTAAGTAACTGATGCGTTTGTGAGTGTACACAGGTCTATAAGTCTATGAGGAGTTTGATATTTACAGAGAAAGTCGACCCCTAAAAATGAAGTTCTTCAATCAAGACTTTGATATTCGAAGACTTTCGAAGACTTTGAAAGTGAAGAAATTGGTGTGACCATGAAGACTTGATATTCATTCGAGGAATATGAAGCGTGAAGACTTTTGTTTTCAAGTTTCATTTTCTTTCTTGAGTCATAGGAAACACCGTCTCGTTAAAGGGGTCGAGGAAATACTAAGGAAAAATTTCCATGTGATGCTCAACTCAAAATCCTACACCTACCAATCCCTTCGAGTGAAGCCATTGAAATCTCATACAGTTCAATCAAATTCATCAAAGGATGAGACGCAGTTCTTCCATTCACCGAGGACTTTGCTCGATCGAGGAGTTAGGAATTCGCCAGGCGAATTGCCTACACAAGGAGGAACATGATAACCCCGAGGACTTTGAGAGTCAAATTTCCGACCGTTCTTTGTCTTACTTGGCGGCGGACCAAAATATCTTATCCACCTAACGGTCATATCATTGAAGGGCATTTATGTCTTATCATGTCGGGCTGCTCCCTAGGCTATAAATAGCCGCCCCTACAACCACTAGCTGGTTGGCTGCTCCGAGAGAACTTGACACTTGTCATTTGAGAGCAACCCATCCTCCGAGGACTTTGAGCGAAAATCATCAAGTGAGGAAAATCCCAAACCAAACCCACAAACCCCAAGTGATTGAGCATCATCAAGAAATTGATCCTGCGTGGATCCGACGCTTGTTACCTTTGAAGATCTGTGCTTCTTCCGACGGTTAGGCGTCAAGGTCTAGAGCATCCAAGAGGAATTGTCGATCGCCGAGTGACCAAGTCTGTGAAGGTTTGAAGTCACTGAAGACTTACCACGAGTGATTGGACGAGGCCTGCGTGGTCATAGTTCAAGGAGAATACGGTGAGGACTGGGTGTCCTGAGTTGCGTCTCGAGATCGGGTGTCCGGACTGTGTGTCCTCGAGTTTAAATACTCAACCGCTCCAACCAGACGCATAACCGAGACAGCGGTTGGACTGGTCTACCAAATCATTGTCTTCACCAACTAACTGGTTCTATTTCCTCAACTCATTCATTTCCTCATTCGTGTTGCATATTGTTCATATCTGTGCTTGAAGACTTTGATCAAGACTTTCACAAATTCCTCGCCCAATTTCTTCATCTGCTTGTCTTCATCTTGTTATCCTGTGTTTACGCTTCCTGTACTCTGCTCTTAGTCTTCATTTCATCATGCTGACTATGTGTGTATCCTGTTATGTTTACCTCTGAGTACATATTCCGCTGCTAGTAGTTCTTCGCTAAGGAATTTCCTCACCGGCAAATTCCTCAGTGCAGAATTTCATAAAAATCGCCTATTCACCCCCCCTCTAGTCGATATAACGCACTTTCAACCCGAGATCCGCTGTTTTTGACACCGACAGCGAGGCTCAATGTTCTCTCTGTTGAGACGTTCGAGACCCTCCAAGTGCCCTATGATCAGCTCCTTCCAACCAAGCCTTTCTCAAAGGTGACCGACGGCTCCACCATCCCCCGGGATAGATACGCTTCCCAGTCACCTTCGGCAGCCGCAACAACTACCACATTGAGCTCATCGACTTTGGCATCGCTCACATCGGCCTCCCATACAACGCCATCCTTGGGTATACGACCCTCGCAAACTTCATGGTGGCAACTCACCACAGGTACAATGTCCTCAAGATGCTAGGGAGCAGCGGTAACATCATGGTCGCTTGCGATGAGAAGGATGCGGTGTGCTCCCTCAAGTGCGCCTGCCAAGCCACGGTGGCTGACAACCCATACGATGAGGGCTCCGTCCTGCCTCCTAAGACAACCCCCAAGAAGAAGAAGCAGCTCCTCCTCAAGAGTCACCAGGGGGCTGGTACACCTGCCGACGGTACTTCAGGCCCTGCTCCCGCTACTGGGGCGCCCCTTCCTCCCGCATAGGAAGGCGCGCCCGGTGCCTCCCTCAGGATGGGATTGCGGGCTCCTGTCTTGAGCGCCTTTGACCTGACCATGGCGAGGAGGGAGGTGCTCGGGCACCATAGGCATGCTTCGATGCGCGCCCTCGCAAGCAAGGTGCATGATGCGAGACGCTGGGTGCGCGAGAGTTCATCATCAAGGCGATCGAGGAGCTTCAGGAGACAAGGGCCATGTGCGGTGAGCGTCACCCTGCACGGCCTCCCAGTGCAGCTGCGACCCTTGACGTGGGCAGCGCGCTGCGCTTCTGCTCAACATACCAGGCCTAAACAGGGCAGCTTCGCATGACCTCTTCTACTGTCCCGTGTCGGCCGGAGTGGGGGCTACCCCTACAGCTACGTCTGCATGCCATTTGGCCTGCTGAACGTGGCCGCCTTGTACTAGCGCTTCGCGCAAAGTGCCATGGCAGCTCACAAGGCCAGGTGCCAGGTAGTCCTGTCTGAGGAGGTTCGGGACCCTCGCCAGCTTCCGGGGCCTTAGGAGCCGCCCAACTCGTGAGGAGCAGCTTCCGCGACACGTTTCTTCAGATACCCTGATGCCTCTACAATGGTGGTGCCAGGTGACTTTTTGGTTTGTTCAACTGAGGGCTCCCCTCAGGCTGCACTATCCTCAGGCTGCAAGGGCCCATCATCGCAGCTGCGTCATTTATATTCTTATATTCAAGACCAGTTATAGCCGCTTGAGTTATTATGGTTGTTACCATTGCGCGTGATCATCTATCATCTCTAGAGTTACCCTCATGGTCCCCGCACGCCGCTAACCCGGCCTTTGCTCATCCCATGAGGGGGGCTCCCGACATGGCGCCTATGCTCGGGTCCATCCCTACAGCATTGATAAACCTAAGAGATCAAGCTCTGGCTTGCGGCCTGCCCCGCACATGCCACCTCACCAGGTACTTAATGCCTGCATCTCCTCATGGAACAATCACGGGCATATCAGCAAGTACGACCGCCCCCATGCATTTCGAGACTAATTTATAAACAGGAGCCTCCAGAGATAGGACCTTGAGCGGCTTCGCCAACACTTCACCACGCACCGCCAGGCGCAATCCCTCCTGGGCACCTCCGATGGGGCGAGCCACTCGTTTCTCACACAAATCGCTTGCATGATAAAAGGGGGCCCTTGAGCATCACACCTCAGGGGCTCCTAGTAGCTCTCGAGCCCTCACCCCCCGGCCTTGACCACGACATCATGACCTGGCATACCGGCGGCGGCTGAGCCCTGCTTGAGGTCCAGGTCCTGGGAACGTAGAGCATCATGATGAGCAAGAGAAGGGGAGGGTGGTCGCAAATCTCATAAGGGGAGCGCTAGGGGAAGGATACCCCAGCGCGGGACAAGGATCTCGCCTAAGGTAAAAAAATCTGAAGAAGCTCGCCCTCGCAACAATAAAACCACCACAAGCTACAAGCTCGCTACGCTAAGTCTCCCCACACGCACCAGCGTGAACCTCGTCGTTGGCATCTTGTTTCCTGTGACCTTGCTCGGGCAAGGAAACTTCCCTTTTTAGTCCTTCGGGAGTTGCTTGCGCACTAAAGGGGACCTCCCGAGCATCGTGTCTTGGGGGCTCTTATCGGACCTCGGGCCGCTCACCTCCTGGCCTTAACCATGACATCGCGACCTGGCATACATTGATTGCCGAAGCTTGCCTGGGGACTGGGTCCTGTTAGATTAGAGCACAAAGCTACCGCCAGAGCGAAAGGGGGGCTCGTGCCCCAGCAAGAAATGCAAAAACAGCAAAAGTTGACAATATTGACATTGAGGCGCAAGCATCACGGTTATTACATGCCCTCGCGGGGCTCTTGACGCTTTTTCATGCAGGAAATAAAACAAAATAAGTTCCCCAAGAACCACGGCTCATGAGGCGCAGCCCGCGATGGCATGGTGCCTAGTCAGCGTCATTTCCCTCCTAGATCCAGGCGCGATGGTGTGGCAGTTCGCTGTAGTTGTCGTCGCCCAAGCTTGGCCCGGAGGAGGTGCCACCGCTGCTGGAGGAGCAGCGGCCAAGGGCAATTTCACTATGGGAGGCTTTGCCGCCGATGTCACAACCCCAGGGCAGCACTGCAGGAGCTCGCCGTCCTCTCCGAAGACCTTGAAGAAGAGCATCGACGCCCCCTCGTACCTGAAGAGGAGGGAGTGCCTCCCTTCGGAGCCGCAAGCGCGAGCGACTGCCCCCCATCCCCAGGTCATATACACATCACCGGAGAAGGTGGCCTCAACCTCCGCCTGCGAGACCTGGCCACAATAGCCATCATGTTGTTGCCACACATCAGCCAAGCCCGCATGCGGTTGGGGCCGCGACGCTTCACCCTTGCCCCTTGGCTTCACCTCGAAGCTACCCCGAGCGCTTTGGGCCCGGGGGCTACTGTCGGCATTCTGGGAACCAGGGTACCCAGACTTGCCTTCCTGCGGCCCATGGAGTGGCTCCTTCGATGGCCTGGTACGACCAATTTGCCAGACCGCCAGGACAAGTCCCTCGCGAGGGGCCAGGCCTCGCGAGGCGGACGACACTAAGACCTCCCGAGGGAGCGGCCTCCCCAGGTGGCCTCCCAAAGAGCAAAGATTTCTATGCAGGTACCCAGCCTCACAAGGCTGCGATGACGTGAGCCATGACGTCGAAGGCCAAGCGGGTGCCAGCGGGCATAGAGAAGGCAGTTTCCTCTTTGGTGCTAAGGACACAAAGACAGACATGGGTTCCCGAGGAATCTCCCAAAGATTTCCATTCCGGTACTACAAGACCAAGACCACAGGCTCGGCAAGACGAAGGTTATCACCGAGCCCACCACTGTGTCGCGACTAGAAGCTTTGCAGGCGGAGACCACCTTTCAAATTGGCTGTTGTGGGATCCCTTCCGCCTAAGTTTGGGGGAAGAGGACCAAGGCCACTATAAATACAGGTTAGCCACCACCGTAGAGAGGATCCGAACCCTTTCCACCCTTACCAGAGTAGACCTGGCAAGGTTGTTCATCCACTATAATTTTTCATCCTCAACGCATGAGGCAAATTCAGCATAAAGCAAGAGTAGGGTTTTACACCGCAAGGTGGCTCGAACCTGGGTAAACTACCTTGTACATCGTCTTCCTTGTTCACGTGAGTCTGGCTAGGCAAGGCTGTAGGGGAGATGAGCTTGAGGCTTGAGATGTTGATCTTTGCACACACCCAAGAGTTCGAACCTTATTGGTTCCATGAAGCCCTAAATCCTATAGTACCGCCTCCCACCGGTTGAGTGGCTCCTAGAGACCGAGGTCCACGGCATTCTGGCCCCTTGAAGCTTGGGGCAAAGTCTAGCAGTACACCAGCGCCAGCGCAAGATGCCGCCATCACCGCTGGTCAGTGGCCCGACGATACACAGAGCATGGCAGATGAGCCGCTTCCCATCGCAAGATACCTCCGCCGCCGCCGTGTGATCTAAATCTGGCATGAAAAATGTTCGGATTGCCATTCTTAAAATATGAACGTTTGGGATTTATCATTTTCTTTTTTTAGTTCGATCATGGTACGAATGTAAAGTCGTAGTCAGACTGAATGAAATATAGGGTTTGATTGTTTGAATATTCTGCTACAGTCCTATCAAATTAAATAAAAAAGTCATCAAGCGACATGTATTCCTTCTCATCGCAAACATTTCATATTAAATACCATGTCAATTCGAAATACTTTTTTAGGGAAGTCGATTCCATATAGTTGTAGGGTGTGAGCAGGCCCCTAGTTCGAGCAATAGGTGATACATCTAGTTATCCATGCATTTAATTATTACTAGTTAAATACTACTGGCCTAAACTTGTCCATCACGGTCACTTTTGTTCCTAAACTTGTAACATATAGTACTACTAGTACGTGAAACAGGTGCCGTAACTTGTGGACACGTCCAAATACGGCCAATGGCATTGGGCATCTGCCCTAGGTGGCGTACGATGTTTACTTTCTTTTAACACCGCTCGCGCGTTCTTCGTGTTTGCTCATGTGTCTAAACGTAGAAGGGGAGGAGAGGGAGAGAGAGAGAGAGAGAGAGTGCGTGTGTGTGTGCAAACATCGGACCCGCTAGTACGTGCTGACAAGCCGGTCCCACTAATCTACTAAAAGTAATATAAAAACATGTTATCCATTAAATAGGTTGTGATAATATAAAAACATGATATCAACAAAGGGGAGTACAACAAATGTTGCTACAATGTTGCATATTGACATGCGCCTGGAAGGGCCTAGTCTCCTATTCAATCCTCGTCCTTTTTCATTTCTAATTTATATATGGGTCCAAATTTGTTCCATGACAGGTGGGCCCCCAGGTGTGTAGTTTGTAGCACTTTAATTTTTGGGTCAAAATTTGTTCCATTATAGGTGGACCCCTGGTGTAGTTTGTAGCTTATTTATATTAAATAAAGAGAACACGAGAGTTTTATTTTTCTTGCAAAAATACCATGGTGTGACATGGAAGGTGAGAAAGAGCATGCGAGAGAGCGGTGACAAAGTCAGAGGGAAAACAGTTGGGGGTGGGGCAGGGATGCAACGGTGTTTGGAGTAGTTGTGGGCCAAATGCTACAAAAATATAATCTAAACCCACCGGAATAAATGCCTTCACAAATTAATCCAAGGTTGGAGTCCCCCTCGCAATGTAAATAGCTCCGGCTCTACGAGAGATGGAGAGGTAGTGTCTATGTGTGGGAGAGACGGAGTGAAAAAGTTAGGTTAATCAAGACAGAGTGAGTGTGGCCCAAGATTTGGTGAAAAGATAAATATGCTCTGGAGAGATATTGTGTGGTTGAGCTTTTGCGAAGGGCGAGGGTTGTAAGAGAGAGCTTGAGAGATTGACCTACATAGACAATGTGCATACTAGGGTATACAGAGTGTGACTCCAGTCACAGCCAGATAGATATATCGTTTGTGTGTGAGAGGAAGCAAGGTCAATCGGCACGTAGATAAAGAGAGAGAGAGAGATTAAGGGAGTGTGGGCCTCATGTGGTCGAAAGAGTGAGACGAGTTGGAGAGAGTGACCTAGATAGACAATGTGCCTGAGAGAGTATACAATATGTCAAACTGGGCCCAAACATGGAGATATATCATTTGTGTGTGAGAAAAAGCAAGTTCAACCGAGATATACATAAAGAGAGAGATATTGAGTGAGTGAGGGATGCCATGAGGTCGAAAGAGTGGGATGGCATGGAGGGAGAGACCTAGATTGACAACCAACGTGAGAGAGAGAGTATAGAGTGTGTCGATCAAGGACCAAACAAGGAGATATATCATTTGTGTGTGAGAGAAAGCAAGGTCAATCGAGACTTAGATAAAGAGAGAGAGATTGAGCGAGTGTGGGTCGCCGTGCGGTCGAAAGAGTGAGACAGTCTGGAGAGGGTGACCTAGATAGAAAATGTGTGTGTGTGTGTGCGTGAGAGGGGGGGTCTAGATAGGCAATGCATGTATCTTGCGAGAACGGGTGGGAGGGAGGGAGAGAGAGAGAAAGCTCGACATGGAGTGCAATGGCGGGTGTGTGAGAGAAATACTTTTGTTGACAGAGTGGGAAAGGGGGTTGTGTATTTGAGAGAGTTAGAGATCAAAACATGGAGAGAAAGAATGAGCATGTGTCGGAAACCAATAGATCTGTAAAGGTTGTTAGGAGGGGAAGATTGATCAATAGAGGAAGTATGTAGAGTGTGTGCTGAGGGAGGGGGGGGGACCTAAACACAACATTTCAATTTAGATTGTACTAGACTTAATATTGACGTTTCAATTTAGTGTACATTGTTGATTTGAATTAACGACCATGCATATGGCTTCCGTAATTATTTCAATTCAAGTTGTACTAGGTTTGGAAAAGTTGATGCACTAATATTGACTTCATTGTTGTGGTATTTTGTATGTGTGTGGTCATATGCTTGAATACATCCAAAGTTTTGTCACAACCATAGTGTTCATCTTATACATATGAATTTGCATTCAAAAACATAGCGTGGATACCATGAAATGCAAAATCCACATTACAATTGGAGATCGCTATGTGACAAACACACTCTAATTCAAAGAACTCGTCATTAATTAATTTGTAGGACTAATTATTTCCAAGGAAAACACGGGCATGGTAATACATACAGATTCATTTTCCAATGAAAAAAGATTAGTTTGCATTCTCAAATGAAGGCGCACTAGGCAGGCCAAGGCCATGCCGTGGTGGTGGCGTGTGTCGTACGGATGCTAGCACCCCCACCCCTCCCCAAAAAATAGCGATGAAAAAAACTTTGTGCCTCCATGTTTCAGATTGAAATATCTTGCGGCCGCAATTCTAGCCCTAAAAAATCTCCCTTCTTCCCTGTCCCGTTCCACGCCCAAAGCACTCAAATCCCTAATTCGCCGCCACCCAAGCAAAATTCGAATCGCCCCTCGTCTCATATCTTTCCCACCTCTGTACTAGACAGTGACAACGAAAATGGCGGTCGCGCTTCACTACTTCACCAGAGCTACCTCATCTATGCCCTCGTCCAATGCACCGGTTGGTCCATCAACAATGTCGTCCACTGCAACCGACGTGCCTCACAAACACTGACTTTCACCGCATCAGGTGTGCTTCACCGACGCCGTATCCCACCTCACCAGGGCTACTTCACTGAGAACATCGTCACACCTCCACCCCCGAGGCAGTTGGTGCTTCACCAACCTCATCTACCACATCATAGCGCTTCGTTGCCTCTAAAGATCTGCATCCTTAGGCGGCCAGCCAACGCTAGCGCATCACCCTCAACGGCTCTGAAGTGAACCGCACTCTAGGAGAGTATGCCCACACACCGGCATGAACTAGATATTCGCATATCACTCTGCTGTGCACTGTTCCGATGATGTTTGGATATCCTTTTACTCCTCTCTTAGCTTACACGCCTATGCAACTCTGACTTTAACTCTTATTTCTTCTAGAGCTATCATTTGAAACAAGCAAAACCTTTTTTAGCGAAGCATGATGGTGCTACGGGATCTGGTACACATCATGCACGCTCGTATAACCTTGTAAGTACCTGTCCTTTGGTACGACAGCATGGTCGATTACTCTCATTTGATCTACTATTCACAGTGCCAAAAATGCAGAGGGGGTGGAAGGAGCACATGGCATGCACATCCTAGCAAGTGATAACATGGACTTCTACATAAAACATCTCAAGCGCAAGCAGATGTCGGTGCTCTGCGATCGGTGGTACCAGACCTACCTGCCTGCGGCCCAAGGCATGGCTCCCGACGGCCTGGTACGGCCCATCTGCAAGACCACCAAGTCAAGACCCTCGCAACGGCCCTGTCCTCGCGAGGCGGATACCACTAAGACCTCCAGACAGGGCGGCCTCCCCAGGTTGCCTCCCAAGGAGCAGAGATTCCTATGCAAGCAACCAGCCTCACGAGGCTGCGGTGATGTGAGCCATGACGACCAAGGCCAGGCGGGCGCCTGCGGGCATAGAGGAGATAGTTTCCCTTTTGGTGCAAAGGTGCAAGGACATACACGGGTTCCTAAGGACTCCCTCAAAGGTTTCCATTTCGGGGTAACGAGACCAAGACCATGAGCTCGGCAGGATGGAGGTAACCGCTGAGCCCACCGATGCGTCACGACGAGAAGCTTTGCCGGTGAAGACGGTCGGATTTCAGGTTCCGCAAACCCTTCAGAGGTTCGAACTCTGGGTTGCGTGCGGAGATCTCAACCTCCCCAGTCTGCCTACTCGCAAATCTCACAGCCTAGCACGTCGAACTTGAAGGAAAGGCGACACAGCAGTTTACCCAGGTGAGGGATTCCTGGATTAAGGGGTCCTCGAACAGCCGGACTATATACATGGGCCGGACTGTTGGGCTATGAAGATACATGATAGAAGACTTCTTCCCGTGTTCGGATGGGACTCTCCTTTGCGTGGAGGCAAGCTTGGCGATTCAGATATGTAGATTCCTTTCTGTGTAACCGACTTTGTGTAACCCTAGCCCCTCCGGTGTCTATATAAACCGGAGGGTTTAGTCTGTAGGACAACAACAATCATAATCTCATAGGCTAGACTTCTAGGGTTTTGCCATTACGATGTCATGGTAGATCAACTCTTGTAATACTCATATGCATCAAGATCAATCAAGTAGGAAGTAGGGTATTACCTCCATAGAGAGGGCCTGAACCTGGCTAAACATTGTGTCCCCCGCCTCGTGTTACCATTAGCCTTAGACACACAGTTCGGGACCCCCTACCCAAGATCCGTCGGTTTTGACACCGACATTGGTGCTTTCATTGAGAGTTCCACAATGACGTCAGAGACAGGCTTGATGGCTCGCCTTGTTATCAAGGACAACATCACCTCCGGAGGAGCCCTGGCCTCAGGCCAAACCATCCGGCTGGGCAGCTTCACTATGACCGTTGTTCGGCCGTCGGGCCGACGATGACTTCTCGGGTCATCAAAAATCACCTCCGCGTAAGCTCAGAATACAACAAAGAGATGGATCCGACGGAGTTATCGTCTTTAAACAAACTCCTAGATCGCATCGCCGCCTTGGGAGTCGCTACGGACTACAATCGGATTGGGCTTAAACCCGATCAGAGAGAAATTGAATCTCCACAGATCACCCATCAGTCACGGTAGTGGAGGAGCAATAGGACAACTCTTCCTCTATATTAAGGACGAACTATGTTCGGATTTCTGAGCTCATAGAGCAAGATACCCGCCTGCGGGAAGACATTCCCCGTACTCCAAAACTAGAGTCAGACTATGGGCCTAAAAAATCGGTTGATATCCCGGAGCCCGAACTGTTAAGTTCAGAAGTGTATCAAGCTCCGGATCACAGATTGGGTCAGGGTTCGGATTAAAAGCCACCCACCCACCCAGATACAAGCGATCTTATCCGCATTAGACAACAGTCCTAGGAAATGGTCCATCACTTTTGGGCCAAATTCCGCCTTGTCAAGGACAGGATCAAAGACAGCCGCGATGAAGATGCAATCCCATTATTCTACAAAAATTGCACAGACGAGGGAATCCTCAATGCCATCAACCACCATCACGTATCACATTTCACTGACTTGGTAACTATAGTACAGAAGTACTGCGCAATGGAAAGCGCCTGGCAAACTCAGGCAGCCTCTTGGGAGCCACCGGTTTCCACTAAACCCCTCGTCCGGACCAAAAGGGCGCACCCTCGTCGGTCGCCTGATCCAATAACAAAAAAAAATCAAAGCCCATTATGGGGCGTGGAAACGTTCTCGAGGGATGGCTTGATAGGCCATGCAAAATACACACAACGCCGGATACCGCACCAACCCATAGCCTTAGAGCATGTTGGATACTCCGGCAAGTGGCCAAGAGCGGTGAGGATCTCCTCATCAAGAATACCGCAGAGCAACATCCCATGAAAAACAACAACCCTACAGTATTGACAATCTTCGAGACCTTCGCCTCAAAAAATAGGCGCAAAAGGGCACTCCGCGGCATTGGTGAAGTCTGCCAAGTCGCAGCAATAAACCCCTGGAACGGACACGGCCATAACTTTCAATGCCAATGACGAACCAAAATTTTGAATAGTCCGGCCACATGCCGCATTGGTCCTCAGTCTGATCATGGATGGCTTTCGGCTTACCGAAGTTCTCATGGACGGCAGCAGCGGACTAAACCTCATTTACGAGGAAACTCTCAACAAAATGGAAATAGACAGGAGTCGCATTGAGAAAAGTAGCACGACCTCCCGAGGAATTATTCCCAGTCGGGATGCGCGATGTGCGGGAAAAATCACACTTGATATGGTATTAGGCACGCCGGAGAATTATAGGTCTGAAGAGATAACCTTTCAAGTGGCCCCTTTCAGCAGTGGATATCACGCCCTGTTAGGGCGAGATGCATTTGCAAGCTTCCAAGCTATACCCCATTGCGGGTACATGAAGCTCAAGATGCCTAGGCCCAATGGGATCATCACTCTTGCCAGTGATCCGGACATAGCACTCCGCGCCGAAAACAAAACCACCGCCTTGGCCCTCAAGGCATTGTCTGAAGCCCTCACGGCCAAAGAATTAACTGCATTGCGCTCCACGGTGGATAGGGATGACGTGATACTCGATAAGCGATCCAAATCCACCTCCTTTAAACCAGCAGACGAAATAGTGAAATTCCAGGTCCCCCCAACGGACTCCACGAAGACAACATCCATCGGGGCACAGCTGGACCCCACGGTCGACGCCGCACTGCGGGCGTTCCTATGCGAAAACTAGGACATATTCGCCTGGCAACCTTCTGGTATGCCAGGGACCCCACGTAGGCTGGCCGAACATAGCCTAAACATATTGAAGGGATATAAGCCAGTCAAGCAAACACTACGGTGCTTTTCCGAACCCAAATGATAAGCCATGGGGGAAGAGCTAGCCAAGTTAGTCGAGGCCGGATTCATCAGAGAGATAAAACACCTGGAATAGTTAGCAAACCTGGTAATGGTACCAAAGAAGGATAAATCTTGGTGCCTATGTGTCGATTTCAAAGAACTCAACAAGGCTTGCCCTAAGGATCCCTTCCCCCTCCCCCGCATCAATCAGATTATCGACGCTACCGCAGGACACGACTCATTGTGCTTCCTTGATGCATACTCCGGATAGCATCAAATCAAGATGAAGGAATCCAATCAAGCCGCAACAACATTTATAAGCCCATACGGGCCTTTCTGCTTCAACACTACGCTTTCGGGCTTAAAAACGCCGGTGCCACCTATCAACGCATGATTCAAACATGCCAGGAGAAACAGATCGGCAAAACAGTTGAGGCATACGTGGATGACATAGTCATCAAAATTAGGCACGTTGAGTCCTTAATAGACGATCTGCGTCTCACATTCGACAACCTCTGAACATATGACATCAAGCTCAATCTAGAAAAGTTTGTTTTCGGCATTCACACTGGAAAGCTTCTGGGCTTCATCGTTTCCAATAGAGGAATTGAGGCAAACCCAGCCAAAATCCGAGCTTTGTCATAGTTGGCTACGCGAACAGATCTTAAACAAGTCCAAAAACTATTCGGCTGTGTGGCAGCCTTAAGTCGCTTTATCTCCAGACTAGGAGAAAAGGCGTTGCCACTCTATCGCCTTCTCCAACGCACCGATCACTTCGAGTGGACGGACGCGGCAACGGCGGGACTGGAAGAAATAAAGGCTCTTCTTGCAAGCAATACAATCCTAGCCACGCCGAACATCGGCGAACCCATGTTATTATACATATCGGCCACACACCAAGTCGTAAGCGCGGTGCTCGTCGTCGAACAAGAGGAGGACGAACACAAATTCCCGCTTCAGAAGCCGGTATACTACGTATCCACCGTCCTCACACCATGCAAATCCCGGTACCCTTATTACCAAAAAATAGTATACGCGATCTTCATGGCATCCCAGAAGCTACGACACTTCTTTTAAGAGTGCTCAATAATGGTGGCCTCCGAAGTACCACTCAATGACATAGTAAACAACCGCGACGCTACGGGCCGGATTGCCAAGTGGGCCATTGAGCTCCTCCCATTCGACATATCATACAATCCGTGTCGGGCCAATAAATCTCAGGTATTGGCCGACTTCATCGTTGAATGGACAAAGGCCGAACTCCCTAAATAGTACGACACATATTCCAACTGGGTCATGCACTTTGACGGCTCCAAAATGTTGGCAGGCCTAGGGGCAGGCGTTGTCTTAACATCCCATACTGGAGACACAGTCCAGTACGTCCTCCAAATATTATTCACGGACTCCAACAATGTAGCCGAATACGAGGCCTTATTGCATGGTCTTCGGATGGCCGTCTCCATGGGCATACAACGCCTGGAAGTGCGCGGGGATTCAAACCTCGCAGTACCTCTAATAAATGGAGATTTCGAAGCCAAAGATCCGAAGATGGCGGCTTACCGTAACGCCGTTCTCAAAATGTCGGCTCGTTTTGAGGGCTCGAGTTTCACCATGTGGCTCGAGAAAGTAACCAAGCGGCGGATGTCCTTGCTCGCATCGGCGCTAAGCACGACCCCGTCCCACCTAACATCTTCTTGGAAAGGCTTTTCAAGCCATCCAAGGTGTGGCAAGGGGAGAGCGGCAACACCAATCCGGATCCGACTACAACCCCAGACTCCAAACACACCGACGTCACCGAGGGCTGAGCCACTGAAATTACACCATCAGCCCATCTCATCATGGCAATCATTGCCCCATGGACCAAACCCTTCTTGGCCTACCTTAATAGGCGAGAACCCCCTGAGGATCGGAATGAGGCGCACTGCATTGTGCGGCGCTCTAAAGCCTACAAAGTTCACGAGGGAGAACTTTACAAGAAAAGCGCTACCAGAGTACTCCAAAGATGTATCTCCGAGGAAGAAGGGCGGCGGCTCTTGGCTGAAATTGATGCCGGTCTCAGTGGTCACCACGTCGCGGCTCGGGCCCTTGTAAGCAAGGCCTTCTGTACAGGTTTCTATTGGCCGACGGCCTGAGCAGACACACAGGACCTTGTCCAACATTGCGTTGGATGCCAGCTTTTCGCCAACCAAAGCCATATGCCACCCACCGCTTTACAAACAATCCCCATTACTTGGCCTTTTGCAGTCTGGGGCCTCGATATGGTCGGACCCCTTAAAGGAGGAAGCCATAAGAAAAAATACCTGTTGGTCATGGTGGATAAATTCACCAAGTGGATAGAAGCCAAACCAGTTAAAACGTTCGAAGTCGGGCCAGTGATAGACTCTATATCCGGTGTTGTGCACCGTTATGGTGCTCCACACAACATCATCACTGACAACGGCTCCAATTTCACAGCCGATGAGGTGAAAGCCTGGTGTGCTAATCTAGGCATCAAGCTCGACTACGCCTTCGTCTATCACCCACAAACAAACGGTCAAGTCGAACGAGCCAATGTTCTTATTATGAGTGGCATTAAACCCAAATTAGTTTGGTCTTTGAAAGAATCAGGCAAGCACTGGGTGGAGGAGCTCGACGCCGTACTCTGGGGGCTACGGACCATGCCCAATCATTCTACAGGATATACACCTTTCTTCATGGTGTATGGCGCAGAGGCTGTGTTACCTTGCGACATTATTCATGACTCACCTCGAGTGTGCATGTATGAAGAGAGAGCGGCCGAGCTTGATCGGCAGGACAGCCTAGATGCCCTTGAAGAGGAGCGCGACGTCACAAAAGCCCGTTCCTCATTCTATCAACAAAAGGCCCGTAGATATCAAAGCAGAGAAGTATGGGCCAAGACTTATAATGTTGGTGAACTTGTTCTACGCTTGCCGGAGAAGAAAAAGGAAAATCTCAAGCCCATGTGGGAGGGTCCCTTCATCATTGACGAAGTTCTCACCGGAGGAGTGTACCGCCTACGTGACGCATCTGACAACCGCCTAGAGCCGAACCCATGGAACGCGGCCAGACTCCGAAGATTCTATGCCTAGTGCCGGACTCTTCGTTCATCTCCTTTACCCCCTTTTGTTTCCAGTATTTATTTTCCTCTCTTTTCACATTTTTTCTTCCTTCTGAAGCCTTAAAGCTTTTGTGCAGCCAAACCGTACACCTTCGACGCACACATTCTAAAATATGTACGTCAATTATACCTAGGGGCTTCTCATACAGAAGCTTATTATCATTATTTTCATAGCATCAAGCTCTCCACATATGTGTCTTTTCCGCATATGTACCTTTTCTTCGCCATTATATGCATCGATATGACCTAAGTTTTGGCCAAGCCAGGTTGCCTGGCTCCTATGCTTATGCCCTATGTTCCCGTTAGTTCGGCTAGGGCATAAACGGAGCACCTATGCGATTGTTACTATCGGGTCATCTGGATGTGTACCTCAGACTCGGTGAAGCTGGAAGCTAGCGTTCTTACGGGAATATTCGGTGGGCAGACTAAAGATGTTTTTTACTTGTCATATTATGAACCCCAGATGTTATGTATGCTGTGGTTTTTTCAAACACAGTTCGGACATGCACATTAACGCATGCTTACCCAGGGAAAGGAACCCTTAACGGAACTATTCTCTCTGGAAGATGTTTCTTACGATCAAAAATGTAATATAACATAGCTAGCTGGATAGTTGTCTGTTCAAGCAACTATGAACCCTACGCCTGGTTTCCATGCGTACCTCTGTATATCTTACCGAGCGGGTATTCGGGAACACTCCGCACCTTTGGGTCCAGAGGCCGAAGCGAAAAGGTCCGCCATGACAATCATTTTACCATCCGGCTAGGGACAAATTTGTCAATCAAAGTACATAGTCACTTGGACTCTAAAACTTCTTCCTCTATGCCATCCAACAGGCTATCTAGCCTACAATCCTGTTGGGAATACTTGGCGGCTACTTGTACCTGGTCATACACCAAACTAATAGGAATTTCTTCTCCATTTGACCCTACAGATCCGACCCGGGTCATATGATTCATGTCGAGCTTGGTATACCGAGTCTTCACCACTGCCCAGGCCTCTCGCGGACCTTCCCGACAGGCCCATATCTTCCATAACCGGAAGCACCGCCGCACTCACTTGAATAGATGTACAATCCTGTGGGGACCCCGACTCATAAGTCGTGATCACCGAATGCACGTGTACAGTGATCCCAGAGATCAATGCTCACCGAACACACAGAAGCTGAATAATAAGAGTCTTACATCCATACATACCAGACATACAAGTAGGACCATTATGGTCGAGTCTTGAGTATAACATCACAGCGAAATCTTCGCCGATAACTTGGACCCATGCCATCTGCCTTAACCCTACAGGCATTCTCGACCGGAAGCGTTCTAGCTCGCATGTTCGCCATCAAGTATTCCTCATCATATCCTGTTCTTTCATGCCCGCCAATAAAATAACCAAGTGGCAAGCCAATGAGTACTTTGAATGTACTCGCAAGCAACCCAAGAGTGATAACAAAATAATTATGCAAAGCTCTCTTTGCTTAATTGGCATTGTTGCGAAAGCTAGTTTTTCTCATGCAAGTATGATCAACATTTATCAAGGATGTGAATGCGCCCGCAACAAGCATCAGGAGGTTACAGACATCAACATGGAGAAAGAGTTATGAACAACTCATGCTCAAGCTCATCGTGACTTCCTCACGAGTCACATCATCAATATCACCAATCAGTGTTGTTTGTCAAAAACATATGGACATAGTCTAAGCAGCACCACCCAACTGTCCTTGACCATGGACACGGCTATTCGAATAGTTTTACACTCTGCAGAGGTTGCACATTGTACCCACAAGATCCGGAGAACTCCCGTGTCAGCCACGACCCGCGGTACCTCAAGTACCCGGGGTAAGCACCCGATCACTACCTTTCCCTAGACGACACTAACATGGAGTCCACTCGATTAGCGAGAGCCCCGTGCCCAACATTTCACATAACATTTTCGTGGATCCTTGCTCCCATATTTATCACATACCACTGGCACGGGGTACCAACGGTGTGTCCGGTGCCCCATAAAAATGGTCATGGCCGCCCTACCTGGCACGACCCTGTCCCGAGAGAGCGCACCAACAACTCTCCCGTCACTAGTAATGCAGGCCCCAAGCTAGTATAGATCTAGGTAATCAATAATGCCCTTTCCCATATAAGGGTAGAGTGGTTGCGCATGTAAGGTTGGGACAGTCATCAAATCTTAAATCTAATCCGCCTCTGTAAACAACACTTTGCGTCAAGCCTCGACACTACTTCCACCAAGTAGTGACCTAGTTCATCATCATCTCCTGTGGGCATTAGTGGCACCCATCGGGTTGTTTGCAAGTATGTCAAACCACACTTGTTCCTTTCCATGCATAACCCCGACCCACTTTATGTAAAGCAACTACTTTAGCATCCTATCTACTCCCACCGCATAACCCTCATAAGAAGGTAGGGTCATGCACAATGCAGTATCAATGAGGAAGTAACAGAGGTAGCTAACCAACGTGGTCTACCATCTCATCATGATTCAGATGCAACAATAATAAAGAGTTATATGTCATGCATAAAAAAGGGGTTTCATGGGCATGGTCAAAGGGCTGCTTGCCTGTTGTAACGAAGTCTTCGAGGTCTTCAAATATCTCTGGTCCAACTCCGAGCATTCCGTCTACTTCGTCAACTATCGTCGAAAGCAAGCATAATAAGCAACACAACAAGGCAGGAAATAAAAGTGCTCTAAAAATATGAGTTGGACTTTTCTGGGATACCTCTGGTCATATGAGGGATGACCAAAGTGGTTTCATTAGAATTTGATCAATGGTCATCTCTGAACATTTCAATATGATGGAATCAAGGGATTAATGGGTTTGCAATAAGTGTACAGAAATATACTTTTGAAAAATGAGCAAAGGCACCCATTTAACAAAGGATGATTTTAGAAGCATCTAGGAATTAGTTTCACTGGATTTGGAGTTGAGATGATTTTACTATGAATTTGCAAACTTGGCTATATGCAAAGAAATAGACCATTATTTGAGGTGATACAGAAAGTACTAGTAAAAATGTTCAAAAACTAAGTTTTGAACTTATAGACATCTAGTATTTTGAATCATGGAATTTGGATAAACAATCGGCTCTTTGTGATTTTCTAAAGTTCATCACAGAAATAGGAAAAATAGGGTTTGATAAATATTTGTGAAGAAAAGGTCTCTGGAAAAATGTGCATGTTGCATCACCAGATAGATCATGATTTATAGAGTCACTAGAAGTTTGAATCATCAAATTTGGAGTTAATTTGAATTGTTTATGGATTTTACAAACTTTACAGAAAAGAAAAGGGAAAAGATCTTTACCCAAACGGGCTGGATCTGGGCGGCGGCGGCGCCAAGACCGGGCGGAGCTTAGAAGCAGGCTCCACCGGGCCAGCCAGCGCTCGGTCATGCGCATGTGGGCGACGCCGATGGCGGTTATGGGTGCGCCAGCCAGGGAGGCGGTAACGGCGGAAGCCGTCTCCACTTAAACGGGCGGCCCGCCCATGGGGTCGCTGACGCGCGGGGCCCGCCTGTCGGGTTCATCTCCAACCTCCCGCGCGGGCGCGTCGGAAGACAGAGGAGGCGAGGCCGGACGGTGCCGGCGCTCTCCCCGGCGGTACCGGCCAGCTCCGGCGACGCCCGGCGTACCGGAGCGCTCAGGAGGCCATGCCGCATCCAACCGTGGGTGGCACGGTCTCCCCGAGGCACCGGGCTGAGCAGGGTGTTGGCCGCGGCGGTTACGGCGCTAAGGACATCGGGAGTAGAGGGAGAAGCACGGGAGGGGCTCGCGGTGATGGTGGTGATGCTCTAGTGCGGTCCAGAGGGAAGGAGGAGGAGGGGTGGGCGCAAATTTAGGCGGAGTCCGGCGGCTCGGCTCCGGTCATGGAGGGCAATGGAGGGCACGGGAGGATAAACGAGTTGGTCCAGAGGGTCTACGGGAGGGAGAGAGGGCCAAAGGAGGCCAGAGAGGGCTCGGGGTGGCCTTAAATAGATGGGGGCGAGGTGCACAGCGGGACCGTGCGCCGGCGAGGCTGTAGCCGTCGCTAGAGGCCACAAGAGGGCTTGGCTTCGAGTCGGGGGTCTTCCTGGGCGTGGTCTACGGCCAGGGGAAAGGAGAGAAGGAGCGGGGGAGCGTCAGGGCAGCGCGTGTGTGAGCATGCCCATTGGAGCTCTTGGGCGGCCGGCGCGCGTGCGAAAGGAGGCAGCAGGAGGGAGAGAGAGGAAGGGGACAGAGTGGTGGCGTGTTGCGGACGCCGAGGGCGCTGACCGGGCGCGCTGGGCGGCCCGAGGTGGACGGGAGGCGGCAGCAGGCTCGGCCGCCATCAGAGGCGCTCCAGAGCAAGTTTTTGGCCGGCATGAGCGCGTTTTGCGCGCTCTGCCGCATCCACTTGCGTCTGGAGTGTGCTGGGTGATGGGCTAAAGCCTGGGGAGAGCCTTGGATGCTCTGGAATGCCAAGGAGGGAGAGAGAGGCTGAGAGAGAGGGAGAATGCTGCTGCCCAGAGAAGAAAAATGGGGTTCTAACCCCCTTAATCATGGCTCCTCGGGCAGGGTAAGATGCAGGTGGTAGAGGGGGACCAGATGGTGCTGTGGGAGGAAGATTAGCTCATGGAGACTAGTGGAAGTGGCCAAAACAGGCATTTTAATTTTCTGCCATAAGGTGTTTGATGGTGGTTTGGCCAAGAAGATGAGCCCCATTTGTCCTGAGACTCCACAGGGTGAAATGGCACATATAATTAGGGTCTTCCACCAATCTTGAGTTCATTTGGGCAAAGTTGCCAATGCAACTTTTGTGAACCCTAGAAATTAGCAGAAATGAACTTGTGCAGATCCAGTTGAGTAAACCACTTCTCCTTGATGCACCACTTAGTGTGGTGGCCTCATTTGGTCATGTGATCATGCTCACAAAAGTTGGGGTCAAGGAGAGAAAGTTGGTAATGCAAAGTTGATCAAATTTGGTTCTGGACAGGAAGGGTTTTGGGCACTTTGATCAATATAACTTGTTCTCCAACTTGTGCAACTTGGTCTAGATGAATAATTAGAACATTTGAGCATGTTCACAAGGTTTGAGAACATTTGGACATGTTTGTCAGTGCAAAGTTGCTCAAACTTCAAAATGAACAGAAATGGTTTTGAGGGGATTTGATGATGTTATATTGTTCTCCATGTCATGAGACTTGGCAAGATCATCTAATATGTCATATGTGACATGCTAGAATTTTCTTGGAATTTTTGGAGAATATTTCCTTTGTAAATATTTCAAAAGCTTGAAATATCCAAAAAGGGTTTTTGAGGGGTTTGACCAATATTTTGAACATGACCATGTGTTGAAACTCTTATATATGGAAAATATATGCCCACTGAGTTTCCCTAATTTTTGCCAAATATTTTTGAAGCAATAAAATAATTTTCCCTATTAAAGACCATTTCTGGCCTTAAGAAAAAGCTTTTAAATAAATAGGAAAATAACTTTTAAAATTATAGTTTTGTGGTTTCTGGGTATCCTATATCTAATAGGAGTCAAATGTATTTTTGAAAAGATTTTTACTGCCCTTAATTAAGTACTTGCAAAGGCAAACCTCATTTCGTGGGTTTTGAAAACTAATTTTGAAAATACTTTTGGCCAAATTATTTTTGTAAGAAAATACTAGATTGCTCTATACACATGGCATGATCATTGGGAAAAGGTTTTGGATCAAGGAGATGAAGTATAGGAGTTGGGGGATTTATTTGATTTTTAGAGCACTTGCAAACAACAGACAAAATCCAATCAAGGCAAAGTCCAAAACACTCAAAAGTTTTTGTCAAACCACATTTTATCATGATTTATCATCTTAAGTGCTGTGCCACGAAAATCAGGGTGTGACAGACCTACCCCCCTTACAAGAATCTCATCCCCGAGATTCCCAAACTAGGCGTGGAAAGGAATATGAAAACTGGATCCGGGATAGTCTTCAAGTCCTCATGTTGCTTCTGCTTCCGTGTAGTGCTCCATTGAGCTGGAAGTACTTGATGGCGTGGCTTCGGGTATGACGCTCTTCTTAATCCATGTTGCTAATAGGTAGCTCGCGGTCGGTTAGATTGGGCTAGGGGTCAATGGCTCGGTGGTCAATGTCCTTGTAGAGACCGGGCTAGTTAGGAAGTTGGAAATGTTTCCGGAGTGGTGTCGTGTGGAAAAACGCTGTGCACAGTGGGTGAGTCAGGTGGTAACTCTAGTTGGTATCTGTCTTCTCTTTGTCTTGAAGTGATCTCGGAGGGGGTTGTTAAATGTTGGAGTGATCTCGAAGGGGGCTGATGAATCTTGGTGTGGGTCTCCTTGTCATGGAAATGCTTGATTCCTTAGAGAGGAGTGGCTTGCAGATACACTTGGTCTTCGACGTGGAGGTTTACTTCTTGACGATGGTGGTTGGTGTAGTTCTTCCTCCTTGGCATGGCGGTATTCAAATGTTCTTGGACTAGCTGAAAGACTCTTCTTTCGTCTTCGGGTAGACAAGTATGTCATCAAAGAAAAATGACAACTAACTTGTCCAAGCACTCCATGAAGTCCATGGGGTACGTAAAGTAGGCTGGGGAATTAGTGGTGGTCTTGTTGAGTGTGGGCCAAGGTGGTTCAAGATCTAGTGTGAAGGCCCTAAGGTCCTGATCGACCATGTAGCTTGGTAGGGCTTAAGGGTTTCAAGGATCTAGTGTGCGAGTGAACATTCATCATCTTATCCTTGAGCACAGTTTCTGAGATGCCAATCGCTCTATCTAGTCTTCCAAACAATCACATCATGTTACCGAAAGAATCATCCCGTAGGTCAACTCCAATCATCACTCATGTGATTCATATCCTCATGACTCTCGAGAGGAGGTCTAACAAAATCATATGCGTCTACAATCCCCAAACTCATATGTATGTCTACCCCTAAAAATCCATGGGTAGAACATATAAGCTGCTAAGCTTGAACGTGACAATCCAAGTGCTCAGGCTGTTCTTCCAAGGTCTAAGATAAAGCACCTCTATCCTAAGAAAACATGTCGTAAGCCACTCCAAGATCTTGTTTCCTTCCTATGAATCAACTCCAACATCCCACTAACTACACCAATCACTACGTGATCCAATAGTTCTTCAAATCCAATCTCTATGGTGTTCCACACGATCTTCTAATACCCTATAATCCATAAATACTGGGGAGGCTACCTTGCTATAGCCAATCCACCGATTTCCGTTATCATGGCCAAGTAAACTCCAAGGTCAAGCTTATATAGAACCCTAAATAAACTCCGACAATTAGTCCAATCTCCTAGTTTATCGTCCACCGAGAAACATGGTATCATGATCGAGATCATCAGTCTAAATCCAATTTACTCCGAACCATGTAGACATGCTCAGCATCTATATTCAACTAGAATCACCTATTTAAATCCAAATCTCATCTCCAACGAGAATTCCTACATGCTTCCCCAAAGTCATTTCGTAATGTCAACTATCTTCTATCATATCCCTTGGCTAAGTCTAGTCCTCATGTTTCCAAGAATTTCAGCTTGCGGTCTTAATTGTCCCGCTAAATCCAATTTACTCACGGGTAATGAAAGCTATGCTGCCACATTAACATGATCCCACCGAGTTCATCTACCAACATGGTAGCCTTATAATCCACCAAAGAGTCTCAGATAATTCCTCAAATTCATTGAAATAAACTCACCAAGTCATTTGTCCTCTATTTCGATATCCTCAAACTGGTCTTCCTATGGCATCGTCAGTTCTGGTGCTATATTAGGATGATAATGTGCTGGCTCAGTACGTCCACTAGTTCCATAATGAACCGAATGTTGCGCAAGGTTACTGAGGCTTAACTGGTTTTCTTGGAATTCCGTAGGTTAAGCTCAGGGTTAAGGTTTCGAGCTGGGGTATCTCGTGAAGTCTCGAAGGGTCTAGGAATGGGTCTCTAATCTTGAGGGGAAACCATAACTCTAAGGGGTTGCACTTGGTCGAGGAGGCTGCAACAAAAGTCTTCATTGCTAGTTGGTTGCCGAAGCAGGTTTCTTGGTGCATCTTGTCTTGCTGGTCTTCAGTTGAGGAGAGAGAGACGAGAGGGAAAAGTAGCATAGAAGAGGTGGGATGCCTAAAGGGGGTTCTATAGTGCTGGTGCAAACAAACAAGTGCCAAGAAGGCCAAACACAAACAACAAAATAAGGCAGGTGATATAGTCGCATACTTGTTGCCTAGGGCAAAAAGGGCGACTAATATCAAAACACAACAAATAAAAACAATCAACACACAATCATGGTTCTACTCGAACCATCATACGGACTCGACTGCGCATAGGGGGTACATGACTCATCCTACCCTAGGGGTTCTCGGACTCAGTAGCCGTGCCTTGTGCCTCATGCAGTCTTCTGAGTTTTCCTCAGGTGTTGCTACGTCTCTCGTAGTTGTTTGATGAAACGATCCCGGTTGAGCTTGAAGAGTCTTCAACAACTTCTTGCCTGTTGAAGTGATGGGGTGAAGGTGGCTCGTGAATCGGCTTTGACTGGTCTTCTATTGTCTTCTTAATCACGACGATCCCTTTTGTCTTCTAAGCCGCCGATGCTACCGTAGGTAATCCTTTATGCAATGACAATATCAAGGCGTAATAGAGGTCCATCATGTCGGTTACGTTGATGACAACATCGACACCAAGAGCGGGGATGAGGAGAACCGTTTTCCTGCTCACTATGGTGAGGCGGACCAAATGGCTAGGTTCTCATCCATCGGTGGTTGCCGATACAACAACGGTAGTGACAGGTAGCGATGTATATCATGATCTTGCATATTCTATGCCCAGATCATCGTAGGCTAAGGTTGCATGATCTTGGGGCAGTGTCAAGGGTGTCACCATCTCCTGGGTCTTCAGGTCCTCATTCCATCAAGAATGTATCTTCTGTTGGTATCGTCTTGTTGTGATGTCGCCAATCTTGTGTTCAGGAGATGTGGGTGAATGTCTGGCAAGGCATCTTCCTTCTAGATTATCCACGAGGATTACAAGGAGTCCAGTGGTCAGGGGCATAAGGGTTCTAGCGACCAAAGGTTTTGAAGGGGAAGAGATCAATAAGGAAAGTATACCTTAGTTTTCGAAAAACTAAGAAGGGAAGAGAAGTACAGATAGTTTTGAAAACTAGTAGTAGTTTTGGAAATAGTTTTACCCTAACTAACGACCATGCTAACTAAGGCTTCCTATAGTCAGGATGGCTCTGATACCAGCTCTGTGGGGACCCCAACTCATAAGTCGTTGCCGGGGGAGAACTGCCCGCCGCGAACACCTATGGGGCCGGAGCCCCTTGTCTGTGCGGTACGAGGGCGGAGGGAGCACAGAGAGCAGATCGAGGCGAGCACGCTGGCGGTTTTACCCAGCTTCGAGCTCTCCGGAGAGATAAAACCCCACCGCTGCTTTGTGTTTCTATTCTGTTTTGCTCAAGAGCGAGGGTGGGTTGTAGTGTCGAATGAGTCGAACCAGCCGAACCCCTCCACGCTGTGCATGGGCCTCCTTTATAGTGCAAGGGTCACCGACAGTGTCAACATAGGAGAAAGGGGTAAAATGTAAAAGAGGTGGTAGTTGGAACAGTCAAGGGAACAAAGAAGCTACAAAGGCGTGAACAAAGTGGTCGCCACCTACTTTGACAAGGGGGGGACAAGGGCATTTAATGCCCGTCGCCGTCGACCCAAAAGCTCCCGCCTTGTGTCTCCGTCTCGCCGCGCGATGGATCCACCACCGTGAAGTGCCACCGTGTCCCCAAGCTGCACAAATGATCCGCCACGCGCCCTCGAAAGGCCCTGTGGCGTGGGCGGGCAGATGAGCTGGAGCGCGGCACACACAGCAGCTCTCCCGCAAGTACCTTGCCGGGTCTTGACTTTGCCGGCCCGGAGCTTGCCGGGCTCAGAATTTGTCGCCCCGGGCCCTTGCCGGACGCATGTAGCGCCAGGCGTGTCTTCTATGATGTAATCTTCTAGTCTTCCGGCGAGCTCCTCTCGCCGGGTCTTGCGTGAGTGACGAACCTTGAGCCTCGAACGCCCGGCAAGCTCCGCTTGCCGGGTCTCGATCTTCGCCTTGTATACTTCGCCTTTGAATGGTTTGATATGGAGCGGAAGGTCTTCGGCGAGCACGTGGTAAATCCTGCCGCTGGAGTCAGAATCGCCGTGCACAAGTTGGGGTACCGAGGTACCTTACCTTAGTACACCGACAGAGCCTCGGCCTGGGCCACACAGGTGCCGAAGCGCCGTTGGGCCAGCCCAAAAAAGGCACGGGCACACGCGCCCACGGGCGCCAATCCACTTCCGCATCCGCCGCATCCCCGTGAACAAGCACGCGCCGATTGCAGCGCCGTGGAGGACGGGCGGCGCGGCGGCGTCTTTAGGGCATCCACTCCGTGATCGTGGTGCGTGGCGAGGTCATTTCACCGCCGCCCGCCCGCTTTTTCGCCACGCGGCCCTCATGCATGGGGGTCGTGGGCGGCGAAAGTGGGAAACCGAGCCGTCACGGGCGGAGATGGCGAGTCGGCCCCGCTCCTCTGCCCTCCTCGCTTCCCGATTGGTCGGGCAGGGCGGTCGAGCCCCCACCTCGCCCTTTAAAAGGGGCGGAAGGGGAGCACAATGGTCTCACACTTCCTCTTCTCCCTTCGCCTTCAGCCTGCCTCTTTCTCGCCATGGAAGGAGGAAATCCTAGTTCTTCAACGGTGGCAGCGAGGGTCGCCTCCAGTAGCGAGACTTCTCCTTATCTCAAGACCTGTGGCGGAGCCGGCCACGAGAGGGAGAGGGAGGGGGCGAGGCCGCGGACGAGGCCGAGGGCGCGGTCGCGGCGGTCGGGGGAGAGGCGGCCGTGGCCTTGACCTACCTCCTGAACTCCTGAACAGAGAAACAGGAGAGGGATTACGGGCATCTTATCTTTCAATTTGTAAGCCCTCGGGCCTTAGCTGTATTTAAAATATGTAATCCTCTCTGTCATGTTTTTCATCCTCTATGGACGTGTGCTAAACTAGGATGTTTTTAATGAAAAGAGGGGAACGCTTGTCGGACCGAGTCCTTTACTTGACTTCGTGCCTTGTATGTTCCCATCCCACGCCTCGGGAGCTTGCCGGCGCGAACACGCTTGCTTGAGTGCGGACATCAGAGTTCAGCCGGCGGTGTTGCTTCCGCAAGCAACCTTGCCGGGCCAGGCCAGCGCCGCTTGTGTTTGTTGAGCGGACTCGAAAACGAAACAAGGGCGCGACACTTGTCGCAGCTCACTTAAATCGTTGAGCGTGCTCGAAAACGAAACAAGGGCGCGACACTTGTCGCAGCTCACTTAAATCGATGAGCGTGCTCGAAAACAAACCAAGGGCGCAACTGGGCCACGACCTGGCTCCCCCGCGCACGGGTTTTTACAAGACACGCTCGTTCAAGGATGCAGCCCCGCTTTCCCCGGTCCATGAGAGGATGCATGACGAGGGACGAAAAACTTATCTGATTTCGCAGCCCCGCAACTATGGCTTGCCAGGATGAATTCAAGTTATTCGCAGCCCCAAGAACACCGCTCGCGGGGACCCTGTGTGCCGCGCGCCTTTCTTCGTTTGCCGCTGCATCGCAGCCCCGGCGACTCGCTCCGCCAAAATCCAGTGTGCTGGTGTGCTCTTCCGTTTCTCCTTATTGCTGTAATTTCAGCCATGGAAACAGCTGAGAGAGGTCTGCAATAGTTTCATTATTCACATGTATATGTATATAAATCTTTTCGCGCGATTTCGAATGCGATGTCGTGCCTTGCCCTTCAGATGCTTATACTTCACGCCTCGGGAGCTTGCCGGTGCGAACACGCTTGCTGAGTGCGGGACATCAGCAGCCCGCTGGCGGTGCTGCTTCCGGCAAGCAACCTTGCCGGGCCAGTTGCAGTGCACTTGTGTTTGTTGAGCGGACTCGGAAACGAAACAAGGGCGCGACACTTGTCGCAGCTCACTTAAACCGTTGAGCGTGCTCGGAAACAAACCAAGGGCGCAACTGGGCCACGACCTGGCTCCTCCGCGCATAAGTTTCTCATACGAAGGGCATCTTACGGCAGGGCTTGCTATGTTACACCCTCTACTTTACACCCTTTGTGCGCTTTTACCCTACGCTTCTAGGGGACTTGCCGGCAAGGGGCCCTTGCCGCGAGCGCTGAGTGCTGAACTCGAAGCAGCCTGCTGTCTAAGGTCTTACCGGCAAGCAACCTTGTTGCGCTAGTCGCGACGCGACTTAGCTTGCTGAGCGGACTCGAAACGAAACAAGGGCGCAACACTTGTCGCAGCTCACTTAAATCGCTGAGCGTGCTCGAAAACGTAAACAAGGGCGCGACACTTGTCGCAGCTCACTTAAATCGCTGAGCGTGCTCGAAAGCAAGATAAGGGCGCTGCTATCCACGGGTAGGTTCCTCCGCACAAGACAGTATTGCGCATAAAGGACTAACGACGAGGGACCTAACATAAAAAAGCATGGAACTAAGAAGTGCTCGCACAAAAGCTCTGGACAACTTAGCTTTTCCGCCTTCGCGATCCGCAAGGCCGACTTCTCCCTTGATTTCCTCCCTTGTACGCTTTCACCCTCACGCTTCGGAGGACCTGCCGCGCAAACACACTTGCTGAGTGCGGAACATCAGCAGTTCCCGGGCGGTGTTGCCTCCGGCAGAAGAACTCGTCGGGCTAGTTGCAGCGCCGCCTTCATTGTTGAGCGGACTCAAACAGATCGGGTGCAACTTAGCCGCGATTCGACCCTATGCGCGCATGTGTTCTCCATACAAGGTACGAATTTCGTGGAATACAACTCAAAAGTTTAAAGCTGGCTGCTTTCTTCGCCCCATCGCCGGTGGAGCTCGATGGCACGCCGACGGCGGCGCAGAGACCGGAGAGGTGCGCTTGCGGAGTAGGCACCAGAGCCCCATCGCCGGTGGAGCTCGATGGCACGCCTCCTCGGCGGCGCAGCACCGGAGAGGTGCGCTTGCCGGAGTAGGCACCAGAGCTGTTCTTGCCGGGCTTAGTTTTTTTGGCTGGTCTGCCTTTGTTTCCTCGCACTTGCCGGTGGAGCTCGATGGCGCGTCCTCGACGGCGGCGCAAGACCAAGAGGTGCGGTTGCCGGAGTGGGCCCCAGAGCACTTGCCGGACTTGGTCTTCGCCTTCTTCCCTTCTCCGGAGTGGAGGGAGCGGAGCGAAGCGTGCGAGGAGCGGGTATGCTCGACTCCTAACAGTGTTAGAAGGAGCAGGTCCTGCCCGGCGCCATCGCTTGCTTGTGTCCGGACGGTGGTCCGAACATCCCGCGAGCCTCCGGTGTGTCCTTGTCCCAAAGATGCGGATACCACCTCCCGTGGTATGGCGCTGCTGGGTTGTCGTGGTTTGAGATGGACGCGAATGTCCACGGAGACCGAGGCGCGGTCGTCTGCCTTGTCTTGATCTCGTGGCGCCATGAGTGTCTCGCCGGCGACCACCCTTCCACGGCGTTTCCTCCGCCCACCGCTGGCTCGGTGGCGGCGGATGAGATGCAGCCGGCTCGCGACCTCCGGCCTTCTTCTTCGGGCCATGGCGAAGTTGTTGATGAAGGCTTGATGAAACCGAGAGGTTGATGAAGAACGCGCCCGCGCGAACGCCGGATCAGGTCCGCGCAACCTCGACGCCCCCTACCTGGCGCGCCAGAGAGGCCGGGGGAGAACTGCCCGCCGCGAACACCTATGGGGCCGGAGCCCCTTGTCTATGCGGTACGAGGGCGGAGGGAGCACAGAGAGCAGATCGAGGCGAGCACGCGGGCGGTTTTACCCAGCTTCGGAGCTCTCCGGAGAGATAAAACTCCTACTGCTGCTTTGTGTTTCTATTCTGTTCTTGCTCAAGAGCGTAGGTGGGTTGTAGTGTCGAATGAGTCGAACCAGCCGAATCCCCTCCACGCTGTGCATGGGCCTCCTTTATAGTGCAAGGGTCACCGACAGTGTCAACGAGGAGAAAGGGGTAAAATGTAAAAGAGGTGGTAGTTGGAACAAAGGGGAACAAAGAAGCTACAAATCGTGAACAAAGTGGTCGCCACCTACTTTGACAAGGGGGGACAAGGGCATTTAATGCCCGCCGCCGACCCCAAAAGCTCCCGCCTTGTGTCTCCGTCTCGCATGGGCGATGGATCCACCACCGTGAAGTGCCACCGTGTCCCCCAAGCTGCACAGCCATCCGCCACGCTGCCCTCGAAAGGCCCTGTATGCGACGCCAGGCGTATGAGCTGAGCGCGGGCACACAAGATACTCTCCCGCAAGTACCTTGCCGGGTCTTGACTTTGCCGGCCCGGAGCTTGCCGGCTCAGAATTTGTCGCCCCGGCCCTTGCCGACGCATGTAGCGCCGAGGCGGTCTTCTATGATGTAATCTTTAGTCTTCCCGGCGAGCCCTCTCGCCGGGTCTTGCGTGAGTGACGAACCTTGAGCTCGAACGGCCTTCCGGCAAGCTCCTTGCCGGGTCTCGATCTTCTGCCTTGTATACTTCGCCTTTGAATGGTTTGATATGGAGCGGAAGGTCTTCGCGAGCACGTGGTAAACCCCGCCGCTGGAGCTTAACCTGCGCACAAGTTGGGGTACCGAGGTACCCTACCTTAGTACAATCGGACATCGTGATCATCGAATGCACGGTACAAAGGATCCTAGAGATCAATGCTCACCGAACACACGTAAGCTGAATAACAAGAGTCTTACATCCATACATACCGCTTTACACAAGTAGGACCATTATGGCCAAGTCTTGAGTATAACATTGCAGCGGAAATCTTCGTCGATAACTCGGACCCATGCCATCTGCCTTAACCCTACAGGCATTCTGACTGGGAAGCATCCTAGCTCGCATGTTCGCCATCAAGTATTCCTCATCATATCCTCGTTTTTGATGCCCGCCAATAAAATAACCAAGGGCAAGCCAACGAGTACTTTGAATGTACTCGCAAGCAACCCAAGAGTGATAACAAAATAATTATGCAAAGCTCTCATCGCTTAATTGGCATTGTTATGAAAGCTAGTTTTTCTCATGCAAGTATGATCAACATTTATCAAGGATGAATGCGCTCGCAACAAGCATCGGAGGTTACGTACATCAACATCGAGAAAGAGTTATGAACATCTCATGCTCAAGCTCATCGTGACTTCCTCACAAGTCACATCATCAATATCACCAATCGCTGTTGTTTGTCGTAAACATATGGACATAGTCTAAGCAGACCGCCTAATCGTCCTTGACCGTGGACACGGCTATTCAATAGTTTTACACTCACGAGGTTGCACACTGCACTCCACAAGATCCGGGAACTCCTGTCACCACGACCATGGTACTCAAGTACCCGGTAAGCACCGATCCCTACCTTTCCCTAGACGACACTAACATGGAGTCCACTCGATTGGCAGAGCCCCGTGCCCAACATTTCACATAACATTTTCGTGGAGCCTTGCTCCCATATTTATCACATACCACCGGCACGGGTACCAACGCCGTGTCCAAAGGCCCCATAAAATGGTCATGGCTGCCCTACTGCACGACCTCGCCCCGAGAGAGCGCACCAACAACTCTCCCGCCACTAGTAATGCAGGCCCCAAGCTAGTATCGGTCTAGGTAATCAATAATGCCCTTTCCCATATAAGGGTAGAGTGGTTGCGCATGTAAGGTTGGGACAGTCATCAAATCTTAAATCTAATCCATCTCTGTAAACAACACTTTCATCAAGCCTCGGTAAACTACTTCTCCACCAAGTAGTGATCTAGTTCATCATCATCTCCCAGGGGCATTAGTGGCACCCACTGGGGTTGTTTGCAAGTATGTCAAACCACACTTGTTCCTTTCCATGCATAACCATGACCCACTTTGCGTAGCAACTACTTTAGCATCCTATCTACTCCCACCGGCATAACCCTCATAAGAAGGTAGGGTCATGCACAATGCAGGTATCAATGAGGAAGTAACAGAGGCAGCCAACCAACGTGGTCTACCATCTCATCATGATTCAGATGCAACAATAATAAAGAGTTATATGTCATGCATAAAAAGGGGTTTCATGGGCATGGTCAAAGGGCTGCTTGCCTGTTGTAACAAAGTCTTCGAGGTCTTCAAATATCTCTGGTCCAACTCCGAGCATTCCGTCTACTTCGTCAACTATCGTCGAAAGCAAGCATAATAAGCAACACAACAAGGCAGGAAATAAAAGTGCTCTAAAAATATGAGTTGGACTTTTCTCGATACCGTCATATGAGGGATGACCAAAGTGGTTTCATTAGGATTTGATCAATGGTCATCTCTGAACATTTCAATATGATGGAATCAAGGGATTACTGGGTTTGCAAGAAGTGTACAGAAATATACTTTTGAAAAATGAGCAAAGGCACCCATTTAACAAAGGATGATTTTAGAAGCATCTAGGAATTGGTTTCACTGGATTTGGAGTTGAGATGATTTCCCTATGAATTTGCAAAGTTGGCTATATGCAAAGAAATAGACAAATATTTGAGGTGATACAGAAAGTACTAGTTAAAATGTTCAAAAACTAAGTTTTGAACTTATAGATATCTAGGATTTTGAATCATGGAATTTGGATCAACAATGGGCTCTCTGTGATTTTCTAAAGTTCATCACAGAAATAGGAAAAATAGGGTTTGATAAATATTTGTGAAGAAAAGGTCTCTGAAAAAATGTGCATGTTGCATCACCAGATAGATCATGATTTATAGAGTCACTAGAAATTTGAATCATCAAATTTGGAGTTAATTTGAATTGTTTATGGATTTTACAAACTTTACAGAAAAGAAAAGGGAAAAGATCTTTACCCAAACGGGCTGGATCTTGGTGGCGGCGGCGCGCACTTGGCGGATCTTAGCAGCAGGGCTCCACTGGGCCGGCCCAGCGGCTCGGCCGCGCAGCGACAGGGGCGACGTCGATGGCGGCTTGCGGGGGTGCGGCTTCGCGCAGGGGAGGCGGTAACGGCGGAAGCCGTCTCCACTTAAACGGGCGGCTCGCCCACGGGTCGCCGACGCTGGGCCCGCTGTCGGGTTCATCTCAACCTCCAGCAGCGCTGCTGGGAGACAGAGGAGGCGAGGCTGGATGGTGTCGGTGCTCTCCCCGGCGGTACCGGCCACCTCCGGCGACGCCCGGCGTACCGGAGTGCTCAGGAGGCCATGCGCATCCAACCGTGGGTGGCACGGTCTCCCCGAGGCACCGGGCTGAGCAGGGTGTTGGCCGCGGCGGAAGAGGTCGGCGGCGGCGGCGCTTACGGCGCTACGGCCATCGGGAGGAGAGGGAGAAGCACGGGAAGGGCTCGCGGTGATGGTGGTGATGCTCTAGTGCGGTCCAGAGGGAAGGAGGAGGAGGGGTGGGCGTGAATTTAGGCGGAGTCCGGCGGCTCGGCTCTGGTCATGGAGGGCTATGGAGGGAACGGGAGGATAAACGAGTTGGTCCAGAGGGTCTACGGGAGGGAGAGAGGGCCAAAGGAGGCCAGAGAGGGCTCGGGGGTGGCCTTAAATAGATGGGGGCGAGGTGCACAGCGGGACCGTGCGCCGGTGAGGCCGTAGCCGTCGCTAGAGGGCACGGGAGGGCTTGGCTTCGAGTCGGGGTTCTTCCTGGGCGTGGTCTATGGCCAGGGGAAAGGAGAGAAGGAGCGGGGAGCGCTGTAGAAGCGCACGGTGAGCATGCCCATTGAGCCTCTGCTGGCCGCACAAGGCAAGCAAAGGAGGCAGCAGGAGGGAGAGAGAGGAAGGGGACAGAGTGGTGGCGTGTTGCGGACATCGAGGGGCGTCGACTGGCGCGCTTGGGCAGCCTGAGGTGGACGGGAGTGCGGCGGCAGGGCTCGGCCGCTACTGTAGCGCGCTCCAGAGCAGGCTTTTGGCTGGCATGAGCGCGTTTTGCGTGCTCTGCCGCGTCCACTTGCGTCTGGAGTGTGCCGAGTGATGGGCTAAAGCCTGGGGAGAGCCTTGGATGCTCTTGAATGCCAAGGAGGGAGAGAGAGGCTGAGAGAGAGGGAGAATGCTGCTGCCCAGAGAAGAAAAATGGGGTTCTAACCCCCTTAATCATGGCTCCTCGGGCAGGGAAAGATGCAGGTGGTAGAGGGGGACCAGATGGTGCTGTGGGAGGAAGATTAGCTCATGGAGATTAGTGGAAGTGGCCAAAACAGGCATTTTAATTTTCTGCCAGAAGGTGTTTGATGGTGGTTTGGGCAAGAAGATGAGCCCCATTTGTCATGAGACTCCACAGGGTGAAATGGCACATATGATTAGGGTCTTCCACCAATCTTGAGTTCATTTGGGCAAAGTTGCCAATGCAAATTTTGTGAACCCTAGAAATTAGCAGAAATGAACTTGTGCAGATCCAGTTGAGTAAATCACTTCTCCTTGATGCACCACTTGGTGTGGTGGCCTCATTTGGTCATGTGATCATGCTCACAAAAGGTGGGGTCAAGGAGAGAAAGTTGGTAATGCAAAGTTGATCAAATTTGGTTCTGGACAGGAAGGGTTTTGGGCACTTTGATCAATATAACTTGTTCTCCAACTTGTGCAACTTGGTCTAGATGAATAATTAGAACATTTGAGCATGTTCACATGGTTTGAGAACATTTGGACATGTTCGTCAGTGCAAAGTTGCTCAAACTTCAAAATGGACAGAAATGGTTTTGAGGGGATTTGATGATGTTATATTGTTCTCCATGTCATGAGACTTGGCAAGATCATCTAATATGTCATATGTGACAAGCTAGAATTTTCTTGGAATTTTTGGAGAATATTTCCTTTGTAAATATTTCAAAAGCTTGAAATATCCATAAAGGGTTTTTGAGGGGTTTGACCAATATTTTGAACATGACCATGTGTTGAAACTCTTATATATGGAAAATATATGTCCATTGAGTTTCCCTAATTTTTGCCAAATATTTTTGAAGCAATAAAATAATTTTTCCCTATTAAAGACCATTTCTGGCCTTAAGAAAAAGCTTTTAAATAAAATAGGAAAATAACTTTTAAAATTATAGTTTTGTGGTTTCTGGGTATCCTATATCTAATAGGAGTCAAATGTATTTTTGAAAAGATTTTTACTGCCCTTAATTAAGTACTTGCAGTGCAAACCTCATTTCAGGGGTTTTTGGAAAACTAATTTTTGAAAATACTTTTTGGCCAAATTATTTTTGTAAGAAAATACTAGATTGCTCTATACACATGGCATGATCATTGGGAAAAGGTTTTGGATCAAGGAGATGAAGTATAGGAGTTGGGGGATTTATTTGATTTTTAGAGCACTTGCAAACAACAGACAAAATCCAATCAAGGCAAAGTCCAAAACACTCAAAAGTTTTTGTCAAACCACATTTTATCATGATTTATAATCTTAAGTGCTGCGCCATGAAAATCAGGGTGTGACAAAGCCCCTCCATACTTCTTGGAGGGCAGTCAGATGGTCATAAGGCCTTGGAAATACTTTGCATCGCCTGCCGAGCTTGCTCGTGCATTTGCGACAGCTCTTGTAGCAGATCGCTCGACAATCCGGACACCCCCTCGTCGAGACGGCCCACCAATATACCTCAGACATAATTACTGACAGTTCCTTTCCTTGCCGAACTATGTAAAGGTAAGTCAGAACACATAGTAAATATGCCGCCTCGCAGCCTCCTATTCTCCTTCATGGAGTCAGCCAGCTTGGCCCGCACGTCTTTTAGTTCCACGCCCAGCTCGGTGTTGGCATCTTGGAGTTTGTTCTTCTCCACACTGACCTGTGTTAGTACACGTTCGCTCGTGGCCAGTTGCCTTTGAGCTCCTGGACCCCCCGCTCGTGCGACTTCCGGTGCCTCTTCTAGATGATCTGATGACTCTGCCATAAGATTTGCACCAGTATTAATACTCTTGGTATGTGATCATGTTTTCTCGATAGAGGGGAACATTACCAGACGCTGCCTTCTTGGATTTCTCCAGTTCAGCGGTAGCAGCAGTTAGCTGGGCTTGACACTTCTCCAGCTCTTGAGACAATAGGTTGTTCTTCTCTTTGAGCAGCTTGGTATACAACGATCCTTAAATCAGTTGCTTAAACTGATTCAAGTCTTGGGGGCTACTGGTATATAATTATCAGAATTGTGCAAGTATGAACTTACCCGCATATCTTTCAATTACTGATCTGTGGCTCTGGAAAGCCCATCTCAAGCAGCTCGGATGTATGCATCACCCGAGTTGAAGGCATTGAAAGCCTCTTGTGAAAAACTAGGGTCGTGAAGAGTGGCCCAACAGCGCTGATGATTCAGGGCGCTTTTCACTCCGGAGTTTGTGGCGGATACTTTACCTGAATCCTCCGCAGAAGGATAATCTGGTGTCACTTCTGCGTTAGCCTCACTCCTCGAGATAGGGTCTGGAATTCGGTAGTAGAGGCATGACCGGTAGGATCCCAGACATAGTCCGGCGAATGTTTTTCCTGATAAGACACAATGGATATTGTCACACTTAAAATTTGACAGCCATAGAGCATATGTAAAAAACCATACCTCTTTGATAAAGGCCCGACCGCGCTTCTATTGGCTTTTCTCTTTGAAGGCCAGCCCGGCGTATGCGCAGCCTTCTTACGCGTCGCCTCAGGTGCAGCGTGGTGTGCCGATCGCCTCCCCTTTAGAGCATAATATAGTGCGGTGGGTAAGGCGAAAAGAGGAAATTCTCTCGAAGGATAAGTCTCCAGATTACCTACATGCGATGCAGGGAGAAGGCCGGGATAGTCAGCAATGATGGCCACTTCTGTGCCATCACAGCTCGCCTGGTAAAACACTCCTTCCCCGAGCTCCACGAATATATCCGGATCCTCTTCGAATCCGGGGTCAAGGGCACGGTTGTTGTCCTCTAGCTATGGTGCGGGGTTGTGGATCTCCCTGGTGATTTTCCACCATTCCTGTTATAAATGGCCGGATTAATATTTATGAAAAGGGATTCAAGGAGTTAATGGAGTAGAGTAGTGGGATGGAAACTAACCCAGCCGGGAGGGTTGCACATGGAAAATCCATCCCTGGGTTTAATGCGGATGAACTCCTCCTCCTCCCCTTTGTATAATCCGGATAGTATTTTCGCCAAAGCAGCGGAAGTGTCCAGACCCTTCCGACTGTAGCGGGTGGCGTCATCTTCTCCATTGAAGTGCCATATAGGGTGCCCTCGGTATTAGAGTGGTTGAACCCCTCGCATTATGGATATCGCCATAACCTCGACTATTGACAATATGAATTGAGCGAGCGTCTTTATCTTGCTCATCAATTGGTGGACTTCCATGCTATCTTCCTCCCTGAGGCTCCTGGGACGCCAGCTCAGGCGCTTCTTCAATGGAGCACTTGAAAATTCAGGAAGACCCCTTCGGACTGGGTCAGGAAGGGAGACGTGATCAACATAGAACCATTCGGAAGGCCATTCTTCGGAAGCCTTCTTCGGCGTGCCGGATAGGTATCCGGTCCCGGCCATGCACCATATCTCGGCTCCGCCCACTTGGAATATTGATCCCTCTTGATTATGAGGGACGAGGCAAAACAACTTCTTCAATAACTCGAAATGGGCCTCACAACCCAGAAATAGCTCACAAAGAGCAACGCAACCCACAATGTGCAAGATAGAGGCGGGAGTAAAATTGTGCAGTTGGAGGCCATAGTGCTCCAGAAGCCCTCGGATGAACGGATGGATTGGAAATCCGATGCCTGTCAACAAGTAGGGAAAAAAGCATAGTCGTTCCCCCCTGGATGGGTTGGCGAACTTCTCTGCCTGTTCCCCACCGTCGAAGGATGCCAATCCGGCTCAAACAGGGACTAGATCTGCAGGGGGAAGAAATCCCTGGGTCTGCAGCTTCACCAGTTGGTTGTGGGATACGAAACACTTTTCCCCATCACCCTGTTTGGGTCCGTGGGGGCGGGAGGAAGAGCTGGGATTTCTAACCATGTTGGGGTGGTTTCTGTGGGCAAGCTCTGAGGATTCCTCATTTGGGGGAGATGGTGTGGATTAGATATGAAGATCCCCGTCTCCTTAAATAGACAATTTTCTCACATGGTCAGGGTGGTAAGTGCAAAAATGCCCCAAACTATAGCATTCGCTCAACACGTGGAGGCTGAAATCATGAAGGTGCAGAAGCCGATGAGCGCAACATTAAATGGAAAGCCGGATACTGCTCTTTAAGTCAGGTACTTTGAAGTATTCGGAGAAGGAACCCACCTTGCAATGCCGACGACAATCTGCGCACCGGACTCATCGTCATTGATGCCTGGTTCGGGGGCTACTAAGGGAGTCCTAAATTAAGGGGTCCTCGGACAGCCGAACTATATATGTGGGCCAGACTGTTGGGCTATAAAGATATAAGATATAAGACTTCTTCCCGTGTCCGGATGGGAATCTCGTTTGTGTGGAAGGCAAGCTTGGTGATTCGGATATGTAGATTCCTTTCTCTGTAACCAATTTTGTGTAACCCTAGCCCCCTCCGGTATCTATATAAACCAGAGGGTTTAGTCCGTGGGACAACAACAATCATAATCTCATAGGCTAGACTTCTAGGGTTTGGCCATTACGATCTCGTGGTAGATCAACTCTTGTAATACTCATATTCATCAAGATCAATCAAGTAGGAAGTAGGGTATTACCTCCATAGAGAGGGCCCGAACCTGGGTAAACATTGTGTCCCCCGCCTCCTATTACAATTAGCCTTAGATGCACAGTTCGGGACCCCCTACCCGAGATCCGCCGGTTTTGACACTGACACCAGGTTCGGGCCACCTTGCGGTGTAAAACGCTACTCTTGCTTTGTGGTGGATTTGCCTCGTGGGGCTGAGGATGAACTAGTACAGTGGTGAACAACCTCCGGAGGTGTGTTCTTGAGCTCAAGTGAGCTGCTGAGGGTGGAATGGATGCGGTCGACTTGATTTATCATCCTCTGTCCATGGTGGTGGCTAGGTCCTATTTATAGTGGCCTTGGTCCTCTCCCAAAAGGAAGGCAGGAAGGGATCCCACAACGGCCAAATTTGAAGGGAGACAACTTGTACATCTTATCCTGACTAAAGCGGTCTTTGTGTGCAAAAGTCTCTGGTCGTGATGCCATGGTGGGCTCGGTGATGACCTCCCTCCTGCCGTCCTGGCGGTCTTGTCTCGTTGCACGGGAATGGAAACCTTTGGCCGCTTCCTCGGGACTCCGCGCCTGCTGCTTGCCTCCTTTGCACCAAAGAGGAAACTGGTACACTGCGCCCGCTGGCGCCTTCCTGGCCTTGATCGTCGTGGCTCGCGTCACCTGACCCTCACGAGATGAGCCCTGCATAGAAATCTCCGCTCCTCGGGAGCCAGCTTAAGGAGGCCGCTCCCCATGGAGGTCTTGGTGTCATGCGCCTCGCAAGGCTTGGCCCCTCATGAGGGTCTTGGGTTGTCGATGTAGAAGCTCGGCCATACTAGGCCGTTGATGGAGCCATGCCGCGGGCCACAGGCAGGCAAGTCTAGGTACCCCCATTCCCAGAACGCCGACAGTTGCCCCCGGGCCCGAGGCGCGCTCGGACATGGCTTCTAGGAGAAGCCATAGGGAAAGTGCGGAGCACCGCGGGCCCTAACCACCTGCGGCCTTGGGCGACGCGTGGCAATTGATGGGACGTGGGTGCCTCCGCTTCTCCTTGCTGCCTCAGCAACCATTTGACTTGACGAGTCGCTGCTGCATTCAGAGAAAAACCATCATTGTGTGTGATCGTGGAGGCCGGCGGTTGGCCTCCCTCTAGCTATAAATGAGTGGAGGGGCGGCGCCCCCCTCACTCATCCCCATCTTCATCTTCTTGCTGCCCATATGGCGACAGTGGCGATGATGAGCTTGGTCTTGACAACAGCCGCGACGGTGATGAGTATGAGCTTGCCCTTGACGACGGCCATGCTTCCTCCAGCAGCGGCGACTCCTCTTTAGGCGAGAGCTCTAGCGGCGGTGGCTACGACCAACCTTGGCACCACCGAGCTCGCGACGGGGAAGGCGATGGGTCGCCTTGCCGCCATGCCCCGGTGAAAGAGGAGGAGGGTCCAAACTGAGCCTGGGGCTGCCAGCCTGGCTTCAGGAGCTGTTGCGGTCATGCCGGCCACTCCTGTTTAACCTTTCCTTTCTCCCACATTTTATAGAGTGCCCCGCTTGGGTGTGTATTGAACTATGGAAGTTATGCCATTATGCTATGCTTATTATCTTGATGTTATGCCGTGACATCTGTATTCCGAGTGGGCACGGGTAGGGTAACTTAGCTTGATACATTCGTGGCAGCTTCCCGCCTTGCGAGGGCGCGACTCTTGATGCCTGGTGGAGCCCCCATTCCTGATGACTCGGGAGCCGTTGGTCTCAGGAGAAGCTATAGAGCTGCTGCGGGGCTGTTAGAAAATCTTGACGGGGCATCTCATTCCTCCTTGCGCGAGCCCCCTGTCGTGGGTTTAGCTATGGCTTAGTGCACCGCATCGTGCTGCCCCGGGGGCACAGACATAAGAGGGTGCACATGCCCACGAGCTCGATCGAGGGCGTCTCGCGAGGATTAAGAAGGCCGAAGCACTAGGGAAATGGGGTTTCAGCGAGGCGTGCTTGCGTGCGGATGAACCCAAGCACGCACCTGCCTAGCCCCCACGCACAGGACGCGTGAGGAGGAGCGACAGGAAACTGCCGCTCTTCCCTGGCCAAAGTTGAGAACGAGCAAAGCGAGAGGAGAGTGAGGGAGTCCTGGACTAGGGGGTGTCCGGACAGCCGGACTATCATCATCCGCCGGACTCCAAGATTATGAAGATACAAGATTGAAGACTCCGTCCCGTGTCCGGATGGGACTTTCCTTGGCGTGGAAGGCAAGCTTGGTGATACGGATATATAGATCTCCTACCATTGTAACCGACTCTGTGTAACCCTAGCCCTCTCCGGTGTCTATATAAACCGGAGGGCTTTAGTCCGTAGGACAAAATACATTACAACAATCATACCACAGGCTAGCTTCTAGGGTTTAGCCTCCTTGATCTCGTGGTAGATCCACTCTTGTACTACCCATATCATCAATATTAATCAAGCAGGACGTAGGGTTTTACCTCCATCAATAGGGTCCGAACCTGGGTAAAAACATCGTGTCCCTCGTTTCCTGTTACCATCCGCCTAGACACACAGTTCGGGACCCCCTACCCGAGATCCGCCGGTTTTGACACCGACATTGGTGCTTTCATTGAGAGTTCCTCTGTGCCGTCACCGATAGGGCGGATGCCTCCCCCCATCTTCAAAGACGGCGTTTTTGCCGAAGGGGCCTTGGCCACAGGCCAAACTATCCGGCTAGGTGGTTTCCTTATGATCGCCTGTCCGGCCGCCGCTTCGACATTGACTTCTCAAGTCGTCAGAAGCAATCTTTGCGTCAGCCCAAAAGCTGCCAAATAGTTGGATCCAATAGAGCTCCCGTCTGTTAACGAGCTCTTGGATCGCATCGCCGCCCTGGGAGTCGCTACGGACTACAACCAGATTGGGCTTAAAACCGATCTAAGAGAGATTAACTCTCCCCAGGCCACCCACCACGTCGCGGTGGTAGAGGAGCAATACGGCAACTCTTCGCCTGTATTGAAAACCATTCATGTCCGGATTCCTGAACCCTTCATGCCGGACTTCCGCGGAGGGACGGGCTTCGATCAAGCATTGAACTTAAAATCATGCATCGCTCCGGACTCGCTGGATTGTGTTCAGCAACCTAAGCTTCCGAATTCGAAAGCTCTTCGGCCTTTAAGCCCCAAGATGGGCATGGATCCGGATTTTAGTCCACCCACCCGCCCAGACATATGCGATCTATCTCTAATACGGCAAGAGCCCGCTGAAACAGTACATCACTATTGGGCCAGATTCCTCCTGGTTATGGACATGATAAAGGACTGCCGAGAGGAAAACGCAATCTCAATCTTCTGCAATAATTGCACGGACAAGGGAATACTAAACGCCATTGATCGTCGCATAAAATTACGCTTCACCGATCCGCATCCATAGTACGAAGTATCAGGAGATGGAGAGTTTCCGGAAAACCAAAAATCAATTTTGGGATAATCCGGCCCCAAACCCAGTCCGCTGCAAAAGGGCGCCTCACACTCAGGCCCCAGATGCAAAAACGAAAAAACAAAAACCCAATAAGGGAAACGGAACCGTACTGGAGGGATGGCTCAATGGACCCTGTAAGCTTCATCGTACAGAGGGAGCCGTCCCAACTCATAGCCTTCGAGCATGTTGGATATTACGGTAGGTGGCCAAAAGTGGCGAGGAGCTTTTAGCCCCGCAAAACAACTCCAACAATACCAGTACGGTGTCAAAAGTCTTCGAGACTTTCGCGTCCAACAATATGCGAAAGCAAACAATCCGCGGACTCGCCGAAGTCTACCAAATAGCAGCAGCAAATCCATGGAGTGACACAGCTATCACCTTCAGTGCCAGCGACGAGCCTAAATTCCGAACAGCCAGAGCACCAGCCGCACTGGTGCTTAGTCCCATAGTGGACGGCTTTCGACTGACAAAATTCCTCATGGATGGCGGCAGCGGATTAAACCTCATCTACGAGGAAACTCTGCGGAAAATGGAAATCGATTGGAGCCGTATTGAGCGAAGCAGCACAACCTTTAGAGGAATAATCCCTAGCGGGGAGGCACGCTGCACCGGACAAATCACACTCGATGTAGTGTTCGGCTCGCCGGACAATTACACATCCGAAGAAGTCACGTTCCAAGTGGCCCCGTTCAACAGCGGATATCACGCTATATTAGGACGAGAGGCATTCACAATTTTTCAAGCAGTACCCCATTACGGCTACATGAAGCTCAAAACGCCTGGGCCAAGCGGAATAATCACTCTCGTTAGTGATCCGGACATAGCACTCCACGCCGAAAACAAGACAGCCACGCTAGCCCTTGAGGCACTATCCGAAGCCTTAGCGGCAGAAGAACTCACCGCGCTACGCTCCACGGTGAATAGGGACGATGTGATACTCGATAAAAGATCCAAGTCCACCTCCTTCAAACCAGCAGATGAAATAACAAAATTCCAGGTCCATCCAACGGACCCAACAAAGACGGCCTCCATTGGGGCACAATTGAACCCCGAAGTAGACGCCGCACTGCATGAATTCCTTCGGGAAAATTGGGACATCTTCGCCTGGCATCCTTCGGATATGCCCGGAATCCCACGCAGGTTGGCAGAACGCAGCCTAAACATCCTAAAGGATTAAAGCCACCAAACAGGCTCTTCGACGATTTTCCGAACCCAAAAGACAGTAATGGGAGAAGAGCTAGCCAAACTATTGGAAGCCGGATTCATCGAGATATCAAACATCCGAATTGGCTAGCAACTGGTAATGGTACCAAAGAAGGACAAATCCGGCGCCTGCGGTCGATTTTAAAGACCTCAATAAGGCTTGCCTAAAGGATCCTTCCTCTCCCCTCAGATCGACTAAATTATCGATGCTACCACAGTGGCACAATTCACAGCTTCCCGGACGATACTCGCTATCATCAAATCAAGATGGCGGAAGCGCATCAAGCCGCAACGACATTCATCACTCCATACGGACCATTCTACTTCAACACGATGCCCTTCGACTTAAAAATGCCGCGCAACATATCAACAAGATGATTCAAACATGTCCGCCACCCAGATCGGCAAAACAATGAGGCATACATAGACGACGAGTCGCCAAAACAAAACACGCCGAAACTCTAGTAGACGATTTGAGGCTCACATTCGACAACCTCGAGCATATGACATCAAGCTGAACCGAAAATGTGTTTTCGCGCATCAGCCGAAGTCTGCCGGCTTCAATGTATCCGTAGAGGAATTGAAGCAAACCCGCCAAAATTCGAGCTCACACAGCTTGGATATTCCAAAAGACCTCAAACAAATACAAAATTAACAGGATGCGTGGCAGCCTTAAGCCGCTTTATCTCCGCCTAGGAGAAAAGGCGTTTCTCTATCGCCTCCTCAGCGCACCAACACGTTGAGTGGACGGATGCTGCCACTACCGACTCAAGAAATAAAGGCCATATTGGCAACAACCGTCCTGGTTGCGCCCACTGGGCGAACCAATGTTGTTATACATCGCAGCAACGCATCAAGTTGTAAGCGCGGTCCTCGTCGTCAAACGAGCGCGTAGGGCAAAATTCTCTTCAAAACCAAGGTATTATGTATCCACTATGTTAACCCCCGAAGTCCTGCTACCCGCACTACCGTAAGATAGCATATGCGGTGTTCGTGGCGCCCCGAAGTCTCGACACTACTTTCAAGAGTGTTCGATAATAGTGGCCTCAAGTACCACTCAATGACATTATAAATAATCGCGACGAACGGGCAGGATTGCAAATGGGCCATTGAGATCTTACCATTCGATATAACTTACAAACCTCGGCGAGCTATAAAGTCACAAGTCTTGGCTGACTTCGTCGCTGAATGGACCGGGTCAACTCCCTAAAGAGTACGGCGATACTCCAATTGGGTTATGCATTTCGACGGCTCTAAAATGTTGGCCAGACTGGGGGCTGGCGTTGTATTGACGTCCCCAATCGGGGACACAGTCCAGTACGTACTTGAAATAATGTACACGGACTCCAACAACGCAGCCGAATACGAGGCCCTATTACATGGTCTCCGGATGGCAGTCTCCATGGGAATTCAACGCCTAGAGGTGCGCGGGGACTCAAACCTTGCAATATCCCAAATAAATGGAGACTTTGACGCCAAGGATCCGAAAATGGCAGCATATCGCAACGCCGCCCTAAAATGTCACCGGTTTGAAGGACTCAATTCCATCACATAGCCTCGAGATAATAAACAAGCGGCCGACGATCGCACGCATTGGCGCAAACGTGATGCTGTCCCTCCAAATATCTTCCCGAACGGCTCTTCAAGCCATCCGCATTATGGGAAGAGGAGCCCGAAGCGACAAACCGAAAAACCGAGCCAATCGGCGATTCAGCCGATGACATAACACCGCCAGCCCACGACATAATGGCAGTAATCGCCTGCGGATGTAACCATTCCTAGCCTACTTGCTTAGGCAGAACTTCCGAAGACCAAAATGAGGCCCGCCGATAGCCCGGCGATCGAAAGCCTACAAGGTCCATGAGGGAGAACTTTATAAGAAAAGCACAACCGAGTCCTTCAAAGATGTATCTCCAAGATGAAGGGCGAACCTCCCGCTGAAATTCATGCCGGACTAGGCGGACACCACGCAGCAGCCCGGGCCCTTGTAGGAAAGGCATTCCGACAGATTTTATTGGCCGACGGCCCGGCAGATGCCTGTGACTTAGTCCGTAAATGCGTTGGTTGTCGCTCTTTGCTAATCGAGCCATATGCCGCCTACCGCCTCAAAACTATACCCATTACCTGGCCGTCATGTCTAGGGCCTTGATATGGTTGGACCCCTTAAAGGGGGAACCCACAAGCAACGGTACCTATTGGTCATGGTGGATAAATTCACCAAATGGATAGAGGCCAAGCCGGTCAAAACGGCAGAGTCCGGACCAGTGATAGACTTTATATCCGGGTAGTACACCGCTACGAGTCCCCCACAAAGATCATCACCAACAACGCACAAACTTCGCAGCCGACGAGGTTAAGTCATGGTGCAAGAATATGGGCATCAAGCTCGACTCACGCTTCGTTTATCACCTCAAACCAACGGTCAAGTGGAACGAGCAAATGGTCTAATAATGAGCGGCATTAAACCCGCATTAGTGCGGTCACTTACTAAACCGACACGCGACCGGGTCGAGGAGCTCGACTCCATACTGGGGCTGCGGACAACGCCTAACCGCACTACCGGATTCACACCATTTTTATGGTATACGGCGCAGAGGCAGTTTTGCCTCGTGACATTATTCATGACTCACCTCGAAAAGCGCATGTATGAGGAAAGAGAGGCCGAGCTTGATCGGCAGGATAGCTTGGACACATTGAGGAAGAACGTGACGCCACGAAGGCTCGCTCCGCATTTTATCGCAAGCAGTTCAAGATATCAAAGCAGAAGTACGGGCCAAGACTTACAATGTTGGCGAATTAGTTCTACGCCTACCGGACAAGAAAAAGGACAAGCTCAAGCCCAAATGGGAGGGCCCCTTCATTATCGATCAAGTCCTGACCGGTAGAGCATACCGCTCACTTAAATGCGCCGGATAACCGACTCGAGCCGAACCGATGGAATGCAGCTCATTCGCGATTCTATGCCTAGCGCCGGACTAAGAGTTCGTCCCCTTCCCCCGTCCAAACTTTTACATTTCGGCTGTCTTTTGTTTCTCTTTTTTTTGCCTTTTTATTTAAAAGCCCTTACGGGCCTATTTTCGCATTTTTTGCATACGCATGATGTGCCATCCACACTCATCATTCCTGGGGGCTTCTTTTACAGAAGCTCAATTATAAGGGTTTCATACCCAGCACATGTGTCAAGCTTCCGCATGTACCTTTTACTCGCCATTATATGCATCGATATGACTTAAGTTTTGGCCAAGCTGGGTTGCCTCGCTCCTCTGCTTACCCCTCACGCTCCCGATTGTTCGGCTAGGAGGTAAAGGAGCACCTCTGCGATTGTTATCGCTGGTCACCGGATGTGTACCTCAGACTGGGTGAAGCCGAAAGCTAGCGTTCTTAAGGGAATATTCGGTCGATGACTTAAAATATGACTTTTTACCCATTTATCTACCCGCCCCCAGATGTTTTTTCTGCTTTCTTTGCAGTCCGGACATGCACTTTAGGGCATGCCTCCCAGGGAAAGGAACCCTTAACGGAACTATTCTCCCTGGAAGATGTTTCTTACTAACCATGTAATATAACATAACTAGTTGGGCACTTGTCTAATAAAGCGATAATGACCCCTACGCCTGGTCTCCATGCATACCGCGGTTGTTTCTCATCCACAAAGGTATTCGGACACACTCCGGATTCTAGGGTCCCGAGGTCGAAGTGAAAAGGTCGGCAAAGACAAACGATCTACAATCCGGCTAGAAGGCATTTCACATGTCACTTCAAAGGAAAACATACATTGTCAAATTTATTGATTGTATTCCTCCTCAATCCCGTCTAACAGGCTATCTAACTTACAGTCCCGTTGGGAAAACTTAGCAGCCAACTCTACATGGCTGTATACTAAACTCACAGGGATCTCCTTCCCATCGGGCCCCACCGGTCCAACTTCGGCCATATGGTTGGGATCCGACTTCTTATACCGCTGCCTTCACCATGGCCCAAGCCTCCTCGGCACCTTGACGGCAAGCCGAATCTTCCACAAACGGAAGCGCCGCCAGACTCCTCGCAGCTTCTCCGCAAGCTCCCGAGGCCCTCGGGTAGGGTGAGGGCTGGCCATAAAGCCCGAAAGACGCCGCCATTGCCTCGCCGAACCTGCTCGAAGCAGTTGCAGAGCTCGAAGTTGATCACCCGCTGATACGGGCATCTCTCCGCAGGCGCACCTGTGAGTATACCTACAAGACATACTATGTAAATCGCTTCTTCACGAACTCTTCTTTTATAAGGAGTTCGCCAAGCACTTACTATAAATGCCCCGACGAAGCCGCTGATTCTCCTTAACGGAGCCGACAGCTCGCCCGAGCGCCTTTCAGCTCTTTCTCCGAGCTTGGCGTATCGGAGCTTGTTCCTTTCTTGCTGCACCCTATTCAAGACACTCTCGCCGCCTTCACCGGGCGCAGCAATGCTTGCCTGTCCGGATCTTGTCCGCGGCACCTGCCATGTCATTATTAGACTTGCGCGCACGCCGCACAGCGCTTATATTTATTAATAAAATGTGTTACCAGGAGGGGTCTCATGCTCCCTCATGCAGCAGTGTGTGGCCTCAAGTTGGGCCTTGCAATCTTGCAGCTCCCGAGACAGCCGGGCATTCTTCTCGGTAAGAGCTCATTTAAATGATCCTTAAATCAGTTAACATAACTACTTTAAGTCTCGGGGCTACCGTATATACAACCATTAAAATTCCCTTACCCGTATGTCTTCACATATCGCCCGCTGCTCGTAAACCATCTTGAGCGGCACGGAGATGCGCGCCTCAAAAAGGCATAAATGCCCGAGGGGAGAAGCACGCTTCACGAAATACTGTTCGGCGGCGCCTATGGTTCATGGCACTTCCACCTCGCACTTGGTGGCGGATACGATCTGTCGGTGTCCTCCGCTGGAGAAGGATCCGCCCGCTGCTTTGCGCTTACCTCCCTCCAAAGCCGGGCGCCGGAGCCTGGCCGGCGTAGGTTGGATCAGCAGCTTCTGCGCCTGCAGTCCGGCGAGCGCTTTTTCTTCTATAAAGATCATGAGCACTCAGGCGTTTCCTAGGAACGCTGCCCTGAAAATTCAAATACGAGCAATACCTTTGCGGCGACGCTTCCGTCCAAGGCCCTTTTTCCACTCGCTGGTCCGGACTGCCTTCTGGTCGGCCGCTGGCTCGGCTTCCTCGCCGTAAAGGCACTTCCTCAAATATACCATCGTCGCGAAGGATAGAAAGGGAAAGGAAGAGATAATGGTGTTCGACCTCGGTCATGGTCACCGAGAAGCCGGATACAGATCCGGGTAGTCCGCCGTAATGGCAACCAAAGCATTATCCATGCTGAGCTGGTGAAATACCCCGCCGATCAGCTCCACTCGATGTCCGGTCCTCTTCGAGGCAGGATCCAAGGATCTTTCGATCCTCGGTTGCGGAGCAGACTTACCATGTCCTCCACAACCGGCGAGACCTCGCTACCAAGACATAATGTAAAGAAGCTTAAACTTCGAGAGAATGGGTTGAGCCTTTAAAGGTGTTTGCTTACCCATCCTCTAGGGTTGATCATGGAAAACCCATTCAAAGGGTTCGCTCAAGGAAGTCCTCCTTTTCCCCTTATACAGCCGGAAAGGATCTCTACCAGATCCTCGGTCAATTCGCCCTTTGCGCCATGACGGGTGGCATCGCCCTCCCCGCTGAAATCCCACATAGGGTGGCCTCAGATCGCAATGGCTGTACTTCAAGATGATGCATGTCGTCATGACTCCAATCATGGTCAACCCGAATGGGCCAAGAATCTTATTCGCCCATCAAGTAATGGATGCTCTTGTCTTCCTCCAATCGGGGCTCCGTGGGCGCCACCGAGGCGTCAGGGAGCAACACTAAACTCCGGAGGCCAATCCAGACTGGGTCCGGCAATGAGCGCCTCCTATGTAAAACCACTTTGAGGGCCAGTCTTCGGACGCCTTCTTGGGAGTACCGGATGGGTATCCGGTCCCGGCGATGCGCCATATTTCGACGCCGCCCACTTGATATATGGACCCTCGTGAGAACTGGTACGAGGCGTAACAACCTCTTCCATTAATGAAAAATGGGGCTCAATGCCTGTGAATAGCTCACAAAGAGCTACGAGCCCGCGATATGCGTGATGAGGCGGGCGTGAGGTGGTGGAGCCGAGTCCGAGAACTCTGTGAGCCCGCGGAGGAATGGATGTATCGAACCGAGTCCCTTATCGATAGGGGACGGCATACTCGCTCCCCCTTATTGGGGCTTGGGGTAGCCTCCGCTTGCCTCCCACCTTGATAAATAACCAGCCTGGCTCGAACCGGGATCATGAAGGCCGGTGGGAGATATCCCCCCGCTTGGAGCTTCACTAGCTCGTTGTGCAGAACAGAGCGCCTCCTCCAATCCCCTGGCGGTGGGCTGGGAGCGCAAGAAGAAGAGCCGCGTCGACGGTCCATGATGGAATGGATTTTTAGGTCAAAGGCGCTTCGATGGAGTATTCGCGGAAGGAAGACGGTGTGGTTTGGATCTGGATTCTTGCCTCTTTTGTAGGCGGACGATTCGCACAACTAGGGGGTGAAACATAAAGACGCCTTGGCTTTTCGCATTCGTGCGACACGTGGAAGAGAGCCATTATTTGGCGTAGAAGCCGAGGAACACAGTATTCAAGATGAAGATGGACACTGTTCGGCAGGTACATGGAACTTGAAGGGAGAACCCGCCTTGCAACACTGAAGACTATATACGAGCTAGACTTATCGTCATTGAAGCCTGGTTCAGGGGCTACTGAGGGAGTCCTGGACTAGGGGGTGTCCGGACAGCCGGATTATCATCATCCGCCGGACTCCAAGACTACGAAGATACAAGATTGAAGACTCCGTCCCGTGTCCGGATGGGACTTTCCTTGGCGTGGAAGGCAAGCTTGGTGATATGGATATAGAGATCTCCTACCATTGTAACCGACTCTGTGTAACCCTACCCCTCTCCGGTGTCTATATAAACCGGAGGGCTTTAGTCCGTAGGACAACATATATTACAACAATCATACCATAGGCTAGCTTCTAGGGTTTAGCCTCCTTGATCTCGTGGTAGATCCACTCTTGTACTACCCATATCATCAATATTAATCAAGCAGGACGTAGGGTTTTACCTCCATCAAGAGGGCCCGAACCTGGGTAAAAACATCGTGTCCCTCGTTTCCTGTTACCATCCGCCTAGATGCACAGTCGGCACCCCCTACCCGAGATCCGCCGGTTTTGACACCGACAGAGAGAAAATCCAACTTAGGTGAATCAAAACGTGAAAACTCCAAATTCCATTAAGAAACTGTGAACCAACTACAGAAAGCAAGCAAAAGAACAGTCGCGTCTGGCACCTAGTCTAGTCTTCTCACCAGCGTGGAGCTAAGTGCTGCCACTAGGACGTGGGAGGGAGCCCACGTGATGCCCGTGGGCGATGCTCAGGAGACTTCGGGGCGTGTACAGCCCCACTCATTATTATAAGAGAGTGTCATGAGCGAAGACCTTCACAGGCATGAGCCTAGCTTCATGGGTAGAACTTCCGGAGGTGCTGGATGTTCAAGGCGTTCTGGATGGGGATCCCGTCCAGTGTCTCCAGGCACGCGGCACCAGGCCTGGAGACACGGCAATCCTAGACGAGCACTTCCACATGGGTGAGAGCTTGTGCAGCCCTTCCCTGGAGAGCACTGCTACGTCTTGAGCTTGCGTTGGTTTTCCTTGAAGAGGAAAGGGTGATGCAGCAATATTGCGTAAGTATTTCCCTCAGTTTTTGAGAACCAATGTATCAATCCAGTAGGAGGCTCCTCAAAAGTCCCACGCACCTACACAAACAAACAAAGAACTCGTAACCAACGCAATAAAGGGGTTGTCAATCCCTTCACGGCCACTTGCAAAAGTGAGATCTGATAGAGATAGTATGATAAGATAAATATATTTTTGGTATTTTATGATATAGATCGGAAAAGTAAAGATGCAAATAAAAGTAGATTGAAAGCTTATATGATAAAAGATAGACTCGGGGGCCATAGGTTTCACTAGTGGCTTCTCTCAAGATAGCATAAGTATTACGGTGGGTAAACAAATTATTGTCGAGCAATTGATAGAAAACCGAATAATTATGAGATTATCTAGGCATGATCATGTATATAGGCATCACATCTGTGACAAGTAGACCGACTCCTGCCTGCATCTACTAGTATTACTCCACACATCAACCGCTATCCAGCATGCATCTAGAGTATTAAGTTCATAAAGAACAGAGTAACGCATTAAGAAAGATGACATGATGTAGAGGGATAAACTCATGCAATATGATATAAACCCCATCTTTTTATCCTCGATGGCAACAATACAATACGTGCCTTGCTGCCCCTGCTATCACTGGGAAAGGACACCGCAAGATTGAAACCAAAGCTAAGCACTTCACCCATTGCAAGAAAGATCAATCTAGTAGGCCAAACGAAACTGATAATTCGAAGAGACTTACAAAGATAACTTAATCACACATAAAAGAATTCAGAGGAGATTCAAGTATTTCTCATAGATAAACTTGATCATAAACCCACAATTCATCAGGTCTCGACAAACATACCGCAAAAAGAGTTAAATCGAATAGATCTCCAAGAAGATCATGGAGACATCCAAAAAGAGAGAAAAAGCCATCTAGCTAATAACTATGGACCCGAAGGTCTGTGGTAAACTACTCACAACTCATCGGAGGGGCTATGGTGTTGATGTAGAAGCCCTCCATGGTCGATTCCCCCTTCGGCGAAGAACCAGCGAAGGCTCCAAGATGGGATCTCGCGGATACAGAAGGTTATGGTGGTGGAAATAGTTTTTCGTGGTCGCCTATGATGTTCTCGAGGTACGTGGGTATATATAGGAGGAAGAAGTAGGTCGGTGGACCCCCGAGGGGCCCACGAGATAGGGGGCATGCCCAAGAGGGGGCGCCTCCTCGTGGCGCCTCGACGCTTCTTGACTTGCACTCCAAGTCCTCTGGATCACGCTCGCTCCAAAAATCACGCCCCAAGGTTTCATTCCGCTTGGACTCCATTGATATTCCTTTTCTTCAGAACACTGAAATAGGCAAAAAAAACAGCAATACGGGCTGGGCCTCCGGTTAGTAGGTTAGTCCCAAAAATGATATAAATGTGTAAAGTAAATCCCATAAACATCCAAAACGGGTAATATAATATCATGGAACAATCAAAAATTATAGATACATTGGAGACGTATCAAGCATCCCCAAGCTTAATTCCTGCTCGTCCTCGAGTAGGTAAATGATAAAAATAGAATTTTTGATGTGGAATGCTACCTAGCATAATTCTCAATATAATGTTCTTTATTGTGGCATGAATGTTCAGATCCAAATGATTCAAAATAAAAGTTCATATTGACATAAGAAATAGTAATACTTCAAGCATACTAATCAAAGCAATCATGTCTTCTCAAAGTAACATGGCTAAAGAAAGTTCATCCCTACAAAATCATATAGTTAGGCTATGCTTCATTTTCGTCACATAAAAATGCTCCCATCTTATACACCACAGATGACAAGCCAGGCAATTGTTTCGTACTTAAATAATCTCAAACTTTTTCAACTTTCACGCAATACATGAGCGTGAGCCATGGATATAGCACTATGGGTGGAATAGAATATGATGATGGGGATTGTGTGGAGAAGACAAAAAAGGAGTAAGTCTCACATTGACACAGATAATCAACGGGCTATGGATATGCCCATCAATTGATGTCAACATGAGGAGTAGGGATTGCCATGCAACAGATGCACTAGAGCTATAAATGTATGAAAGCTCAACAAAAGAAAAATAGTGGGTGTGCATCCAACTTGCTTGCTCATGAAGACCTAGGGCATTTTGAGGAAGCCCATCGTAGGAATATACAAGCCAAGTTCATTAATGAAAAATTCCCACTAGTATATGGAAGTGACAACATATGAGACTCTCTATATGAAGAATATGGTGCTACTTTGAAGCCCAAGTGTGGAAAAGAGATAGTAACATTGCCCCCTTTTTATTTATTTATTTATCTTTTTCTTTTTCTTTTTTTTCCTTTGGGCCTTTCTTTTATTTTCTTTTTGGCCTTTCTTTTTGTTCTTTTCTTTTTTTTTCTTTGGCCTTTCTTTTTTCTTTTTGGCCTTTCTTTTTTTTTCTTTTTGGGGACAATGTTCTAATAATGATGATCATCACACTTTTATTGATTTACAACTCATGAATTACAACTCAAAACTAGAACAAGATATGACTCTATATGAATGCCTCTAGCGGTGTACCAGGATGGGCAATGAATCAAGAGTGACATGTATGAAAAATTATGCATGGTGGCTTTGCCACAAATACGATGTCAACTACATGATCATGCAAGGCAATATGACAATAGTAATGCGTGACATGATGATAAACGGAACGGTGGAAAGTTGCATGGCAATATATCTCGCAATGGCTATGGAAATGCCATAATAGGTAGGTATGGTGGCTGTTTTGAGGAAGATATAAGGAGGTTTATGTGTGATAGAGCGTATCATATCACGGGGTTTGATGCACCAATAAGTTTGCACCAACTCTCAAGGTGAGAAAGGGCAATGCACGGTACCGAAGAGGCTAGCAATGATGGAAAGGTAAAAGTGCGTATAATCCATGGACTCAACATTAGTCAAATGAACTCATATACTTATTGCAAAAATCTACAGTCATCAAAAACCAAGCACTACACGCATGCTCCTAGAGGGATAGATTGGTAGGACAAAACCGTCGCTCGTCCCCGACCGCCACTCATAAGGATGCACAATCTAAGAACACCTCATGTCTCAAATTTGTCACACAACTTTAACCATATGTGCATGCTACGGGACTTGCTAACTTCAACACAAGCATTCTTTAAATTCATAATCACCCAACTAGCATGACTTTAATATGACTACCTCCATATCTCAAAACAATTATCAAGTATCAAATTGATCATAGCATCCAATTCACTTCCTATGATAGTTTTTATTATACCCAACTTGGATATCCACAATTCTAGGACCAATTTTATAACCATAGCAAATACCATGCTGTTCTAAGAGACTCTAAAAATAATATAACTGAAGCATGAGATACTAGCAATTTCTACAAAATTAAGCCACGACCGTGCTCTAAAAGATATAAGTGAAGCACTAGAGCAAACACTATCTAGCTCAAAAGATATAAGTGAAGCACATAAAGTATTCTAATAAATTCCAATCAAGTGGGCTTTTCCCAAAAGGTGTGTACAGCAAGGATGATTGTGGAAAACTAAAAGCAAATACTAATATCATACAAGACGCTCCATGCAAAACACATATCATGTGGCGAATAAAAATATAGCTCCAAGTAAAGTTACCGATAAACGAAGACGAAAGAGGGGATGCCTTCCGGGGGCATCCCCAAGCTTAGGCTTTTGGCTATTCTTTAATATCTTGGGGTGCCATGGGCATCCCCAAGCTTAGGCTCTTGCCACTCCTTATTCCATAGTCCATCAAATCTTTACCCAAAACTTGAAATCTTCACAACACAAAACTCAATAGGAAATCTCATAAGCTCCATTAGTGAAAGAAAGCAAAACCACCACATAAGGTACTGTAATGAACTCATTATTTATTTATATTTGTGTTAAACCTATTGTATTTCAAGTTCTCTATGGTTCATACCACTTAATACTAGCCATAGATGCATCAAAATAAGCAAACAACACACGAAAAATAGAATCTGTCAAAAACAGAACAGTCTGTAGCAATCTGTAACCCTCGAATACTTATGGAACTGTAAAAATCCTACCAAAATAGGAAGTCCTGAGAAATTTGTCTATTGATCTACAGCAAAGCAAATCAACGCAAAATCACGTTTCTGTGAATTAACAAAATTATTTTCGTGCGTGCAAAGTTTCTGTTTTTCAGCAGAATCAAATTAACTATCACCATAGGTTATCCTATAGGTTCTACTTGGCACAAACACTAATTAAAACAAAAAAACACATCTAAACAGAAGGTAGATGCAAAATTTATCACGAAACAGAAACAAAACCAAAAAACACAAATAAAATTGGGTTGCCTCCCAACTAGCGCTATCGTTTAACGCCCCTAGCTAGGCATAAAAGAGAGGATAGATATAAGTAGTGCCATAAGAATAAGATAAATCTTGAAAACTCATCTCATATTCTCTAAGTTCAGCAGAAAATTTTCTTTGAGGCAAGCAAAAGTAATCAAAAGGGCTAAATTTAATGGAACAAAAGTCCCCAAGATCAATTACAGGAGGAATGGGTTCCTCCTTTGGCCCTTCATATTGCACAACTAATTCATCATTATAAGCATTCTTTTGGCAGAATTCCGTGAGCCTATACTCCAGAGAGTATCCTACCTCATTGTTTCGAAGAGCAAAATCATTATTAAGTTCGGAAATTCTATCAACTAGGACATTGGTAGGAACCTTTTTTCTAAGGTTTTCATTGAAAGCAACATAGTCCAAAGATTGAAAACGCCTAATTTCCTCTTAATCGAAGAGGATCGCCTCTATGGGAGGACGACCGGCGTCCACCCTATAGTGTGCAAAGATTTCTTTGGCCATTCTTATTATAAATCTAAACTCATGAGCCAAAAAGACAGTAACAACGCGCTTAATAGAAGAATGCTCAATATTAGAAAATTCCAGGAAAATTCTTTGTATGCAAGGATGCATATGCATAAATTGTCTTTCAAGCTCAACTACAAGCATAGCAGTAGCATCCGCAAGACAATTAGTTCCACGAAGAATAGAACCACCCATAGAAGGTAAAGCACCGGCACAAGTAAAGAAATATTGAATAACCCCTTTTCCAATAATGTTACCACTACCGATTCGAAACTTTTTAGTATGCAAGATAGGGGGTTCTTCAACAGGAGCATCAGAATTTTCCATGTTATCATTATTGTCCACATCCACGATAATCTCCCCAATTTCAGACATAACGGCAAACAAAAGCGATGAATAAGAAGAGAGCAAGCAAAAAGAGAGAAGATTGGGAAAGAGAGGGTGAATAAACGGCAAGGGTGAAGTGGGGGAGAGGAAAACGAGAGGCAAATGGCAAATAATGTAAATGTGAGGGAGATGAGTTTGTGATGGGTACTTGGTATGTCTTGACTTGAGTGAAGACCTCCCTGGAACGGCGCCAGAAATTCTTCTTGCTACGTCTTGAGCTTGCGTTGGTTATCCTTGAAGAGGAAAGGGTGATGCAACAATAGTAGCGTAAGTATTTTCCTCAGTTTTTGAGAACCAAGGTATCAATCCAGTAGGAGGCTCCTCAAAAGTCCCACGCACCTACACAACCAAACAAAGAACTCGCAACCAACACAATAAAGGGGTTGTCAATCCCTTCATGGCCACTTGCAAAAGTGAGATCTGATAGAGATAGTATGATAAGATAAATATATTTTTGGTATTTTATGATACAGATTGGAAAAGTAAAGATGCAAATAAAAGTAGATTGAAAGCTTTTATGATAAAAGTAAAACCCGGGGGGCATAGGTTTCACTAGTGGCTTCTCTCAAGATAGCATAAGTATTACGGTGGGTAAACAAATTACTGTCGAGAGATTGATAGAAAAGCGAATAATTATGAGATTATCTAGGAATGATCATGTATATAGGCATCACGTCCCTGACAAGTAGACTGACTCCTGCCTGCATCTACTACTATTACTCCACACATCGACCGCTATCCAGCATGCATCTAGGGTATTAAGTTCATAAAGAACAGAGTAACGCATTAAGAAAGATGACATGATGTAGAGGGATAAACTCATGCAATATGATATAAACCCCATCTTTTTATCCTTGATGGCAACAATACAATACGTGCCTTGCTGCCCCTGCTGCCACTGGGAAAGGACACCGCAAGATTGAACCCAAAGCTAAGCACTTCTCCCATTGCAAGAAAGATCATGCCAAACCAAACTGATAATTCAAAGAGACTTGCAAACATAACTTAATCACACATAAAAGAATTCAGAGGAGATTCAAATATTTCCCATAGATAAACTTGATCATAAACCCACAATTCATCGGATCTCGATAAACACACCGCAAAAAGAGTTACATCGAATAGATCTCCAAGAAGATCGAGGAGAACATGGTATTGAGATCCAAAAAGAGAGAAGAAGCCATCTAGCTAATAACTATGGACCCGAAGGTCTGTGGTAAACTACTCACAACTCATCGGAGGGGCTATGGTGTTGATGTAGAAGCCCTCCGTGGTCGATTCCCCCTCCGGCGAGGCGCCGGCGAAGGCTCCAAGATGGGATCTCGCGGATACAGAAGGTTACGGTGGTGGAAATAGTTTTTCGTGGTCGCCTATGATGTTCTCGGGGTACGTGGGTATATATAGGAGGAAGAAGTAGGTCGGTGGACGCCCGATGGGCCCACGAGATAGGGGGGCGCCCTCCACCCTCATGGCCACCTCAACTGCTTCTTGACTTGCACTCCAAGTCCTCTGGATCATGTTCGTTCCAAAAATCACGCTCCTGAAGGTTTCATTCCGTTTAGACTTCATTTGATATTCCTTTTCTTCGAAACACTGAAATAGGCAAAAAAACAGCAATACGGGCTGGGCCTCCGGTTAGTAGGTTAGTCCCAAAAATGATATAAATGTGTAAAGTAAAGCCCATAAACATCCAAAATGGGTAATATAATAGCATGGAACAATCAAAAATTATAGATACGTTGCAGACGTATCAAGCACCCGCCTTAGGACGAGATCACCCACCTCGAGCATCCTAGGGCATGCGACATTGGTACCGCCGCAGCGCCAGCTGGTACCTTGCCACTCGGAGCGAGGCTTGACAACAGTATTCTCCCCCAAAGACGAGATCCATCTCAAGTGGCGCCCGGCGTGCCTCGTCAAACGCCAAGACCCGCGTGGAGCGATGCTTGACCTCGTGTGGGAGAACCGCTTCAGTGCCATAGATGAGGAAGAACGGGGTCTGGCCCGTCAGCTTGGTTGCGGTCGTGCGGATGGACCACAACACGGACTGGAGTTCGTCGAGCCAGCCCCTGCCGCTGGCCTCGAGCTTCTTCTTGAAGGTCCTTGCCTTGAGGACTCTCAGGACCTCTGTTGGCGTGCTCGGCCTGGCCATTGCTCATGGGATGTGCCACCGAAGCGTAGCATATTTGATTTCCAAGGTTAGCACAATATGTTTTGAAAAGGTTGCTGGTGAACTGCGAGCCATTGTCAGTGATGATGCAATTAGGAACCACAAACCGGCTCATGAGGCCCTTGATGAACTTGACGGTCGAGCCGGCCAGGATGGTGCAGACAGCCTCTACCTCCTCCCACTTGGTGAACTTGTCGATGGCGACATAGAGGTAGCGGTAGATCCCAGGAGCTCGAGGGAATGGTCCCAAGATATCCAGCCCACAGACCGGGAACGGCCATGTGAGTGGGATGGTCTGGAGGCCCTGAGCAGGCTGATGGATCTGCTTCGCATGGAATTGGCAGGCTTCACAGATTTCACCAGCTCGGTGGCATCGTTGAGGGCCGTGGGCCAGTAGAACCTGTTGCGGAATGCCTTGCCCACGAGGGTGCATGATGAAGAGTGATGTCCGCAGTCTCCGCCATGTATGTCGGCCAGTGGCTCAAGCCCCTGCTCCCTGGAGATGTACCACAAAGAAACATCATTGAGCCGCCTATGGTACAACTCACCATCCTGGATGCAGTATGCGGTGGCCTGGCAAGACACGCGCTCGGCGTCTTCCTCCTTCTCCGGCAGGGTCCCCTGAAGCAAGTACACCTTGAACTCCTCGGTCCAGCACCCCTCCCGAGGCTCGAGTGCGAGGAGCAGACGGGCCCTCCGGGGTTGGGCCGCAAGCAGGGGCGCTTGTCGCAGGGGCTTAGGGAAGGTCCTCCTAAGGCGGTGCTGGTTCCGCAGGAGGGGGAGCTGCTAACGGCTTGAATAGCCGTTCCTCAAAAACGCCTGGCTCCTGAGGCAGCCACCGGGACGCCCTCTTGGCGATGTCGTCCGCCTCCTTGTTTGTGCCTCGTGGCACATGCTGTAATTGCAAGCCCAAGAACAGTTTTCCATTTTGCATACCTCTTCCAGGTATGCTTCCATGTGCTCGTCCTTCGGGGTGTACTCTTTGTTGGAGAAGTTGATGAGGAGATGGGAGTCGCCCCTGATTGTGAGGCACTTCACTGCCAGCGCTGCTGCAGCCCTGAGGCCGGCAATTAGGCCTTCGTACTTGCAGTGTTGTTGGAGACCTTTACGCCCTGCTGGAAGTAGAGTTGTACAGCATAGTAGAGCTTGTCCTTGTTGGATGAAATGAGCACTGCTCCAGCCCATGCACCCTGGCTAGCGAACGCACCCTCGAAGTATATGATCGATCTGTCCAGCGCCTCGTCTTTGGGCAGGAGGGAACGGTCCTCGCATACTTCACGATCTGGGATGTCGGTCCACTCTGCCATGAAACCTGCGAGGGTCGTGCCCTTGACGACCCGGGTGGTGTTGAACTCCAGTTGGAACACCTGCAGCTCGATATTCCACTCTACGACCCATCCGAAAGCCTTAGGGCTCTGAGGCACCCTCTCCAGTGGGTAGGCTGAGACGACCTTGATTGGGTGGCCTTGGAAGTAGTGGCGCAGCTTCCGGGAGGCGACGAGGAGCATGAGTAAGAGCTTTTGCGGCATGGGGTAGTGCGCCTGCGCCTCTCGGAGCACCGTGCTGACGAATAGACTGGGTGCTCGACAAGGGAGGAGGCATTGGCGAGGCCTTGTATCTCTGAGTATGCTAGCCTTCAGGGGTCTTGTTTCTTGTCACATCAGCAGTGGCCTGATGAGCCCCATTCTTAGGAGACCCGCTGGTTGGGAGGTCGGCTAGGGCCTTAGGAGCGACATTTACCGGTGGTGTAGCTGCGGCCTCAGGAGCACCATCCTGGCGCCACAACGTCTCGCTTGCGGGATGGGTGCCTCGCCGTGGGCCCTCGGTCGGGCACTCTTCCCTTAGCGCCACCAGAGCCATGTAGGTGGAGTGACGCGTAGCGGCCAGGTAGAGCACCTAGGGCTCGAGGGGGGCGGTGCCACCATCCCCGGTGGGCTGGTGTCGGGGCGCGCACGTCTCTGTGCGGCCATGAGCACCTATGGGGCACGGGAGCCCCATCTAGTCCGGCAAGGGGGCGGAGGGCGTGCGCAGAGCAGATCGAGGCCGGGCGCGCGCGGGGGGAGACGGGTGATTTTTACCCAGCTTCGGGGCTCTCCGTAGAGATAAAAACCCCTACTGCTGCTTTTGTGTTTGTATTTGATCTTGCTCGAGAACGCGAGCGGATGGCGGTGTTGTGGGTGTCGAATGGACCGAACCCCTTCTACGTGCGCATGGGCCTCCCTTTTATAGTCTGAAGGGGGCATCCACTGGTGGCAGCGTAAGAAGAGGGGGTAGAAAGGTAAAATCGCAGGTTGGTATAACAGTGACCAATAGTGTTCCCTATCTAACTCTGACGGCAGGGGACAAGGGCATTTAATGCCCGTCCGGTCGCCCCAACAGTGCAAAGAAACGACCGTTAGGTGAGCCACCGGTTGCCATGATGGCGTCTCTGTCAGCTTCGCTTGTCACCTTGCCCTGCATGGCTGTGCAACGCCGCCACGCGCCCTCGACGGCCTCGTGTGACACGCCACCGCGCGCTGGACTTTGAGTGGCAGCCTTGCCGCGGCAAATGTCTTGCCGCGGCCCTTTTGCTGTGTCGGCAAGCTTGCCGGCCGCTGGGCCTTCCCGGGACGCGCGGGGTGTCGCGGCGAGTCTTCTGGAAATGCCTCGATTGGCCTTCCCGGCAAGCTCCTATTGCCGGGGCCTTTGTTTTCTCAGTTGATACTTTGTTCTTGAATGGCAGTAGTAGGTATGATGGAGGGTCTTGGCGCGCCTGCAAGCCTTGCCGCGAGGTGCTGCGATCGCCTGCAGACAAGTTCGGGTACTAAGGTACCCTACTTTAGTAAACCGACAGGAGACCCCGGGCCTGGGCCATACACGGTGCCGAGAATTGTTGGGCCAGGCCCAAAACAGTGCACGGGCGTCCGCGGCTTGGGCCCACTCAAAATCGGACTCCGTGCCCACCAGCTGCCTCTCCATAGCGGCACGCGCCGATTGCAAGGCCGTGGGAGAGAACGTGGGTGGTGTGTGCGATCTTCAAGGCGCCCACCCCGTGATTATGGGACAGGTGAGGTCATTTCATCCGTCGCCTTTGCTTCGCTTTCCCGCCACGCTGCCCTCATGCGCTGCGGGGGTCGTGGCGGCGAAGGTGGGAAACCGAGCCACACGGGCGGAGGTGGTGGGCCGCCCGTTGCCTTCCGCCCTTCCTGCGCCCGATTGGTTGAACGGGGCAGTCGAGCCCCCACCTCGCTCCTTTAAAAAGGGCGGAAGGGGAGTGCAAAAATCCAGCACTTCCCCCTCTTCCTCTTTCTTCAACTTCTGCTACTCTTCCTCCCATCTGCCATGGAGGGAGGGAACCCTGGTCCTTCGTCGGTGGCAGCGAGGGTGGCCACCAGGCAGCGCGCTTCTCCTTATCCCGCGCCTGTGGTGGCGGAGCCAGCCGCGAGGGGAAGAGGGAGGGGGCGAGGCCGCGGACGAGGTCGAGGACGCGGTCGGAGCGCTCGGGGAAGAGGCGGCCGGGGCAGTGCGCCACTTCCGTCTCCGCCGGCAGCCCCTCTCCTCGAGGCGGTCCACACCGGGGACGACCCCTGGGAGTTCTTCATCAAGCTGCGCCGGGCCCCTCGTCGCCGCCTCCGCCTTCCGCCACGTCATGAAGCGATGGAGCCGACCCGCCCGAGATGCTAGAGTTGCGCATGAGGGGCTGCGGATTAGCGGCACTTCGGGTTAGTGTCAGATCCCCAGCCCGGCGTGATGTTCTTCGACGAGGGTGGAAGACGTCACCGCATCCACAGCTTGACGGGGTTTACCCTCCATTTTAAGTTAATGGAGGCGACCTTCTCGCCGTCAAGGTCTTCGGGACTCCGCACCCGGGCGAGATGTTGCGTGGACAGCTCCTCCGAGAAGCGGAGACTCCCCTCGCGAGAGTGACGAGGAGGAGAGCGACAATGGCGGCGACAATGGGCGGCGAGTCCGGCTAAGCGCGGCCGTCGCCTCAGGCGCCACCGGCGACCCCATCATCCGGTCGCCCGCCTCTCAACTCCCCGCGTCGCCTCCTTGGGCGGCTGGCGTGGGAGGCTACGGAAGAGGAAGAGTGGTGGCGGCAAGGCCGCTCAAGTCGAGACGAGGGCGAGGCGCCGACAGCAAGGCCGACGCCCCGCCGCCTGTCTTGAGCTCGCCTCTGGCGCCTGCCTCTCGCCAGCTCTGGCCGGCCCCGGAAGTTCTCTTGGTGTCTTGTGGCACCCGTAGTTCACCTAGGCGCCCCTTTTGCCCTCCCCGGCAAGCTCCTCTTGCCGGGGCCTCCTTGACCTACCTCCTGAAGAGAGAAACAGGAGAGGGATTACGGGCATCTTATCTCTTTTTAATTTGTAAGCCTTCAGCGCAATTGTATTTAAAACTTGTAATCCTCTCTCTCATGTTTTTCATCCTCTATGGACTTGTACTAAACTGGGATGTTTTTTTAATGAAAAGAGGGGAGTGCTTGCCGGGTAACGTCCTTTACTTGACTCTGTGCCTTGTATGTTCCCACCCAACCCTTCTAGGGAACTTGCCGGCGCTAACACACTTGTTTGAAGTGAACGTCAAGAATCCACCGGGCGGTGTTGTATCCGGCAAGAAACCTTGCTGGGCCAGTTGCAGTGCACTTGTATTGTTGAGCGGACTCGGAAACAAAGCAAGGGCGCAACTTGGCCGCGACTCGGTCCCTCCGCGCACATGTTTTTTTTTATACAAGGCACGCTCGTTCAAGGACACGGCCTCGCTTTCCCCAGTCCATAAGAGGATACATGAGGAGGGATGAAAAACTTATCTGATATCACGGCCCCTGGCGACTCGCTCGCCGGGATGAATCTTGGTATTTGCAGCCCCAAAGAACGCTGGTTCGCGAACCTGTGTGTCGCGCCTTCTTCGTTCTCTCCTTGCAGCTGTTATTTCGCCATTTAAAACAACTTAGATAAAGGCCGCATCAAGTTACTTTTTGTGACGAATCTTTAAGTTGGGCAATGCAATGCCATGTTTCGCCTTTGTATGTTTGTGTTTCACGCTTTAGGGGACTTGCCGGTGAATACACGCTTGCTGAGTGCGGAACATCAGCAGCCCGCTGGTGGTGTTGTATCCGGCAAGAAACCTGGTTGGGCTAGTTGCAGCGCGCTTTCATCGTCGAGCGGACTCAAAAACAAATCAAGGGCGCAACTTAGCCACAAGTCGGCTCCTCTGCGTACAAGTTTCTCATACAAAGGGCGACCCACGGCAAGGCTTGCTATGCTACATCCTCTATGCATTACATCCCTTGTATGTTCTTACCCTACGCTTTCAGGGAACTTGCCGGCGCTAACACACTTGCTGAGTGCGGAACATCAGCAGATGGGCGGTGTTAGATCCGCAAGAAACCTTGTCGGGCCGATTGCAGCGCACTTCATTGTTGAGCGGACTCGAAACAAAGTAAGGGCGCAACTTAACCACGAGTCGGTTCCTCCACGCACGGGTTTCCCATACGAGGCACGAACGTTCAAGGAATATAACATAAAAGCCTAGAACTAAAAGTGCTCTATACTCAAGCTCGGGTGAATTAGCTTTTCCGTCTTCTGTGATCCGATGAGGCCGCACTTCTCCCTTGTCTTCCTCCCTTGTATGTCTTCACCCTCACGCTTTCAGGGAAACCCGCCGGTGCAGACACGCTTGCTGAGTGCGGGACATCAGCAGCCCGCTGGCGGTGTTGCCCCCGGCAGGAAAAACTCGTCGGGCTAGTCGCAGCGCGCTTTCATCGTTGAGCGGACTCGAAACAGATCAAAGGTGCAACTCAGCCATGATTCGTCCCCTTTGCGCACAGGTTTTCCATACAAGGTACGAGCTTTCAAGGAATGCGACCCAAAAGTTTGAGACTGACTGTTTTCTTTGCCCTACTGGCCGGCGGAGCTCAATGGCACGTCCTCGACGGCAACGCAGCACTCCGGAGAGGTGCGCTTGCCGGAGTAGGCACCAGAGCCGTTCTTGCCGGGCTTGGTCTTTGGTGGATCTGCCTCCGCCTTCTTGCACTTGCCGGTGGAGCTCGATGGCGCGTCCTCGACGGCAGTGCAGCACTCCGGAGAGGCGTATTTGCCGGAGTGGGCACCAGAGCTGCTCTTGCCGGACTTGGCTTTCTTCTTCCCTCGGGGAGCTTCAACGGCGAGTGGCTTGCTCTCTGCCGCGGCTGCTGCTTTCCGGTAGATCTTGTCGGCGCAAATAAGTGCATCCTTCTTGTCACCTTGGACGGAAATGACACTTATCGGGCCAGGCATCTTGAGTACATTGTATGCATAGTGAGAGGCTGCCATGAACTTGGCAAGCGCTGGTCGGCCGAGTATCCCATTGTAGGGTAATGGGATATCAGCAACATCAAACGTGACCCTCTCGTCTCGAAGTTCAGTTCACGCCAAATGTCACCGTAGTGTGATCTTCCCTTGGGCTTGCTCCTTCCCGGATTTATCCCTTGGAAGGTACCAGTTTCTTCGAGCTCATTGTCGGGGATCCGGAGCTTCTTGAGCATCGCGGAAGAAATCAGGTTGAGGCCGGCCCCGCCGTCAACCAACATCTTTGTGACCTTGAGGTTGCAGATTGTTGGTGAGACCAACATCGGCAAGCACCCGACGGCACTGATGCGATCAGGGTGGTCCTCAACGTCGAAGATGATGGGCGTCTTTGGACCACTTCAGAGGCTTGCGCTTTGACGGACGGGCTCACAGATTTACCTCTCGCACCCACTGCTTGAGTTGGTGGTGCGAGGTGTGCAGAGAGGCGCCGCCGTCGATGCACAACACCTCTGTTGCCTTCTGAAACTCTTGGTCATCAGTCTCATCTTCCTCCATCTCATCATCCTCATCTTCATCTTCGCTCTTGTTGCGGCCACGGGGAGGCCTGTCTCCTTGCCGCGACTTGGCCTTGCCGTGGTGCCCTCCCCGGGCGGGAAACTTCTTGCCGGATCCTCCGCCACCTCCCTGGGCTCTCTCCTTATTGCGGAGCTCGTATTCAGCTTTCTGTAGCTCCGCCATCTGCTCGACTTTTTTGCAGGTTTGGAGATCATGGCCCTTGGTGCGGTGAATCTTGCAATACCGCTTGCCGGAGCCGTCCTGCTTGTCGGCGGCTACCACAGCCTCGCCGGAGTCATCGGCTTTGGCTTTGTCGGAGCCGCCTCCGTTGCCGGAATGCTCAACAGCTAGCACATCCTTAGCCTTTCTCCTCCTGTTGTTCCGCCGCCGGTTCTTCCTTGCCGGGGCGGCGTCTGTCAGACCCTTCTGCTCCTGCAATCTCTCCGGGGATTTTCCTCCCCTCCTCAGCCCATGCACATTTGTCGGCCAAAGCATAGAGCTCGCTGACATCTCAGATCTTGCACATCGCCATCTCCTCCCTCATCCTGCGGTTACGCACGTTCTGATGAAACGCTACCGATAACCGCGCGGGGTGGACGTCCGGATGTTGCGCCGCACCTGGCTGAATCTCAGTATGTACTTGCGCTAGGGCTCTCCCTCATACGGACGCAGCAGATGCAGATCGCTTCTCTGCCATGGGGCTTGTGGCCGCCGTGAAGGCGCCAACAAACTGGTGACATAGGTCCGCCCATGAAGAGATGGAGCCATCCGACAAGTGCATGAGCTAAGATCGGCGACGGGCTTGAGCACCACCGGGAAGTAGTTGGCGAGGATCTTCTCGTCGCGCCCTCCGGCAGCCTGCACCGCGATGGTGTAGATGCTGAGGAACTCCAACGGATGTATCCTGCCATCATACTTTTCGGGCACATCTGGCTTGAAATTCCTGGTTTTGGGCCACTGGACTTGCCGCAGCTCACGGGTGAACGCGGGGCAACCCGCCGCGTACGGCAAGTCGCCTGGTTCTCCGGGTGCGTGCACATCGACGGTGGGCCCAGCGCGCTGGTCAGATTGACGTCGCGGTTCTCTCCGGCGCTCGATGCGAGTGCGGGCGTCTTCGTGTTGCCATTCTTGGAGAACGTGGCGTTGATCGCAGCGAGTTCGCGGGTCCGACGACACGGTGGAGTCGGCGTCGGGATTGGTCCGGCGGGCTGGCGATCTTAGGTTTTCGGGGATGGGAGTGCGGAAGTGGCACCCCAGATGGTCTTGTCGGCGCGGCTCGCGCCGGGCGCTTTGCCGGGCTTCGATCGCGCCGGCTGCGGGGCTTGTCGCCGTTAAGCGGCCGATGAGGCTAGAGGCGGTCATCCTCCGTCGTCGATCTTGTGTGGCGCTGGAGGGTAATCTAGAAGCAGCTGGGCTCGGGCCAGCGCTTCTTCTGCTGTCTTGGGTGGCGGTGGCGACGAGCGGCGCGAGGAACGGGATGTGCTCGGACACCCAACTGGATTGGGAGGTGCCACACCCCGTCCGGGTGACCGTACCTCACTCGCGCCAAAGATGTCTTGGCGTGCATCTTTGAACGCCCGTCGCGACCCGCCAGCTTGGCCTTGTTCCAATGCTAGCACGGTGCTAGGAGCACCGGGGCGTTGTCGACCTTGCACCTCCTGGGAAGGGTGTGGTGTCTGCACGGTCGCCGACGCTTGCGGGGCCTTGTTTTTGGATCTGGTGACAACGTGAGTCCCACCATCGGCGCCCGCTCCTTCGCCGGCGTTGACTCCACCGCCCGCTTGCTCCGGCGGTGGTGGCAGAATCGATGTAGACGGAGCGGCCACCTCCGAAGGCCTCTTCTCCGGTGGCATGTTGACGATGACGTTGATGTAGCGCACGTGGAGACCGGATCAGATGCTCACGACCTCGACGCGCCCCCTACCTGGCGCGCCAAAGATGTCGGGGCGCGCACGTCTCTGTGCGGCCACGAGCACCTATGGGGCACGGGAGCCCCTTCTAGTCCGGCAAGGGGGCAGAGGGCGTGCGCAGAGCAGATCGAGGCCGGGCGCGCGCGGGGGGAGACGGGCGATTTTTACCCAGCTTCGGGGCTCTCCGGAGAGATAAAAACCCCTACTGCTGCTTTTGTGTTTGTATTTGATCTTGCTCGAGAACGCGAGCGGATGGCGGTGTTGTGGGTGTCGAATGGACCGAACCCCTTCTACGTGCGCATGGGCCTCCCTTTTATAGTCTGAAGGGGGCATCCACAGGTGGCAGCGTAAGAAGAGGGGGTAGAAAGGTAAAATCGCAGGTTGGTACAACAGTGACCAACAATGTTCCCTACCTAACTCTGACGGCAGGGGACAAGGGCATTTAATGCCCATCCGGTCGCCCCAACAGTGCAAAGAAACGACCATTAGGTGAGCCACCGGTTGCCACGATGGCGTCTCTGTCAGCTTCGCTTGCCACCTTGTCCTGCATGGCTGCATGGCAAGAACGCCGCCACGTGCCTGGGGCGGCCACAGGGTGACACGTCGCTGGGTGCGCTGGACTTTGAGTGGCAGCCTTGCCGCGGCAAATGTCTTTCCGCGGCCCTTCTCTTGCTGTGCCGGCAAGCTTGCCGGCCGCCGGGCCTTGCCGGGACGCGCGGGGCGTCGCGGCGAGTCTTCTGGAAATGCCTCGATTGGCCTTCCCGGCAAGCTCCTCTTGCCGGGGCCTTTGTTTTCTCAGTTGATACTTTGTTCTTGAATGGCAGTAGTAGGTATGATGGAGGGTCTTGGCGGGCGCCCGGCAAGCCTTGCCGCGGGGTGCTGCGACTTCCCGTGCACAAGTTCGGGGTACTAAGGTACCCCTACTTTAGTACACCGACAGCTGGTGAGGTATTTCTTGAGGTCTTGGAAGGCTGCGTCAGCTTCAGGGGTCCACTTGAACGGCCCCTTCCTTTTCATTATCTTGAAGGATGGGAGGGCGCGCTCCCCCAACTTGGAAATGAAGCGCCCCAGCGAGGTCACACAGCCCCCCAGCTTCTGCATCTCCTTGAGGGTTTGTGGTAGGCTCATGTCTTCTATGGCCTTGACTTTCTTCGGGTTGGCCTCGATCCCCCTGTGTGACACTAGGAAAGCCAGCTGCTTGCTGGAGGGGACGCCAAACACACACTTCTCTGGGTTGAGCCGCAAGTACACCTTGCGTAGGTTGGCAAATGTTTCCTCCAGGTCCCCGATCAGGGTCCTTGCCTCCCGAGATTTCACTACTATGTCGTCGACGTAAGCCTCAGTGTTCCTCCCAAGCTCTTGGCCCAGAGTGATATGCATTAGCCGCTGAAAGGTGGCTCCAGCATTACGTAGCCCGAATGGCATGTAGGTGTAGCAGTACACCCCGAATGGGGTCATGAACGCCGTCTTATCCACATCTGATTTGGTGGTAGCTCAAGAAGGCGTCCAAAAAGCACAGCAGATCGCACTCGACAGTGGAGTCGACGATCTGATCGATACGCGGGAGCGGGAAGGGGTCCTATGGGCCAGCCTTGTTGAGATTGGTGAAGTCGACGCACATGCGCTCCTTCCCGCCCTTCTTAGGGACAATAAATGGATTCGCCGACCACTCTAGGTACCGCACTTCCTGAATGACACTGGCATCCTGTAGCTTGCGGGTCTCTTGGATGATGAATGCTTGCTTCTCTGTGGACTGCCGCCGTGCCTTCTGCTTCACCAGGCGCACGTTAGAGCACACCCTCAGGTGATGCTCGATTATTCCTCTCGGAATCCCAACCAGGTCCTTAGGCTCCCATGCGAACACTTCCTTGTTGGTGCCCAAAAAGCTGACCAACGCCCTTTCTTGGTCCGGAGGGAGGCCGTCACCTATGGTGAAGGTGGCGCCTGACGCTCCGTCTTCATCAACTGGTACTTGCTTCGTCTCGGCTCGATCCTGGGAAAACAACTGCTTCTTCTTGGCTGGTGCAGCCCCCAGAGCCTCTGGGCCCCTTTTTCACTCGACTGTGCGGCCGCCGTGGACCTGAAGGTGAGCTTGAGGGCCAACAGCATGTCATTGGTGTCCTCTGCCACAGTGAGGACGCCGCTGCTTCCTGGCATCTTCATTAGGTTGTAGGCTTCATGTGTCGCTGCCATGAACTTGGCTAAGGATGGGTTTCCGATGATGGCATTATATGGGAGGCCAATTTGGGCGATGTCGAAGGCGATGAGCTCAGTGCGGTAGTTGTCGCGGGTGTCGAACGTGACAGGGAGGCGGATCTGCCCCAGCGGGCTGGTGGGGCCATTGATGACCCCGGAGAAAGGCTTGGTGGGGCGGATCCAGCCATAGGGCATGTGAAGCAAGCCAAATGCCTCCACAGAGAGCACATTGAGGCAGGCTCCACCGTTGATGAGGGTCTTGGTGACCGCCACGTTGCAGATGGTGGGGGTGCAGAGCATCGGGAGCGCGCCTGCGCCTGCGGTGGTAGCGGGGTGATCCCCTGAGTCGAAGGTGAGGTCGGCCTTGGCTGCCGCCCAGCCCGGGGGAGCCCCCTACTGCACGCGGGCGGCACCCACTTGGCAAAGAACTGTTTGATGTGGAGGTCCGTCCAAGGGCGGTGCCTGCAAGCCACCGAGGAGGGTTGCGACGGCGTGGGGCGCCGACGCCATGAAGCGCGCAGTGAAAAGGCCATGCAGCTCCTCCCAGGAGGCCACTGAAGACTCTGGCAAGTTGAGCAACCAGGCGCGCGGCGCACCCACGAGGGCCATGGGGAGCCGGTTGGCTATGACCTTGTCGTCTCCACCGGCTGCCCAAACTTCTTCCTCGTATGCTTGGAAGAAGCCTGCCAGATCTGCCGAACCGTCGTAGCGGGGCGGCAACTCCGGCCTGAACTTGGGTGGCCACTCCACCTGCCACAGGGCGGGGGTGAAAGCTTGGGGACCCATGGCTCCTCTGGAGGATCCGGTCGACGGAGGATCCCCTTCCATGAGGGCCGCAGTGGCTCATTGCGGATGGAGCGGCGGATCTTCGATGCACCCCAACCTGGCGCACCAAATGTCGGGTTTCGGGTTCCGCAAACCCTTGAGGGGTTCGAACTCTAGGGTGCGTGCGGAGATCTCAACCTCCCTAGTCTGCCTACTCGCCAATCTCACAACCTAGCATGTCGAACTCGAAGGAAAGGGGACACAACTATTTACCCAGGTTCGGGCCACCTTGCGGTGTAAAACCCTACTCTTGCTTTGTGGTGGATTTCCCTCATGGGGCTGAGGATGAACTAGTACAGTGGTGAACAACCTCCGGAGGTGTGTTCTTGAGATCAAGTGAGCTGGTGAGGGTGGAATGGATGCGGTCGACTTGATCTGTCGTCCTCTGTCCATGGTGGTGGCTAGATCCTATTTATAGTGGCCTTGGTCCTCTCCCCAAAGGAAGGCGGGAAGGGATCCCACAACGGCCAAATTTGAAGGGAGACAACTAGTACATCTTATCCTGACTAAATTGGTCTTCGCGTGCAAAAGCCTCTGGTCGTGACACCATGGTGGGCTCAGTGATGACATCCATCCTGCCGTCCTGGCGGTCTTGGTCTTGTTGCACTAGAATGGAAACCTTTGGCCGCTTCCTCGAGACTTCGCGCCTGCTGCTTGCCTCCTTTGCACCAAAGAGGAAACTGGTACACTGCGCCTCCTGCCGCCCGCCTAGCCTTGATCGTCATGGCTCACGTCACCCGAACCTCACGAGATGAGCCCTGCATAGAAATCTCTGCTCCTCGGTGGCCAGCTTGAGGAGGCCGCTCCCCCTGAAGTCTGGTGTTGTCCGCCTTGCGAGGCTTGGACCCTCGCGAGGGTCTTGGGTTGTCGATGTCGAAGCTGGGCTGTACCAGGGCTTTGATGGATCCACGCCGCGGGCCGCAGGCAGGCAAGTCTGGGTACACGAAGACCAATTTAGTCTATGTTTTGGGGAATCCCGTCCCGCCTATGTTTTGGGGAAGAGGACCAAACCACTATAAGTATAGCCTAGCCTCCACCATAGAAGGGGTCGACTCATTCTCACCCCCTAGCCCTCGCGAGGCAGCTCATCCATTGTACAAGTTCATCCTCAAACCTCCTCGTGGGGCCAATCCACCATAAAACAGGAGTAGGGTTTTCCACCGCAAGGTGGACCGAACCTGGGTAATCTAACATGTCCATCTTCTTCCCCGCTCGAGCATGTATCCGGCAAGGCTAGGCTGTAGGCGACGAGTTTGCGAATTGAGAGGTTGGAGATCTTCGCACACGCCCCAGAGTTTGAACCTCCTTGGGTCTGCGGAGCCCTGAATTCGACATTTGGCACGCCGGGTAGGGGCGTGTCGAAGCTCTGCCTCTTCGCCAACCGCACTCCTTCTTCACCTCGTTTCCTATCACGAGCGTCGTCCCACCGACCTAGCCACCGGACGCTTACGAGGGTGTCATGGGCCATCCAGCATTCACCCCCGGCCTACGATGGGTGTAGTGGCCGGAGAGGTTCAGGCCGGTGCTACCCCCTCGGTATGACGGTTCGACGGACCCCAAAGAGTTCATCCTGCTGTATGCGCAGGCCATCCAGGTGGCGGGTGGCGACAAAAGGTCCATGGCGAATTGGCTCCCAATGGCCCTCACAAAGATGTCGCGCCCCTGGCTGCGCGGCCTCCCGGAGGCCTCGGTGTCTTCCTGGGAGGATCTTTGCGGCCAACACATCGTGCGCTTTGCGGTACATGCGCCTCACACGGTCGCATCCATCATGAACGGGTCGCAGGTGCCTACTACGGGCCGCCACGTCAAGCAGCTCTTTCGTCAGGTGAGTGCTACTCGGCCGCGGCACGAGGCTTCTCAAGGCTGCCTACCGCCTGAGACCGGCATCACCTTCGACTCCAAGGATCACCCCAAGACCACGGTCAGCGCCGGCGTGCTTCCCATGCTCTGCACGCCCACCATCAGCAATGTCGCGGTCACCAAGACCCTCATAGATGGCAGCGCCAGCCCCAACGTCCTCTCCGTGGAAGCTTTCGACCTGCTTTAGGTGCTCCACAACCAGCTCGCGCCCACCAAGCCCTTCTCGGGGGTGGTCAAGTGCTCTACCACCCCTAGGGAAGATACGCCTCCCCGTCACCTACGACACGCGCGACAACTACCGCACTGAGCTCGTTGACTTCGACGTAGCCCACATCAGCCTTCTATACAACGCCATCCTGGGGTATCCGGCCTTTGCCATGTTCATGGCGGCGACCCATCCGGGCTACAATATCATCAAGATGTCGGGTAGTAGTGGTGTCATTACAGTGGTCGGGGACACAAAGGATGCGGTCTGGACCCTCAGCATCGCCTACAAAGCTGCGGCGGCCTGGTGACCTGACGCCAAGGACGCCTCGGAGACTCTGGAGGCCATGCCAGCGAAGAAGAAGCAGTTGTTCTCTTAGGATCGGGCCGAGACGAAGCAGGTGCCTGTCGACAGCGGGGATTCCGGCCCCACCTTCACCATAGGTGCTAGCCTCCCCTAGAACAAGAAGAGGCGTCGAGCGACTTCCTGAAGGCCAATAGAAATGTGTTTGCATGGGAGGCATCCGACTTGGTTGGTGTCCTAAGGGAGGTGATAGAGCATCACTTGATGGTGTGTCCCGGTGCACGCTCGATGAAGCAAAATACGCAACGCCAGGCGCAAGAGAAGCAAACATTCATCGTCCAAAGAGGTTCGCAAGCTGCAAGAGGCCGGTGTCATCCAGGAAGTATGGCACCCGGATTGGTTGGCGAACCCCGTGATCTTCCCCAAGAAGGAGGGAGCGCATGTGTGTCGACTTCACGAGCCTTAACAAGGCTTGTCCTCAGGACCCCTTCCCGCTTCCATGCATTGACCAGATCGTGGACTCCATCGCTGAGTGTGATCTGCTGTGCTTTTTGGATGCCTTCTCGGGGTACCACCAAATCAAGATGGCGGTGGAGGATGTCGAGAAAACTTCCTTCATCTCCATGTGTGGTGTGTACTGCTACACCTGCATGCCCTTCGGGCCGTGGAACGCTGGAGCAACCTTCTAGAGATTGATGCACATAGCCCTTGGAACACAGCTGGGGAGAAATGTGGAGGCATGCGTTGATGACATGATGGTCAAGTCATGAAAGGCAAAGACCCTAATCAAATACCGGGAAGAGACATTCGCCAACCTACACAAGGTAAACCTGAGGTTCAACCTGGAGAAGTGCCTGTTTGGAGTCATGTCTGGCAAGCTGCTAGGATTCCTAGTATCACACAGAGGGATCAAGGCCAACCACGAGAAGGTCAAGGTGATAGAGAGGATGAGCCCGCCTTAAACTCCCAAAGAACTACATAAGCTCGCGCGCTACGTGACCTCCTTGCGGCGCTTCATCTCCAAGCTTGGCAAATGTGTCCTCCCTTTTTACAAGCTGATGAAGAAGAAGGGCCCCTTCGAGTGCACCCCAGAGGCTGAGGCGACCTTTGAGGAACTCAAGAGATACCTCATGAGCCCACCTGTCATGGTGGCGCCTCGTCCTCGTGAGCCCTTGCTGCTCTACTTGGCGGCCACACCCCACTCGGCTAGCGCGGTGCTCGTGGCGGTTCGGGAATCACCGGCTCTTGCAAGCGCAAGACAAGGTGGCCCCCAGGGAGTCGCGCAGCCTTTGCTGCTTTAGGACGGTGCTCCTAAAGGTCTCGTCGGTCCAGAGGCCGGAGAGGCCCCCGAGTCCCTCATGCCACACGCGGAGCAAGGAGCCGATGATGCCTCGACTGTCGTCGAGCACCTGGTGTACTTGGTCAGCACAGTGCTATGGTATGACGCACGTTAAGCCATGCAGCAGAAGCTTCTGCTCGCGCTCCTAGTCGCTTTGAGAAAGCTGCGCCATTATTTCGAGGGCCACCCCATCAAGGTCCTCTCTGCATACCTCCTGGAGAAGGTGCTCCGTAGCCCCAATACCGACAAAGGGTTGCGGAGTGGAACATCGAGCTACAGGCTTTCCAGCTAGAGTTCAGCACGACCATGGTCATTAAAAGTGGGGCCCTCGCCGATTTTGCAGTAGAATGGACGGACGCTCCAGACCGAGGGCCGGACGAGGGCAACCCCTCGTTCCTAGCGATGAAGCGCCTGATGGTTGGGCCATGCACTTTGATAGGGCCTTCGTGCAGCAGGGTGCGGGGGCTGGAGTTGTACTCATCTTGTCGACCAAGGACAAGCTCTACTATGTTGTGCAACTATGTTTTTAGCATGGTGAAAATACTCCAATATCATCATGGAGTTCGAGGGCTTGATTGCTGGCCTCAGGGCCGCGGCCGCCCTGGGGGTCAAACGCCTCACCATCAAGGGTGACTCCAGCTCCTCGTCAACTTCTCCAACAAAGAGTACAAACCTAAGGACGAGCACATGGAGGCTTACTTGGAGGAGGTACGTAAAATTGAAAAGCATTTCCTGGGCTTGGAATTTGAGCATGTCCCGCGCCTTGCGAACAAGGAAGCAGACGACATCGCCAAGAGGGCATCTCGCCGTGAGCCCCAGAAGCCCGATGTCTTTGAGGTAAGGCTCTTCAAGCCATCGGCAGCACCACCAGTCGTAGGTCCAGCACTACTTCAAGAGGAGCCCCCACTGGCCCTGCCCTCATGCGCCCCGCCCAGCAGCCTGTCCTCAGGAGCCCGCCTACTCCTGGCATTGGAGCCGCAAGAGGGCTGCTGGACTCAGGAGTTCAAGGTCTACCTTCTCTGTGGCACCTTACCAGAGAAGGAAGAGGACGTGGAGCGCGTGGTTCGCTTAGCTACTACTTATTGCTTGCACCGGAAGCACCCCAACGATGTCACGTTGCGATGCCTATCCAAGGAGCGGGGGCATGAGATGTTGGCAGACATCCACGGCAGAGAGTGTGGGAACCACTCGTGATCGCGTACCCTAGTGGGTAAGGTGTTTCGTAGCGAGTTCTACTGGCCAACGGCGCTGAACGACGCCACCGAGCTGATGAGATCCTGTAAGTGCATCTAGTGTCACCCCTAGTTGGTTTTGGAGTATTGATTACAAAGTTGGTTGAGGGACTAATGCGTTTGTGAGAATTGCAGGATAACGCAGGTAGTGTCCCTCATTGATTCGGTTTACCTACCGGAGATGACCCCTAAAAATGTATGAAGACATTGAAGACAATGGTGGTTTAAGAGAAGATATTCATATTGAAGACTATGACCTGAGAAGACATTGTGTGAAGACTTTGGAGCGCGAAGACTGTGTGGTTTCGTTGTTTCCTTTTCTTCTTTGTTGAGTCATAGGAACCACCGTCTTTGTTAAGTGGGGTCAAAGTGAACTAAGTCGAGTGGTCAAGTGATGCTCAACCCAAATCCTATGTCTTCGACGAAGACAATGAGCGCAAATCTTATCCAGAGCTGGATGAGTCACTTTGCTTGTAGCCCAAGTAAAGTTGCCGCATGTGTTTGAAATCGACCGTTGGAACATGTGTCGGTTCCTTAGTGACCAGGGTCATTTTGGACAAATCAGGTTGGGTTGCCTAGTGGCTATAAATAGCCCACCCCTACACCATAAATTGGTGGCTGCTCGAGTTTGTGCACAGCTTTTGTCGTTTGAGAACAACCCACCTCAAGTATTTGAGAGAGAAATCCTTGCGAGGACAAAGCCCAAACACCCGAGCCAAAGAGTGTTAGGCATCATCAAGTCTTTCCGTCATGTGACCTAAAGACTTATTACACTTGAGGACTGTGAATCCTCCAAATTGTTAGGCGTCGCGCTCGAGCATCAAAGAGTCATTGTGGATTGCCGTGAACAAAGTCTCAGAAGGTTTGGAAGTCTCCTTGAAGACTTAACAGAGTGATTGGGCGAGGACGGGTGTCCTTAGCTCAAGGGAATAAGGTGAAGACACGGTCTTGAGTTAAATCTCAGCCTCCCTAACCCGGACGTCTGATTGTCACAACAACTGGAAATGGTCCAACAAATCCTGTGTCTTCAACAAGCAACTGGTTCTATCCCTTCCCAGCCTTACTTTAGTTTGTCTTTGTGAAGTCATTGCCTATCTGTTTATCTGTTTGACTTCATTGCTTGACTACTATTGTTGATTGGCCTCATACTATCTTCCATCTTGATCCTTACTACCTAACTGCTATTAGTCCTGTACTTTCACATCATGACATGCTTGACTATGGCTTGTTTAGGGTAGTTTATCTTCCGCTGCATATCAATTAGGTTGTTTCTATTGTTTGTCTTCGAAACTTCCAAGTTTTGACGACTTTCATAAAAATCGCCTATTCACCCCCCCTCTAGTCGATACTAGCACTTTCAATTGGTATCAGAGCAAGGTACTCCCTTGTTCTGTGTGATTCGGTTTAACCACCTGGAGTTTCAGCTACGTCGACTGCGGGGATAATCAAGGTCTCTGCTGTTTGCCCCGTGTTCTATGGAGCTGAATATCCCTACTGGAAGAATAAGATGCGCATGCATCTTGAAGCCATTGATGTCGACCTCTGGTATGTCGTCAAGAACGGCATTCCCAAAACTGGTGAAGGTGTCACCCCCACTGATGTCAAGAAGTTCATTCAACTGGACTCTACTGCAAAGAACATCATCTGTGGTCATCTGACCAAAGGATAATATGGCCATGTGAGTGCTCTGGAAACGTCGAAGCTAGTCTGGGACTGGCTATCCAAGGTCAACGAAGGCGTTTCAACCCAGAGAGATCAAAGAATCAGTGTTCTTCGCAACCTCTTCAACCGCTTCAAGAGAAATGACAACGAAAACGTCCAGCTCATGTTTGATCGCCTCACTGATATCACAAATGAACTTCAAGCTCTTGGCGCAACTGAGATTACCAAGCATGAAATCATCAAGACACTGCTGAGATCACTTGATAGCTCCTTTGACACCCTTGCCCTCATGATACAAGAGCGCCCTGACTTCAAGACACTCGATCCGTCTGATATACTTGAGAGGCTCAACACACATGAGTTCTAGCTATCTAAGAAAAGAGATATCTATGGTCCAAGCTATGGCCGAACTCGTGCTTTGAAGGCAAAAGTTGTTTCCTCATCTGAAGAAGAATCATTGCAGTTCAAGATCCCAAGACATTGGAAGGAACTTGCTATGCTTGTGAAGAAGTTCCAGAAATTCACAAAGAAGAAAGGCTTCAGAAAGTCTTCACGATCTAGCTCAAGGAATTATGAAGCTTCAACACATGATCACAAGAAGAGAACCTGTCACAAGTGCAAGAAACCTGGTCACTACATATCTGAGTGTCCACAGTGGGACAATGAGAAGAAGAAGAAGAAAAGCAAGGAATACGATTCCGATGACAAGAAGAAGAAGAAATCCTCAAAGTCTTCTAAGTCTTATTCCAAGTCTTCATCATACAAGAAGAGCTCATCTGGCAAGGCTCGTGCTTTTGTTGGCAAGGAAATGGATTCAGAGGAGGAGTCTGCCGAGGAGGCGGAGGTGGAGTCTAGAGAGGAGTCGACCTGGCGTTGCAAGTTTGGCTCTAGCCACGCCTATGTTGCCAAGTCCATCTTCAACATCAAGACAATGACTTCCACACCAACGCTGAAGCTAATGACGAAGACGATCCTACTCCCACCTCTTTCGCTTCATGGCACGTGGTGCCAAGGTAAAATCATGCGATGCTTACTTCCAAACTTCAAGTGAAGATGACTCGATTGTGAATCCAAACCCAGCTGCAAAACACTTGCTAAAATTGCAACTGAACAACAAAAGGCTATGGAACATACTCAAAAACGGTTAGACAAAAGCGATGACCTGTTGGACGCTGAAATGACACGTTCACAGTCCTTAGTTGATGACATAAAAAATCTTCATGCTAAGTATCAAGAACTTGAAGGTCGTCATGAATCTCTCTCAACAACTTATGAAAGGCTCTCCTATGATTATCTTCAAAGGAAACAAGAGCTTGAGAGATTGAGAGCGGCTCATGAAGATCTTCAAAAGGTGAATGAGTCACTTTGCGCTCAACAGATCAGTTCCGCTCAGGAAGGATTGAACCACCATGTCTAAAATGCATTGAGCGTGATCTTGCTACATCATTCTTGAATGTTCCATTTGCTACTACTGTTTCATTGTCTTCACCTCTTGATGTGGTCACTAACCCTCTGTGGAGGATACCACTGCTATTGTTGATGAAAATGCTATGTTGAAGACATTGCTTGAAACAGGATGTACAAAAGTTTGAAGGACATCGGACTCTGCGATGTCCTCAAAAGCGATTCTGAACCAAACCCTAGGAAAGAGGGTGTTGGGTTGAAAGGAAAATGAATGTTGATGGCTCGTCTTTGGAAGCCTGAGCGGTACCCCAAAACAACATGGGTTCTTTGCAAAGGAACCTTCAATAGATCCATCCACTTTATCTGCTTTACTGTGCTAATCCTATTATCATTGATGAATCCTTTGATGCAAACTATAAGTTGTTCAAAAATCAGAATGGTGAAGTGTTTGCCAGGTACATTGGTACTAACTGCAGGAATGGACCACCTATGAAGAAGATCTGGGTACCTAAGCAGTACATTGAGAATCTTCCTGTGAATGTCGTCATGACACCACCAAGGAAGGAGACAAACCCCAGACCAATAGCTTCATGTGGCCCAAAGGCTTCATACAGATACAAGACTCACATGAGTCACCCTAACGCCAATGTTTTGCAGGGAAACCATGCTCAGACTTTTGAATATGAGCGTGTATCTTCGAACCGCTATGTTCATAGGACTAAGAACTTTTCTGATTATTCATATGAGTATCACTCATCTCCTGCAAGGCTATTTGCTAGGGCTTCAAAGCCAAAATTCTCAGATGCTGCTCTTAGACTCATTGCTTCTAAGCCCCCACTGAAGATGTGGGTGGCAAAGAAGAACTAACTCTCTTTTGCAGAAAATGGTCTCCAGCCAGCAATCAATGGCGTCCGATACTATTGTTGGGGACCTAAAACTTATTGAGGACGCACGTTAAAATATCATCCTATATGCTTCACATCTGAATTTCTAATCAGTCATACTCTGTCCTAACCTTGATATAAGATGTGACTGTCCCTATATGTGTCAAATGCTTATGCTTCACAACACTCTTGTGAAGCCTATCCTTCTAACTGCACTGTAGGGTACATCACCAAAAGCTTCAGAATGGATTATGGACAGTGGATGCACAAATCATATGACTGGTGATCGAAGTCTTCTCATGGACTCAACCTTACGTCCATCCGACAAGAGTCACATCACATTTCTTGACCTTTGGTAAAAGCAAAGTATTGGGTCTAGGTAGAGTTGCAATCTCAAAGGATCAACACATGGATAAAGTGATGCTTGTTGAATCCCTTGGTTTCAACTTAATGTCTGTCTCAATGCTTTGTGACTTGAACATGATTGTGATATTTGGCAAATATCGTTGCCTTGTACTAATGGGATCTGACAAATCTCTAGTCTTTGAAGGGTATCGAAAAGATGATCTATACATGGTAGATTTCTCAGCAGGTCCACAGCTTGCCGTATGTCATCTCACAAAAGCTTCAGAATGCTGGCTCTGGCATCGAAGGCTGGGACATGCTGGCATGAGTAACTTACACTCACTTGTCAAGAAGAAGCATGTCATTGGCATCGAAGATGTCAAGTTCAAGAAGGATCATCTGTGTGGTGCCTGTGAAGCTGGAAAGTTAACAAGGGCAAAGCACCCCTCGAAGATAATCATGACAACATCTCAACCCTTCGAGCTGTTACACATGGACTTATTTGGACCTACTCACTACTCCACCCTCACAACAACTGCCTGTCTCTATGGGTTCGTCATTGTTGATGACTACTCAAGATACACATGGGTTCATATAATCCTCTGGAAGACTGAAGTGCAAGATGTCTTCAGGCGCTTCGCAAATCGAGCAATGAACAACTATGGTGTGAAGATCAAGCACATTAGAAGTGACAGTGGCACTGAATTCAAGAACACTGGACTTGATCTGTATCTGGATACAATGGGAATCACTCATGAGTTCTCTGATCTATACACACCTCAGCAAAATGGCATCGTTGAGCGCAAGAACAGAATCCTCATTGAGATGGCTCGAACAATGCTAGATGAGTACAAGACACCAAGAAAGTTCTGGCCTGAAGCTATTGATACAGCCTGTCACATCATCAACCGTGTATACATTCATAAGCTTCGAACAAAACATCATATGAGCTACTTACTGGCAAGAAGCCAAACGTCGCCACTTGAGTATTTGGAGCAAGATGCTGGATAAAGGATCCCCATCACAAGTCAAAATTTGCACCAAAGGCTCATGAAGGCTTCATGCTTGGCTATGGAAAGAATTCACACTCCTACAGAGTCTTCAACCTTTATCTCTACAAAATCATTGAAACTGTGGATGTGAAATTTGATGAAACCAATGGTTCACAGAGAGAGATTCTGCCAAGCACACTGGATGAAGCTCCTTCAAACGAGTCTATCAAGCTGATGGGAACTGGTGAAATCATGCCCTCTGAAGCATAGCCTGAAGAGGAACTTATCATCTCTGCACCAAATCAACTTGAAGACAATGCTCAGTCCGAAGACAATCCTCCCAATGATGACAATGAACAGCCAGAGCAAAATCTTCGTCCTGTTCATCCTCGTGTTGCAAATGAAGTTCAAATAGAGAAGATAATTGACAGCATCAATGCACCTGGTCCGCTCACTCGATCAAGAGTAACACAGCTAGCAAACTTCTGTGGGCACTTTTCATTTGTGTCAATATCAGAACCCAAGAAAGTTTCTGAAGCTTTTATGGAACCTGAATGGATTCAAGCCATGTAAGAAGAACTTCAACAGTTCAAACTGAATAATGTCTGGGAACTTGTCAAGCGACCTGATCCTCGCAAGCATAACATTATTGGAACAAAGTGGATATATCGAAACAAGCAAGATGAGCATGGTCAAGTCGTCAGAAACAAAGCACGTCTTGTGGCTCAAGGATACACTCAAGTTGAAGGAATTGACTTCGATGAAACATTTGCTCCGGTTGCTAGGCTTGAAGCTATTCGCATACTGCTAGCCTACGCTAATCATCACAATATCTTGCTATATCAAATGGATGTAAAGAGTGCATTCCTCAATGTCACGCCCAATATGCGACCCTATCCAAAAGGAACTCGAAGGTCCCACCAAGGATAGACCCGCATATTGGAACGCTTTTGCAAGGTGGATATCATTACATCAACATTACATAACAGATGGGGATACATCCAATACATACAATGTCACACCCAAGATGCGACCCTATAAGAAGGACTGAGCAAAGCGGTAACATAGCCAAGCAATGGTTTGCTAGGAATGGTGTCAAAGGTTAGAGGTTCATGGCAATTTGGGAGTCTTGAAGAGCAAAAGATAGGTAACGCAGCATAGCGATAGAACGAGGCAACTAGCATAGCAATGATAGTAGTGAGATCCAGGGTAGCGGTCATCTTGCCTGAAATCCCGCTAGGAAGAAGAACGAGTCCATGAAGAAGATGAAGCCACGAAGACGAACCACACGTAGACGAACGCATCCTCACGATCGCAACAAAACGGGAACAATCGAGAAGAAGCACACAACATAGTAAATACACCACACATGAACAAGACATGATGCACAACAAGCATGATGCATGAAAAGGCTACATGAAGCTACTCATGACAAGAGATGATGCAAACAAGGACAACACATCAAGGCAAGTTTAAATGAGGCCGGAAACAACATATAACAATTCCGGTAAGTCCTCATATGCATATTTCGAAATTGGTCCAGAACTGAATAAACCTTATGTTCAAGTTGTTAAACAGCAATTTAAGATGCACCACGATGATCTACACGAGATTCTAGTCAAGTTACATATAAAGTTCATTTAGTTCGGAGCTACGGCCTAGAAGATATGAGCAAAACAAGATAAACATGGCATTGATGCAAAATGCATACAAACATCAAGCAAACACCTCAAAACAAGGATGCAACATGATAATATGAAACTAAATGCAAAATCAAGCAAGTTTCATATAGAGCACACTCAAAACGGAGCAACGGTTCAACACACGCACGTGAAACAAGTCATAGCAACAATCTGTCCATAACAGCAACTAGGCATATTGCAAGCATCAAAACAACATGCTACAGCACCCCAACATAATAACAAAAGGCATGGGCGTGACGTACAGGTAAAGCATAACAAAACATGAACACTGAGCTATCTCCAGAAATCACTAGAACATGCTCCAAAACACATGGTAAGATTGCAAATAATAACAGTTTCAGACTTTGCAGAAATAACATCAGGTTGCAATGTTTAGAGCAAGCAAACAACATGTTACAGGAACTTATCATGGCAAACAAAGGCATGGCATGAATCTACTAAATGCATAGAACAATAGTCCCTTACTGACCATGAGCCAAAAAGGCACAAAAAATATGATGGCACCCATGTAAACATGGCAAGTTATATTACAGATTCATACATGGCAGGAACAACAATAAGTAGGCATGTTTGCGAGCTTGAACCACTCACTACAGAGAAATACATGGCATTGAAAGGCAACCAATAGTAAGAAGGCATGTGTATGAAGCTATACATGGCAAGAACAAGGTCATAGGGTGCATGGATCACTAGCAAAACACATGGGAACTAGTGAACTTAAGTTAACAGGCTGATAGCAACATCATTTAGCAACATTTGGAGCAAGATAACAACAAGCTACAGTAGGCTATAATTGCAACCAAGGGCACGAATGGATAGAGCAAGACATGTAGATAAAAACATATTTATTGAACATCTCCATATTATGCATAGAATGATTAGTAGAAGCATGTTTACATAGCAACAAAATATAACAGAATTTGTCTAGCAAAACTGCAACAGCAAGTACCCTCCTTAACAAGCTCGATGCAGTCAGCACACAACTCACAAAAATATATGGGTTGCACCTCTGGAAATATGACATAGCATAGATCAAAACACATGTAGACATCAACCTCATAGGATGCACACATCAATCATGGCAAAAATGATAAATGAGCAAGTTATAACAGTTTCAGCAGATTAACAGCAACATGCACTCTTCCAACAACATTTTGGGCATCAAGATGAGCTCAAATGAAAATGATGCAATGGAATGAAATGAAGTTCGCATCGAGACGAACAATTTGACATATTATACGCACAAAACGGAGCTACGGATGCAGAGATGTGATGCGATGACCATGGTATAAAAATATCACAGGGAAAAGACTTAGAGATTTATACCCCTCCGAAATGGATCTAGGGTTGCACGGTTTCCGATGCAGCGCGGATCTTGCTGGAGATACTCGCCGGAGAACGGGCGGGGAGGCCGGGAGACAGCACGGCTGGGTGGATCCGGCCGTGAGGGGAAGGCCGGAGGCGGCGGGCCAGAGCTGGAGCGGAGCTCGCCGGAGGGCGGCGGGTCGTCTTGGCGCTGGAGAGGCGCTTGGGCGGCGGACGCGATGGCAAAGAGAGGGCGGCAGCAGCGCGCCAGAGTCGCGTGCAGCGGGCGGAGGTGGCTGACACCGCGATGGCGGCAACGGCGGCGGAGCGTCGGGCGATGGCGGGCTTGGCGGGCGGCGCGCTCGCTCATGGGCGGATCTGGCCCCGTGGGCAGCAAGGTGGTGGAGGCAAAGCCTCTTGGTGGATGTCAATCGCATTCGCAACCTTGCCACCAAGAATGCCTTTGTTGCTCATGAAACTTGCGAAGATCATGGAAGAGTTTGACCACCTTTCGATCTTGAAGCCGATCTTCAAGATGATGGCTTCAATGAAAGATTCGATTCGACTCCACTCCTCCACGGATGCTACCTGCATCGAACTCCATCTCTTGAAGACTCGAATATTCCTCTTCAGCAACAGCTTGATGCGAGTGATCGATGATGAAGATGACGCTACTTCACCACCTCCAACTACTCTGCGGCGCGACGACACTACACCAAGTTCGCTCGCACCGCCAACCAACAACGACAACCCTGCTGCTTCACCTACTCATGACGAGTAGATGCTCTATGTCTTCAAACATTTTTGGTCATTACTGACAAAACGGGGAGAAGCGTATGAGTTGATAGTCTTCAAGCGGGTTCATTGGGCGGTTGCATTATATTTTGCTGCGTGCTTACAACTCTTGCGCTTTGAAACATTTGGTTCTTTGAGTTGTAACACCTAAACTTGATGGTCGTCTGCTACTTCTGCTACTTATTTGCTTTACTATGATGCGATGATAAATTCCGCATGTGCGATGATAACTACCACACTTAGATCATTCTACAGACGTCCATTTTTCATTATGCATGCCATTCTACTCGCTATATCATTTCATGCATGATGAATTATCTTCATAAGCTGAAGTGGATCTCCTTAATTACAACCTGCCATGTGCATTTGCATTCCAAAAGCAAATTACTTATATGCACATCTTCAGGGGGAGCCCTTGCAACTTATGAAGACAATTCCCTATCCTTACAATTTCACATACTTTATCCCCGTTGAAAACTTCAACCAGTTTGTCATCAATCACCAAAAAGGGGGAGATTGTAAGTGCATCTAGTGTCACCCCTAGTTGGTTTTGGAGTATTGACGACAAAGTTGGTTGAGGGACTAATGCGTTTGTGAGAATTGCAGGATAACGCAGGTAGTGTCCCTCATTGATTTGGTTTACCTACCGGAGATGACCCCTAAAAATGTATGAAGACATTGAAGACAATGGTGGTTTAAGAGAAGATATTCATGTTGAAGACTATGACATGAGAAGACATTGTGTGAAGACTTTGGAGCGCGAAGACTGTGTGGTTTTGTTGTTTCCTTTTCTTCTTTGTTGAGTCATAGGAACCACCGTCTTCGTTAAGTGGGGTCCAAGTGAACTAAGTCGAGTGGTCAAGTGATGCTCAACCCAAATCCTATGTCTTGAGCGAAGACAATGAGAGAAAATCTTATCCAGAGCTGGATGAGTCAGCTTTGCTTGTAGCCCAAGTAAAGTTACCGCGTGTGTTTGAAATCTGACAGTTGGAACACGTGTCAGTTCCTTAGTGACCCAGGGTCATATTGGACAAATCAGGTCGGGTTGCCTAGTGGCTATAAATAGCCCACCCCCTACACCATAAGTTGGTGGCCGCTCAGAGTTTGTGCACGGCTTTTGTCGTTTGAGAGCAACCCACCTCGAAGTATTTGAGAGAGAGAAATCCTTGCGAGGACAAAGCCCAAACACCCAGAGCCAAAGAGTGTTAGGCATCATCAAGTCTTTACATGCATGTGACTGAAGACTTATTACACTTGAGGATGTGAATCCTCCGGCCGGTTAGGCGTCGCGTTCGAGCATCCAAGAGTCATTGTGGATTGCGGTGAGCGAAGTCTCTGAAGGTTTGGAAGTCTCCCTTGAAGACTTACGAGTGATTAGGCGAGGACTGGGTGTCCTTAGCTCAAGGGAATAAGGTGAAGACACGGTCTTGAGTTAAATCTCAGCCTCCCTAACTGACGTCATAGTTGTCACAAGAATGGAACTGGTCCAACAAATCCTGTGTCTTCAACAAGCAACTAGTTATATCCCTTCCCAACCTTACTTTAGTTTGTCTTCGTGAAGTCATTGCCTATCTGTTTATCTGTTTGACTTCATTGCATGACTACTATTGTTGATTGGCTTCATACTATCTTCCATCTTGATCCTTACTACCTAACTGCTATTAGTCCTGTACTTTCACATCATGACATGCTTGACTATGGCTTGTTTAGGGTAGTTTATCTTCCGCTGCATATCAATTAGGTTGTTTCTGTTGTTTGTCTTCGAAACTTCCAAGTTTTGAAGACTTTCATAAAAATCGCCTATTCACCCCCCCTCTAGTCGATACTAGCACTTTCAGATCCTACAAAGCTTGTCAGTTCCGCGCCAAGTAGATCCACCAGCCCATGCAAGGACTCTAGACCATTCTGCTCTCATGGCCCTTTGTGGTCCGGGGGCTGGATATCCTGGGCCCGTTCCCTCGGGCAGCCGGTGGATACTGCCACCTCTGCATCGCCATCGACAAGTTCACCAAGTGGGCGGAGGTGGAACCAGTGTGTTCCGTCCCTGCTGGCTCAGCTGTCAAGTTCATGAAGGGCATCGTGAGCCGTTTTGGTGTCCCCAACTATATCATTACAGACAATGGCTCCCGGTCACAAGCAATCTTTCCAGGACATATCGTTCTAACCTCGGAACATAGATATTCTATGCTTCTGTGGCACACCCATGGACTAACGGCCAAGATGAGCACGCCAACAGAGAGGTCCTGAGGGGCCTCAAGACAAGGAGCTTCAAGAAAAAGCTCGAGGCCTGCGGACAAGGTTGGCTCAATGAGCTTCAGTCGTGTTGTGGTCCATCCGCACCACTGCGACTAAGCCCACCGACGAGACCCCGTTCTTCCTCGTCTACAAGGTCGAGCCGGTCCTCCCGCATGAGGTCAGTCGCTCCCTGCGCATCATGGCATTTGACGAGGCGCATCAAGATGCCGCATGGGGGACCGACCTCATGCTCGGGGAGGAGGCACTATACTTTAGCCGAGCTTTAGCCGAGCATAGTTGTCGTCGCCTAGTCCTTGTGGAGAACACTACATCCGTAGTTTGGGCGTAAAAACCCCACTATACTTTCAGTTGATCACTTTGGCGCTGTTGCCGGGGACTAGTGTCGAGCGATTGTGTGAAGCTATAGACTAGGCTTAGTATAGTTTTTGTTTGAATTTCCAGTCAAATTTATTTTAGTGTTTCTTTTACCTTTTTACTTTTTGTTGCTTCGGCTTATTAGGATACTAACCCTCTCACCAGTGTTTGATGTTTGTGAGCATTGTTGGATATCTTACTATTTGTAGGCTGATTGACAGTTGCACTTGAACATATGGCTTTAGTACATGATCTTTGGTTGCCAAGTAGTTTGGACACGATGACAGGGCCAATTTGGCCATCTATTGAGGCCGAAAATTTTGAGTTGAGGCCTGGACTTATTGCTTGCAATATCAGTTTCGAGGATTACCCAATGAAGACCCTCATGAGCACATTAGTAATGTTCTGGAGTATGCCAATATAGTCCAATACCTTGGCGTTTCCCAAGATGTTATCAAGTGTATATTGTTCACATTATCTCTCAAAGATGCTGCTAAGGACTTGTACTATTCTTTGCCATCAAGATCATACACTTGGGGTGATATTTCGCAAGCTTTCCTGCATAGATATTTTCCACTTTACAAGCTAGCTGCAATTCATGACCAGATCCTCAGTTTTGCGCAAGATGGAAGTGAGAGCTTGTATGCAGCTTGAGAGAGATATAAGTATTTGCTTAGAAAATGTCCTAATCATGGGCAAAAGGATTGGTTAGTGCTTCAGATATTCTATGGAGGGCTGACGTATGCTTCAAGAGATCTTATTGATATGTCAGCTGGTGGAACAATCATGAACAAGACCGTTGAGGGTGCAATTATTCTCATTGAGAGCATTGCCTTCCACCAAATGCAATGGGGTTATGAAAGGCCTAGTTCAAATCCGAAGGTTGCAAGCTGTGTGCAATTAGAAGATGCATGTTCCATAAGTGAACAGAAATCATCCAGGGCGCCTAATATTCAAAACCAGCATGTTTCATTCCAGGACAACATTTCAGAACTGAATTAGATCCTCCATATAGAAAGATCGATCTTACTTCAATTATCATTGATGATGATTATGATATTTTCCTACATGATGCAACCACTGTTGATCAGATGGACACCACAGTAGCAGATCCAATACCTAATGGCAATGAAACTGTCCAAAATGAGTCAAAGTTGCAAGAAGATGTTTATGAGGAACCTACTCTGATTGATGCTAAGTTCAGGCAACAAGATATGGAGAAATTCACTTGTGTTAGTCAGCTATGTGACTGGTGGAATTTAGTCATGTCACCAATTGCCCACACTTCTGTTACAACTTTATATGCGCTATTTGTCAAGAAACAATCATTAGCTCCACCAGTGGTTGCCTATATCACAGTTTAAGAGAGTATCTCAAAGAAGAATAGTGAAGATGAGATTCCAACTCCTACATTTACAACTAAGAAAGTCGGAGACATTCCAAGGAGAGAGATACAAGAGGTTGAGTCAAATTTAGAAGAGCTGATACTTCAATATCCTGAGAAGATCCCATGTGTTGCTGAGCAGCATGACTGGTGGAAGTCATCGGTGTCACTGTTGAAACTTAGCAGTGATGGTTATGAGGAGAACATTGCTTAGAAAGACAGTGAGGTAGTGATCTCAGCACCCCTACCAGATCATGTTAGTGAATATTGACAGATGGGGACACCTCAGACTCAATTAGGTGTTGCTGGTAGTAGCACCATAGAAGATCCAGAGGTAGATCAAGACATTTTGGAGGCTATCAAGATTGAAGAAGATAAACTAGAAGACAAGGAACAAGATGACCAAGAGATAGACTACCCAAGCGATCAAGTTGAAGACAACATCTCTATCTTTCCTGAAGAAGTAAAAGAAGTTGTTGTAGTTGAAGACGAAGAACCAGAGAATCATTTGCCAATTGTCATTCAAGAGCGTGATATTGCAGGTTCATCTAGCCCTCTTGATGACTTGCATCCTTATGATTTGCTTGCTTCTACCTTGCATTACATGATACCATCACTTAAGGAATATTTGAAAATGTATTTGCTTGGATATGATGATACATATACTGTTGGTGGCATTGCTCATATTAATGAGGATCACACTTATTTTCCTCATGTTAGACCTATGCTTATTGATTCATGTCATCCTCATGCTAGCATTGAGCTTACTAATTCATACCAATCTGACCATGTTCTTTTTTGCTATGCTTATGTAATTGGGTACTCTATTGATGATTTAGAGGGTATTATCCCTACTGCTTGCATTGTCTCTTTCGTCGAGTGCTCTTTCAGGTTTTTGCTTGTGCACGCTCCATTACATGCTGACCAAGTTCGACGTGACATTCCTTGGGACTCTGGTGGACTCAGAGCACGGTGACGAGGAGAAGCAGGGGGCACACACAAAGAAGAGTGAAGCTGGAGCATCCATGAGGAAGCAAAGGAGAAGAGCTGTAGTTGGTGAGATGATCGAGCGAGTGCTACACCATCAAAGCCTGGTGAGCTATTTCATGACCCATCCATCCACGCAACATCTCCACCATCCAGCACCGCCGTGCCACCACCACCAGCTCGCGCGCACAACCAGCCAACCACCTCGCGCGCCCCTCCTGCTGCTCCCTCTCTGACCCTGCTGTTGCATCTTCCTTCTTCTCCTCGACCTCCTACTGCTACCTCCTCTTCTCCAAGCCCTGCTGCTGCTCACTTATCCTTGCTCCTCCTCCACCTCTCCTCTTCCCCCAAACTACTGCTGCTATTTCCAACACCTGCTGCTCTCTGTTCGTGTGTGTGCATGTGTGTGTTCGTGTGTATGAGTGTTCGTGTGTGTGTGTATACTTCATAAAAATTGATGTGTGTGATTTTGTTCTGTCAGATACTTGTGCTCTTTTAGTACTTACTTTGTTGATCTGTGAGTATTGGATCAGTGGCTTGCAATTTTAGTTCCTGTGTTAGTTTTGTATATCTGTGATTTTCAATTGTTGATCCGTGAACTGAATTGTGGCATATGACTCTCTATTATTATGTGCGAGTAATATCTGAACCTCATTATGCTAGCTTGTTTCTTTCTTTCTCCATAATCTTCAGGAGCTACCTTGTTAGTTTAGGTTTTATTTTTTGTTTTCGTCACCAACTATCGTGTCACCTAGCTTTAACCGAGCATAGCTGTTGTCGCCTAGTCCCCGTGGAGAACACAACATTCGTAGTTTGGGCATAAAAACCCCACCATACTTTCAATTGATCAGGGGCAGTCTTGGGCTTTGATGGAGCAGCCCTTGACTTGATGGCATCCCCCATCAGCTTCTGGGTCTTGGCAGGAGGTGCAGCTGGCTCTTCCTCCTCTTCATCTGATGACCTAATCATTCATGGCTTTCCAATTACTCTAGCCATGGTCTTCTTGACCCTTTCCTTTCTCTTCTTGCCCTCAACAGCCTCCTTTGGCTCAAGAGTGAGCTCAATTGCTTCTCGTGTTGATGCTCTAGCTTTGGACATGGGGATCCTTCTGGCATGTGCCTTCTTCTTCAGACCTGGCTTGGTTGAAGCTGCAGTGCCAAACTCCTTGACAACTTTCTTCTTTGATGTGATCTCCTCATCAACCACAAAGTCTTCATCTTCTAATTAAGAGGTTTTCTTCTTCTTCTGCCTAGTTGCAGCCTTGGGCAGGTTGCTAGGAATGCTTCTGCTCCCATCATCATAGTTGTTGTTAGAGGGACTAGTGCCCTCACTCATGTGTACCTCCTCCTCAGATCTGTTCTGGCTGTCACTATTGTCAGACATGGATGACAATAAAAGCTGACCCTGTGAATAGATAGTGTTGAGATAGAGTGGATGAGCATGTGCAGACATTTGGCAAAACAAATGAGTAATAAACTTAGTTTCAGTTTTCTACAGAAATCATTTCGGAGCTACCGATATGTCAAACTCGATGACACCAAAGCAACTTTTAGAGTCTAAACATGTGAACTCGGTCAGACCGAGGCACAGTTCGGTGACTCCAAGATTGCTAGGGTTTCACAAAGAAATGAACTCGGTCACACCAATGTGTATGTTTCGGTCAGACCGAGAAATACAAGTACAATGGCCTGGGTAAAATCGGTGAGACCGAATTTTTCAAATCGGTTGGTCCGAGATGAGTTCGATGGAAACCTAACCCTAAGTTTTTGGATCAAAACTAATCTAGAGGAAGTTTTGGTTGGATAGAAGTATCTCAAACGTGGCAAGAATCATGACGTTGACCTTAGTGCAAGAATCAGAAGTAAAGATTGCACAAGGGGTCGAGTTCATACCCTAACTCGGTGGTGAATTCGCTACAGCAACAACGGCGGCGGAGACCAGCGGCAAGAGGTCTCTGGTGACGGCGGAGACGATCCGGAGACCTAGAGTCGGCAGAGCTTGACAGGAGCGGGCGAAGGGTTTGGAGAAATTTCAAAAATTTGGCCCATGGGTATTTATATCCAGACTCTGTCGGTGTGACCGAGTGGAACAACTCGGTGGCACCGAGATGCTGAATCACAAGCGGTTACTGCAATTCGGGGAGACCAAAACGTTCAAATCGGTTGCACCTAGATTGAAACCTAGTCAACTCAATGAACTCGGTATGACCGAATGGGATGAATGGGTCAGACCAAAATGCATTAAGAGGTTTTGGACGTCTAAGTCTTTGACGAATCTGTGGCTCCTTGTGCTCCTCACCCAGAGGGTTTGATGACTTGATAAAACTTTGTGATGTAGCATGAATAGAGTTTGAGATGAGAAAAGCATAGATAGCTAGAGGGAGTACTTAGGCATTCTTGTCCATCCATTTGGCAAAAATAAAGAGCCAAACAATCCAAGCAACAAATGGATGTCCTCGAATGGAGAAAACTATGCAACCAACATGATCACACAATCTTGATGGGAATCCTTGGGGTTGTAGATGTACTTGATGAAGTAGAACTTGAAGGAGTCTTGGTAACCCACTTGACCAAGGCCTTTGGAGCCTCTTCATATGCATCAATCCCCTCTTGAAGCTTGTCCTTGCCTTTTATCTTGTGGTCTTGTGGTGGAAGATCATCTTGAGCTTGTGTTCCCTTGAAGGAAGTAGGATCATACTTCTCTTGTTGAGGAACAAACTTCATCTTGGGGTATTGATCTTCTTCCCACTCAACTCCATTGGCATTGAACTTTCGTTCAAAATGAACACTAGTATTCTTCCGGTGCCTTCCTTGCTTGCGTACAATATCCTCAAATTGCTTACTTCTGGCAAGGCTCTTGTAAACACCTTTCTCTATAATTCCCTTCAATAGGATATTTTCTTTCTCAAGTGTAACTTGGCTAAGAGAATCATTAGTGGAATCAAGAGAACTACTAGAAGCTACAATATTGGATTTAGCATGATTATTGTTACTACTAGAAGAAGAATCTTTCTTACTCTTGTTGCTAGATTTTACTTGTGGCTTGTAAGTAGACAAGAGTAAACGCTTGGCAATGTAAGAAGAACTTTTCTTCCGAAGATCATCATTGATTGCTTTTTACCCATGCTCTAGCTCTAGGTTGAGCTTCTCGAAGCGTAGCTTCTCATGAGTTTTTAAAAGTTCTCGATGATCTTCTAAAGTAGTTTCATGAGCTAACTTAAGAGTGTTTAGTTCTTTAGTTAGATGCTCAATCTCCTTCTTATCGATGTCATTTGTTTCATCTTGATTAGCATGATTTATAGCAATTTCAACATAGTTTTCATCACTAGTATTGTCAATAAGTAACTCATCATCACCTAGCAAATCATCTTCATCACTATTCAAATCAATATACTCAGGGTGTGATACCATGGGGTCTTTAGCCATGAAGCATCTTACAATTCCTTCATTTGGTGAGTCAAATATGTCGTAGTAGTTGGTTGAGTATATTCGGAGTCGGAGTGATAACTTCTCTCAGAGTGGTGGCCGGAGTCAGAACCGAATACCCATTCACCAACATGATCTTTATGTCTTCATTTTGTGTTGCTCCTTGATGACTTGTCCTTCCTTTCCGAATCCTTGCTTCTGCGAGAGGTTCTTTGTTCATAACGATCATCTCTACTCCTTATCGCTCTTAGAGGTGATTATTCTCTTCTACTTCTCCTTTTAGGTGAGTCTTCTTTTCATTTGTAGGGAGCCGTACACTCATTGGAATATTGTCCGGGTCTTCCACAATTGTAGCAATTGCGATCACGACTAGAAGATATTTTGTCATGGTAGGATCTTGACTTGGAGCTTCTCTCTTTGCTTCTACTCTTGTAGAATTTGTTGAAGTTCTTCACCATTAAGCTCAATTCTTCATTGAAGACTTGTTTTTCACTTGATGTGGCAGGAGCATCACATGAAGCTTTATAGGCACCACTAGACTTGTTGTGAAGCTATTCCTTATCCTTGAGTGACAGCTCATGAGCAACAATTTTTCCAATGACTTTCGTTGGCTTGAGATCTTTGTAATTGGGCATAATTTGGATCAATGTGGACACGGTATCATAATTTCCATCCAAGGCTCTTAGGATCTTCTTGATGATGAATCTGTCAGTCAGCTCTTCACTTCCTAAGCCGGCAATCTCATTTGTGATGAGAGAAAGCCTAGAGTACATTTCAGCGGCACCTTCACCATCTTTCATTATGAACTTGTCAAGCTGACTTTGAAGCATATCCAACTTGGATTCCTTGATGGACTCGGTACCTTCGTGCATATCTATCAAAGTATACCAAATTTCCTTTGTATTCTCGAGACGACTGATTTTGTTGAATTCTTCGGTCATAATCCATTGAAGAGGATATCGCAAGCTTGAGCGTTGTATTGCAGCATCTTCAATTGTTCTGCAGTTGCTTCACGATTTGGTTCTCTCGCATCGAAGAATTCACCTTGTAGACAAATACACACAATAGCCCAAATGGCGGGTTTATGTCCAAGAATATGCATTTTCATCGTATGCTTCCAACTAGAAAATTTGTACCATCAAAGTAAGGACCTCTACGGTGGTAATTTTCCTCGCTAGACACCATACTCTCCTAGGTTGTGAAACAAAGGCTATGATCACCAAAGCTATGGAAATCAAGGCAAATGGAGACCAAAGCTCTGGTACCACTTGTAGGATCGAAAGTATGTTTAGAGGGGGATGATTAGAGTACTTGACCAAATAAAAATCTAGCCTTTTCTCAATTTTAAATCTTGGCAGATTTTAGCAACTTAACACAAGTCAAGCAATCAACCTACACATGCAATTCTAAGAGTATAGCAGCGGAATGCAAATAATTGCATATGAAGGTAAAGGGGAGGAGTTTGGAGGGAGCAAATGCAATGTAGACACAGAGGTTTTTGGCGTGGTTCTGATATGTGGTGGTATCATACATCCACGTTTATGGACACTTCAACCCATGAAGGGTAACGGTTGCGCGAGTCCATGGAGGGCTCCACCCACGAAGGGTCCACGAAGAAGCAACCTTGCCTATCCCACCATGGCCATCGCCCACGAAGGACATGCCTCACTTGGGTATACCTTCACGAAGTAGGCAATCTCCTTGCCCTTACAAACTCCTTGTTTCAACTCCACAGTCTTGACGGAGGCTCCCAAGTGACACCTAACCAATCTAGGAGCCACCACTCTCCAAAAGGTAATAGATGGTGTGTTGATGCTAAACTTCTTACTCTTGTGCTTCAAATGATAGTCTCCCCAACACTCAACTCTCTCTCATAGATTTGGATATGGTGGAAAGATGATTTGAGTGGAAAGCAACTTGGGGAAGGCTAGAGATCAAGATTCTTGTGGTAGGAATGGAATGTCTTGGTCTCAACACATGAGTAGGTGGTTCTCTGTCAGAAAACGAGTAGTGGAAGTGTAGGCACATTCTGATGGCTCTCTCTTAGATGGAGAAGGGGGTGGAGGGGTATATATAACCTCCACACAAAATCTAACCGTTACACACAATTTACCAAACTCGGCGAGACCGAATAGTGAAACTCGGTGGGACCGATCTAGTTCAAATTGTGAACGTTAGGCTTTTCGGTGGGACCGATGATACGTCCATTTTGCATCATGTTTTCCTACTGTTATTTATGTTGTTTTATTGTATAATAATGCTTTTTGGAGTAATTATAATGCCTTTTCTCTCATAATATGCAAGGTATGCACCAAGGCCGAGAATTCTGGCAGCTGGAAATCTGGACCTAAAAAAGCTATGTCAAGCTACCTATTCTGCACAACTCCAAATGAGCTGAAACTCCCCTAGGATTTTTTATGGAATATTTAAGGAATATTGGAGCAACTAAGTACCAGAGGAGGGCCACCAGGTGGGCACAACCCACCTGGGCGCGCCAGGAGGCCCAGGCGCGCCCTGGTGGGTGCTGCCCTCCTCGGCCCACCTCCGGTGCCCATCTTCTGGTATATAAGTCATTTTGACATAGAAAAAATATGGGGAGGACATTGGGATGAAGGGCCGCTGCCTCGAGGCAGAACTTGGGCAGGAACACTTTTGCCCTCCAGCGGAGCTATTCTGACGGGGGAACTTCCCTCCCGGAGGGGGAAATCATCGTCATCATCATCACCAAGAACACTCCCATCTTGGGGAGGGTTATCTTCATCAACATCTTCACAGCACCAACTCCTCTCAAACCCTAGTTCATCTCTTGCGTTCAATCTTTGTATCAAAACTATAGATTGGTGCTCGTGGGTGACTAGTAGTGTTGATTACATCTTGTAGTTGATTACTATATAGTTTATTTGGTGGAAGATTATATGTTCAGATCCATTATGCTATTCAATACTCCTCTGATCTTGAGCATGTTTATCATTTGTGAGTAGTTACTTTTGTTCTTGAGGTCACGGGAGAAATCATGTTGCAAGTAATCATGTGAACTTGATATGTGGTCGATATTTTGATGGTATGTATGTTGCCATTCTCTTAGTGGTGCCATGTGAACGTTGACTACATGACACTTCACCATATTTGGGCCTAAGGGAATGCATTGTGGAGTAGTTATTAGATGGTGGGTTGCGAGAGTGACAGAAGCTTAAACCCCAGTTTATGCGTTATTCCTTAAGGGACCGGATCCAAAAGTTTAATGCTATGGTTAGAACTTATTCTTATCTCGTATTTGCGGAAGCTTGCGAGAGGGTTAATCATAAGTAGGAGGTTTGTTCAAGTAAGAACAACACCTAAGTGCCGGTCCACCCACATATCAAATTATCAAAGTACCGAACACAAACTAAGCCAACATGATGAAAGTGACTAGATGAAATTCCCATGTACCCTCAAGAACTCTGTGTTTATCATAAGAAACTGTTTTGGCCTATCCTTTGCCTCAAAAGGATTGGGCTACCTTTCTGCACTTTTGTTACTACTATTGTTTTACTTGCTCGTTACAAATTATCTTGCTCCCAAACTACTCTTCTACTTACAATTTTAGCACTTGCAGACATTACCTTGCTGAAAACCACTTGTCATTTCCTTCTGCTCCTCGTTGGGTTTGACACTCTTACTTATCGAAAAGAGCTACAATTGACACCATACACTTGTGGGTCATCAAGGCAATTTTCTGGCGGCGTTGCCGGGGAGTGAAGCGCTCTTAATAAGTGGAAATTGGTAAGGAAACATTATTACTACGTGCTGAAATTTATTGCCACTTGCTACTATGGAAAACAATCCTTTGAGGGGTTTGTTCGGGGTATCTTCACCTTGACCGGAACTAGAATTAGTTATTCCTCAACCTACTGCACCTACTTAAAATATTGAATATGAAATTCCTTTCGGTATGTTAGAACAACTGCTAGCTAATCCTTATGCAGGAGATGGAACCGAACATCCTGATATGCACTTGATATATGTGGATGAAATTTTTGGATTATTTAAGCTTGTAGGTATGCCAAGAGATGAAGCTAAGAAGAAGGTTTTCCCTTTATCTTTGAAGGAAAAAGCATTGACATGGTATAGGCTATGTGATGATATCGGATCTTGAAATTATATATATAATTTTTGGCCTCGTGAAGGTGAAAGTATCGCTCAAGCTTGGGGGACGCTTAAGTCATTGTTATATTCATGGCCCAATCATGAGCTCTCGAGAGAAATTGTTATTCAGAATTTTTATGCTCGAGTTTCTCGTAATGATCAATCCATGCTCGATACTTCTTGTACTGGTTCTTTTATGAAGAAGACTATTGACTTCCGGTGGGATCTTTTAGAAAGAATTAAACGTAACTCTGAATATTTGGAACTCGATGAAGGTAAAGATTCAAGTATTGAACCTAAGTTTGATTGTGTTAAATCTTTTATGAATATCGATGCTTTTCAAAAGTTTAGCACCAAATATGGACTTGACTCTGAGATAGTAGCTTCCTTTTGTGAATCTTTTGCTACTCATGTTGATATCCCTAAGGAGAAGTGGTTTAAATATCACCCACCAATTAAAGAAGAAGTTAAAGAACCGATAAAAGCTAAAGAAGAAACCATCATTTACAATGTTGATCCAGTTGTCCCCACTAGTTATATTGGAAAACCACCTTTTCCTGTTAGGATGAAGGAACATGCTAAAGCTTCAACTGTGGTTAACAAAAGTTATGTTAGAACATTCAAACCATCTGAAAAAATCAAAGTTGAACCTAGTGTTGCTATGATTAAAGATCACTTAGTTGATAATATTGATGGGCATGTTATTTACTTCTGTGATGAAGCTTCTAGAATTGCTAAACCTGAAGAAAAAGATAAACATAGACCAGTTGTTGGCATGCCTGTTGTCTTAGTTATGATAGGAGATCACTGTTATCATGGGTTATGTGACCTACGTGCTAGTGTGTGCTATTACTATCTCATTATATGAAGAAATTAAAGATGAAATAGCACCTGCTGAAATAGAAGACATAGATGTTACTATTAAACTTGCTAATAGAGATACTATATCACCAATTGGGATTCTTAGTGATGTTGAAGTCTTGTGTGGGAAGATAAAATACCCTATTGATTTTCTTGTTCTTAGCACCCCACAAGATGACTTTTGTCCCATTATATTTGGTAGACCTTTCTTGAACACCGTCAATGCTAAAATAGATTGCGAGAAACAAACTGTCGGTGTTAGCTTTGGTGATGAATCTCATGAGTTTAATTTTTCCAAGTTTAGTAAACAACCTCATAAGAAAGATTTGCCTAGTAAGGATGAAATTATTGGCCTTGCTTCTATTACTGTGCCCCCTACCGATCCTTTTGAACAATATTTTCTAGATAATGAAAATGATTTTCATATGCGTGAAAGAAATGAAATAGATAGAATATTTTTCGAACAAAAACCTCTGCTTAAGCCCAATTTTCCTATTGAAACTCTAGGAGGTCCTCCTCCACCTAAAGGTGATCCTGTGTTTGAATTAAGACAATTGCCAGACACTTTGAAAGATGCTTGTCTTGATGAAAAGAAGATATATCCTGTTATTATTAGTGCTAACCTTTCAGAACATGAAGAAAAAGATTATTGAAAGTTCTAAGGAAGCACAAAGCTGCTATTGGATATACTCTTGATGATCTTAAGGGCACTAGTCCCACTCTATGTTAGCACAAGATTAATATGGAACCTGATGCTAAACCCGTTGTTGATAACCAACGTCAATGAAATCCGAAAATGAAAGAAGTGGTAACAACAGAAAAATTGAAACTTCTAGAAGCACGTATAATCTATCCTATAGTTGATAGTAGATGGGTAAGTCCTGTTTATTGTATCCCTAAGAAGGGAGGTATTACTGTTGTTCCTAATGATAAGAATGAGCTTATTCCACAAACAATTGACACGGGCTACAGAGTGGTAATTGATTATAGAAAATTAAATAAAGCTACTAGAAAAGATCATTACCCTCTACCTTTTATCGATCAAATGTTAGAAGACTATCTAAGCACACACATTTTTGCTTCCTTGATGGATACTCTGGCTTTTCACAAATACCGGTTTTACAATCTGATCAAGAAAAGACCACTTTTACTTGTCCTTTTGGAACATTTGCTTATAGACGTATGTCTTTCGGTTTATGTAATGCACCTGCTACCTTTCAAAGATGTATGACTGCTATCTTCTCTGATTTTTGTGAAAAGATTGTTTAGGTTTTCATGGATGACTTTTCTGTTTATGGGAAGTCTTTTGATGATTATTTAAGTAATCTTGATCAAGTTTTGCAGAGATGTAAACAAATCTTGTCTTGAATTGGGAGAAGTGCCACTTTATAGTAAATGAAGGTATTGTCTGGGCCATAAAATTTCTGAAAGAGTCATTGAGGTGGACAAAGCCAAGGTTGATGCAATTGAGAAAATGGCATGTCCTAAAGATATAAAAGGTATTCGTAGTTTCCTTGGTCATGCTTGTTTCTATAGGAGGTTTATCAAAGACTTTTTTAAAATTTGTAGGCCTCTTACTAATCTTTTGCAAAAGGATATTCCCTTTGTGTTTGATGATGAATGTATGGAAGCCTTTGAAACACTAAAGAAAGCCTTAATCACTGCACCTGTTGTTCAACCACCTAATTGGAACTTGCCTTTTGAGATTATGTGTGACGCTAGTGATTATGCTGTTGGTGCTGTTCTAGGACAAAGAGTTGATAAGAAACTAAATGTTATTCATTATGCTAGTAAAAATCTAGACAGTGCTCAACAAAATTATGCTACTACTAAAAAAGAATTCTTAGTGGTGGTGTTTGCTTGTGATAAATTCAGATCTTACATTGTTGATTCTAAAGTAATTGTTCACACCGATCATGCTGCTATAAAATATCTTAGGAAAAAGAAAGGTGCTAATCCTAGACTCATTAGGTGTTCTTCTGCTATAAGAATTTGATTTGCATATCACTGATAGGAAAGGAGCAGAGAACCCCGTAGCTGATAACTTGTCTAGACTTGAAAATATTCTTGATGACCCACAACCTGTTAATGATAGCTTCCCTGACGAACAACTAGCTGCAATAAATGTTTCTCATAGTACACCTTGGTATGATGACTATGCTAATTATATTGTTGCTAAATACTTACCACCTAGCTTCACATACGAACAAAAGAAAAAAATCTTCTATGATTTAAGACATTACTTTTGGGATGACCCACATCTTTATAAAGAAGGAGTAGATGGTATTATTATACATACCTGAGCATGAACAGGAACAAATCCTATGGAAATGTCACTATGAAGCTTATGGAGGACATCACGCGGGAGACAGAACCGCTCATAAGGTATTGCAATCTGGTTTTTATTGGCGTACTCTCTTCAAAGATGCCCGTAAGTTTGTCTCATCTTGTGATGAATGCCCAAGAATAGGTAATATCGGTAAGCGTCAAGAAATGCCTATGAATTATTCACTTGCTGTTGAGCCATTTCATGTTTGGGGATTTGACTTTATGGGGCCTTTTCCTTCCTCTAATGGGTATACACATATTTTGGTTGCTGTTGATTATGTTACTAAATGGGTACAAGCTATTCCAACCAGTTGTGCTGATCACAACACCTCTATTAAAATGCTTAAGGAAGTTATTTTCCCAAGGTTTGTAGTCCCTAGATATTTAATGACTGTATGTTGTTCACACTTTATTCATGGTGCTTTCCGTAAGATGCTTGCTAAGTATGATGTTAATCATAGAATTGCGTCACCTTATCATCCTCAGTCTAGTGGTCAAGTTGGACTTAGCAATAGAGAAATGAAACTAATCTTACAAAAGACTGTTAATAGGTCCGGGAAGAATTGTTCTAAGAAATTAGATGATGCACTTTGTGCTTATAGAACATCATACACAAATCCTATGGGTATGTCTTCATATAAAATGGTGTATGGAAAAGCTTGTCATTTACCTCTTGAGTTAGGACACAAAGCATTTTGGGCAATAAAAGAACTCAATTATGATTTCAAACTTGTTGGAGAAAACAGGTTATTTGATATTAGCTCATTAGATGAATGGAGAACCCAAGCTTATGAAAATGCTAAGTTCTAACTCAAGAATCCAAAAGCGTGAGTTCAAAGTAGGAGAATATGTTCTTTTGTACAACTCTCGTTTCAGGATCTTTGCAGGAAAACTCCTCTCCAAATGGGAAGGACCCTATGTCGTCGAGGAGGTCTACCAATCCGGAGCTATCAAAATAAATAATGCCGAAGGGACTAACCTGAAGGTTGTCAATGGGAAACAAATAAAACGGTACATCTCAGGTACGCCCATTAATGTAGAAAGCAATGTTATCAAAACTTTGACACCGGAAGAACACATAAGAGAGTCCTTCCAAAACACTCCAGAATCATGCAAATAAGGAGGTACGTGATACGGTAACTAAACGGACTCCAAAAAATCCGCAAAAACATTTTTTGTAAGTTTTGGAATATTTAGAAAATTAGGAAAATAAGAAACTTCCAGGAAAGTGACCCTGGTGGGCGCGATACACCAGGGCGCGCCTGGCGCACCCAGGTGAGTTGTGCCCACCTCGGGTACTTTTCGATCTCCGTTTTTCTTCCGTTCTGCTTGTTCCCCAAGATAAAAAAATCTATATATACCTCCCGAACCTGTTAGCCTACGTATCGCGGAGAAATCCCTTGTTTTCTTTTCTTGTTGTTTTCTGTCAAATCTGTTGAGCCAGGCTTCATGTCTTCTCCCTCCTCCAACATTGAAGAAGGCGAAGCTTGGTTGCTTCAGGTAGAATCCAGGGAAGAGGAATCTGAAGAGATTGTTATGGAGGAATATGAGGGGGACTCCTTCGGAATTTACCCTCCGGCTTTTGAGAGAGGTACTCTGGCTGGCATCTCCACTCATCCTAATCCCCATCAAGCCATGAGATCCCTAAACAATCAAGAAGGCCCAAGAGATCCAGAAGAACTCCCTACGACGAGGCCTCTACACAGGTTACATCAAAACAATTTTCACAATTTGATTCATAACTATGGGTTCGAAAACACTCCTCATGTGCATATACCGTCCAATTGGGACATATCTCGTCCAAGGGAAAGTGATGCAGTGACAAGCTCTTGGGGTCCAGAAAATAAACCTATCATGGCTGAAGTGGAGAAGAACACTGAGCTGCTCCATCAAGTTCTTCGAGAGATTCACAGCTTAAGAGATGCACTCAGAGATGTATTGGACCAGATTGCTTCCACTTCATCACCACCAAAATAAAGCTGAGTATTGGGTATGGGCACTCCCCTTGGCTTTCGCCAAGCTTGGGGGAGGTGCCCCGGTATCATATCAATCTCCACTATCTTTTGCCTTTATTTTCTTAGTTCGATCAATGGTTATCTTTTTCTATTAGATGAATAAAAGTTTAGTTTGATCCTTTCTTTTTGTCAGTTTGCTTAGTGATCAATCCTTGTAATCGTGTGCGAGATATAATAAAGTTTAGTTTGAGATTTGCCTTCTTTACTTTCTTGCTGCAATAAAAAGAAAGGAAATAAAAAGAAAAGATCATATGCTAATCTTATGGTAAGTGATGACATTACACAAGGAAAAGTATAAGTAGAAAATTTTATTGTAGATTGACAAACATAACATTCGTCAATGATGCAACACATGAAATACTAATAAGGGAAGAGAAGATTCATATATAAATACATTATCATGGAAATCTTTTGTGATTGTGAGCACCCATCAAAATATTATATGCCAAAATTGTTGACGTTGGACAAGGAAGACAACTTAATGATTTATGTTTGTTCATATTCACATAGAAGTCATATTGTCATAGATCCTTCCACATGTGGTGCTTGCCCCTGTCTTTGCTAGCCAAAAACTCCGCACTAAGTAGAGATACTACTTGTGCATCCAAAACCCTTAAACCCTATCTTGTGTGAGAGTCCACCATACCTACCTATGGATTGAGTAAGATCCTTCAAGTAAGTTGCCATCGGTGCAAAAAGGGTAATAAAAATTGCTTATAAAAATGTGAGACCATTTAGTGTAAGGGAAAATTCAGCGTTGTACGAACTTGTGATAGTGAAGAATAAAAGCGACAGACTGCATAATAACGGTTGTCATCACAAGGGGCAATATAACGTGACATTATCTTGCACTAAGGGGTTGAGCATACAAACAAAGAGCGCATGGCAACCTCTGCTTCCCTCTGCGAAGGGCCTATCTTTTACTTTCATGTATTTACTTTTATGCAAGAGTGCATTTTTTTCTCTCTATTCCTTTTATTTTTCTCCTTTGGCAAGCATCATGTGGTGAGGAAAGATCTAGGCACATATGTCTAGTTGAATATGGGTGGCATAAGTTATTATTGTTAACATCACCCTTGAGGTGAGTGTGTTGGGAGGCGAAACTATAAGCCCCTATCTTTCTTTGTGTCCGGTTGAAACGTTTTGCTCATGTGTACGCGGTGAGTGTTAGCAATCATAGAAGACTAAATGATGGTTGAGTATGTGGACTTGCCTAAAGGCTCCAATACGTGACCCTTCCTGAAAAGATGATGAATTGTAGTTGCAATGTTGACTGAGAACATAGTTTGTCGGTTTCCAATAGAGTTTATGCTTTATACTTCAACGTTGTGATGAATTGTCACTTGTTCATAAGAAGTCTATGATAAAAGTTCCATAATAAAGGTTTATATTAAAGTTTGTTGCTGTTATAATAAGTCACATGATGCTGCTATGTCCTTTTTTTGTTTTTATCGACACCTCTCTCTCTCTAAACATGTGGGCATGTTTTTCGATTTTAGTCCGCTCCAGGACAAGCGAGGTCTAAGCTTGGGGGAGTTGATACGTCCATTTTGCATCATGTTTTCCTACTGTTATTTATGTTGTTTTATTGTATAATAATGCTTTTTGGAGTAATTATAATGCCTTTTCTCTCATAATATGCAAGGTATGCACCAAGGGGGAGAATTCTGGTAGCTGAAAATCTGGACCTGAAAAAGCTACGTCAAGCTACCTATTCTGCACAACTCCAAATGAGCTGAAATTCCCCGAGAATTTTTTATGGAATATTTAAGGAATATTGGAGCAAATAAGTACCAGAGGAGGGCCACCAGGTGGGCACAACCCACCTAGGTGCGCCAGGAGGCCCTGGAGCGCCCTGGTGGGTGCTGCCCTCCTCGGCCCACCTCCGATGCCCATCTTCTGGTATATAAGTCATTTTGACCTAGAAAAATATAAGGGGAGGACATTCGGGACGAAGCGGCGCCGCCTCGAGGTGGAACTTGGGCCAGAGCACTTTTGCCCTCCAGCGGAGCGCTTCCATCGGGGGAACTTCCCTCCCGGAGGGGGGAATCATCGTCATCATCATCACCAACAATTCTCCCATCTTGGGGAGGGTTATCTTCATCAACATCTTCACAGCACCAACTCCTCTCAAACCCTAGTTCATCTCTTGCGTTCAATCTTTGTATCAAAACTATAGATTGGTGCCCGTGGGTGACTAGTAGTGTTGATTATATCTTGTTGTTGATTACTATATGGTTTATTTGGTGGAAGATTATATGTTCAAATCCGTTATGCTATCGAATACCCCTCTGATCTTGAGCATGTTTATCATTTGTGAGTAGTTACTTTCGTTCTTGAGGTCACGGGAGAAATCATGCTGCAAGTAATCATGTGAACTTAATATGTGTTCGATATTTTGATGGTATGCATGTTGCCATTCTCTTAGTGGTGTCATGTGAACGTCGACTACATGACACTTCACCATATTTGGGCCTAAGGGAATCCATTGTGTAGTAGTTATTAGATGGTGGGTTGCGAGAGTGACAGAAGCCTAAACCCCAGTTTATGCGCTATTCCATAAGGGACCGATTGGATCCAAAAGTTTAATGTATGGTTAGAATTTATTCTTAATAATTTTCTCGTAGTTGCGGATGCTTGCGAGAGGGTTAATCATAAGTAGGAGGTTTTTTCAAGTAAGAACAACACCTAAGCACCGGTCCACCCACATATCAAATTATCAAAGTACCGAACACGAATTAAGCCAACATGATGAAAGTGACTAGCTGAAATTCCCGAACACTTTGCTTATCATAAGAAACCGTTTTGGCCCGTCCTTTGCCTCAAAAGGATTGGGATACCTTGCTGCACTTTTGTTACTACTATTGTTACTTGCTCGTTACAAATTATCTTGCTACCAAACTACTCGGCTACTTACAATTTTAGCACTTGCAGACATTACCTTGTTGAAAACCACTTGTCATTTCCTTCTGCTCCTCGTTGGGTTCCCCCTCTTATTTATCGAAAAGAGCTAAAATTTACCCCATACACTTGTGGGTCATCAACCGACAATATCAACTCGGTGGGACCAATGCACTAGGGTTAGGGCAAAACCTCATCTCACTAAGACCGATCACATGAACTCGGTGAGACCGACTTTAGCAATAAGCAAACAGAGATTTGGTCAGGCAAACTTGGTGGGACCGATCGCTCATTTTGGTGAGACCGAAACATTATGAAAAGGAAACAACAAGTTTGCATTGCGAACTCGGTGGGACCGATCACTCATCTCGGTGAGACCAAAACGTTACAAAGGGAAATAGAGAGTTTGCAATCCCATCTCGGTGAGACCGAGATCCCTATCGGTGAGACAGAACTGATAAGGGTTTCTGGCTATGGGTATGTCAAGTTAACCCGGTGGCACTGGATAGATCAAATCGGTGGGGCCGAGTTTGACTTTTGGTTTAGGACATATGTGGAAATGAGAAAGTTGTTGAGAGCTTTTGGAGCATATTACTAAGCATTTTGAGCAAGCAAGCCATTAAGAAACACCTCATCCCCTTTTAATAGTATTGGCTTTTCCTATGGACTCAATGTGATCTTGGATCACTAAAGTGAAAATGAAGAGTCTTGAGCTTTAGCCAATATGTGTCCTTAGCATTTTGAGGGGTCCACATCTCTAGTCCATGCCAGACCAATCATTGGACTTATTGAAACATTAATCTTGAACGGATATTAGTTCAATGAGCTATAAGTTGTTATGAATTACCAAAACCACCCAAGGATTAGTTGCACTTTCACCTCCCCAGGCGGCCTCTCGAGGAGCGGAGATTTCTATGCAGGTATTCAGCCTTAGGAGGCTACCATGACGCAAGCCATGACGGCCACAGAAGGCGGGCGCCAACGGGTGTAGAGGAGGTAGTTTCCTCTTTCATGCTAAGGAGGCAAGGACATGCGTGAGTTCCTGAGGAATCTGGCAAAGGTTTCCATTCAGGTGCAACGAGACCAAGACCACCAGCACGGTAGGACGGATGTCATCGCCGAGCCCACCACTACGTCACAACCAGAAGCTTTGCAGGCGAAGACCACTTTTCGTCAGGATGAGATGTACTACTTGTCCCCTTTCAAATTGGCCACCTTGGGATCCCTTCCCGCCTACGTTTTGCGGGAAGAAGACTGAGGCCACTATAAATATAGTTTAGCCACCACCGTAGAAGGGGTCGACTCATTCCCTCACCCCCGAACCTCGCGAGGTTGTTCATCCTCAACCCCTCGTGAGGTCAATCCACCACAAAGCAAGAGTAGGGTGTTACACAGCAAGGTGGCCCGAACCTGGGTAAACTATTGTGTTCATCTTCTTCCTTGTTCGTGTGTGAGCTACGCTGTGGGGCGACGGGCTGGTAGGCTGGATCGATTAAGTTATTCTCACACGCCCCAGAGTTCGAACCTTTCTTGGGTCTGCAGAGCCCTGAATCTGACATTTCGCGCGCCAGGTAGGGGCGTGTTGAAGCTCGGCCTCTTGATCAACCGCGCTCTGCTCGCGTTTCACGGCTCTCATGGCGGGCACCGTTCCGCCCGACGGGCCACCGGGTGCTTAAAGAGGCACTGCGGGCTACTAGGCCTTCACACCCAACCTCCAGTGGGTGAAGTGGCCCCAGAAGTTCAGGTCGGCACTGCCCCAGCGATACGACGGCACGGGGACCCCAAGGAGTTCCTCCGGTTGTACGCACATGCCATCTAGGAGGCGGGCGGCGACGACAAGGTCATGGCGAACTGGCTCCCTATGACCCTCATGGGCGTGCGGCACTCCTGGATGCTCAACCTAGCAGAGTCTTCGGTGGCCTCCTGGGAGGAGCTGCGCGGTCTTTTCATCGCACGCTTTGCGGGGCCAGCGCCCCACGTCGTTGCGTCCATCCTCGGCGGGTCGCAGGCGCCATCCTCGGCAACTCCTCCGTCAGCTGGGAGCTGCTCGGCCATGACAGGGGACTCCTCCTGGCCGCGTCGTGCCTGAGACCGCCATCACCTTTGACTCCAGGGATCACCCCAGGACCACGGTCAGCGCCGGCGCGCTCCCCATGTTGTGCACGGCCACCATCAGTAATGTCGGGTGACCAGGACCCTCATTGATGTTGGTGCTGGCCTCAACATCCTCTCCGTGGAAGCCTTCGACCTGCTTCAAGTGCCCTATGACTAGCTCCCCCCACTAGGCCCTTCTCAGCGGTGGTCGATGGCTCCACTGTCCCCCTAGGGCAGATCCGCCTCCCAGTCACCCGGCACACGCTACAACTACGGAACCGAGCTTATTGACTTTGACATCGCTCGCATCGGCTTCCCGTACAACGCCATCCTTGGGTATCCGGCCCTTGCCAAGTTCATTGCGGCGAGGCACCCCGGCTACAATGTTGTCAAGATGCCAGGAAGTAGCGGCATCATCACCATGGCGGGGGACACCAAGGATGCACTCCTGGCCCTCAAGCTCAGCTTGAAGGCCGCGATAGCCACACGGCCATGCACCAAATACACTCCAGAGATCCCGGAAGCCGCACTCGCAAAGAAGAAGCAATTGTTCTCTCAGGACCGGGCCGAGATGAAGCAGGTGCGGCACCCGAATTAGTTGGCTAACCCAGTCATTGTCCCCAAGAAGGGCGGAAAGGAGCGTATGTGTGTCGATTTCATGAGCCTCAACAAGGCGTGCCCTCAGGACCCGTTCCCTCTTCCGCGCATTGATCAGATTGTTAACTCCACCGCCGAGTGCAACTTGTTGTGCTTCCTGGACGCCTTCTTAGGCTACCACCAGATCAAGATGGCGGTGCAGGATTCGAGAAGACAACCTTCAGGTTGCGGAATGCTGGCGCGACCTTCTAGTGATTGATGCACATCACTCTGGGCCAGCACTCGGGAGGAACGCTGAGGCGTACATCGACGACATACTGGCCAAGTCGCGGGAAGCAAGGGCCCTTGTTGAAGACCTAGAAGAAACATTCGCCAACCTGGAGAAGTGCATGTTTGGCGTCCCGTCCAGCAAGTTGCTGGGTTTTCTAGTGTCACATAGAGGGATCGAGGCTAACCCAGAGAAGGTCAAGGCGATAGAAAGGATGAGCCCACCACAGACCCTCAAGGAGATGCAGAAGCTCGCGGGCTGCGTGACCCTGCTGGGGCATTTAATCGCCAAGCTTGGCGAGTGAAGTCTCCCGTTCGTCATGCTGATAAAGAAGAAGGGCCCCTTTGAGTGGACTATGAAGTCTGAAGCGGCCTTCCAAGACCTCAAGAGTACCTCACAAGCCCGCCGGTGATGGTGGCGCCACACCCTCTTGAGCCCCTGGTACTCTATTGGCCGCCACGCCCCACTCAGCTAGTGCTGCGCTAGTGGCAGCTAGGGAGGAGCGTGCAGGGGCGGGTGCGTGGTGTAGCGCCCGCCACGCGGTCGCACCCTCGCTGCCTCAAGATGGTGCTCCTGAGGCATCAGCCGCTTCGTCGGGCAGCAAGGCTCCCGAGCCACCCTCATCTCAAGCAGAGCAGAACACCGTCGACATCTCCTCCCTCGACGAGCACCCCGTGTACTTCGTCAGCACGATGCTGCATGACGCGCACGCTACCCCATGCCACAGAAGCTCCTGCTCGCGCTCCTCATTGCTTCTAGGAAACTGCGCCATTATTTCCAAGGCCACCCCATCAAGGTTGTCTCCATGTACCCCTTGGAGAATTTGCTCCGTAGCCCCAATGCCACGGGGAGGGTTGTGATATGTCTCCAACGTATATATAATTTATGAAGTATTCATGCTATTATATAATCCATCTATGATGTTTTATATGCATTTATATGCCATTTTATATGATTTTTGGGACTAACCTATTAACCTAGAGCCAGTGCCAGTTTCTTCTTTCTCCTTGTTTTTGAGTTTTACAGAAAAGGAATACCAAACGGAGTCCAATTGACGTGCCATTTTTTGATGATTTTTTATGGACCAAAAGAAGACCATGGAGCATTGGAGTTGGGCCAGAAGAGTCCCGGGCTGCCCACGAGAGTGGGGGGCGCGTCCCCTATCTCGTGGACAGCCCAGAGACCCCCGTGACGTGAAACCTATGCCAAAAATTCCTATAAATACAGAAACCTTCGGGAAATAACCTAGATCGGAAGTTCCGCCGCCGCAAGCCTCTGTAGCCACGAGAAATCAATCTAGGCCCTCTCTGGCACCCTACCGGAGGGGGCCATCATCACCGGAGGCCATGGAGGAGGATTTCGGAGGGGCCATCATTGCCATGAAGGCCAAGGACCAGAGGGGGAAAGCCATGGAGGAAGAAGCACCAGAACCTCTCCTCCTCTCTCTTGGTGGCACCGTAGTGCCATCGGGAGGGGAATCATCGCTGTGGTGATCGTCTTCATCAACATCACCATCATCATCACCATACTCATTTCTTTTATGCGGTCCACTCTCCCGCACCCCGCTGTAATCCCTACTTGAACATGGTGCTTTATGCCACATATTATGATCCAATGATGTGTTGCCATCCAATGATGTTTTGAGTAGATATCTTTTGTCTTTGGGTTGATTGATGCTCTAGATTGGTATGAGTTGTATGTTTTACTTTGATGCTGTCCTATGGTGCCCTCCGTGTCGTGCAAGTGTGAGGGATTCCCGCTGTAGGGTGTTGCAATACATTCATGATTCGCTTATAGTGGGTTGGTGAGTGACTGAAACACAAACCCGAGTAAGAGGGATTGTTGCGTATGGGAATAAAGAGGACATGATGTTTTAATGCTATGGTTGGCTTTTACCTTAATGATCTTTAGTAGTTGCGGATTCTTGCTAGATTTCCAATCATAAGTGCATATGATCCAAGTAGAGAAAGTATGTTAGCTTATGCCTCTCCCTCATATGAAACTGCAATAGTGATCACCGGTCTTGTTAACAATTGCCTAGGACAATTCCGCACACCGATCCACCATTATTCCACACTCCCTATTTATAATATTTAGTAATATATTCTAACTTTATGATAACAGCACCTACTTTCATATTTTAGCTCTCCGATATCATGCAAAGTTATCCTGTTTATACCCACAACACAGTTTTATTTCTTGTTTCTAGTTGGAAGCAAGCGTTGATTGCACGTGAGAGTCGTGTCGATGGCGATAGGGCGGAGAGAATATTGATCTTACCTTTAGCTCCTTGTGGGTTCGACACTCCATACTTATCACTTCCACTTTTGGGAATTACTACGATGATTCCCTGCACTTGGGGATTATCAAGCTCTTTTCTGGCGCCATTGCCGGGGAGCAATAGCGTGGGGTTGATATTTTCGTGTGTGCTTGTTTGCTTTCTTCACTTAGTAGATTTTGTTTTTCATTTTTGTTTATGTTTAGTTGTGGTGAAACATACAATTTTTTTAGAAGAATGAAAATACCAAAAAATATTTACTTGCCTCTCATGCCTAAAAAAGTTTTTCAAAAAGAGAAGTGTTTGGAAAGTTATGCATTGAAGAAGTGAGGGTCGACCTTGAGCACTTGTGTTCATGCTCATGGAAACAATGTAGAATTTTTCATGGAAGTTTCTATGTAAATAATTATCTCCTTGTATATATCCATTGTATTATAAAAATAATGTGCCAAGTTTTGGTTTTAGTATGATAAGATTGCTTGCTTACTATGTGCAGAACAAAAACAGAAACTTTGGCTGTAGTGCATGAATTTACATTTTTTACTGGAAAGACAAATGGGTCTGAAACTTTTTTAACTTTACTTCTATGTAAATTGTTCAAATTTTCAAATTTATTTCATAATTTTATGAGTTACAGAAGTTTACTAAACTTCCACTACAGACTGACCTATTCTTGACAGATTCTGTTTTTCGTGTGTTGTTTGCTTATTCTGATGCATCTATGGCTAGTATGTAAGGGTATGAACCATAGAGAAGTTGGAATACAGTAGGTTTAACACCAATATAAACAAAGAATGAGTTAATTACAGTACCTTAAAGTGGTAGTTTGCTTTATTACACTAACGGATCTCACAAGTTTTTGTTTAAGTTTTTGCGAATGAAGTGTTTGAAGAACGAGGAGTTACCGATGTGAGAAGAATAAAGAGAGACAAGAGTTCAATCTTGGGGATGCCCAAGGTGCCCCAAGTAAATATTTTAAAGGATACTCAAGCATCTAAGCTTGGGGATGCCCCAGTTGGCATCCCATCTTTCTTCTTCAACAAATATCGGTATACCTCGGTTTTTGTTTTGTTCACATGATTTGTGTCCTTTGTGTTTTTATTTTTCTTTAAGAATCATGCTAGGCTGAGATAGCTCTTCATTGATTTATAGAATACTTCATGTGCTTCACTTATATTTTTAATTATGATCTTATAGAATTGCTCTTGTGCTTCACTTACATCGTTTTAGTATGGTTTTATAGAATGCTTCGTGCGCTTCACTTATATATTTTGAGCTTGGATATTGGCTAGTCTATATTAATTGTAGAATGCTCTAGGAACTTCACTTATATCTTTTGGAGTATGAATAATACTATAATTTAAAGTGGGTTTGGAAGAGTGTCAACTTTAGGAATTAGTGATCCCACTATCTTGGAGGGTGTTGAATCTTCGCACGATATTTATGAAAGTGGATTTGGAAGAGTGTCAACTCTGGTTAGTATTCCACTATTTCAGAAGAGGTTCCAATTGAGTATGAGAACAAAGTTTCTATCCATGATGCTACTGAAAATTATTATGAGGGAGGAATATGTGCTTGTAGGAGTTGCAATAATATCAAGTTTTCTCTCTATGTGCTTAAAGTTTTGAAGTTATACTTGTTTTGCCTTCCTATACTAGTTGACTTTTGTTCCTATAAATTGTGTGATCACAAAATACTTAGGCATAGGAAGTGAGTTATATTTAAATGTGCTAGTCATATTCTTCATGATGCTCTCTTTGTGTTTCAACTCTTTTCTTTTATGCGAGCATCATTGAAATCATCATGCCTAGCTAAAAGGCATTAAAGAAAAGCGCTTATTGGGAGACAACCCAATATTTGCCCTTACTATTTTTGTGTGTCTACATGATTAAGATACTATAGTAATCATGTTTTATAGCTTTTGTTTCAATAAAGTGCCAAGTAAGACCTTTGGGAAGACTTGGGTGAAAGTTAATGTGATCTTGCTATAAAAAACAGAAACTTTGTGCTCACGAGATTAGCTGTCATTTTTTTACAGAAGAGTGATTTTGAGTTGATTATTTTTGCAGAAGATTAATAGACAAATTCCTCACGTCCACCAATTTATTTCATAATTTGTGGAGTATCAGAAGTATGGTTATTGTTCAGATCATTACAGACTGTTCTGTTTCTGACAGATTATGTTTTCATTGCATAGTTTGCTTGTTTTCTAGTTTCTATGGCTTATATTTATCAATATAAATTGTAGAAATGATATGGTACAGTAGGAATTATGTGAAGACAATTATGAACCTTGTATTTTACAGTACCAAAGTGCATGGTGTACTCTTTATCATACTAACCTATCTCAGGAAGTTCCATTAAGCTTTGTGTGATTGAAGTTTTCAAGTTTTGGGTGAGATATCGATATGAGGAGAATAAGGAGTGGAAAGACCCTAAGCTTGGGGATGCCCAAGGCACCCCAAGGTAATATTCAAGGAAGACTCAAGCGCCTAAGCTTGGGGATGCCCCGGAAGGCATCCCCTTTTTCGTCTTCAAAACTATCGGTACATCTTACTCGAAGCTATATTTTTATTCGTCACATGATATGTGTTTTGCTTGGAGCGTATTTTCAATTTTACTTGCTGTTTGAATAAAATCATTGGATCTAAAATATTGAATAAAAAAGGAATCCTCCCATGGCTAGCTAATTATTTGACTACTCAGTGTCCTTCACTCATATCTTTTAGAGTAGTTTGTCATTTACTCATGTGCTTCATGTATATCCTACGAGTAAATGGGGGAATGAATTGAATGTCATAAATCTGAATTTATATATGTTTCATATGCTTATAACATGGATAGTAATGACTTCACATATAAAGAGTATGAGGCATAAAAGTTGTTGAGAATTGACAAACATAGTTTTGGTCATTGTTGCAATTAATAGGAAGTAATAAGGAAAGAGAGGTTCACATACAAATAAATTATCTTGGACATCTTTTATGATTGTGAAGCACTCATTCAGTATGACATGCTAAAAGAGTTGATGTTGGACAAGGAAGACAACGTAATGGTTTATTTTTTCTCACATGTCAGTTAAAGTATATCGTCATTGACCTTCCAAACATGTTAAGCTTGCATTTCCCCCTCATGCTAGCCAAATTCCTTACACCAAGTAGAGATCCTTAAACCCAGTTTTGCCATGAGATTCCACCATACCTACCTATGGATTGAGTAAGATCCTTCAAGTAAGTTGTCATGTTGCAGGCAGTAAAAATTGCTATCTAAATATGTATAACTCATTAGTGCAGAGAAAATAAGCTTTGTACGATCTTGTTGTGGAAGCAATAAAAGCGACGGACTGCATAATAAAGGTCCACATACAAGGGGAAATATAAAGTGACGTTCTTTTGCATTAGGATTTCATGCATCTAACCCTAAATGCACCTGACAACCTCTGCTTCCCTCTGCGAAGGGCCTATCTTTTACTTTATTTTTTTGCTTGAGTCAAGGTGATCCTCACCTTTCCCTTTTTCATTTTATCCTTTGGTAAGCTCCTCGTGTTTGAAAGATCATGATATATATCCAATTGGATGTAAGTTAGCATGGGCTATTATTGTTGACATCACCTAAAGGTGAATACGTTGGGAGGCAACACAATAAGCCCCTATCTTTCTCAGTGTCCGGCTGAAACTCCATAACCACAAGTATTGCGTGAGTGTTAGCAATTGTAGAAGACTATGATAGTTGAGTATGTAGACTTGCTGAAAAGCTCTATTCTTGACTCTTTCTGATGTTATGATAAATTGCAATTGCTTCAATGATTGAGACTATAGTTTGTTAGTTCTCAATGAAGTTTCTGAACCATACTTGAAATTGTGAATAGATTGTTACTTGATCATGAAAAGTTTTATGAGATAAGCTACTATTATGACACATATTGATGCTAGAAAAGGTGATTGAAATTATCATTGATCAAACTTGTGCACCTACTAGCATTCACACTTCATAAATTATTTCTTTTATCATTTACCTACTCGAGGACGAGCAGGAATTAAGCGTGGGGATGCCGATACGTCTCCAACGTTTCTATAATTTATGAAGTATTCATGCTATTATATTATCCATCTATGATGTTTTATATGCATTTATATGCCATTTTATATGATTTTTGGGACTAACCTATTAACCTAGAGCCAAGTGCCAGTTTCTGTTTTCTCCTTGTTTTTGAGTTTTACAAAAAAGGAATACCAAACGGAGTCCAATTGACGTGCCAATTTTTGATGTGTTTTTATGGACCAAAAGAAGACCACGGAGCATCGGAGTTGGGCCAGAAGAGTCCCGGGCTGCCCACGAGAGTGGGGGGCGCGCCCCCCTATCTCGTGGACAGCCCGGAGACCCCCCCTGATGTGAAACCTACGCCAAAAATTCCTATAAATACAGAAACCTTCGGGAAATAACCTAGATCGGAAGTTCCGCCACCGCAAGCCTCTGTAGCCACGAGAAATCAATCTAGGCCCTCTCTGGCACCCTGCCGGAGGGGCCCAGCATCACCGGAGGCCATGGAGGAGGTTCTCTGAGGGGCCATCATCGCCATGAAGGCCAAGGACCAGAGGGGGAAAGCCATGGAGGAGGAAGCACAAGGGGGAGAACCTCTCCTCCTCTCTCTTGGTGGCACCGTAGTGCCATCGGGAGGGGAATCATCGCCGCGGTGATTGTCTTCATGAACATCACCATCATCATCACCATCCTCATCTCTTTTACGCGGTCCACTCTCCCGCACCCCGCTGTAATCCCTACTTGAACATGGTGCTTTATGCCACATATTATGATCCAATGATGTGTTGCCATCCTATGATGTTTTGAGTAGATATCTTTTGTCTTTGGGTTGATTGATGATCTAGATTGGTATGAGTTAAATGTTTTACTTTGATGCTGTCCTATGGTGCCCTCCGTGTCGTGCAAGCGTGAGGGATTCCCGCTGTAGGGTGTTGCAATACGTTCATGATTCGCTTATAGTGGGTTGGTGAGTGACTGAAACACAAGCCCGAGTAAGAGGGATTATTGCGTATGGGAATAAAGAGGACTTGATGCTTTAAGGCTATGGTTGGGTTTTATCTTAATGATCTTTAGTAGTTGCGGATGCTTGCTAGAGTTCCAATCATAAGTGCATATGATCCAAGTTGAGAAAGTATGTTAGCTTATGCCTCTCCCTCATATGAAACTGCAATAGTGATCACCGGTCTTGTTAACAATTGCCTAGGACAATTCCGCACACCGATCCACCATTATTCCACACTCCCTATTTATAATATTTAGTAATATATTCTAACTTTATGATAACAGCACCTACTTTCATATTTTAGCTCTCCGATATCATGCAAAGTTATCCTGATTATACCCACAACACAGTTTTATTTCTTGTTTCTAGTTGGAAGCAAACATTCGGTGCACGTAGAGTCGTATCAGTGGCAGATAGGGCTTGAGAGAATATTGATCTTACCTTTAGCTCCTTGTGGGTTCGACACTCCATACTTATCACTTCCACTTTTGGGAATTTCTACGATGATTCCCTGCACTTGGGGATTATCAGGTTGCCGAGTGGAACATCAAGTTGTAGGCGTTCCATCTAGAGTTCACCACCACCAGGGTCATCAAGGGTGCGACCCTTGCTGACTTTGTGGCGGAATGGACTGACGCCCCTGACAGGGGGATGGGTGAAGATCGCTCCATCGCGCCCATAGAAGAGGTGCCCGCTGGCTGGGTCATGTACTTCGACAACGCATTCTCATGCCAGGGCACACGGGACGGGCTGTAGTCATGTTGCCAACCCAAGACAAGCTATACTACGCCGTGATGCTCTGCTCTCAGCATGGTGAGAAGGTCTCCAACAACATCGTGGAATACGAGGGCCTGATCGCTGGCCTCAGGGCCGCGGCGGCCCTGGGAGTCAAGCGTCTCACCATCAAGGGTGATTCTCAACTCCTCGTCATCTTCTCCAACAAGGAATACAAGCCTAAGGACGAGCACATGGAGGCACAGATAGAAGAGGTACACAAGATTGGAAAATGGTTCTTGGGCTTGGAATTGTAGCACGTCCCGCGTGGGACGAACAAGGAGGCGGACGGGATCGCCAACAGGGTGTCCCGACGCGACCCCCAAAAGCCTGGTGTCTTCGAGGAGCGGCTCTTCAAGCCCCCCCCCCCCGCTGCAGGCCCCGTGCTGCTTCGGAAGGAGCCGCCCCTGGCCCCCAAAATAGGCGCCCCGGCCTGCGGTCTGACCTCAGGAGCTTGCCTGCTCCAGGCGCTCGAACCTCAGGAGGTCTGCTGGACGGAAGAGTTTAAGGGTGTACCTGCTCCAAGGCACCTTGCCATATAAGGAGGAAGATGCAGAATGCGTGGCCTGTTAGGCCACCGCTTACTACTTGTAGGACGGCGAGCTCTACCGAAAGCACCAAAACAAAGTCTTGCTATGATGCATCTCCAAGGAGCAAGGACGGGAGTTGCTGGCTGACATCCATGGCGGGTTTTGCAGACACCATTCTTCATCGCGCACCCTCGTAGGAAGGCATTCCGCAGCGGGTTCTACTGGCCCACGCCGCTCAACCATGCCACCGAGCTGGTGCAATCCTATCATGCCTGTCAGTTCCATGCCAAATAGATCCACCAGCCCGCTCAGGGCCTCCAGACCATCCCGCTCTGATGTCCATTCATGGTCTGGGAGCTGGATATCCTGGGCCTGTTCCCCGAGCATCCGGGGCTACCGCTACCTCTATGTCGCCATCAACAAATTCACCAAGTTGGCGAAGATGGAGCTTGTGCGCACCATCCCTGCTGGCTCGGCCGTATAGTTCTTCAAGGGCCTCGTGAGCTGCTTCGGGGTCCCTAACCATATCATCACTTACAATGGCTCTCAGTTCACGAGCAACCTCTTCAAAACATATTGTGCTAACCTTGGAACACATATATGCTATGCCTTAGTGGCGCACCTGCGGAGCAATGGCCAAGCCGAACGCGGCAACGCAGAAGTCCTAAGGGGCCTCAAGACGAGGGGCTTCAATAAGAAACTTGAGGTCTGCAGTAGGGGTTGGCTCGGTGTGCCTAAGTCCGTGCTATGGTCCATCCGCACCACCGCGACTAAGCCCACCGACAAGACCCCATTCTTGCTCGTCTACGGGGCAGAGGCAGTCCTCCCACACGAAGTCAAACATCGCTCCCCGAGGGTCTTGGCATTTGACGAGGCCCACCAGGACACCTCGTGGGGGACAGATCTCGTGCTCGGGGAGGAGGCCCACCGCCAAGTCTCGCTCCTTGCAGCAAGGTACCAACAGGCGTTGCGGCGGTATCACTGCCGCGGTGTCTGCTCCAGGATCCTCGAGGTGGGTGACCTCGTCCTGAGGCGGATGCTCTCCAGGGAGGGGCTTCACAAGCTCTTGCTTATGTGGGAGGGCCCGTTCAGGATCGCCCGTGTCTCCAGGCCTGGCGCCGCGCGCCTGGAGACGCAGGACAGGGTTCCCATCTAGAATGCTTGGAACATCCAGCACCTCCGGAAGTTCTACCCGTATTAGGCGAGCGCCATGCGCCTCTCAAATCTCCGCTCATGACTCCCTCACGTAATAATGAGAGGGGTTGTACACGCCCTGGAGTCTCCTGAGTGCTACCGCTGAGCCTCATGGGGGCTCCCACCCACGTCTTAGTGCAAGCCCATGCACTACAAAAAAAATACACTTCCGTGATGATACGTGTTTGTCACAGTAGGTCGCGTTTTTGTCATGCATGTACATCCATGACAAATTTATGACAGAATCAAGATAGTCATACCTGTGCTGTCGTAGAAGTGTTCCATGACATTACCAAAATTATCATCATGGAAGTGTCCACTTCCATGACGATAAATCGCGCGTCATAGAAGTGCTTTCGTCAAGGGTGACCGACACGTGGCATCCACCGTAACGGAACGCGTTAAGCTATCGGGTCGGGTTTTGGATCCGATAACCCATTAACAACCCCGACCAATGGGGATTTTCCACGTGTAAAATCATCATTGGCTGGAGGAGACACGTGTCCGGTCCGCGCTGGCACAGGTGTCACTCATCCAATGGGCGAGACGCGCCTATGATATGTTGACACGTGGACCGGCCCATCAAGTTTAAATGGGCCGGCCCAACTAAAGGCCCACAAGATTTTGCGGACCATAATGGGCCGGCCTAGCTAAAGGCCCACGAGATTTTGTGGGCCATAATGGGCTGGCCCAGCTAATGGCCCACAAGATTTCGCGGGCCATAATGGGCCGGCCCAGGTAAAGGCCCACAAGATTTTTGTTTGCCATAATGGGCCGGCCTAGGTAAAGGCCCACAAGATTCTTGCGGATCATAATGGGCCGGCCCGGCTAAAGGCCCACGAGATTTCGCCGACATTAACAGGCCGGCCCAGCTGTAGGCCCACAAGAATTTGAGGGCCCTAGTAGGCCGGCCCATTAACTGGCTGCCATGTTTTGGGCCAAATGCCGGCCCATATTTGATCCGGTCCATTAATGGCCTGCCACGTTCCGGCCTAATAGTGGCCCATATGAGATCCGGCCCGTTAAAAGCCTACCACGTTCTAGGCCAAATTACGGCCCAGATCAGGTATGGCCCTTTAAGAGGCTATGGGCTCAATTATGGCCCATATCAGATTCGGCCCGTCAACTGGACACTATGCTTTTGGGCCAACTTGCTAGAGGCCCACTTAGTAATTCGGCATGACATTAGTTTTGGCCTTTTAAGCACCCATTTAACATTTTGGCCCTATATTAATTTCGGCCTGTTAAATGCCCGCCATATAGTTGGGCCTAACTACGGCCTGGTTTGCATCCGGCCTGCTCGCAGCCGATATCTGATTGGGACAAAGAAGAACCGAGACAATTTTGGCCTGTTAAAAGCCCGTGATTTGATTCGCACAATCATGGGCCGGGGTTCATTTCGGGCTGCTGCCGGCCCATTAGCTGTTCGGCACGTTTCAGGCCCAACCTACATCGTGATTGCATAATGTCTCGATTATGTACCATAATTTTACGGTTTGGCCGGTTTACTGCGAAGACACTAAAATAACTGCAGCATCATGAATAAGAAAAAACCTAGACTATACAATAAAGAAATTACAACATATTACATCCACTGGGCATCAAAGTTCGCCACTATGATAATAAAGCACAAGCAGACAACATATTACATACACTGGGCATCAAAGGTCGCCACCAGTGCAAATAAACACGCTGACAAAATAATATACAAAACCGACAACACTTCAATAGAGTTCAAGAAAGGTTAGCCCTGCTGGGGAGCTGCAACACAAGCAGCTGAGCAAGATGATGAGACTGCGCTTGTTCAACACTTAAATCTTCCTCACTCTGAAAGATAAACAAGCACACAGATGACAGGTTTTGCACATAAAAGTATCAGTGCAGACAATTCATCACATTTCTTACTGACGAATAGAGTGACACAGTTTAAAATTGCATTAACACAATATGGTATTGTTCAGGTCAAGACATGGCAGGAAATGACATTGTGAAGGAGTTGGCAGCTTCACGACACCACTGGATTACAAATCAAGAACTCATAAGTATCAATGGTTAGTGTGTCAAATTTATCCCATTTCAGATTGGCATATAAAGAGATTTGTTTAAATAATACTCCCTCCGTGCGAATTACTTGTCATCAAAATGGATGTGTCTAGAACTAAAATACATCTAGATACATCCATTTCAATGACAAGTATTTTCGGACGGAGGGAGTAGTAGAATGATATGACATTGTTCATAGTTAAGACATTGCAGAATATGACATTGTGATGTAGTGGGTAGGTTCACCACACCACTGGATTACGGATGAAGAACAGAAGCATACATGCAGTGCAAAAGAAGATCACTTGCGCTGTATACTTTAATTTACATGGTATGAATAAGGAACTTGGTTGTACAACTGAAAACTTAAATTGAGAAAGGAAAAACTTTTGTTTATGAACTACTCCCTCCGTTCTAAAATAGATGACCCAACTTTATACTAACTTCAGTATAAAATTGGGTCATCTATTTTGGAACGGAGGGAGTACATAATAAACTTTAAACATGCAATTTGATGCAAACACCAAAAATAAATAGCTGTTGCAGTCATGCCTAACCAAATATATACAACAAAGTTTGAAGGCTTGAGATGGACAAACTTACATTATTGGTGAAGACAAGCTCTATAAAGGCCCTGTCCATGCTGATGGGGGGGCAATTCAAGAAGTTTACCATAGAATCTTCTTCATAAGCATTGCCTTTATTCTACATTTTGTTAAGAGTAAATATAGATGTGATAATATATGAAAAAATGGAGAATATTTAAGATAAGATGAAGAGTGATGCTACATAACCAAGTAGCTATAAATGTAAGTGCAGCGATACTGGCAAAAGGTACAGCCAAGAGCAATGCACAGCTAAACTTCTTCAGTACCAACCTTATGGTAAGAGTAAATATAGATCTGATGTGTAGAAAATGGAGGGCAAAGGAAAATAAGCCACAGAGTGATGGTACATGAACAACTACCTGTCATTATAAGTACACTAATAAAGGACAACATGTACTTACAAGAACAATGCAGAGCTAAAAAAACATTGGCATTGGATACTGAAGAATTTGGAGCGAACAATTGATAAGCAAGCTTTCATGCATACTGCTGTCACATAATGAACCAGGTATGTATGCAAGTACAGTGATACAGGACAACAGGTACTAAGAAGAGCAAAGCAGCGGGAAGCATATTTGCGATATCCTGTCGTTCTTCTGAAACCGGAAATCTTCTTTGAGCAGATTTCCTGCAAACAAGATCCGTAAGGCACATGCGGAAAAGTAGAAGTTCAAATTGTCATGTGATTTCATAGACACTACCTCATCCTGGGAATGAGACCAGTGCATAACAATGTTTTTCCATTCAATGTCTTCTAAATTTAGCACAGGAGACTTCATCGGAAATACGTTCATAGATTTGCCACCAAAGTGTGATTTCCTCAGGTAACACCGATACTGATGCAATGCTTCCTTGAAAAGCACAAGCAAGCTTTCCTCGTCATGACTATCTAGATTGACCCTCGCCTAGTTACAACAATGTAATGTAAATAATTAATGTGTTCAATCAGCAGAAAACAGGGAAATAATAACCATGAATAATAGCACTTACACGTAAGTTGGACAGGAATATGTGAAAATGGTGTTTGTCTTCACAATAATGTTCCCATGATGGGAATATATGCACGTAGTCCCTAACAACATTGAAAGCATTGTCTTTTAAATTGGGAATAAATGGAATGGGGTTCCAATCTGCAGGAATTGGCTGTCTCTATAATTGGGATAGGTCTTCGCCGGTGGACTTGCTGTACTTTTTGCTGGAGTGCGATTTTTTTGTGGTACAGCTGGTGCTATGGCAAGTGAAATAGGTATACTTTTGCTGGAGTGCAGGTCCTGTGTGGTGGGGCTAGTGGTGTGGCCAGTGAAGTATGGGTACAATCTGCTGGAGTCAGTCCTACGTTTTGTGTCACAGCTCTATCGAACATGGTAAAGAAGAGCAAGCAGATTTTGGATAATAAAATGTTGGTTGCGTAGTGCCCACACATGATGAACCAGAGCGCATTAAGAATGCAACTCCCAGCTGTCTCTCGACCATTTCAAAGGTTGGATGAAGATCCTCGCCTCCTAACCCTTCTTCTTCCTCGTCTGTGATTCTTCCCATCTGAGAACACGCATGGGCATGGCCGACCACCGACCCCACCGCTGTGTTCCTCTGCCACCCCCACCCCCACCTGCGTCGAGTTTTCTTCATTCGGCGAGGCCCCACAACCACCCGAGCCCTTGGATTGCACCGGCGAACTCCGGCGAGCTCTGAAAAATCGACTAACCCAATTTTGAAATTTAGTCTACTGTGATTTAACTAGTGTGGAATATAAAAGGGGAAAACCATAAGCATTGGGAGTATAGTGTTGAGCGTGCCATGGCGGATCTGAAGGTGCAAACCGGACAAAGGCAACTTCGCAACCAAGACAAGAAATCAGAGTAAAGCAGTGGCGATCTATTTTCTTGCTGTGATAATTAAGTTGAGCAGATATGAAAGAGTACCGCCTCTGGTGCCGCGCCGTGTACGCATCTGGTGAGAATTTGACGGTGTTGCGGTAGCGATGGCTGTCGGCGGCATGAAAGCAGATCTAGGAGGGTAGACGGTGGCGGCAGGGCGCAGTGGACGAGACGGTCGTAGGAGCGGCGCCGGCAAGGTGGACGACGGCGGGGATGAAGGAGAGGACGGGATGCAAGGATCCCGGTTCGAAGGCGTGGATGAGAGAGGTCGATCTCTTGTAATGGACGACGACGTCGGGGTATCAGCTCCAGCATGGTGGAGGAGGACGGCGGTGGATGGGGTGGCGGACAGCGGCGGACGGAGGAGGGTGGGGTGGAGAGGGTGTTTTGCGCCCACGGAGTACGAATGGGGAAAAGGGAGGTAGAGAGGAAGGGGGGAACCATGTAGTCAGGGCGCGCTTGTCTCAAATGCGAGGAAATTTACAAACTTAGCCCCCGTTTCAAATTTCTACTACATCACAGCAACATTAGTCAGTTGGGGATAGGGCGGTAATCTCGTATACACCGAATATTTGCCGACGAGAATTTGTTTTTGGTGCCCACCGTGTATGAATATGAATCGGGGAGGGAGTCGATTTCGGCCGAGGGCACACTGTGTTTTGGCGCCCTCCGTGTATGAATCCGGGTGAGAGGCGGTTACGTCACGTTTGGGTGAAGTTACAAACCTACCCCTATCGAAACCTATAGAAATCCAGCAGATAGGCTTTGGGCGGCAGGGATACGCAGTAGTGATTTCCATCTCACAGATTTTGGTTTCGGGCGGTTACTGCGACTTTCCCTACTTCATTCAAATTTTGCACAGTGCACGTTTACCGTGCTAACTCAATTTGAATCCCGTTTGTATTCTACTATTTTTTCCGGGCGGGATCCATTTTCAATTGGAATTACATTCTATATACATCATTTTTTTACATATATACTTTCAAAAGCACAACAAAGAATTTTGCTCCTTTATATGTGTAATATGATTTACAAATACAACGATCTTGAAATCTTAAGGTTGAATTCGAATTTTTTTAACCAAATGATGTTCTACTAAAATGTATGGATCAGTAATATCTACATATTAAATAACATAGATGTGCGTGAATTCATATGAGTATGCATGTTTGATAGATCAATTTTGGTTCGAGTATGGATTACATGTATCATCATCTCGAATCCAAATATTTGAATCCCTTTTTTGTTCACTCCTTTCACGCCCATCTCTCTCGCATGCATGCTCCTTCAGGTAGCCATCACTCTCTTATCTCCAGCTCACTAGCACGCTCACTTCATGTTTCTCCTATCCTCGCAAACATGGTCTCTCGACGTCTCCCTTGAGAAGTGTCACACACTCCCTATCATTATACATTACACGGTTTTCATTATCTCTCACGTCTCTACTGTTCTCTGGTATCACTCGGTACCTCAGCTTTCTTTTTCACCGCCACACACACAGTCTCCACTCGTCTTTCACTTTGTCTTTCTCTCTATGGGATTCTCTCACACACCCTATATGTCTCTACATATGACTCATACCACTAAAATTACTCTCTCTCTCTCTCCTGTAGACACAACATTTGTTGCGGTCTCCTTTTCGTCTCCATCCCAGACTGACACCGATCAGACAACCCCGACTACCGTCTCCTCTCTCTCTCTCTCTCACAGACACACACACACAACTCCTGCTTCCACCCCCCTTCCCGACTACCGTCTCTCTCTCTCTCACAAAACTCTCAGTTTCGCACCCCGACTCGTATTTCTCTCACAAGCATTTATCGACTAGCTAGCCTCTAGATAGGTTTATACACCTGCACACTCATGCTTCCACCATCGCATACATGTCTCTCGCTCCTTGTATCTATGTAGCTTTTTCTTATCTTCTTGAGACACGCCCTCTCGATCGTGCACACACACACTATCGCCTCATTTTAAGCTGATACCTATCACACACACACGCACTACTTGTGTCTTTGTCACACATGCACTCCGTCCTCCTCCACTCTCCCTCTCTCTCACACACACATGGGCTTTTTGCAACAACTAGCAAGATGCCATGCATTGCACGGAACATCAAGATGCATTTGTATGAGTAGTTTATCTTGTGGGGGAAAAGGATGAACGAGGGAAGACCTTATTTGCAAATGTGGAGAGGGGTGTGGGTATCTTTTAAAATTGCCATAGTTTCCTTCCTATCCATCAGATATAGATCGGACGGCCTATATTGCAGGATGGCAGGCACACGATCATCACCGACAATGCTTTTTATAAGAGTAGGGATAAAAAATAGAGTTGGTGATGATGGTGGGCCTGCCATCCTGCAATGTAGGTCGTCCGATTTATATCTGACGGATAGGAAGGAAAATATGGCAATTTACCCACACTCTTCACCACATTTGCAGATAAGGCCTTCCCTCGTTCATCCTTTTCTCCCATGAGATTTTGATGTTCCATGCAACGCACGAGCATCTTGCTAGTAAGAGTGGAAATTAGACATATACCACTTCTCGAATCTTGAAACCAACAACATCCCTCCCTTATCTCATCAAAACCGCCAAAGGAATATATTTTGAGTGAAACATAACATATTTTTAGTGATATAAGTATTTCAAAACTAGACTTTTTTTTCAATCAAATCGGTGAATATGTATTAATCTACTTTGATCGTGTGGCAATTCATTGGCACATTGCTAGTAGTTATTATAATTTTTTGGACATCAGACAAACGGTGGAGTACATATATGAATAGAAGAGGCGCACGCACGCAATCGGCCTCTCGCTGTCTCGCACACATGAGTGTTACGTAAAGGCGATGTTAACAAATAAACCCTAAAACCCTAGGTGCATGATTGCTGCATTCAAGGTACAGTGCGTGGTGGAGCACCTTTGTAGGAGTTGATGGTCGGGACCACAGGTGAACGACTTGGAGCGTGGTGGCTCGCCAGTTGCCACAGACCGAGTAGCCACGTTTAAAATATCGTTTTTTTAGCGGGGTTAAGAGTTCCGATTTTAAATGGCACGTTATAAGTAGTAAGTAGTTTTTAGAACGGTTGGTATGGAGCGAAATGGAATTCATAGTACTACGTACCTCCTTGGCGTATGGTTGTATGGGTTTATGTTACGAGATGTTGAACTGGTAGTTCTAGGGCAAATACTATGGTTTAGATTTAGATGCTGGTTTTCACAATCGGAAGAAACCCTTCTTTGATTAAAAAACTACTACCTCCATTCTGGTTTACTAGTCCCCATCGTACTTTGGGTCAAAGTTTGTCCACGAATTTTACTTGTAAAATGTGAATGGAAAATGAGATTTTGTTATACCCAAACAAAAAAGGACCGGAGGGAGTGATTGCTCTGACACGGACGCGACCTCTCACAGCGCAGGCATTGAACCGGTGCGCCGGCCAAGAGGGCTGCACTCGCTGCAGGCCCGGCTGAGCACGCCTACTCGCCGCGTGCAACCAGCTTAAGACTGCCCCGCCTGTCTTCATTGAATCCACACGTGTGCTGGCAATACGTCCTTCCGCGAGCCGGCAAGCATTTTAGAACACAAAAAATGAATAAAATATAATTAGTTTACGCATGGTCTTGACTTGTTGTGCTCGCACTGGTAGCAGGAACTAGTAGAGGTTTTTCTTTATTTATAACTCCCCTCACATTTTTTTGGCTTTGAAGTGAATCATGGTTGTGGACATTATGTATGAATGTGCAGATATCTGTGAACATGAGTTTGATGTGGAAGTTGGACTTGGAATGTCGGGCTTCTGCGTGAACTATACCATGTCCAATGCTTTATCTCATTATTGTTTGGAAAGTAATTGCTGTTATTACATGACCAAAAAAACATTTTGTGCCACATCGGTAGATGCACGAGACATCTACAGCATCTTGTTGGATAAACATTTGAACCTAGCTATTATGAAGGAAATTTTGTATTGACAACAGTTTTAGATAGCGAGAGACGCCTAGCCTGCTCTCGCCTCTGCTAGCTTATTTCTGGCTTCTTCCATCTCTTCTTTGGCTTGGGTGAAGAGAGCATCTGATTGCTCTTTTCGCTTCTTCAGGAACTCAACTACATTCTCAAGGGCGGCTGCACGCTTTCTTCCATCCTTTACTAATGCCACGAGGACACGAACAGCTGACAACTCCACCTGGCTTGTGTGTAATCCAGCATCATCTGGGAATTTGCACCTTGTGTCTAATCCAGCATCATTAGGGAACTGGCACCTTGTGTGTAATCCAGCCTCATTTTGGAAACATGATCTCGAGGTTGACCATACTTCCCTCCTTGCAGGAACTGCATCCTGACATGAAGTTACTTCTTTTTTAGATCAACACTCAGAGAAACCTAGATCCATTTAGTAGAAGCCAGATAAACCAAACTCGGAGAAGTGAATTCAAAAGGAAAAGAAATATAAAAACAGACTACACGGTGAGAACACCCACTTCCTACATCAAGTTAAAAACGAAAGCATTAGGACGATTAAGACTCTTCTTATTACACATCAAGAACACCACGCTTAAGAAAATGAAACTACAACATATACACATTGAAGAACACGAGGCTAAACGAAAGTAATTGAAAGGGTGTTACTTACCAAAGCTCGTTTTACAGGTTCGGTGCAGCTCCTCTTTAACTTGCCACGCTCCTTGAAGATGTCCCGAATATCCCGTGTTTGGTCTTCATTGCTCCTCTGCATGTTCACACTCGTGGTTTCAAAATCTCAACATGGAAAGAAAAATACTACTAGTAATACTCGTGCATATTGTGGGCAACATTAAAGCACTCGTCTACCATGTTAGAGCATCTCCAACAGAATCGCAACACGCGGCGCTTTAAAAAAGTGTTTACGGTGCTGAGATCGAGAAGTAGATACTAGAGAGTAGAGGATAGTTCTCAGCATAGATAGAAACAAAAAAGATAATTCAACTACTCCTCGTCGTTCGACTGCTCCTCGGTGATGTCCTCCTCCGACGTATGACTGTAGGCGTGAAGATACCGATCGTCGTCGGATTCCCAGGGCGACGCTGCTCCTAGCCTCATGTTGAATTGAGCGTCCGCTTTTCGCCTACGCTTGTCCTCGCGATAGGCGGCTCGCTCCGCCCTCCTCTTATCCCTCTCCGCCCTCCTTTGCGCGTAGAACTCGTGCTCGTTGATGATGTCATGCGGGAAGTGTTGGCGCCACATCGCAATGGCTTCCTCATCCATCTCGGCGATGCCGAGACGGTGCTCCCGCCTCTGGTTGTCGCGACGATCCTCGTCGATGCTAAGCCACGGCAGAGGCGCGAGCTCCTATGCCCGCTCCCGTGTCGGCACATTGGGGAAGTTCAATGTTCTATGAGGCCACTGGAGGCGGCATGCCGCCACATTGTACGCGCGGGCGGCCTCAGTGGCGGTGTCGAAATTGCCGAGGCCAAGGCGCATCCCGTGGAACCGGATCTCGGCGGAGAAGCCACCAGAGGGGCGCGCGCGGACGCCGCGGTATCCCCAAATTTCCCAGAGATGCGGCGTCATGGTGGCGCGGCGGCGGCGAGGCGAAAAAGAGCGGGAGAGAGAGCGGTGGCGAGGCACAGAGCGGTGGGAGGGTGTTGGATTTTAGAAAGCGCGCCGGACGCCGCGCGCCAAAACTAGCGCACGCCCGGCCGGTTTTTTCGCGCGCGCGCGATCCTTTCCTGACGTCTCTGCTATCTCTACTCTCTTCTCTAACGTTATATTTATTTTATATTTAATATTTAATATTTATCTCTACTTCCTTTACTGTCTACTTTTTTCTCTATACTTTTTTTATTGCAATATAGGCCGTCTGATTTATATCGGACAGATAGGAAGGAAACAAATGGGAATTTTGCAAAAAGATACCCATACCCCTCTCCAGATTTGCAAATAAGGCCTTCCCTCGTTCATCCTTTTCTCCCACAAGATAAACTACTCATACAAATGCATCTTGATGCGTGCAACGCATGGGCATCTTGCTAGTTCTAAAAACCTTTCCATCATTTGCCACACTGCTGGTTGCAGATGAAAAAACTACCCAAGCACAACGCGATACAGGAGCGACGCACCATTACAAGCTGATGTTCTGTTGGACAATGGAGGCTATAACCAATTACTTTTACGGGAACAATAGCACCCAGGAAAATTGAAGGGTAGGTATGAACAAAATTGGAACTGCACATGTACTGCTAAGTGATTCAATACACACATTACCAATCGAGGAGGAGAAAGATGGTCACGGCGGCCTCTGTGAGTCATGGTCGGCAACGAGAGTCAGTTCATTGTCCATGACGGTGGTACTTCTGCGCTTGGCGTCGACTTCCGGGAAGCAGATCCGAGACCGTGGAAGACGATGCCGGGGAAGAGGCTCCATCTACGACGACGATGGTGGACCGGCTCTAGTGCGGCGTACGAGGTCGTCGATGAGGCGGAGATTGCCATGTGGACGGTCTTGCCGATGTAAAGGGGAGGAGCACGAAGGCTGCGGTGCCGTGGAGAAGTCTATTTTGTGGTGGGGATAGAAAATGGGGAGTATTCAGGTGTACTACTCTGGGTGCCGGGGTGGGGCTGGCTGGGTAGGGTGAACCCGAAGTTACGAAAACAGCTCCCTACCAAGCGTCGTACGTAGGCCTGTTCCGAAGGCTATGATTGTAGCTTCCCACTGCTCGAATCAGGGTCGCGGGAGATTTTCCCGCCGACCTCAAAATTTTTTGACACTGGACTCCCCGTGTGGCGTGTTGAGTGATTCGGCTAAGCAACTACCGAGTAGTAGTAGTAAACTCTGCATATTAGGTTTGACCGAAGTCAAACTTCCTAAAGTTTGACCAAGTTTATATAAAAATATAAACATTTACCGTAACAAATATGTATGATGTGGAAGTACATTCAATAATGAAGCTAATGGTATTTATTTGTTATTGTATATGTTAAATTTTTTTTGTTATAAGCTTTCTGAGAGTTTACAAAACTTGACTTTGATCAATGCTAATACGTGGACTTAAATAAAAACGGAGGGAGTACGGATTAGTTTTCTTAGTTTGTAGTGAACTAATCATTTGTTGAAATTGTGAAATAAATATATTAGGCTATTGACTTCAAATGTAATGGTCTATACAATTCAATAGTTACAATCATGCTCAAACTCACATAATCCTAGTCAAATGAGAATCTAAATGCATTTCATAGTTATTACTTTGTAGGATGCAACAAAAACAACCAAAACTCTACATCAGCCATTATAGAAGCAACATTTTGACATATCCCATTGTGTGAATGAAACGTGCAGAGAGAGCTTTTGAAGATGGAGCAGATAGGGCGGGAAAGATTGTATGTATGTGGACGAGAGAGTAGGAGACAAACCTAATGAGACACACACACACACACACACACACACACACACACAGAGAGAGAGAGAGAGAGAGAGAGAGAGAGAGAAGAAGTTAGGTCTATGAGAAAGATGGAGACATGTAATATACATGATTCTGTATACGTGGAAGGAGAAGATACAACATGTTTGATGAGAGAGCTGGAAAAACATGGACGAGAGGGGAAGGATTTCATGGGTTGAGGGATTGACAATTTTGTGCGGGGGGAGAGAGGGATTGGTAATTTTGTGCAAGAGAGAGAGGGTGGAGGGGAGGAGTCAGTCAGCCATCGTCACATCACCCTGCTTCCAAATGACCCCGCATTCTCTAGCGCGGTGTGGTCGCCGTCTTCGATCTGATCGATGCCCTCTTTGAAGATTGAGGTGTTGTGCATGTTGGGGTGCAAAGAAGCACAAGCGAGAGTGGTCGCCGTATAACCTTGGATGGGGATGAATTGTGTGCTCGGGGGAGTGTGTGTGTGTGTGTGTTGTGTTGCATGCGTGTGTGTGTGTGTGCATGCGTGCGTGCGTGCGTGTGTGTGTGTGTGTGTGTCAGATATTGAGAGAAAACAAACCTAAGGAGAGAAATGGGTATTCATGAAGAGATTGCGCGGGCCCTTAGGTGGGCAGGGGCCGAGTGAGGGTGTCAAAATGTGCGTGTTGATGCATATGTTGCATGCGATCGTGCGAGGGAGGACGAATCGAGAGAGATGGTTGTTGTGTTACGGATGCTCCTCTCTATCTCTCTCTCACACACACACACACACACACACGCAAGTGAACTAGAAGACCATTCTCTCATGTACACAAAACGTAACGGCATCTGTCTATGTCTCACTCATGAATGATCGTTTGCACATTCACACCTCTCTATGTATGTATCACACGCACACCGTCTCCACATTGCCCTTCCGCCACAACACACATATGGACACATACACACGTTCTATCTCAGTCACACACACAAAATAAGTATTAAAAAAAACTAGGGCGCACCTAAAACGTCCAAATCCAAATAAACACAAATTGGAGCTAAATTCAAATATATGGAAATATTGCAGCGTCAAGAACTTTCCCAGGAAAAAAAGTTGAGTAATATTCGAGGATTGTTTTCACACACACAAAAAGGTTCGGTGGATGTCCTTCGAGCGCGACAGGGTGACGCACCGTTCGATCGACCGTGCGACCTTGGTTCACGTGCCTGCACAGGATTCCGTATCATGGCTGTGGTACTAACTTCAAAAATAAATAAATAATAAAAGCGCTGCCTAAGTCTAATGTTTACGTGTACTAGTACGGTTTTCTTTTAAGTTTGACGAACCTCATATAAAACTAAAGTAAGCTCCCATACGCGCACTCATCAATATGCCGCCGCCGCCGTTGCGCATGCCAACGCCCGCCTGCTACGGCCAACAATTTCTCGCCCATCGCCGCCGTGTCGCCGCCATCCCTGTGCCATGAAGCCGAAGGCTCGCCTGCTCACGTCGTCTGCAGTCCCTCCTCGCCATGCCGCCGCGCTGCCAAGCACGCGAGCAGCTGGTGGAGCCGCGTCTATGCACGAAGCGTACTGTAACGCCCCGAGACCGACGCTTCAGAAGACTTCCAGCTATTCCGAGCTTTGCCGTGCGATATATTTGTTTGTTGCATTCTTCTTAGCTTCATTTGCATTGCATCATGTCATCATGCCATCATATCATTAATTTTTATACCTCAACTAAATAAATTGCATAGATCGTTGATCTATTTAAATCGAGGGAAGGGTGACTTCTCTTTATAACATATCGTCCCAATATTAGGGAGCTATATTAAATACTTATTTAATTTGGAAATCACCATAACACACTTGCAAAATAATTCCCCATGCCTTTGTTATCTCACTTCTTGACCTCAAACTTCGCCCATATATTCTTTCATCATTTTTCGGAGCTCCACCAAAAATCCGAACATTTTGGGACCTTCTTTTTATCAAGTCCTTGTTCAAACCATTTGAATTAAATTCAAATGGCTTTGAATTTAATTCCTGCCATCTTACCGCTCCTATTTTTCATGGTCTGTGCACATTTTTATGAGTCTAGGGAAATTGTCCTTCCGTTCAAATTCGTTCCCTAAACCCCCCTCTTCCTTTTTACCTCTCTCTCTTTTCTTTTTCTGTCTTTTTAGATTAAGGGTAGAGAGAGAAGCAAGCCCAGCCGGCCTCCTGCAGCCCAGCCAGGCCCAACCTATGCCCAGGCCGGCCCTTTAACCCAGCCAGCCCACCTAAACCTATAACCCTAGCGCTAGGGGAGAGCCTCCTGCTCGATCCCCATCTCCCTCCCGAGCGCCGTCACGCAGGGAGAGATGCCAGCGCTCGATCCCCCTCCTCTCACTCGACCCCCTCCCTCTCGTTCCCTGCTCGCGCCGCCAGAGAGGAGCAGAGCCCCGCTCCTCCCGATCCACCTCGCGCGTGACCCAGGCCATCCTTCTGCGCCCCTCGTGCCTCTGCCTCGCCTCTACACCTCCGCATCGGCCGCGCCCGCTCTCCCTCCAGTCTTCTCACCTCGCGCGGGCAGCAGGCCCTGTCGCCTTCCGTCGATACACCCCCGCCGCAAGCCCCTGTTTGACGCCACCACCTTGTCCCCGCGCCGTAGGGCGTCTCCTCTGGTCGGTTCCAGCCGCCCTCGACCTCTCCTGGGGCACCCAAGGCCCTGCGAGCCTCCCGCTCGCCCGCCTCCCCTTGAATCACCATCGCCTGCAGCTGCCGCCATGGACCCGAGCTTAGAGCTTCGCTGCTGCCTTGGTGCTGCCCCGCCCAATTCCTCCTTGACAGTTGCCTCGTCTCCGGCCCTGCCCGCTGGAGCCATGCCTCCCGGTGCCAGCAGCCGCATCGCCGGTCTTCTGCCTCGACCCGGCATCGTTCCCTTTGGCAACCGCATAGGTGCATCGCCACAAGCTTTGCCTCCGTACACTCGTGTGGTGTGACCGTGGAGTTCCACCAATTGCTAGCAGCACTCCGATGCTTCCTCCCTGAATGGTTTCGCCATGTAGTGTCACCGTGGATGCATGCACCCTCGGATCAGAACCTCGAGCACCAAGTACACCACCGGCAAGACCCGGACTCCGAACGCCAAGTACACTACGAACCCGAAGACCTCGGATGCTTCACGCTCCTCTACCACCTGTGTACAACTACCGTCGCAAGAACGTCTACTTCCCACTACGGCCCGTGTACCACTACTTCCACAACAGCCGACATGTACGACTACGGCACGAGTACAACTACTTCCTCTACGACCGTGGCACCCTTTTGTTCCGCCATGGCGACAAATGCTTCATAACATGCTCATGTCAACATTTTCATTATAATTGCATAAAACTTGTGCATGTCATCCGCATCATGATAACAACAATTAAAATGTTTAAACTTGTTGTTGCTTTAAATTGCTAAATAACATATGGGGATTTCCGGAATTGTTGTTTGTTATTTCCGGCCTCATTTAAATTGCCTAAAATTGTTAGTTTAATTATGCTTCACCTCTTGCCATGTTTAACAACACTTAATATTGTTTGGTAGCATAACGAGAGAGGACTAAATAAGTCATGTGGTGTTTTCTTCAATATGCCACTCCCTTGCATATTGAGCTCCACTTAATTTGTAAGATAGTTTTGTGCATTTTGCCATGCCATGCCTCATTAAACCGGACATGCATCATACTTGTTTGTGCATCATGACTTGTTTATGCTTGTGTGTTTACTATGTTGTTTGCTTCTTTCCGGTTTGCTTCTCTCGTTAGCTTCGGTTTCGTTCCGGAGTTGTGACGATTTGTTCGACTTCGTCCGTTTGTCTTCTTCATGGACTCGTTCTTCTTCCTTGCGTGATTTCAGGCAAGATGATCATACCCTCGAAATCACTACTATCTTTGCTATGCTAGTTTGCTCGCTCTTTTACTATGCCAATGCTACGATGCCTACCATTTGCTTGTCAGCCTCCCAAATTGCCATGTCAAACCTCTAACCTTTGCCACCATTCCTAGCGAACCGTCGTTTGGCTATGTTACCGCTTTGCTTAGCCCCTCTTATAGCATTGTTAGTTGCAGGTGAAGATGAAGTTTGTTCCTTGTTGGAACATGGAGATGTTGTTCCTTGTTGGAACATGTTTACTTGTTGGGATATCACAATATCTCTTATATTATTAATGCATCTATATATTTGGTAAAGGGTGGAAGGCTCGGCCTTATGCACAGTGTTTCGTTCCACTCTAGCCGCCCTAGTTTCCGTCATACGGTGTTATGTTCCCGGATTTTGCGTTCCTTACGCGGTCGGGTGATTTATGGGACCCCTTGACAGTTCGCTTTGAATAAAACTTGTCCAAAGAAGGCCCAACCTTGGTTTTACCATTTGCCTCACCTAGCCCTTTTTTCCCTTGGGTTTCGGAGCCGAGGGTCATCTTTCTTTAGCCCCGGGCGGTGCTCCTTCAGTGTTGGTGCAAACAGGCGATCAAGGGGCCACCTCGGGGCAACTCGAGGCTGGTTTTACTCGTGGATGACCCATCCGGTGTGCCACGAGAACGAGGTACGTCGACTCCTATCGGGATTTGTCGGCACATCGGGCGCCTTTGCTGGTCTTGTTTTACCATTGTCGAAATGTCTTGATGTACCGGGATACCGAGTCGATCGGAGTGTCTTGGGTGAAGGTCTATTCCTTCGTTGATCGCGAGAGCTTGTCATGGGCTAAGTTGGGACACCCTGCAGGTATAAACTTTCGAGAGCCGTGCCCGCGGTTATGTGGCAGATGGGAATTTGTTAATGTCGGTTGTAGAAAACCGAAGTTGACCTTAATTAAAATACATCAACTGTGTGTAACCGTGATGGTCTCTTTCCGTGAGTCTGGAAGTGAACACGGTGTTGGAGTTATGCTTGACGTAGGTTGCTATAGGATCACTTCTTGATCATACTTTTATCGACCGTGCTTTGCCTTCTCTTCTCGCTCTCATTTGCGTATGTTAGCTACCATACATGATTGTCGCTTGCTGCAGCTCCACCTCATGCCTTTACCTTACCCATAAGCTTAAATAGTCTTGATCTCATGGTGCGAGATTGCTGAGTCCTGTGGCTCACGGATACTTCAAAACCAGTTTGCGGTGCCTATGTTCTTGGCGGTGGCGCAACCAAGCTCAAGGAGGAGCTCGATGAAGATCTTGCCCTTTGTGTTGTTTCGTTCTAGTTGATCGAGAGTGGAGCCCGATTAGGGTCGATCGGGGACCTTTATGCATTTGGGGTTCTTCTTTTATTTTGGTTCCGTAGTCGGGCCTTGATTGTATCTGGATGATGTAATGCTTTATTCATGTAATTGTGTGAAGTGGCGATTGTAAGCCAACTATGTATCTTTTTCCCTTATGTATTACATGGGGTGTGTGAAGATTACCTCACTTGCGACATTGCTTTCAATGCGGTTATGCCTCTAAGTCGTGCTTCGACACGTGGGAGATATAGCCGCATCGAGGGCGTTACAAGTTGGTAATCAGAGCCTTCCCCGACCTTAGGAGCCCCACTGCTTGATCGTTTTTAGCGGCCGAGTTGTGTCTAGAAAAATGTTTTGAGTCTTTTAGGAATTATATATCGGAGAGTTAGGAATTCTTTTTACTCCTCAGTCCCTTCGACCTTCTGGTGAGGTATCCTGACGTAGAGTTTTGACTCTTCTCTTCTCAAATCTCACTAAAAAAAAATTTTAGGATCACGCGGGTATCTTAGAATCGTTCCGATGGTTTTATGATGACAACATTGTCTTGGTTGCCTCCCGTCAGCAGGGTTTTTTTACTGGAGGTGTCCCGGGGAGTTCAGCTCCGAGGTGTTGTCGTCATAATTTTATCGTTGCGATTCGGAATACCGAGTTTAATACGCCGACATCGAAAATCTCTTTTATGCGCTTGTTGGTGAGATAACCCGATAACCCGATCTTGAGGTGAGTACGGAGTATTGCCATGACTTCGTATAATGAATGCTTTTGAAGGTTGAGGTAGACGATTTCGAAGGTTTGTTGGTTATGTGTTGTGGATGGATACAGCTTGGATGTAGGTATTGTTAGTTTGGGTGAGATATATTGCTTCCCCTGTATCCCCAACACCTGATTGCATAACCGGAAAATTTCGGGAGTTTTATAGTTGGGAATTCAAGTAGCTCCTAGAATATCTTTCCGACAGATGCATGATATGAGATTGGGTAAATCTCTATCATATGTGTTTGTTCCGGCTTATTCTGCAAGCCAGTCCTTTGTTTTGTTTTGAGTTGTGGTATTCGAGTTGCTTCAATGTCAAGTGTTGATTCCATACCTTTCCGAAATGGTGTTCTCATACTCCGATGTGAATACCAATCCTTCTCGACAATCGAGACTGTCATGTCAATCCTTTTCAACCGGCATGTTTCTCTTCAAGTGGATCCTATCACTTCAACATCAGCAAGACCAACTATCATTTCTTCTCAACGGTGTTTGTTTCATCCGTCTCCAAGTTGGCTTTGTTTTTTCCCACCCTCCCACCCTTTTTCCTCAAGGACTAAGATTTCTTTACCAAGTATCCACTTATTCATGTGAAGTCGCTTCACTCTTTTCAATCAATGCTCCTATCCGGTGATTTCCCATGAAGATGCTCAACAGCTTCAAGTTCATCATCCTTCATTGTTGTTTCTTCTCCGGTGGATCCTATTCAAGCTTTCGATATTCATCATATTCCTTTCCTCGTTTCTAATGTCTTCTCATACCGGTGCACCTCATTATCATTCTACTTCTCGCTATTTGTTATTCCGGAGTGATCAAGATATCTCGAAGATTCGTGTTTACACTCTGCATTCGTTCAAGCTCTTTCGAGATTGGTATCTCATTCAAGTCATTTAATTCAACCGGTGCAACATCTCTTTTAAATCTTTTCAGCGGTGTTCTTTTGAGTGGGCCCTAACCCACGTGTCTTTTCGAGGATCTTACGACTCTTCTATTTTCCCGAGCTATCCTAAATTCTTCTCCAAGTTTGACGTAAGAATGAGTTATCATCAGTCAAATGCTTTTCTCCAAGATATTTCAAATTCTTTTCATAGTTGGCTCAACCTCTTCGCTTTTGATTCTTCCGGTGTGCCTCAATAATTCTTGGTGGTATTTCTCGTTGTCATTCTCATCATTTGAAGACCGAAGAAGAGTTTCTCTTTAATCTTGCTCTATTCTCTTCAAGATTCATGGTGCTAGCTTGTTGCCATCCTCTCATAATTGTTTTTGACTGTGAGAACCTTTTTCACCCATCAGGAGATATTCAAGAGTCTTCTCAGTTTGTCATCCGGAGTCCATCAATTCAGGTTTATTCATTCTCAGGTATCGGTTATCATTCTCCTATCTTGCGGTGCATCAATCGAATATCCTCTAATCAGTTCTTGATCTCTTTGTTCTCATGTATCTAGTTTGTCTCAAGCACCTTCGTTCATTTGCTAATTCTTACCGGTGATGCACCCCTACTTCGATCATTTTCAATTCTTACGGTGGTTCTTTCAAGATCTATCTTTCTTTGTTATCATATCAATTCATTCGTTCTTTCCAAATCCTAACGGTGGTTCGTTGAAGACCTTCTCAAGTTTCGATATATCTCTTTTAATCCTTTCTACGAGAATAAGTAGTATGGCAAATCCGTTGATTGTCATCAATGTAATTGGTGAAGGATATGCATAACATAATTCTTATTCTTGTTTCATCCAAGTGATTAATTTCTTCTTTCCGGAGTTGTTCATCATATCACATTCTCGGTTTCTAGTGTTTCATCTTTTCTTTTCCCGGAGTTCCAAGCTCTAATTATCACGGAGATCCATCTAAATCATGGCAAGGATTCACCTTGTGTTTTCAACTTCTCTTTCTTTCTATCATCCTTTTATTACCGGAGTTCTTCATGGAGGCTCTACATGATGGTTCGTCAAGGATTCCTTTCATTCTCGATTTGTTCTTCAAGATTTCTCTTGAAGTTATGACCCATAAGCTATACTCTAAAATAAACATGGTGTTCAACACATGTTTTGTTGTGAGGCGTTCTAGCATTCTTCATCATGCATTCCAAAGTGCAATTCTTTCTACCTTATCTTTTGAGATGGTGTTATGTCACTCTTGACAATTTCCGTTGGTTATTCAAGTTGTCAAGATTGAGGTATTTTAAGTCCATCAATCTCCTTGTTGGAGTTATCTTGTGTCATATTTCACCTAAAGCCTTCCCCAAGGAATGTTGCTATTTTGTGGCGATTACGCATGACCCAAGCTTGCTCTTTATCCTCTTGGTGGAAGAAGTTTTCATCTCTTCGTTGATCTCAAGCAAGCAATTGTTTTCGTTAGTGGCAGAATTTCACCTCAAGTGTTGAGATGTTTTCATAAGCCCGCCACAAGCTTATTCTTTTCGTTGTTGGTTTTCCAACAACTCCGTTATAACCTTCTTGGAAGGGTGCTTTCCGAGCTCATTTGTGGCAGAAGTTGGCATTTTCTTCTCCATTCTGTTATTCCAATGATCTATCTTCTATTCTTTCGTTACGGAGGCATTGTGATGTTATGCTCTTCACACATCACCTCGTTTGGTGAGGATCGTCTTCTTTTCTTGCTTATCCAGTTAACCGGAGTGTTGTGTCATCTCTTCAAGTTCTTTTCATCTTATCAAGTTTTCCTTCTTTCGATCAGTCTTGCCCAAATTATATCAATCTTATTCCTTCTCTATCTAGTTTTAACCGGAGTGGTTTCAATATCTATCTTATCACTAAACCTCTTGGTTCTCGTCGTATCCCTTGTTCCTCTTTTCTAATGGAGTGTTTTCAACTTTGTTCATCTTCGTTGTTTTCTTTCATTCATTTTGCTCAACCTCTCAAGGTTCATGGTTTCACTCAGTTTGTCGAAGAAGCAACTTAGTTCTACATCCTCTCTTCCTCTTCTGTTTCTCTCCGGTGCCATCCTAGATCTCGGGACGAGATCCTCTTGTAGTGGTGGAGTGTTGTAACGCCCCGAGACCGACGCTTCAGAAGACTTCCAGCTATTCCGAGCTTTGTTGTGCGATGTATTTGTTTGTTGCATTCTTCTTAGCTTCATTTGCATTGCATCATGTCATCATGCCATCATATCATTAATTTTTATACCTCAACTAAATAAACTGCATAGATCGTTGATCTATTTAAATCGAGGGAAGGGTGACTTCTCTTTATAACATATCGTCCCAATATTAGGGAGCTATATTAAATACTTCTTTAATTTGGAAATCACCATAACACACTTGCAAAATAATTCCCCATGCCTTTGTTATCTCACTTCTTGACCTCAAACTTCGCCCATATATTCTTTCATCATTTTTGGAGCTCCACCAAAAATCCGAACATTTTGGACCTTCTTTTATCAAGTCCTTGTTCAAACCATTTGAATTAAATTCAAATGGCTTTGAATTAATTCTACAATCTTACGCTCCTATTTTTCATAGTGCATGCACATTTTTATGAGTCGGAAATTGTCCTTCCGTTCAAATTAGTTCCCTAAACCCCCTCTTCCTTTTACCTCTCTCTCTTTTCTTTTTACATCTTTTTAGATTAAGGGTAGAGAAAGCAAGCCAACCGGCCTCCTGCAGCCCAGCCAGGCCCAACCTATGCCCAGGCCGGCCCTTTAACCCAGCCAGCCCACCTAAACCTATAACCCTAGCGCCCGAGAGCCTCTGCTCGATCCCCATCTCCTCCCGAGGCCACACGCGAGGAGAGATGCGCCTTCGATCCCCCTCCTCTCCTCGACCCCTCCCTCTCGTTCCCTGCTCGTGCCGCCAGAGAGGAGCAGAGCCCCGCTCCTCCCGATCCACCTCGCGCGTGACCCCGGCCATCCTTCTGCGCCCCTCGCGCCTCTGCCTCGCCTCTACACCTCCGCATCGGCCGCGCCCGCTCTCCCTCCAGTCTTCTCACCTCGGGCGGGCAGCAGGCCCTGTCGCCTTCCGTCGATACACCCCCGCCGCAAGCCCCTGTTTGACGCCACCACCTTGTCCCCGCGCCGTAGGGCGTCGCCTCCGGTCGATTCTAGCCGCCCTCGACCTCTCCTGGGGCACCCAAGGCCCTGCGAGCCTCCCGCTCGCCCGCCTTCCCTTGAATCACCATCGCCTGCAGCTGCCGCCCCGGACCCGAGCTTAGAGCTTCGCTGCTGCCTTGGTGCTGCCCCGCCCAATTCCTCCTTGACAGTTGCCTCGTCTCCGGCCCTGCCCACTGGAGCCATGCCTCCCGGTGCCAGCAGCCGCGTCGCCGGTCTTCTGCCTCGACCCGGCATCGTTCCCTTTGGCAACCGCATAGGTGCATCGCCACAAGCTTTGCCTCCGTACACTCGTGTGGTGGAGTTCCACCAATTGCTAGTAGCACTCCGATGCTTCCTCCCTGAATGGTTTCGCCATGTAGTGTCACCGTGGACGCATGCACCCCCGGATCAGAACCTCGAGCACCAAGTACACCACCGGCAAGACCCGGACTCCGAACGCCAAGTACACTACGAACCCGAAGACCTCGGATGCTTCAAGCTCCTCTACCACCTGTGTACAACTACCATCGCAAGAACGTCTACTTCCCACTACGGCCCGTGTACCACTACTTCCACTACCGCCGACATGTACGACTACGGCACGAGTACAACTACTTCCTCTACGACCGCTACGAGAACGTCTACTTCCTTCGTCGAACCCGAACCGCTCCGAAAACGCACGCTTCGAAGGTATAACCCGAGACGACCGCAATGAGATGCCCTTGCATGTATGAGATGCTCGAGTTTTGCACCATGACCGATTTGCCTTTGCGCGTTCCTCGTTTGCCATGCCGCCGTCCCGTGGGAACCCGGAATCCGGGAGCACCCCACCATCCTTGCATGACACGCTCACGCCCACTTCTTTTGCACCGGTATCTCCGTGAGCTACCGGAACCGATATGTTGCCGTGGCATCATTTTCGGATATGTTGCCGTGGCACCATTTCCTTTTCGCCGCCGTGGCACCCTTTTCGTTTCGCCGCCGTGGCACCCTTTTGTTCCGCCATGGCGACAAATGCTTCATAACATGCTCATGTCAACATTTTCATAATAATTGCATAAAACTTGTGCATGTCATCCGCATCATGATAACAACAATTAAAATGTTTAAACTTGTTGTTGCTTTAAATTGCTAAATAACATATGGGGATTTCCGGAATTGTTGTTTGTTATTTCCGGCGTCATTTAAATTGCCTAAATTTGTTAGTTTAATTATGCTTCACCTCTTGCCATGTTTAACAACACTTAATATTGTTTGGTAGCATAACGAGAGAGGACTAAATAAGTCATGTGGTGTTTTCTTCAATATGCCACTCCGTTGCATATTGAGCTCCACTTAATTTGTAAGATAGTTTTGTGCATTTTCCCATGCCATGCCTCATTAAACCGGACATGCATCATGCTTGTTTGTGCATCATGACTTGTTTATGCTTGTGTGTTTACTATGTTGTTTGCTTCTTTCCGGTTTGCTTCTCTCGTTAGCTTCGGTTTCGTTCCGGAGTTGTGACGATTTGTTCGACTTCGTCTGTTTGTCGTCTTCATGGACTCGTTCTTCTTCCTTGCGGGATTTCAGGCAAGATGATCATACCCTCGAAATCACTACTATCTTTGCTATGCTAGTTTGCTCGCTCTTTTGCTATGCCAATGCTACGATGCCTACCATTTTCTTGTCAGCCTCCCAAATTGCCATGTCAAACCTCTAACCTTTGACACCATTCCTAGCGAACCGTTGTTTGGCTATGTTACCGCTTTGCTCAGCCCCTCTTATAGCGTTGTTAGTTGCAGGTGAAGATGAAGTTTGTTCCTTGTTGGAACATGGAGATGTTGTTCCTTGTTGGAACATGTTTACTTGTTGTGATATCACAATATCTCTTATATTATTAATGCATCTATATATTTGGTAAAGGGTGGAAGGCTCGGCCTTATGCCTGGTGTTTTGTTCCACTTGCCGCCCTAGTTTCCATCATACGGTGTTATGTTCCCGGATTTTGCGTTCCTTCGCGGTCGGGTGATTTATGGGACCCCTTGACGGTTCGCTTTGAATAAAACTTGTCCAAAGGGCCCAACCTTGGTTTTACCATTTGCCTCACCTAGCCCTTTTTTTTCCCTTGGGTTTCGGGCCCGAGGGTCATCTTTATTTTAGCCCCGGGCGGTGCTCCTTCAGTGTTGGTCGAAAAGGGCAGATCAGGGGCCACCTCGGGCAACTCGAGGGCTGGTTTTACTCGTGGGTGACCCATCCGGTGTGCCACGAGCAGAGGTACGTCGACTCCTATCGGGATTTTTCGGCTGTCAGGCGGCTTTGGTGGTCTTGTTTTACCATTGTCGAAATGTCTTGATGTACGGGATACCGAGTCTGATCGGAGTGTCTTGGGTGAAGGTCTATTCCTTCGTTGATCGCGAGAGCTTGTCATGGGCTAAGTTGGGACACCCTGCGGTATAAACTTTCGAGAGCCGTGCCAGCGGTTATGTGGCAGATGGGAATTTGTTAATGTCGGTTGTAGAAAACCGAAGTTGACCTTAATTAAAATACATCAATCGTGTGTAACCGTGATGGTCTCTTTCCGCAGAGTCCGGAAGTGAACACGATGTTGGAGTTATGCTTGGCGTGGTTGCTATAGGATCACTTCTTGATCATACTTTTATCGACCGTGCTTTGCCTTCTCTTCTCGCTCTCATTTGCGTATGTTAGCCACCATACATGCTTGTCGCTTGCTGCAGCTCCACCTCATGCCTTTACCTTACCCATAAGCTTAAATAGTCTTGATCTCGCAGGTGCGAGATTGCTGAATCCCGTGGCTCACGGATACTTCAAAACCAGTTTGCGGTGCCTATGTTACCGAAAGGTGGCGCAACCAAGCTCAAGGAGGAGCTCGATGAAGATCTTGCCCTTTGTGTTGTTTCGTTCTAGTTGATCAGTAGTGGAGCCCAGTTGGGGTCGATCGGGGACCTTTGTCGCATTTGGGGTTCTTCTTTTATTTTGGTTCCGTAGTCGGGCCTTTATTGTATCTGGATGATGTAATGCTTTATTCATGTAATTGTGTGAAGTGGCAATTGTAAGCCAACTATGTATCTTTTTCCCTTATGTATTACATGGGTTGTGTGAAGATTACCTCACTTGCGACATTGCTTTCAATGCGGTTATGCCTCTAAGTCGTGCTTCGACATGTGGGAGATATAGCCGCATCGAGGGCGTTACACATACTAAGAGGAGGACGAGCGCGTGCTCCAGCATGTCGGCGAGGAGGAACTAGCGTGTCATTGTCGTCTCCGCCCGCGTGGAGGTTGCGCGCATGGTGGCTGTCGCGGCGGAAGCCGATCGCGCGCGCGTCGAGCCCGCAAACCGGGTGCGGACGCGGAATCTACCTTTGAGACCTTGAATGCCACGTGGATCCTGCAATCTGAAGGAAAAATTTGGGTCAGTCGACTCATGTGAGCCGTTTGATGCAACATGGATGGCTAGAAGGGCTTCTTCCACCTCTTCTGCCGTCTTCTTCCTTCGCTCCGTCGAACTTCTTTCACAAATCGACTGACCCAAATTATACTACTAGTACGAACGTATTAAGTACAATGGGAACACGATGGTGCGGCGGTAGTACCAAGCTGCAAGAAGAACGATAGTAAGACATAGTACTAGTACTACTCTACGTACTAAGCAGTTCAAATAACGAGAAAGAACATAAACATAGTTCTGCTGGGGCCTCGGACAACACACCCTTGAAAATAAACTAAGCAACTAGTCGACTTGACACTGCGATAGAACCAACATGAGCGACGGCTCTGCCACCTACTCGGAGTCCGAGTCCACGTCCTCGACTTCGTCCTCGTCCCTCTTCCTCTTCCTCTTCGCTGACTCTTCTTTGCTTGAACTGGACACTGGGCTCTGCTTCTTCATCCAACCCATGTAGATATTTAAACAAACATAGGCATCCATTGCTGCGTACAGGATGTGATCTTCATCTAATGTCTTCGACTCCCATGCATGATGAAACTCGTGATGAGGTTTCTTCAGCTAGCGTACGAAGGATCAATCATGGCTGCTGCCAGGTTCAGCATTGAAGGTTGAGAGGAGGACACCAGGCTTGCCTTCTAGAGAACGAAGGGCTGGCCTACAACGAGACCTATCCGACGCAGGACTTCTTTGTCGTTCTTAAAGCCTCTGATGTGAATTTCACTCTTTTGTCCTTGAGGAAGTTCTTAAAATCCTGGCACTCAACATCGGCATGGCATATGTGGTAGACCAAGCAAACATTATGTACACAAACCTGGATCACGGCGGGCTTCTTCCTCTCTTTGTCCTTTAGATCCTTCTCTCGTCCCACGACTATAGTGTACTCAACATCTAGCCTAGCGACCCACTCATCCTTTGAACTATAGTGTACTCAACATCTAACCCCCCTCTCTTCTTTAATTCTTTGCCACATCAGCATGTTTGCTATTCCCGTGTACCAGCTAAGATACCACCATGATGGCCAACCTTAATCATCGCATGCAATAATTTAGTGCACCTTGAAATATGAACATGTGTGGGGCATATATGTTTTTAATGACTTGAGACTATACCTAGCCCGTCATGCAAGATGACTTATTCTGCACCGTTCCCCATACCTGCAGGAAGCCCGTTCATCTCCAAATCTTTTCCTCTCCATGTGTGGAAACAATATGCCTGCCAAACTCTCCTTCTCCCTCCGGCGGTCCCACCACTCCACCCCGTGTGAAAAAATCTGCATGCATGACTCTCCTCCCCCCCATGCTCGTCCAATCCGTTGTGACCAGCAATATTTCCACCCCTTCGCTCCCCCGTAATTTACTCCAACAAATATGCCCACGTAGCTTTTACTTAACCCGGTGCATTGGGTCAGCGACATACGGGCCCAAAGGTGTCTTTGCCCACATGTCGATGATGCAACCGACCCTTGATTAAGTCGGTCAACTCATCCATACACTACAAGAAATATGTCAACTAGTGACCTCCACTATTGGTCCTTTGAAAGGTCATAGTTTTCAATTTGTGACCTTTTGTGACCAAAACATAAGGTCAAAAGTGAATTCGTTAATTGACTATAGCGACCTTTCTTACGGAATGGTCGAAGACGTTTATGACCAAAATATGTCCACTGTGGCGTTTTGGTCACTAGCAACCTCCCCAGGCCACATAGGCATCCAGCGTGGCAAGCTGATGTGGCACAAGATTCAGCCCGGTCCAATTCGGTTTTCTACATGGGCCGAGCCCATTAATTTGGCCTTTTTAATATTTATTTTTCCTATTAATTTTTGCTAGCTACATGGGCTAGCCCAGCTATAATTCAGCCTATAATTCAGCCTTTTATTTTTGGGTTGTGGCCCATTTTTTCTTTTTTTCAAATGGGTCCCAATTCTCAGGTTCTGATATGTGGGTCCCAAATTTCTGATTCTGGTTTGTGGGTCCTTGCTGTCATGGTCATGTTCCTCAGATTTCAATATGCCAATAATTAAACACCAATATTAAATCAAAATAGACAGAAAACAAGTGTAATACTTCAAATAACAAGAAGCAACAATCTGTTACATCAACACACATACAACATTTCATTCAAAAACAGAGAGAAGATACATGAAATTCTGGAGTTCACAATGCCCAAATAACCTAGCTATTATTACATAACTTGCTATACAAAAATGTCTTGGCACTTTCTTTGAACATCTTCTTTCGTCTTGAATTTAGGCAAAATATCTGCCAACAAGAAAACAGAACAGCGAGGATATAGTGAATAACAACAACAGCAAGTGATGGGGTGCTATTTAGTAAGATTATGTCCGGAAAGAAACAAGCATGAAAATTAAGAAGAGCTAGAGCAATTCGCATGAAAATTAAGTGCTATTCATTGTGAATGCCATGAAGTTTTCGTGCCGTCAAGCCAAGTCAGCCAACACGTAGCATGCATGTGGGCCATAAAACATGATCGAGTTCAGCACCTACAACAGCTGACAACAAGTGGCATTCTTGTGGTTGATCACGATATATGGCTGTTTATTGCCAGTCATTATACATTCCACTGAACTGTTTGTTGCAGTAATGTGAGCAAACAAGCTGTATGCATTACAGGCGATCAAGCAGTTCAAGGAACAACAAACATGCATGCATACAAGCAGTCAAACAGTTCGAGGAACAACAAACATGCATGCATGCAATGGAAGTACATACACAATGCCAGGTTGGAGCAAATCATGCTTAAGCAAACAATGCGGCATGGCATAATCAAATAATAATGTGAGCAAACAAGCTGAATATGAGTCACACTTGATCAAAGCAAAGAATGTGCTAGTAGTGTGCACTCACAAAAGAATGAACGAATCGACATTGATTTGCTACACGCACCATCCAAGGGGAGCAGACTTCTTCAAGGCATCAATCATTATCTAGTATATGTGAAAAAGGGTGTTCTGGGATCAAAATCTCCATACCAAATACAAATCGCAATCATTGCTAGAAGGAGCTTTGCAACTAACCACGAAAATGCTGACAAGCTTTGCTAGGAGGCCCATGCCTCTCCGGTGACCTTGTTGGCGAGGGCCATGGCGAGGTAACCTTCCTCATCCTTGACCCTTGCGTCGTACTTCATGTCCAGTGCTGCATCATATGTGTATATTCAAATCAATCAACCACTTGATCAGAGAAGAAATAGAACGTACACAAAAAGTTTCTTGAGCAAAAGCCAAACAGGATTATCGCTTTTCCCCAATTAGAAATGGACAAGGCAGAAACCCAAGTTTCCAGATCCCAATGGCAAGTTCACTATACTATTTTGGACCGGGATCATGGAAGCATGTGACTGATCTTCGATTGATCTTGGGTGTATGTGTGTGTACCTACGTGTCATCGTCGCGATCGGTGCAGACCTTGCCGTCCCTGGCGGCAAGGCTGAAGCTTTCCTCGCCAGCCTTGCAGAGGATCTTGTACCTCGGTTGCCTGGCGTACATAGACAGACAGGATTAGTAGGATGAATAGGCAACTGGCATTTACACTCGAATGGTTTACAGGGTATAGATACAATAAGGATGCTAACCACGAATAAGAACTAATGCAATTACTTAGTTGAGGACAATGGATCTGAGATCTCCCAGATTCACCAAAAAAGATAGAACAAAGAATAACAAAAGTAGCAATTATTTAGCGAATAGCAGTCTCAAGGTGTTCTTGTGACATGTGGTTGCGAATATGGAGTAAGTAATATACTCATGGATATTAAGATTAATAATCTACAGCAGAAGTGTTTTTTCAAAGCATGACGATTGCTTGGTTATTCATGAACTCGTAAGTGTTTATCATCAACTCTCCTCGGACTAAATTTACATTGAACAAGAAAGGAATCGGTATCATATCACCAACTCTTGCTTTCTGATTCTGATTGCCCTCCACATGTTTATGTAATAAATTTACATTGAACAAGAAATGAATCGATATCATATCTCTTAATTCGTTCTTTGCACATCTAGCAAGAATAGATCATGCATGACTTATAAGAAAACATCACAACATGGCATGATATCGACCCTAAGAAAACAACACACACTCACGCTACCAAATCTAATCGATCGCATAATACCACGGAGGAACGAAGGGGGATCGGGCGTACAACAAAATGGTTGCCTTCAGTAAAATCGGTGTTACGTGGAAGCAAAACAACACAGTTTGAGCTTGTGAGCCCTGCTCTAACTTCACCAAGGTCTTAGATGAACATGTGCTGATAATTTGTTCCATCGAAGAATGCTCTGTTAGTAAAAATAAAATCCATTCATCCTCTATCATGGGTACAATGACAATCTGCTAAAGATTATCTATATTCAGTGCAAAAAAAGAAAAAGAAAAATGTAGTTGCTTAACCGAGATAGAACTAAAAAATTCTTCTCCAGCCAAAACTATTTGTCTTGGGAAAAAAGAACCATTCCTCAGAAAAGCATAAAAAATTGTTCCAAGCGATTGTTCATATTGTACAAATAGCAGTATTTCCTATTTTTTCTTTTAAAAAACACGCAGTACTATCTTCACCCATGATTAGATCGGTCTGTTATTTGATTAACATGATTACGCCATGTGCTATGGCATGGAGCATCCATGAGATGAAGGAAACGGCCCGGAAAATAAAATACACATCTTAACATGCAAAAGTGAGATAAATTTTGACTTGTACATTCGATAGAGGAAGAGAAGTCTCACAAAACCACCATCACGGCCTCAAGAAACTGGTGTGTTGTGCACAAGACTGCGCCAAGGCCGCCAAGGCTGCTGCAGACCTCGCCGCCACCGAAGTTCACGGTGTGGTGGGCAACATGCAACATTGGGATGCCGTAAAGCCACCTTCCACGGGAAACAAAAGCGAGAATCATTGTAAGCACGACTCTTAACTCAAGAGCTAATGCTTGCGGTGAGGTGATGGTTATGTTTACAAGATGAGCATTCTTAGTGCGAGAACTCTCGAGGTTTTGCTTAGGAAGAAAATAAATAAATAATGTAGCAACATGTGAGATAAGCATTCATCTCAAAGATACAAATTAAAGCGTGATTTGTGACATTAGCCAAGGAGTATACAAACACAAAGAGTTTGCTCCTTATCGAGCACAAGGAGTCGGATGTCCCCGTCAAACAACAAGATGAGAAACACAATGTCGGCGCCAGAAACTAATCTACTAGAACAAAATGCACAACTACAGCAGCATTCGAGTAGACAACATCACTGCAGCTGGACTGAGCAACATCTGCAAACAAGCAATTCCTATGCAAATTAAAGATGTGTATGTATGTATTGTAGACCAATAAATTGGAATTGGGGAACAGAAGCTGAATTCGGGGAATGAAGAGAGGAGAAGAGAGCTTACCCCTGCGTCTGCGTTGGAGTTGGAGGAGCTTGGCGAGGAGTTGCAAGCTTAGCGGCGGTGATGGAGATCACGGAAGGCCGTCTTTGTCCCGCCATGAAGCGAGCGTAGTCATGGTTGTAGGAGATGTGGAGCAGGTCCGTGGCTGCGAGAACAGCCTCTCCGTCTTGCCCCCGGCGGTGGTGGCGGTCGCAGACGCGTCGATGGCGGTGGATGAGACGGAGGGACCGAGGAGGTGTCGTCGCCGTCCTCCTCCCGTCGGAGGGTGGGATCGTCGCGTCGGTCGGGAGGGGCAGCGCTCGGGCCCTCATCCTGCTCGGGCTCGGGCTCCTCGGGCTCTGATCGCCCGGCCAGGGGACAGGGAGGTAAAGCGCTCGAGAGCAGGAACTGGTCGCGAGGAGGAGATCGAGGCTTGGGACTCAGGCGGGCCAGCGGGCGCGTCGCGGTTGGAGAAGAAGGGGTGGGATAGGAGGGCACCGCCCATGACGGAGAGCCGAAGGTTGGGATCTGGATTGGACGGTGGGAGGCGATGAGCAATGCGGTGGGAGCCGTCGTCTTGATCTGGATCGGGAGAGGAAGAGAGAGGTTCTTTGTGGCGGTGGTGGATCTGGCATGGACCGGCCTTGTCGGCTCGATCTGTTGCCATGGGAGAGAGGAGAGGTCTGATCTGAGTGGTGGCGGGGATTCCCGCTTGAGGTGGACGACGCGGTGGGGGTGAGAGGAGGACGGAAGGATTCCCGCTTGAGGTGGCGGCAAGGGAGGAGTCTGGCGCTAGGGTTCATGAGAGAGAGAGAGGTCACGAGGGTGGGGTTGGGTGGGGTTCAATAAAGAGGGGTTTTTGCTGTCGTGGGTTGGATGAATGGGCGGATGGGCGGTCGGATGGATGCCATGTCATCGATCCAAGCCACAAGTAATTCCACCAATCAGAATTAAGTTTATGTAGGGTTTTTTTCTCTTATATGGCAAATGTCCAATGTTATGTCAAAATTCATGGAAAAGTTTGTCCAAATGATCTCATATTTTTCATAAGTATGCATATTGCATTGACAAACAATGTTGCTAAAGGGACTTTTCATTTTCTTTGCACGGAAAATTCATTTTTCATTTTCTGAGTGCCCAAAAGGAGGTTTTTTGTGAAGGAACTACCAAATAATCGTTGCAACAATGGACCAAATAAATTTTATAAAATACTAGGCCATATATAATGCACAATTGACAAAATGGTTGGGTGAAAAAAGTTATGATCCACCTCTGGTGAAAAAGACAAATTGCCGTCGATTCAATTGGAAACGGGTCAAATTTGAACTGCAGCTGCATCATAGTTTGCTCTTTATTTTTTCCAAAAATCATTTCTAGGTAAATAAGTATCTACTTAATCATAGAAAGACCAAGAAAATTCCAAGATTCAACCACTAGCTAGGAACGGTCAAGCCCGCCGTTTTGACCGCATTTTGAAATGGGCATAAAAAATTCAAAAAAAATCAAAAAATTGGAAAACCTTCGCATTGTGTCATTATATGTGACCAAGTTTCCAGGAAAAATAATAAACTTGTAATATGGTAATTATTTTAAAAAAGTGTTCTCAGAAATGAGCTATCATGCGTGAAGATTCATGGCTTTCAAGCCAAATGATCAATCTTATGGCCACATTCATGGCATAGTTTGTTCAAATGATCTCATATTGTGCACAAGGGTACATCTTGGAATTCCAAACAATGTTGCCTTAGGAAGTTTTCATTTTCTTTGCACGGAAAATTCATTTTCCATTTCCGAGTGCCCAAAAGGAGGTTTTTTTTGTGAAGGAACTACCAAATAATTGTTGCAAAAATCGACCAAATCAATTTTATAAAATACTAGGCCATATATAATGCACAATTGACAAAATGGTTGGGTGAAAAAAGTTTTGATGCACCTCTGGTGAAAAAGGCAAATTGCCGTCGATTCAGTTGGAAACGGGTCAAATTTGAACTATAGCTTCCTCATAGTTTGCTCTTTATTTTTTCCAAAAATCATTTCTAGGTAAATAAGTATCTATTTAATCATAGAAACACCAAAAAAATTCCAAGATTCAACCACTAGCTAGGAACGGTCAAGCCCGCCGTTTTGACCGCATTTTGAAAGGGGCATAAAAATTCAAAAAAAAATCAAAAAATTGGAAAACCTTCGCATTGTGTCATTATATGTGACCAAGTTTCGAGGAAAAATAATAAACTTATAATACGGTAATTATTTTTAAAAAGTGTTCTCAGAAATGAGCTATCATGCGTGAAGATTCATGGCTTTCAAGCCAAATGATCAATCTTATGGCCACATTCATGGCATAGTTTGTTCAAATGATCTCATATTGTGCACAAGGGTACATCTTTGAATTCGAAACAATGTTGCCTCAGGAAGTTTTCATTTTCTTTGCACAGAAAATTCATTTTTCATTTTCCGAGTGCCCAAAAGGAGGTTTTTTTGTGAAGGAACTACCAAATAATTGTTGCAAAAATGGACCAAATCAATTTTATAAAATACTAGGCCATATATAATGCACAATTGACAAAATGGTTGGGTGAAAAAAGTTTTGATCCACCTCTGGTGAAAAAGACAAAATGCCGTCGATTCAGCTGGAAACGGGTCAAATTTGAACTGCAGCTGCCTCATAGTTTGCTCTTTATTTTTCCAAAAATCATTTCTAGGTAAATAAGTATCTATTTAGTCATAAATACATGGTTTGATGGCGAGACATCGAGGTTTGGACGGTGGCCGAGGGCCCCAACTCTAGAGCGCGTAAGCTCGCATGCCCGCCGCGTGGTCGCGTCGTGACCGTGGCGTTGCCATTTGTTCTGGGCGGCCTAGGCATGTCTAGTGGGTTGGGCACTCCCCAGGTAGGTGCTAAGAAGAAAATCACAACATAAGATTCTCACGAGGAGACCGATCGATGCTCAAATATGAATAAGCAGCCAAGTGTTTGATTTGCGGTACGGGAAATGCACATGGCTAATGGGCATGAGTTTTGGCTGAGGATGATCAGTTACTAATAAGACCGTCTTCACAAATTTTCACCTCAAAAGGAGGAGCCTAGGTGGTACTTGCTTTACAAACTACCACACTGGACATAAATACGTGTTGAAGCTGGGCTCAAAATAATGAATGGATTGAGCTGGCATTTGGTGGAGGATGGTTATTTGGGCATAGGAAAGCATTGTAGAAAATGGATACCATTTGGACATGCCAAAGTGGTACTTCCTTCACAAAGTCTTTGCTCTGAATGTAATAGGAAAATGAATATTTTCAATTATTTTTGAACTAGGCAAGGAATGTTTTTACATATTTGACGAAGATATGACCCGAAGAATTTATGAGATTTTTTTGGGAATTTTGGGAATGACAGAAATATAGGTTGCTTCACAACCTAGGGCAAAAACTGCCACATGGACATGACACATAGGCAAAACTGATGAGGTGGCGCCTAGTCATAGCAACCCACCAGAATTTACAAGGCTATGACCATCTATATTGGTCGTTAACAGCTAGAAATAAGGCAGCGGACTAGCGCTGTCTGCTTTATGACCTTTTCGTGTAAGGAAATTACGACCTTTCTAACCAAAATGGTCGCAATGGTTTAGGGTTTGGAGCCCCTCGAATAGCTTTTGACCAATTGGTCTGAAATGCACATAGATCTATGACCAATTCTTCCAGGGTCACTGACAGAAGGTCACTAGTTGACATATTTCTTGTAGTGATATCTTACGTAGGTGTGCCATTGCTTGCTATAAATATTGCGCCTCCCACAACATCGCTATCTCCTCCCCCTTCCTCTCACGTCGACCACCATGGCATCTCCCCTCCCAAGCCCTAGGAGCCCCTCGCTGCACCACGCGGACGGTCACGCGTCGCCTTTCCGTTCCTCACCGCCACTAGTCGAGGAGGACGCGTCGGTGTTCCGCTCCTCGCCGCTACGCGATGCGTCGCCGTTCCGTTCCTCCCCGCCACTAGTCGAGGAGGACGCGTCGGCGTTCCGCTCCTCGCCGCAACGCGACACGTCGCCGTTCCGTTCCTCGCCGCCACTAGTAGAGGAGGACGCGTTGCGACGCGTCGAGGTGGACGCGTCGGCGTTCTCAATCTCGCCGGCACGCGCGTCGGTGGACGCGTCGGCTCCCCGCTACGAGGAGAACGCCGCGCCGCCCGCCGAGCCCCCCCAGCCTTGAGGAGCTTTGGAAAGAAATGGATGTCTCCTTGTGGGAGGCTTTGCCTCCAGCAGAGCGCACCAAAATAGAGGCGGAGAAGAAGGCCGAGGAAGAGAAGCGGACCGTGCAACAAGCTTTCTGGGAGATCTATGTCGCGTCCGAGAGAGTCAAGCAATTGGTTCTTTGGCAGAAGGCTCGTGCGAGGGCCGTGAGGGTGGTGGAGGACGCCTGTGCCGACGCCCTGAGTGTAGTCGGGCCCAAGCGCCTCATCTACGCTTGGCGGTACATGGACCGGGTGGACGCTTCCAGCCAGGAGAAGTACCTGTTGGCGCCGGATCACCACACCGGTGAGATCGCGCTCGCCCGCCGGCAAGCCGCCAATCATCACCTCGCGAGTTGCGAGGCTGAGGAAGAGGCGTTGTGTCGGCGCCTTTGAAAACGGCGCGCACCGGGGCACTCGTGGCGTGCAAAGCGCTCCTCGAGTGTCGTGGCTTTTAGGAGGAGTATAATTTTTGTTTAAGTAAGGTGATCTCATTAGTTTTGGGGCGCAAATGATAAATCCGAACATTCAGGAATTTTAAGCGTCCTTAATTAAGTATGTAAAGGGAATGTTTGGAAGCGTTGTGTATTATTACGCATTTTGCAAAATGCGTGCATATAGCACAAACTTTACTATATACTATCAAACTACACATCTCTCGATATATGCTTGCGGTATCGTGCTACTCCCTCCGTCCGGTCAAAAGTCATCTTTGGTTGTGCACGGTGACCAAGGAGGGAAGACTTGTACACCTAGGCGGAGGAGTACTACTATTACTTATGTACGTGCAAATGCACGTTTGAACATTACGATGCGGTTTTTGTAAAAGTGGAAAAACAGCACTAGTCAAGCTTGTGAAACGATTCAATGCAAAACAAATGCAAAAATGCTCGTTTGATTGTTTACTTTTAGCTTCCTTCTCTCTGGTTATTTCTTTGTGCACCGTGACCAAGGAGGAGGAGAAAACGAGAAACGTTAATGTTTATTTGCTAATTAATAGTATTGCATGCAATGAATAACCACTGCATGTCGTATTTGATATCTCAAGTCATTAAAAGCATGCACACTCTTTATCTCTTATTGGTTGATATGTCAAGAAACAAGAAACGAGGTAGAAGTTAATGCACCGCGCCTAAGTGTTTTCGGATTATTTGGTTTTCGTAAGATGACTTACACACCTAGATGCACCGCGCCTAAGTGTTTTGAGTAACATTTTATCAGTTAAATCTTTGGTCAAAATTTAGCACAAATTACAATGGTGAGGAATAAACCAGGACAGAGTAGTAGTTTAGAAGCCCAAATAAATGAGTGAGGCGCCTTATTGTTACTCTCCACTTTGACTAATCTTGTGAGAGAAGCTGGGGAAGCCGCCAAAAGAACTGGCCCTAGGAGTAGTAGCTACGGATCGAGCGTGGGAGATGAACCGAAGAAAGTAAATGCAGAGAGATGAAATGCAAAAAAGACAGAGGGATGTGATGGTTGCTTGTCCGTTTATTTTACCAGGCCATTTATTACTGGGAGTGGTTGGGTTTTGTGATATGACGACTTTACTGCCACGCCACGAGCGGGGTGAGAGGTGAGACTCCCATGCAGCTCCGCCCTCAACACTTGTACTACATCGGTCGTGGTTTATTAGTCCCCCATTGAATTTGACTGAAGATTTAACTGACAAAATGGTAGTGCATGTCAACAAAAACTATATCGTTGGATTGTTATTTGAACATAGTTTTGAGTGATATAATTTTAGGTGACACGCATCAGTATTTATCGTACTATATATAATGTTAGTTCAATTTTTGGTCATACTAATCTATAGTAGTAAGGTGCCCGTGCGTTGCACCGAAGAGTGAAATGCATTGATCGGGGAGTTGTTTATTTTGACAAAGGATGTGGGGGTCATCTCATGTGTAACGGGTATCGATAGGTTTCTTCGGATATTATCTCATCTCTAGAGCTCACAAACATCCGGGTGAAATAGATAAAAAGGTATCTTTTGCCAACAAAAGCGTTCAACTATTCAACCTGCATCCAAAACTTGTGAAGAAATAACACTTATTGTGCTTTGCAAGAAATGATCTTTAAGAATTAGTTTTTGAGTATCGATTGTTATACATGTTGGCTCAGATGACATGGCACTTTCTTATAGTCAACAGTTGGCTATACTATTAAGTAATATTAACCATGCCCTTATACACCTAGACGGAGGGATTAAATCAGGATGACTTGCAAGGGGGCAGAGGAGATGTAAGAAATGGTTCATCGTAAGTCTTTCACCAGTATTGTAGTAAAAATTCATACATGGAAGATTCTAGACTAAACCATAAATGGATACACTTTTATTCATGCGCGATACTCCAATAGAGCAAGATCCTGCATGGAAGTCTCCACATGCTTAGACAGCGGATTACATTGAGCGAAGACTAATGATAAGCATTTAACTTGATAATGCGTATTTTTTTAGAGGAACAGGGAGGCTCCTCCCCGGTTCCATTATCAAATGAAACCCAAAGTGTCTTACATCAGCTCACTGAGAGGAGCAGTTCAAAGGAAGGACTGCGGCGAAAGCCACTCAAGTTTAATGACAAGCTTACAGAATCAAAAGTGGCAAAGACACGCGCCATAAGCGCCCACACACACACTACATGTTTTCTAAGTCCACTTGATAATGCGGATGTCCAGGTGAACCTCCTTGGAGTCCCCGTGCACCGAGTCGGCGGGTAAAGGATAGAACGGATTCCATGGGTTTTCCAAGTCCACATTGGCAGGATAGTCCCAGCTCCTCAGATTCCAAGTCTGTCCGATGAGGCCGGTTTCGCCGCCTACGTGACCCGGAGGGGTAGTAACATTGACCTTGCACCCGTACATCTACCTTGTGTTAGTGTCAGCGTCAGCGGCGACGCCCCTGACGCACGCTACAAAGACGAGGCGGTAGCCTGCGAGGGCCTCGCCGGTGCCCACTATCAAGAGGAAGACGCTGCCATCCTCCTCCGAGACTAGTAGGCGGCGGTGATCCTCCAGCGACTCTGGCATGGTGAACCGGTAGCACGTGTCGTACTTGATGTTCTCCGCCAAGGGCCAGCAGTGACCGCTGCACGCATCCGTGAGGTGATGCACCATGTCTGCCGAGCCACAAAAGCGGCATCGAGCACTCATAGCGATGGACGAAGGGCACCTTGGAGGCATCGACCGGGCCGTCCATGAAGCAGGAGTGGCTGTAGGGGCGTTGCGCCATTGAATATGTGAGCAAGTTACTACGAGATTTAATCGAATAAGCACAAAATAAATCATGACGGCCATAACAGAGATGAAACTAATCATGTGGACTAGCATAGTAGTAGGATACAGAGTAGAAACATGAATTCTACCACGATTTCGAATAGGAAGGACAGAAACACATACGGTGCAACGGGAGCAACACCGTTGGCGTTGAGGTTGTCGCACATGTCGTTGAAGAAGAGGTTGCCAAGGTTGGGCAAGAAATCGTCGTCGGTGAAGTCGTGGCTGCCAGCAGTCGCGAGAGTGCGCTCCCCAGATTTCAACAGCACCCGCCGAATGGAGCGCAGGAGGGAGTGGCTGTAGGGGGGAACGTTGCGGCTGCCGAATGGAGCGCAGGAGTAGCACACGAAGCAGTAGATGGTGTCCTTACTAGTACTCCCTAGTCTATATCTATCTATATCTATATATATCTACTCTTATAGAAAACCGAGTTGGTGATGATGGTGTGCCATGCAATGCACGGGCATCTTGCTATTTTTTGCATATAAGTCCAAACACCACGTAGACACAGTCTTTGAGCACAGTTCATAGTCGTTCCACGATAGGGCATCGAAGTTTGTAACTATTTTAGATTAGAATATACTACTCCTCCGGTGCTAGTAGTAGAGCAGAGTCCTACTCTACTACTCTACTCTAGCAAGCTAGGCCATAATCTTCGTAGTAGGTATTGTAGGGAGTACCGATCTTGTGATCACTCAAGCAAGTTGTCTGGCATCGATATGACCCTACGCTGCTGGTATGTGTCTCGTAAGTCAAGCGACGTGCTGTAGTCATCATCACCTGTCCACTTCCCGCAGCACATATTCGCTTCTCCATCTTTTTCCGCACATAATCTCGTCCAAGCTTCCATCCCCGCTAAGGCGCCTCCCCCCTCATCCGAAACCCAAGCACTAACAATGGCAGAACCGAGCAGCGTCCGCCGAAAGAGTGGCTAGAATTCGCTTCCCACAGAGGTAATCAAGCTCATTGTTTCGCGTGTGGACAATCTCAGTACCATGCCGCTCGCTGCGTGCTCGTCGTGGCTGTGCCGTTTACTCAAAGCCCTCAGGCCGGAGCTTTTTAAGCCAGCTCCTTGCTTGCTGATGCCGCCTGATCTTTAGAAACAGCGTGTCACGCAGCATAATGATCGTAGGGTGGCGAGCATCAACCCCCTTCACTGCGATCCGATCCCTGTCAGCCTCAGCTACATTAACGGTATGTACTAGGTCGGCATGAACACGTCTTGGATGGTGCTCGTCGACGGTCGCGACAACTGGATGCTCGTGGAGGTCTACACCCGGCGATTGATCCCCCTTCTTTCGATTAACACTGCACTGCTTTGGCACCACGGCCCAGAATACTCGGAATCTTACAGTAGCCAACATGATACCAAGTTTGATTTGCTCAAGGTTGTAATCTGCCAAGTGCCCACAAGATCTGGGAATTATAAAGATTTCAGGCTAATTGCGTTCTTCAACCGCGGTCTCGCCTATCTGACAGGTCACTGCGGTAAGTGGGTAAATCTGCACGTCCATCGCAGGATCATACATCCTCCATGGTTCTCTGATGCCATTGAACACAAGGGCTTCATTTATGCTGTCGACTCCTTCTATGGCTGGATGTATTGCTGGCCTACTCCAGTCATTGCTACAAACGGCTGTTACAGCAGTATGTTACTTTCTTACGATATCATGATGGCTTGCTTATATTACTGTCAACATTTACTGAAAAAATATTCATGCTCATAACATGTTGTTCTTAAGATTGACTAAATCAAGAGCCCTTTTTATTTGACTCAACTTGATATGATGTTGTAGGCACTTTGGTGTCCCTACCCTTCCTAATCCCGAACCTTTCAAAGAAAAGCGGCATGGCGATTGCGCAGTTGTTCTGGCTCTATCGACGACGTTGAAAGATTGGTGATCGTTCACACGCACGGACGTGTTGTTTAAGTGGAATACAATCACGATCCTTTGCAAGGTCTTTGAGCGGGATCCCAGCTTCTCTGGGCCTTGAGAATTTTTGACCGGAGGCTGGTAAGTAGCCTTGGCACATGCTCTCTGTTTGTCGGACTGAATTATCTGATTAACCAGGAGATAACCGACGGCAAGGATCATGATGGCAGCGCGGTTTCGTTCATCAGGCAAAACTTTGTGTACACAGCGTACCATGCATCTCTGCATGCACCATACCCTGATATGTGCCGCCACCCTCTGCAGCCCAAAGTAGGAGAGAGGGTCGCAAGTATCAGACTTTGACCTGCTGGCTAGAGTTTCCCCCGTCAGGCACCCATCTGGTTCAAGCCTTGACCAATCTCCACGACTTAATAAATAGTAACGTCTAAGCGAGCCGAGTTAGTTAGATCGTACACTTGGCGTAGTAGGATCTTTATTTAGTTTGATGCATACACTTGTTCTTTTTTGGTAGCCCTTTTGTAATGATGGCTGATGTTTGGTTTGGAAGAGAGAGCTGCGTCTTCACTCTTACGGCACCTTCTTATACATTGCACCCCAGCCCTGGTTGTCGATCTTCTGCTGTTTTCAATGTACAATCAGTAGTATATTTAAATCATTGGTTGAATATAAATGTGTTGTTAGAACGACAAACACAATGTTTTGGAAGTCGTTGCATGGTTCGATCCTTTAGTGCCCCGTACCATACGTAGCTCATACTATTTTTCGTACGGAACACATTTTCCACTTGTTGATAACATGCAGCCCACTGATGAAGCCCAATAGAGAAGCGCATAATTAACTGGAAGGGACGCTCTCACATGAATCCGGCCCAGGTACATGCTCACGGTCCCCTAAACATAAATAAAGTAAATAAATATATAAAGCTAAATGCTCATGCACCAGTTCTTTGGGAAAATAGGTAGCCCAATATTTCTTTTTGAAGAATACCCAAGCTAGGCCTATTTGGTTTCTCCGAATTACTGGGCTGCAAATCTTTCAAGACGAGCAAATGGGATATTAGTTTTTTTTTAATTTTGTTCTTCACTGATATCTTATACGTATTTCATTGGATTTAACATGACATAGTACTAACTTATTTTTAAATTTGTTTTAGTATGGCTATTAATTCTTGGATTAAGAATATTTCGTTCCCCAAAAAAAATTTCCCACATATTAGTTAATTTTTTGACCCTGGTACTGACCAGAAAATGGCCGACAATTCTAAAAATGGAAAACGGGCTGCAATAAATTCCATATGAATTAGAAAATGAGTAAAAATTATAAAAATAATAACAAATGGGCTGTACACGCCACATATTTCGAGGCTGACTTGTTTACGCAAGGCTTTGTCAGTGAACACACGATTCTAGCCGCCGTGCTTCTTCAATCTCCGATCTTCCTGCCCTAGCCGCCTAAACTAGCGCCGGCGGGACTAACTGCTCCCTCCTCTTGTGGCCCGCTGTGATGCCGCGCAGGCTTCCCCGGCCCACCCTACTCCCTCCGCTGGCCAGGCCGCACGCAATCAACTGCCTCCTTATTATGCGAAAACATGATTCCTCCCACTAACATCTGGGGCGCACCGGTTGGGAGGCTGACATGTGGACCTACTACATTGACGCATACGTAGGGCTTGTCAACTTAGTCAACAAACGATTCTAGCAGCAGTAACTGTTGTATTTGAATCGAACGGTCCTGCTGCTTCTTCAATCGCTGCTCTTCTTGCACCGGTCGCCCAAACCAGCGCCGGGGAGACCGCCTGCGCCTGCCTCCAGTGGCCGGCTGTGCTGCCGTTGAGGCCTCATCGCCCCCTACTATTCCCACCGCTAGCCTGGCCCTGCGGCGACGGCAGCCTCACACCACAGCCGAACCAGTGAACCCTGGTACTCCTCTCGGCGTGGGCATCCACTACCATGTCTTCCCCGGCTCCGCGTCGTCCCCTTCCTAGGCCTCGCCGTCGTCCACCGCCTTTGTGCTCTCGGCGCGGCGTGGTTAATGTGGTCAACGACATTCCATCGGGAGAGTACTGTACGTGTAGAGGCTGATAGCTGGGTCCACGGCCACAACCCAGTTCTTTTATGATTTCCCAAGTAAGTCGCTTTGTCAGGCCTGTTGGGCTGCAAATATTTCAAGACGAGGAGAGCTTTCATTCGGCTGGCCAAGAAAATGGCCCATCAGTAATGAGAAATGGGTTGTACATTTTTAAAACACATCAAACCGGCATTTAGTTTCAAATATCTTTTTTTCATTTCAAGATTTTAAATTACATTAATTTTTATGCGTGGAGAATTTGTTGGATTTTATATTGATATACATTTATTTTTAAAATCAGTTTGAATGTGAGTCGAAATTTCGGGATTAAAAACAGTTCAGACCGCACCGAAATATGAAAAATTTCGTATAAGTTTTTAACCGTGGCCACAATATGGGCTGTAATGCTAACAAAAAGAATATGGGCTACAAAAAAACCTTAAGAATTAGCAAATGGGCTGTAAATTATTAAAAATAATGGCAGATGGGCTATATGCTGTTTTCCACACATTTGAGGCTTTCCTAAAAAAGAAGGTTGATGCACAAGCAGTGAATGTTGGATGGCCATCCAACGGCCGTCGTGCTTCTTCAATCTCTGCTCTTCCTGCTCCAGCCGCTCAAACAAGCGCCGGCAGGACTGCCTGCTCCCTCCTGCCCACGGACGGCTCTGACAGCTCGGATCCACCTGTTATATCTTCATACGCAAGGAAGTGCCTCCTTATTACGCACAAAAAATGAATACTTCCCCTGTTAGCTGGGACCGAGTATAGTGGCAGGCTGACTTGTGGGCCTACTAAGTTGACGGGGACGGAGGGCTTTGTCAACTTAGTCAATATGCATGATTCTAGCTCCAGTGACCGTACGATGTCCATCCAACGGCCGTAGTGCTTCTTCAACCTCTGGTCTTCTTGCTCCAGCCGCCCAAACCAGCGCCGGTCGTGCCTCGTGCTCCTGCCTCCGTGGCGGCTGCGATCTGGCGAGGCCTCACCGCCCCCTACTACTCCCACCGCTGGCCAGGCCATCCCTCTACTCACCCACACCCCCTATATTCTGCGGCGACGGCAGCCTCACACCGCAGCAAACCAGTGAACCCTCGTACTCCTCTACGCGTGGGCATCCACTGCCGCGTCTTCCCTAGCTCCGCGTCGTCCCCATCCTAGGCCTCGCCGTCGTCCACCGCCGTGGTGCTCTCGGCACGGCATGGTCAACGTGGTCAAGGAACGGCTTCCATCGGACGTGGACTGTACGTGGAGAGGCTGACAGCTGGGTCCACAGCCGTAGCAAGGAAGTGCCTCCTTATTACGCGAAAATAATTATTCCTCCACCTGACAGCAGGGACCCACCGGACGGGCCACCATATTTCGCAAAAAAAAACATTTCCCCCCTGACTGCTGGGACCCACCAGCTACACCTTCGCACGCCAGGAAGTGCGTCCGGGCAAAAAAACGATTCGCCCCCCTGACTGCTGGGACCCACCAGCTACATCTTCACACGCAAGGAAGTGCGTCCGGGCAAAAAAAACCCAAAACAATTTGGCCCCCTGACTGCTGGGACCCACCAGCTACATCTTCGCAGGCAAGGAAGTGCCTGACAGTCGGGACCCATCTGGTCGAAGCGGACGTACCGTTGTCATTCAGTCGTGACGTGTAATGCGTACATCTTGGTCGATGTAGAGGATCGCACGTGTCGTAGTAAGGCGCGCACGTGTTGTAGTAGAGGCGCGCGTAGCATGTACACGTCGTCTGATGGCGAGGGTGCAAGAAAGAAAATACGGCCACGTACGTACATACGGGCAGGGTCTCGAACGCCTACTCGCGCATACGTACATGGCTGGGTCGGAACGAAGAAACAACGTCGTCATCGTGTTCATGGGGAGGCAACGGAATGCGTCGTGTTCATCGGGAGGCAACGGAACGCGTGTGAGCCAACCGGCTGGGTCGGACCGGAATGCGTGGTCATGTTCATCGGGAGGGCTTGGATGGAACAGGCGATGGAAACGAGGCCTGGCGTACTGCACAATGGAGGAAACGGCCTTGTGTTCGACCGCCCACGTTCGAAACGGGATCCTGTTCATCGGGAGGGGTCCGGCGTACCGCAAAACGGAGGAAACGGACTTCCTATGGTTGAAACGGGGTCCTGTTGATCGGGAGGGGCCTGGCGTACCACAAGACGGAGGAAACGGACCTCCTACGGTCGAAACGTGGGTCATGTTCATCAGGAGGGTGTGGCGTACTACAAAACGGACGAAACGGACTTGTGTTGGAGCGCTACGGTCGAAACAGGGGGGGAGGGCTGTTGCGTACCGCAAAACGGGACTCCACGGGATACTGTTCATCTCCACCGTCGACCTCCTCCAGCCTCCACGGGCTACCGTTGACCTGCTCCAGCCTCCACGGGCTCCTGTTCATCCAGCCTCCACCGCGCGCTACTCCACCGCCATTGTTCAACCACCCTCCACGGGCACCCCTCCACCGTCTCTGTTCATCCAGCCCTCCACACCACGGGTCTGTTCAACCACCCCTCCACGGCCACCCCTCCACCGTTCTTCGTTCATCCAGCCCTCCACACCACGGGGTCCTGTTCAACCACCCCTCCACCGTCTACTGTTCATCCAGCCCTCCACACCACGGGTTCTGTTCATCCAGAGGCAACGCCACCGCTCCTTGCTTCATCCAACCCCCCGCGTTCGCTCACTTCATCCCGAGACAGCATCGATCGGCTTGATTAGCGGCGATGGCGAAGAATCGCTCCATCGGGTTCAGTTAACAGCCATCGATCGATCGCTTGGGTTCAGTAACCCGTAGCCTGCAGTGCAATCGCTTGGGTTCAGTTAGAGCCCAACGCCTCGCTTGGGTTGATTAGAGCCGCGCCTCCGCAGCAGTCACGTATGAGAAAGCGCGATCACTCCGCCCCCGACCTCCCACCGTAACCGGTAACTCCCCGAAATTTTCCTCCCCTCGCTTCTACCACGGTTTTTTCCGTCATGGACGTCCCAAAGAATGTCATGCAGCTGCGTCTCCGGCCCGCCTAGGACGAAAAGCGCATTTTATGTCATGATTTTTTGTCATAGAAGTAGGAGCCCACCACATCTATGATGATACCGGGTTTTGTCACAATTATTGTCATAGAAGTGTCATATGCATGACAGAATTTTTTTCGTTCAGCCCAAAATGTCACGGATGTGTCTTTTTTTTGTAGTGATGCTCCGCGCTGGCGGGAAGAACAGAAGACTAGTGTAGGTGCCGGACGCGGCTGTTCTTTCACTTGCTTTCTGTAGCTGGTTTGCCACTTCTTGGAATGAAATTCGAAGTTCTCGCGTCTTTATTTGAAAGGGATGGGAATTTTTCTCCTTGGAGCGTTTACTTTCTCAAACGTTGCTTTCAGAGAGCGATAGCTGCCCATCGCTCTTCCCCGCGCGTCTCGTGAGCGGGGGCTGGGCACGGTGTGTATGTCTCGGTCCGCCCACAAACACACCTCGCCAAATCCTTGGTGCCCTAACCTTCGGCATCTTAACCCTCGCGCGACGCTCGTGAATGAGCCAACGGGCATGTGCGTTCCCCATGAGCCCTCATCCCCTGGCCTCACCGAGCATCGCAACCTGGCGTACCAGTGGCGATCGGTCCTCTCAAGGCATCGCGCCCTACGAAACATTTCCAGAGGCCCTATGGTTCACTAGAAACCTCGCGGCCACCGGGTGCCTCCCGAGACCTAAGAACCTTCGAATCCTCAAGAAGGAAACCCCTGGTAGGATCTCTCTGGAACGAGGGGCACACAGGAAGTCCAAGCTTCAGAGAAGCACGCCCTCGCGGCATGGGAGTCTATCGCAAGCACACTAAGCTAACTTATCCTAATCACGATCAACAAGAACCCGTCAATTAGTAGCGACACGAATGCCAGGATGCGATATAAAAATGTTAATATAACGGCGCAAGTGCCATGGTCCATTACATGCCCCGGCAAGGCTTTCTACTTCTTGATGCAGGGAAAAGAAAAAAAGCAGCCTCGCGACCACCACGGCTCTCGAGGCCCAGCTACAGCAGCGCCCGTGCTCAGTCAGAGTCCTCCTCCTGCTTCATCGGAGCGTGATGGCGAGGAGGCTCGTCGCCCTCCCCGGTCCAAGCTTAGCCACGTGGCGGCTCGTCGTAGTCTCTGTCGGTCATACTCTCCCTAGAGGAGGATCCACGGCTGCTGGAGGTGTCGCAACATCACCAAGGGCAAACTCACCCTCGAGGATGCCGGCGCCCCCCGGCCAGCATCATCGGAGGAATGGACGTCGTCGTCGTTACCCTTGGGGCAACACCCCCGATGCCTACATCCCCCCCAGAGACCCTGACATAGAGGGTCGCGGCGCCGTCTTGCCTGAAGTGTAGAGTACACCTCCCCTGCAGGCCGTGTGCGTGGCCGAACGGCTGCCACCCTTGGTTCAGGAGCACATTGCCAGCGGTGGTGACCTTGACCTCCACCCACAAGGCCTTGCTGCAGCAACCCTTGGCCGACAGCTAGAGGCCCCCAGGTCCCCCGGCCGGCAACGCGCCCGCGAAGAAGCACGGGAGCTGGAACCAAATGCATGCAGGCATCTCCGACCACACCACGAACTCCGAGGATGGATCGGCCGAATGGGATCGCAGGCACAGTGGCCGAATGGTTGCTGCATGCCTCCCTCCTTGGCCGCGGTCGCCTCGGCCGCGACAGCTTATAGCGCGGGAGGGAGCCCTCCCGCAACTGCCAGAGGTCGTGCTAGCCTTCGAGGGGTTGTGCCCACACCCTTGAGGAGCACACCACTGGTATTGTGGCGTAATTGCGGGGATGGCCGTGACCACTCTGGGGGGTGGCGAGCCTGGTCTCTCTTTGGGGGCCTTTCCATTCTTGGCGCGCGCTCATTGTCTCCATGGATGCCCTGGCGAGATGGCGGCACGGCGAAGAAGAAGAAGGAGCGAGCAGTAGGAAGATGAAGATGGGCCGGGGCGTCCGACCCCCTACCCCCATTTATATCCGGAGTAAGGCTGAGCCGGCGTCTCGCGTTCCAAGCAATGATGGCCCCTCTACATGCACCAGGCAGTTGTCAAGTCGGGCAGTTGCCGAGGCGACATGGGGAAGCGGAGACACCCATGTCCCGTCGAGCGTCACACGTCAGCCTGGCCCGCAGGCGATTGGTGTCTACGGTGCTTCACTCGCCCCTTGGATTCGCCTCAAAGCCAAGCTTGAGCGCACCTTGGGCCTGATGGCTACTGTCGGCATTCTAGGAAACAAGGTACCTAGACTTCCCTACCTGCGGCCCACAGCGTGGCTCCATCGACTACCTAGTATGACCCATCTACAAGACCGCCAAGGCAAGACCCTCGCGAGGGGCCAAACCTCGTGAGGCAAACGACATCAAGACCTCCCGAGGGAGTGGCCTCCCCAGGCGGCCTCCCGAGGAGCGGAGATTTCTATGCAGGTACCAAGCCTCGGTAGGCTACCATGACTCAAGCCATGATGACCATGTCAGGCGGGCGCCAATGGGTGCAGACGAGACAGTTTCCTCTTTGGTGCTAAGGAGGCAATGACAGGCGTGGGTTCCCGAGGAATCTAGGAAAGGTTTCCATTCCAGTTTCGGTTTAACGAGACCAAGACCATCAGCATGACAGGACGGATGTCATCGCCGAGCCCACCACTGCATGATAACCATAAGCTTTGCAGGCGAAGACCACCTTTCGTCAGGATAAGATGTACTACCTGTCCCCTCTCAAATTAGCCACTGTGGGATCCCTTCCCGCCTACGTTTTGAGGTAACAGGACTGAGGCCACCGTAAGTATAGGTTAGTCACCACCGTAGAAGGGGTCAACTCATTCCCTCACCCCCAAACCTCGCGATAGTGTTCATCCCTTTTACTAGTTCATCCTCAACCCCTCGTGAGGCCAATCCACCACAAAGCAGGAGTAGGGTCTTACACCGCAAGTTGGACTGAACCTGGGTAAACTGCCATGTTCATCTTCTTCCTTCCTTGTGTGAATTGAGCTAGGCCGTGGGGCGATGGGCTGGTAGGCTATAGGTTGTGTAATCCCTTCCCGCCTAAGTTCTGGGGAAGAGGACCGGGCCACTATAAGTATAGCCTAGCCTCCACCATACAAGGGGTCCAGTCATTCTCACACCCCCTCACCCTGAACCGTCGCGAGGCAGCTCATCCACTGTACAAGTTCATCCTCAAACCTCCTTGCGAGGCCAATCCACCACAAAGCAGGAGTAGGGTTTTACACCGCAAGGTCGCCCAAACTTGGGTAAACTGCCGCGTCCATCTTCTTCCCTGCTCGAGTGTGTATCCAGCGAGGCTAGGCTGTAGGGCGACGAGCTTGAGACTTGAGAGGTTGAGATCTTGCCAGACGCCCTTGAGTTCGAACCTCCTTGGGTCTACGGAGCCCTGAATCCGACAACAAAGCTGTAATGAGCATGTACAATGAGCTAGCTTAAGTTCATGTATTTCATTTAGTGCGTACTGGCCTACGTCGTGTATGATTTGTTCGAAGTGGTGGATCCAGGATTTCAAGTTACCAGGGGCGAAAATTTAACTTAAAGAAATATGAAGGCACTTGCACTCTGGAAATCAACATAACTTGAGAAATGTGAAGCTACATGCACTTTGAAAACCAACTAATGAGCCAAAGTAGTTCCAGCTTATAAACAACTAGATGATGTAAGCACGAAAAAACACAAAATACAACATGGTGGAGAAGGACTACTAACATGGACTTTAGCTGCTTATAGGGTACTTACTGTTTATAGAGATTACATGTTTGCCTGAACGTAAATAGCTACTTAAGCATGTAGAAAGTTGGTCATATCTACTTATAGGGTGCAACAAAATTCATGTGTAATTTACCCTCTAATACCATGTTTGTTTAAATGGTTTGCTGTTATGAACTTAGCACTAGTAATGTTTGCATGTTCATCGTCACACTACTATAACTTTATATTAGGGACAACATCTTTTTAACTTATATATGTGTGTCAGAATCATTTTGCTAACACCAATTTTTTTTAAAGATGTCTGTGTTGCTAGTAAACGGTACCGACTTGTTACTTTAATACGTTGCCAAGAACTTGTTAGTTTAACTAGTTCATGTGTAATTAAATACATTACCAAAACTGGTTAGTTTTACTAGTTTAATGTTAGTTTCTTATGGCTCTTGCAACACTTTATTTATGATTGCTAACTTTCAAGTTTTTAGGATCCAACTACAACTCCGATGGCACAACAGGTATGTTTTGAAAATCTTCCTTGTTTAACTAGTTTGTTGTTGTAACTTGTTGCTCTAGTCATGTTACCAACTTCAAACTTTCAAGATCCAATTGAAATCCCAATTACACAACAAGTACATTTTAAAAACTTATCTGTGTAACAGGTTTACTGTTGTAACTTGTTGCTCTAATCAAGTTACTGACTACTCAACTTTTCAGGATCCAAGAGAAACACCAATACCACAATAGGTGACTTTTGCAAAACTTGTTTGTTTAACTGCTTTGCTACTGCAACCGGTTGCTCTAATCAAGTTACTGACTACTCAACTTTTCAGGATCCAGGAGAAACTCTAATGCAAGAACAGGTGCCTTTTGCAAAACTTGTTTGTCTAACTACATTGGTGTTGCAACCGGTTGCAATGATGTTAAGAACTTATACTTTTTAGGATCCAATCGAAATTCTTTAATTCCTTATTTGTATAATTGGGTCATTGTTCTAACTCCCAGTTGAGATGTTTTGCTAACTTAAACTTTTCTGAATCCAATCGAAACTGTAATGGCAAAATAGGTTAGCCCAAGATCAAAGAGCGAGGTCCCCATGGATGTTGGATCATCCCAGAGCAGTGGCATCAGCCAAACCGTGCATCATGAATTGCTAGTTGCTGATGTTCTAGAGGTTAAACTATTGGTAGAAATAGAGTCTGCTCCTACACTTAGAGATGAAGTTGACATGTTGAGGAAGCAAACAACACAATCACAACTAGTACCCACGACAACCATTAAATATTTGGTGGATTTCAAAACTAAGCAAGCTGAGATTGACCGCATTGTTAAGGTCCTCGAGAAAAAAAGGAAATTAAAATCCCACTTGGTAAATCATAGGTGAAATGTTTTTTCCATCATTGAATAACCTTTGTGTTGTTTGTTCAAGTAATCGAATAACCTTTGTGTTGTTTGTTCATGTAATCGATTGAACCATTTATTTTAAAGATCATGTAATAATTGTTGTTTGTTTTTTGTATGCATTTTTTTGGAGCATGTTTGTATTAATTTATAAGACCGTGAGACATTTCTTTTTTTTGTTGAGGTAAAGATATTTCATTTTTTTCTATGCCAGACCTACAAATATGCCAATCAGGCTGAATGTGCATTCAACAGTAATAGTAGTAGAGATGGTCCTTAAGTGGCACACATCTGAAAGGGCCAACATGATGTACTAGCTTTGCTAAAAAAAGTTCTTCTAGCAAAAAAGTACAGCGGCCTGGCTTATGTATGTTAGTTGATATTATTGATCCAGATACTCTATAAGTGTTTATTGTCTTAGTTTTCTATATTATTGGTTGATTGACTCAGTATTTTGAATTTTGAGACATTGCTTGTCTTCTGAAATTCATATCTAAATGCGAGTACACTATATGTTGCGTGTGTCATACATGTTACACTTGAGTTGGACATGAAGTGGTTTCAAATATTCGAATTCACCATAAACTGGATTGTACTTTCTGAATTCTAGTATCGGCATTTCCAAATCATATTCATATACGAAAGTGGAATACATGTTTGTTGTGCTTTCAAAGATATATAAGAAAACATAGAATGATTTATAAAGATTCATATTAGAATATAAAATGGATTCGAATTTAGTTGCAAGGATAAATATGAATGCTTATTCTCCCAAAATTTGAAAGAAGCGGCAAAATACCCACTCCAACGTTAGTTGCCTGAAACCAGTGTTTGCAAGATGGAAATTACTGTCTACCCTTTACATGCACAATCCATCAGCCCGATTTCCACTGCTCTCAATAGGGGTAATAGGGGTAGGTTAGTAACTTCAATCGGATGGCACGACCACATCTCACCCCATTCAGACACGGTGGGCACCGAACGTGGGAAGCAAAACACATTTGATTCAAGCTCGTCCGAAAGACCTCTATCTCTCCCTCCATTTCCCCATTCATACACGGTGGGCAGCCAAAGAAACTCTGCAAGGCTGTAATAGATCTAGGCAAATATTTTAAATACGGGAAGGTTCGTAACTTCACTCATACGTGACACAACCGCCCTACATGTTGATAACCCACAAATATAGGGGTTCACAATAATTTTTGAGGGTAGAGTATTCAACCCAAATTTATTGATTGGACATAAGGGAGCCAAAGAATATTCTCAAGTATTAGCAGTTGAGTTGTCAATTTAACCACATCTGAAAGACTAAATATCTGTAGCAAAGTATTTAGTAGCAAAGTAGTATGGAAGTAACAGTAACGGTGGAAAAAGTAACAGTAGTAGTTTTGTAGCAATTGTAACAATGGCAACGATAAAGTAACATAGCAAATATCAATATGTGAGAAACTCGTAGGCAATGGATCAGTGATGGATAATTATGTCAGATGGCATTCATCATGCAACAGTTACTAGAAGAACGCCCATGCGTTGCAATGGGGCCACATTAACTTTAAGAGTTCAATATTACGACATTGGCGACCTTTTTTACCATCAAATCCTCTCACACACACACTCCCCCTCCCTCTTCCTCACTCTCTCTCCCTCTCTCTCTATCTCTCACACACACACACACACATAGCCTATTCTTCCCGCCAATAACACTTACTCAATTGGCAATAATGTGTGGACTTGTGGTGAGCTTGACTGAACTAATGGATAGTGTGATATATTCCCCAATCATTTAACAATGAAATTTCAGAAATGGGAAGATTATGTAACACCTCAAGTCGTTAGCTACAGTGACCTCCCCCTAATGATGCCATGTCATCAGGCTTGCTAAGCCAAACATCCATTTGATAAAAATCAAAGCCCAATTCACATTTAAAATAAAGTCAAATAAATTATTTCGTCAAAAAGTAAAAGTAAAATGTTCACCATATTCTATAAATTCCACTAATCTTTGACATGTTGAGCCCAACATTATTTGACCCAAAAATAAAATCTTGTCAAATTAATAAGAGGTCCAACAGTAGTTAAAATAACCAATTAAATATAAACCTAATTTCATGTATTTCCTTTTGGCCCCAAACTTTTTGTGCCACCTAAAAATATTGTGCTCAATTGTGTGCATGGTTTCACAATTAACAAAATCCATTTAGTTGATATAAGAATAAATAGAAACAGTATTAAAAAGGAGAAACGGATTAGAATACATTAAAAACCAAAAGGACGATGAAAAAGGGTATTCCCCCTACCCCCCGGGCTTTGCCACCGAACCGGCCCAGTGGTCCAGTCCCCGCACGGTCGTCTTCTCCTGTTCCCCGAACCCGTCGCTACAGAGCCGGGCTCCCGCACGACCACCTCGCCGGCATCGAAGGGGAATGGATAAGGGTGACGCCCTGCCTCCCCTTCCCCCATGGCCTCACTCCTCCTCGACGCCCCCTCCCAGATCCACTTCTCCTCCTCGCTCGCTCGATCTCGGTGATCTGGACGAAGTCAGATGCCATGGACACCATGACCGACCCCGTCCACACGGCCACTGCCCTCCCTGCTGGCTAGGAGCTTGTCGAGGAGCTCCCAATGCCTCTGCTACTTCATCTGCGCCAACGAGAACAAGTCCAGCACCCCCAGATCGACGTCGTTGCCGTCTTCCTCAACCTTCGGCCACCGCGACATTGTCGTTCGATCCGCGCCGCCCCGAGCTCCCCTGTCTTTGCCTAGGGTGCCATTGACACCACCTTGATCTCCTCTTGCCTTTCCCTAGTTTCCCCTCTTGTTTGCTCTCGTTAGGTATTTCGCCGTGGCCGAGAACCGCCGTCTGCCATGGCCATTGCAGGAGTAGCCACTGAGCTCCTCAGATTGACCCCGTGGCACATGCCCGCTCCTATGCGCGCCCATGCCCGAGCCTTTAGCTCTTCTTCCGCGCCCGTGGGACCACTCCCTCTCTAGCTCTCCATGCCCACGCACGTGCCACACCGCGTCTGTCGCGCCCGCCATTGCCATCACACTCGCCACAGCCAACGTACCACTTTGCCCCATGCGACGCACATCCTGGCCGCGCGTCACACTCTCGCTGGCTGCGCTTGCCCCGTCTGCTGCCACCTATCCCTTCGCTCGCCCCGCTGTCGCGCCCCTGCCTTGTGCTGCCTCTTGTTGAGGCCATCTTATGCCGGCCGCCCCCCCAGCCACGCCGGCCGCATCTCTGCCCTCCACCGTTGGCCGCTTGCCTCGCCTGCTGCGTGCTTCTTCCTACTGCTATGCGCTGCTCTACCACAGGTACGCTGTTGTGCCATGCCCTCGACACCGCCATGGACAAATGTGCCGGAGGGATTGTCAATGGAGTACGAGGAGGAGGTGACGGAGAAGGTGTGGAGAGGCAAGAGGTCTAGGGTGGCGTCAGCTGGCTGTGGTGGAGGTGATTATGGAAGAAGGAGCCGGAGTGGAAGGAGAGGTCACAATTGGAAAGAATCGCAAAAAAATCATAACCTGGAGATCTCATTCCAAAAAATGCTAATATCGATGGAGGGGTGATTTCCTTCAATAGGTGGAAAACATAGGAAATATTGGATGTTATCAAAGGTAAAAATTTAGGAAAGTTAGGATTTTGAACTGATTTCTATGCAAATGGGGTTTATTGTTTGGTAACATGATATCAGTACCTGCCCGTTTGTGACGTGTCTGATTACGGAAGTTTGCAAATGTTAAGAAACTATTTGTTGGGAGGAAAGTTTGTGACGTGTCTGTTATTTGTTTCCTAAAACAAATTTCACTAATGAGAGAAATCGATTGACTTAGATAAGTTAGGAAAGTTAGATTCAAATCTATTATTTGTTTCTTAAAAATTTGTTATTTGTTTCCTAAGATAAATTGAACCAATAAAAGGAATCTATTGATATGAATAATTTAAGGAACTTAGGTCCATGATTTTTTATACGTTAGGAAAGTCCTGGTTGTAATAAAGAGTGGAGAGAAAAATAAACCGACGGACCAAGATGGGAGGGGGTGGTGCGAGGAGAGACGAAAAAAACCCAGCAAAAATAAACCGTTGTGACTATTCACCAACTGCTCCATTAGGAGTAGAGATAACCTAGGGTGACACAGAACTAGCTCCAATTCATCAATATAATGTAGGCCTGTATTCCGAATATAGTCATACGTGCTTATGGAAAAGAACTTGCATGACATCTTTTGTCCTACCCTCCCGTGGCAGCGGGGTCCTAATGGAAACTAAGGGATATTAAGGCCTCCTTTTAATAGAGAACCGGACCAAAGCATTAGCACTTAGTGAATACAGGAAATCCTCAAACTAAGGTAATCACCTGAAAGAATCCCAATTATTGTCACCTTGGGAAGGTTATGTGCGTGTGCTACCCTGATCAGGTAGGCGGCCATAAGCCTTGTGTGCCCGTAGTTGTATAGGGCCCTTTGACCCAGTTTGGACCGTTTTTGTTTTGCCACGGCAGTGGCCGTTGGATGTCCCGAGTTGCATCGGGGCCACCCATGACTGAGCCCAAAAGGGGAGCTGGTCGGAGTGTCCGAGAGAGTGCCATGCAATAGATTGGTTTTGTCGGAATGCCGTTGGTCACCCAGAATGGGAGTTCAAGGCCATGGGTTATGTGGTGTGGGTATAGTGTGCTAACCTCTGCAGAGTGTATAAACTATCGATAGCCACGTCCTCGGTCAAGGGCACAGTTCGTAATAGGTCACACCGTTCGATCAACACTCACATGACGGAACGACTCATAGATGACTTATATGTTGTTGTGTAAGCAGTAATAGTCTGGCAGGATGTCGTTAATGATGTTGGGATGATCTTAAGGATGATCATTCAGTTGGTCCTATGATCACGCGGTGATCACGAGGAGGCATTGATCACAAGGTGATCGAGGTGACATATTGCTTGGTTGGATAGCCAAGAGTGAGATGGTTCTTGAGATCTGATATATTGGTTTATCAGTATTCTAGTAGTAGTTGTTGATAACTTAACCTATTAATGCTATGTTATTGTCTTGCCTTAATATTTTTGGTTGTTGTGAGCTTGCAAGTACATTCAATGTACTGACCTGGCGTATCATGCCAGATTGCAGGTGATGTGGGGATTGATTGCTTGTCGAGGTTACCGATCGTGCGAGCTGGACCATGTCCCAGCTAGAGTCCCTGCGGAGTGGAGTTCACCACTGTCGTTGTTGTTCCACTGCTACGAGTTGTTCCACTGCTAGCATAGAACTACCTTAGCAGGCATAGTGTCTTTGTGTTGATGTGATCCTTTGTAAACATTAGACCTTTGTACGATTATCCTTTGTACTAAGAGCTGATTTGTTCTATGCCAAGCAGTGCCGTATTCCAGAAGACTTGATCTCTGGGCTGGAATACAGGGTGTTCCGGTTCCTCTGAGCCGGGATGCGACAAAAACATAAAAGTAAAGAAACAAAAACTCAAACTAAACTTTATTATATAACTCTCACTCGATTACATAGATAGATAGATCATGAAACTAGCACTCGAAAATAGATCATACTAAACTTTTATTCAATTAAATCACAAAATAGCTAGAGATCAAACTAAGATAGGTAATAATAAAAGTGATGGTGATACGATACCGGGGTATTTCCTCCAAGCTTGGCAAAAGCAAACGGGAGTACACATACATGTGTACTCAAGTCTCATTTGGTGATGAAGATGGTAGTGGTGATGGTGATGAGGTAGTAGTGTTCTTCTTCCTCAGCTTATGCTTGATGATGAAATTTTCCTCCTTCAAGCCATTGATCTCCTATTCAAGCTTTAATATCTCTTCACATAATGCTTGCTTGTTTTCCTGCAGAAGACGAAAAGGGATAAACTGGATCTTAGGTTTCTTTGCTTTATTAGGGAGACTTGACTTCTAGAATTCCACATGCATGTCCCCAGGTTGAGGTAGTGGAACTTCGTCTTCATTTGAGCTTTTCTATTCCATTCCCTTCAAGTCATAATCTTCTTCTTCCTCCATGGTCCAGCCATAGTGATCAACATCTCCATAAACCTTTGGGTTTGCGATATAGTCTACGACATAGCTCTCTCCATTCGAATCTTGAGACGACATATTTTCAGATCTGACAGAAAAACAGCATGAAACAAGAACAGAGGATTTCTTCGTGATACGGTGGTCAAATCGTTCGGGAGTATATATAAAGAACTTTTATATTGGGAAACAAGCATACAGAAGGAAAACATTGTCAGGAAGGTGCCCAAGGAGCCACCACCCACCAGGGCACGCCAGGGAGGGCAGTCGCGCCCTGGTGTCTTGTGGGCACCTGGTTTGCTTCCCGGTTGTTTCTTATTTTTCTATTTTTTCTAATCCAAATCTAACAGAAAATATTTTTGCAGATTTTTTGGAGACTGTTTACTTAACGTATAATGTACCTCTTCCTTTTTAGGGTTCTAGAATGTTCTGGAAGGTTTCTTTTATGTGTTCCTCTGGTGTCATGGTTTGAATAATATTGGTTTCAACATTAGTAGGCATACCTGAAACATATTGTTTAATTCTTTGTCCATTGACCACTTTCGGGTTAGTACCTTCGGCATTAAACTTCTTCGATGATGTATGGTTCTTCCCATTTAGAGAGATGTTTTCCTCCAAAAATCTAAAACGAGAGTTGTACAATAGAACATGTTAACCAACTTTCAATTCCCATTTTTGGATTCTTTTGTCATGCCATCTTTTAACTTTTTCTTTAAATAGTTTGGCATTTTCATAAGCTTGGGTTCTCCATTCATCTAGCGAGCTAATATCAAATAACCTCTTTTCACCGGCAAGTTTGAAGTCATAATTGAGTTCTCTAATTTCCCAATATGCTTTATGTTCCAACTCAAGATGCAAATGACAAGCTTTTCCATAAACCATTTTACAAGGAGATATACCCATAGGATTTTTATAAGCTATTTTGTAAGCCCAAAGTGCATCATCTAATTTCTTAGACCAATTCTTTCAGGGCCTATTAATAGTTTTCTGTAATATTAATTTTATTTCTCTATTGCTAAGTTCAACTTGACCACTAGATTGAGGATGATAGGGTGATGCAATTCTATGGTTAACATCATATTTAGCAAGCATTTTATGAAAAACGCCATGAATAAAATGTGAACCACCATCAGTCATTAAATATCTAGGGACTCTAAACCTTGGGAACATAACTTTAAGCATTTTAATGGAGGTGTTATGATCAACACTACTAGTTGGAGTAGCTTCTACCCACATAGTAACATAATCAACAACAACCAAAAGAAGTGTATACCCACAAGAGGAAGGAAAAGGTCCCATATAATCAAAGCCCCAAACATCAAATGGTTCAACAACAAGTGAATTATTCATAGGCATTTCATGAAGCTTACTGATATTACCTATTCTTTGACATTCATCACAAGACAAGACAAACTTATGGGCATCCTTGAAAAGAGTAGGACAATAAAAACTGAATTATAATACCTTGTGAGCAGTTCTATCTCCTGCATGATGTCCTCCATAGGCTTCAGAGTGTAATTTCCCTAGGATTTGTTCCTGTTCATGTTCAGGTACACAACGTCTAATAATACTATCTACTCCTTGTTTATTAAGATGTGGGTCATACCAAAAGTATTGTCTTAAATCATAGAAGATTTTTTTCTTTTGTTGGTATGTGAAACTAGGTGGTATAAATTTAGCAACAATATAATTGGCATAATCAGCCTACCAAGGAGTATTATGAGAAGCATCTATTACAACTAGTTGTTCATCAGGAGAGCTATCATCAATAGGTAGTGGGTCATCAAAATATTTTCTAACCAAGACAAGTTATCAGCTACAGGATTCTCACCTCCTTTCGTACCAGTGATATGTTAATAAAATTCTTGTAGCAAGAGAACCCACCTAATGAGTCTAGGTTTAGCATCTTTCTTTTCCATAAGATATTTTATAGCAGCATGATCAATGTGGACAATCACTTTGGAATCGGCGATGTAAGCTCTGAATTTATCACAAGCAAACACAACTACTAAAAATTATTTCTCAATGGTAGCACAATTTCTTTGGGCACTGTCTAGAGTTTTGCTAGCATAATGGATAATATTTAACTTTTTATCAACTCTTTGTCCTAGAATAGTACCAACAACATAATCACTAGCATCGCACATAATTTTAAAAGGCAAGTTCCAATCAGGTGGTTGAACTATAGGTGCAGAAGTTAAGGATTTCTTAAGTGTTTCAAAGGCTTCGACACAATCACCATCAAAAACAAATGGAACATCCTTTTGTAAAAGATTAGTAAGAGGCCTAGAAATTTTAGAGTAGTCTTTAATAAACCTCCTATAGAAACTAGTATGACCTAGGAAACTATGAATACCTTTGGTATCTTTAGGACATGGCATTTTCTCAATCGAATCAACTTTAGCTTTATCCACCTCAATACATCATTCAGAAATTTTATGTCCCAAGACAATGCCTTCATTAACCATAAAGTGGCACTTCTCCCAGTTCAAGACAAGACTAGTTTGTTCACATCTCTGCAAAACTCGATCAAGGTTGCTTAAGCAATCATCAACAGAAGTTCCATAAACGGAAAAATCATCCATAAAACCTCAACAATCTTTTCACAAAAATCAGAGAATATAGCAGTCATACATCTTTGAAAGGTAGCAGGTGCATTGCATAAACCAAAAGGCATACATCTATAAGCATAAGTTCCAAAAGTACAAGTAAAGGTGGTTTCCTCTTGATCAGGTTGTGAAACATGTATTTGAGAGAAACCAAAATATCCATCAAGAAAACAAAAGTGTGTGTGCTTTGATAGTCTTTCTAACATTTGATCAATGCAAGGCAGAGGGTAATGATCTTTTCTAGTAGCTATGTTTAATTTTCTAAAACCAATTACGATTCTATAGCCAGTAACAATTCTTTGTGGGATGAGTTCATTTTTATCATTAGGAACAACAGTAATACCTCCTTTCTTAGGGACACAATGAACATGACTTACCCATCTACTATCAGTTATGGGATAGATTATACCTGCTTCCAGAAGCTTTAGTATTTCAATTATTACCACTTCTTTCATCTTAGGATTCAATCTTCATTGGTTACCAACAACGGGTTTAGCATCGGGCTCCATATTAACCTTGTGCCGACATAGAGTGGGACTAATGCCCTTAAGATCATCAAGAGTATATCAATAACAGCACGGTGCTTCGTTAGAATTTTTAATAATCTCTCTTCTTCATGTTCTGAAAGGTTAGCACTAATAATAACAAGATATATATTTTCCTCATCAAGATAAGCATATTTTAGAGTGTCTGGCAATAGCTTTAATTGAAACACAGGATCACCTTTAGGTGGAGGAGGACCTCGTAGAGTTTCAATATGAAAAATGTGTTTAAGCAGAGGTTATTGTTCAAAGAAAATTTTATCTATTTCATTTCTTTCATGCAAGTTCATATCATTTCCATGGTATAGCAAATATTGTTCTAGGGGATCAGTAGGAGGTACGTCAATAGAAGCAAGATCAATTATTACATCCTCACTAGCCAATTCTTATCATGAGGTTGTCTACGAAACTTAGAGAAATTAAACTCATGAGACACATCACCAAAGCTAACACTGATAGTTTCTTTCTCACAATCTATTTTAGCATTGACAATGTTCAAGAATGGTCTACCAAAAATTATGGGACAAAAGTCATCTTGTCGGGAACCAAGAACTAGAAAATCAGTAGGATATTTTATTTTCCCACGCAAGACTTCAACATCTCTAACAATCCCAAGTGGTGTGATGGTGTCTCTATTAGCAAGTTTAATAGTAACATCAATGTCCTCTAATTCAGCGGGTGCTATATCATTCAAAATTTCTTGGTATAAGGTAAAAGTAGTAGAACTCACACTAGAACCTAAGTCACATAAACCATGATAGCAACGATCTCCTATTTTAACCGAGACAACAGGCATGCTAACTACAGGTCTATGTTTATCTTTTTCATCGGGTTTGGCAATTCTAGCAGCTTCATCACAGAAATAAATAGCATGCCCATCAATATATTCTACCAAGAGATATTTAACTATAGCAACACTAGGTTCTACTTTAATTTGTTCAGAGGGTTTAGGAGCTTTAATATTACTTTTGCAAACCACAGTTGATACCTTAGCATGTTCCTTTATCCTCACAGGGAAATTTGGTTTTTCAATATAAGTAGTAGGCACAACTGGATCAACATTGTAAACAATAGTTTTATCTTCAGTTTTTACTGGTTCTTTAATTTCTTCTTTAATATGGGGGTGATACTTAAAGCACTTCTCCTTAGGGAGATCAACATGAGTAGCAAATGATTCACAAAAAGAGGCTACTATCTCAGAGTCAAGTCCATTTTTAGTGCTAACTTGTGTAAAGCATCGGTATTCATAAAAGATTTAACACAATCAGACTCAAGCTTAATACCTGACTCTTTACCTTCCTCGAGTTCCCAATCTTCAGAGTTGCGTTTAATTCTTTATAAGAGATCCCACCTGAATTCAATAGTCTTCTTCATAAAAGAACCAGTACAAGTATCTAGCATGGATTGATCTTCACGAGAATGCTGAGCATAAAAATTCTGAATAATAATTTCTCTCGGGATCTCATGATTGAGGCATGAATATAACACTAACTTAAGCCTCCCCCAAGCTAGAGCAGTACTTTCTCCTTCACGAGGCCAAAAATTATATATATAATTCCAATCACAATGAACTAGATGCATAGGATAATTTTTTGGTGAAATTCCAATTTCAGTCGATTCTAGTTCCAAGATCCAATATCATCGCATAGCCTATACCATGTCAATGGTTTCCCTTTCAAAGATAAAGGGAAAACCTTCTTCTTAACTTCATCTCCGGGTAAACCTGCAAGCTTAAATAATCCACAAATTTCATCCACATGTATCAAATGCATATTAGGATGTTCCATTCCATCTCCTACATATGGATTAGCTAGCATTTGTGTTATCATACCCGAAGGAATTTCATAACTATTATTTTTAGTAGGTGCAGTAGGTTGAGGGGCAACTCTTTGTGTTCCCGCTCTAGGTGAAGATACCCCGAACAAACCCCTCAAAGGATGGTTTTTCATAGTAACAAGTGACAATAAAGTTCAACACGTAGTATAACTTTTTCCTTACCGATTTCCACTTACCAAGAGCGTTTCGCTCCCTGGCAATGGTGCCAGAAAAGAATCTTGATGAATCACAAGTATAGGGGATGAATCGTAGTCCTTTCGATAAGTAAGAGTGTCGAACTCAACAAGGAGCAGAAGGAAATGACAAGTGGTTTTCAGCAAGGTATTTTGCAAGCACAGAAATTGTCGGTAACAAGTAGTTTGATAGCAAGATAAATTATAACTGACAAGTAACAGTAACAATAAATAAAGTGCAGCAAGGTATCCCAATCCCTTTTGTTGCAAAGGACTAGCAACGGCGGTTTATTATAATAAGCAAAGCTTTCTTGAGGGCACACAAGAATTTCATCTAGTCACTTTCATCATGTTGGTTTGATTCGCGTTCGCTACTCGGATAATTTGATATGTGGGTGGACCGGTGCTTGGGTATTGTTCTTACTTGAACAAACCTCCCACTTATGATTAACCCTCTTGCAAGAATCTGCAACTATGAGAAAAGTATTAAGATAAAATTTAACCATAGCATTAAACATATGGATCCAAATCGGTCCCTTACGAAGTAGCACATAAACTAGGGTTTAAGCTTCTGTCACTCTAGCAACCCATCATCTAATAACTACTCCACAGTGCATTCCCTTAGGCCCAAAGATGGTGAGGTGTCATGTAGTTGACGTTCACATGACACCACTAAGGGAATCACAACATACATATCATCAACATGTCGAACACATATCAAGTTCACATGATTACTGGCAACATGACTTCTCCTGTGACCTCAAGATCAAAAGTAAATACTCACAAATGATATTCATGCTCAATATCAGAGGGTTTTTAAATATCAATAATGGATTCGAACATATAACCTTCCACCAAATAAACCATATAGTAATCAGCTACAACATGTAATCAACACTACTAGTCACCCACAGGTACCAATCTGAGGTTCTGGTACAAAGATTGAACACATGATATTAACTTGGGTTTGAGATGAGATGGTGTTGTTGAAGATGTTGATGGAGATTGGCGTCCCAAAGATGAGAGGGTTGTTGGTGATGACGATGGCTTCGATTTCCCCCTCCGGGAGGGAAGTTCCCCCGGCGGAATCGCTCCGCTGGAGGGCAAAAGTGCTCCTGTCCAAGTCCCGAAAGTCCTCTACTTATTTTTTCTAGATAAAAACATTATATACCAGAAGATGGGCACCGAAGGTGGGCTGGGCTGCCCACCACCCACCAGGGCGCGCCCTAGTGTCTTGTGGGCACCAGGCAGCCCCCCTATGGTGGTTATTTGCTCTAGTATTTATTGTATATTCCAAAATAATTCTCTGTAAAAATTTAGCTCATTTGGAGATGTGCAGAATAGGTAACTGTGATGTAGAGCTACCGTATTCTCCCGCGTTTTGTAAACCTTGCATATTATGAGAGAAAAGGCATTAGAATTACTCCATAAAGCATTATTATGCATAAAAACATTATAAATAATAGTAGTAAAACATGATGCGAAATGGACGTATCACCTAGTTCGAAGGGTTAGAATTTCACCATGTCTCCAGAGACAGCAACTGAGCTGCTAACGTCCTTGCCCGCATGGGCGCAAATGCGTCCCAGTCCCTAAGAACACCTTCTTGGAGCAGCTCTTCAAGCCATCCGTAGTGTGGTGGGATGGGGACATGGACGTGGTAGCCAATGGCCCAGAATGGATTGTCCCTCTGGAAATTGATCCAGATGATGACATCATTGGTGGCTCAGCGCTTGAAGAAACATCTTTGGCTCACGAAGTCATGGCCGTAATCGCACCATGGAATGAGCCCTTCCTTGCTTATCTCCTACGACAGGAGCTCCCCGATGATCATACTAAGGAACGGCGCATAGTCCGGCGTTCTAAAGCCTACAAGGTCCATGTGGGCGAGTTATACAAGAACAGCACTACCGGGGTCCTCCAGAGATGCATATCCAAAGAGGAGGGGCAGGAAATTTTGGCCGAGATACAAACGGGCATGGGCGGCCACCACATAGTAGCTTGGGCTTTGGTAAGCAAAGCCTTCCGAGCAGGTTTTTTTGGCCCAACCTCGCGCGGACGCTCGCACGTTAGTCCAACATTGTGTTGTATGCCAACTATTTGCAAATCAATGCCATATGCCCCCTACGGCTCTTCGAACAATCCCGATCACCTTGCCTTTCACGGTCTGGTTGGACCACTTAAAGGGGGACCAAGAAAAAGAAATAATTACTGTTTATGGTCGACAAATTCACTAAATGGATTGAGGCAAAACCAGAAACCTCAGCAAAGTCCGGACCAGTCATGGACTTTATTCTGGCGCGGTGCATCGCTACGGTGTTACCCATAACATAATCACAGACAATGGATCCAATTTTATAGCCCAAGAAGTGAAATACTGGTGCGCTAACATGGGCATCAAGCTCGACATGCTTCGGTGTATCACCCACATAACAATGGACAGGTCAACCGGGCCAATGGACTAATCATGAGTGGCATAAAGCCCCGTCTGGTCCGTTCCCTAAAAGAATCTGATTGTCACTGGGTAGAGGAGCTCGACTCCGTATTATGGGGATTGCACACAAACCCCAACCGGTTAACGGCATACACACCCTTTTTCATGGTATTTGGTGCAGAGGCAGTCCTTCCATGTGATCTCATCCATGACGCGCCTCGAGTGCACATGTAAGAAGAAAAGGAAGCCGAGTTGGATCGGCAGGATGACCTAGACACCCTGGAAGGAGAGCGCGACATAGCTCGGCTTGCTCTACATTCTATCAACAGCAGGCCCGGTGCTACCAGAGCACAAAAGTTCGGGTGAAAGCATACAACATAGGCGAACTCGTCCTCTGTCTCCCTAAGAAGCCAAAGAACAAGCTCTCACCTAAATGGGAAGGTCCCTTCATAATCGATGAAGTACTAGCAGGAGGAGCATACCGTCTTCGCAATCCAACGGGTAATCGCCACGAACCGAACCCATGGAACACAGCTCGGCTTCGGCGCTTCTGCGGCTAGTCCAGCACCGTCACCTTAACTACCCTTTTCTTTGTTCTAGTTTTTTATTTTTACTTTTTAGAGTTAGCACCTCCCAGGCTATGTTCGGATAAAGCAAACTACGTTAAGCTCCTTAAATATACATCTTCAAATGTACTACACAGATCTACCTGGGAGCTCCTTTCAAGAAGCTAATCAATATACCTTTCGTGCATACATTCGTATTTGTCGTGATTGCACCCTTCTTGTACCATTTCAAGCCATCATATGCACCAATTTGACTTAACTTTTTGCCAAGCTGGTTGCCTGGCTCTTGCGCTTACCCCTTACATTCCCGATTGTTCGGCTAGGGGTAAAGGAAGCACCTCTATGATTGCTACGACCGGGTCATCCGTGAACATACCTCAGACGGGTGAAGCCGAAAGCTAGCCTTCTTAAGAAAATAATGGGTCGGCCACGAGGGAGGTGAAAATAATTAGGTGTTCATCACTAAAACCCTCGGGTTGGTTCCCAACATGACTAACATCCGCATACTATAGGTATCCGGATACACCGTCTATGGTCAACATGACAAACCCGAAGAAACGAACCCATGGAGGAACTATTTTCTTTGGAAGATGTTTCTTATGTTAATAAGTAATATAACATAAATCTCCACACTCGCTTTTGTCTGTTCGCACAAAATGGCCAGATTGCCTGGTTCCCTAAAGTGATTTCCTGTTTAGCATATCACATAGCACGCACTCCCTGACCACTGGATGGGGAGGGGGAAGCCGATGGCCGGTTTAGATAATGTTTACAACGCAGATCAAGAAGTCTTGATGTATAGTACATAGATACATCGAATCAAGCACCCTACTCCCTATCAATATTATGTATCAAAGTGCCTAGGTCACAATCCTCTTGGGAGTACTGACCAGCAGGCATCACTTGGTCGTACACAAGGCAAAGCGGTATTTCTTGCTCGTCTGGCCCCGCCGGCCCAACACGAGCCATATGTTCTGGCTCGAGTTTGGTGAACCGGGTCCTCACCATCGCCCAAGACTCACGCGCTCCTTCTCAACAGGCCGATATCTTCCATAATTCAAAATGATGACGAGCTCCCTTGAAACGATTGGCCAATTTGTCCATCCCTTCTGGAGGTGTCTCGGTCAGCCATAATGCCTTGACCATGCTCTTCATGGCTTTTTGAGCTCTCTCGTGCACAATGGGCAACTCCTTTAAAAGATTCCCTCCAAATAAGTTGACCTCCTTCTTGGGCAGCCCAGTTAGGAGACCTAGCACAAGGCATTCCATCTCCTTTACATTCAGACAATATGCATATCTACGTGCTCATAAGCTAAAATAGCAATTACCGACCATGCCGCCTTTCAATTTATGGTTCTCCTCAAGGGCTTAAGCCAGTTGATCTTTCAAACCCTCGATTTCCTTGGCCTATTGTTGGTTTTCCGCCTTCAGTTTGTTCTTCTCCTCATGGCTTTGCATCAGTACTTGGCGGCCAGATTCGTGCTGTGACTCGGTGTACCTTTGAGCTTCTCTGGTAGCATTCAAATCCTTTTGTAGTTGACCCATGAATTCGGCTGCTATAAGGGAAGCCTGTGTTTACCCTAATTAATTCCTAAGTTCTAAAACTTTTTCTCACCATGGGCTTCACTGGTGAACTTGTTGACCACCTCCAGTTCGGCTTCTCCATTAGCCAACTGTGTCTGATTCAGCTCAAGGTCCTCGGACAACTTCTTATTCTGTTCCCTCAAAGCCTACAAAATATCACAAAATACATTTACTCACAGACCCTTAAATCCGCCATCCCGCCTGAATCAAGGCTCAGGGGCTACTGGGTTAGGATTTATGTTTGGTTTTTAAACGAATCTCGCACCCGCATGTTGGTGTACAGGAGGTTAGCAATCCCCTCAAGACCTGTTGGGATGCTCCGAGGTATGCGTCCACCGAATTAAATGCATTGAACTCCTGATTAGAAAATGTGATGTGGCGCAGGGATTCCCTCCGCCGTCGGTGATTCATTATTGTTTTCACTTCGGAATCGGTAACCGAGACATCCCCGAGATCCACCTGAGGCGGGTCTGCAACAAAAGCTTCCGCATTGACCCCAGGATGTCCCGAGGATCCCCACCCGGGATTACACCCTGGCACCTCCTAGACGTCTTCGGACGGGGGTGGTGGTGCCCTTCTTCTGCAAATCTTAGTAATGTTACCGATACCCATGGTGGCAGCGATAAATGATAACCTGATTATAATCCCAGATATACTACCTCTTGCCCGAAGGTACAGTCTATGTAGCTCCCGTGGCTACCTTGCGCTTAGAAGCTCCATTATTGGCTGATGCCGACGCATTCCGCACCGCTCCCGTTGGAGTTCGGCACGTGGTACGACGACCCTTGGGAGTAGAAGTCAGCACACTCAGGGTGGTGTGAGGCAAATGCCCTTATTGGGAAGAGGCCTTCTTGCTACTTACAGCAGAAGAAGGGAGGGCCCCATGATGATCGGCTATGAGGGCCACCTTGGTACCACCAAGGATTTCCTGGAAAAACACCCCGTCCTCAAAATCAATGGACGGCTTCGGGTCGTCATGAAATCCTGGGGCATCTCCTCGAACATGGCTCTCTGGTTGAGGAGAGGGCAGCTGATAGACTCGACCTAGCGCCTCCAATTCTGTTCAAAAAAATATAGGTCCGGTCAGTATACGGATGTAATGCCCGGACTGTGAAATGAAAATTTGAACTTACCCAATCAATGGGGTTATTTCTCCCGGTGAACACGCAATCCAGACTAAGCAAATACAAGACGATGTTGCTGTCGTCCGTTGCCTCTCCATGTACACAAGTCCTGGCCGTATGTATGCGTGAGTAAGCGTTTGAGACCCCGCCCGTATGTATGTACGTTGCCGGGTTTTTTGGCATTTGGCTATACGTACGTGTACACGATTTTGACTGGACTGCCTAAACTGCTACCGCTCCTTACTCGGCCACAATTCATTGTGGAAGACAGACCGATCGACCAGTATGTACACTGAAAACGCTACGTATGCTTTGACCGGGTGGGTCCCAGCCGTCGCGGAGGACAAGGAGGCACTTCCTTGCATGCGAATATATAGTTGGCAGGCCCCAGCAGTCAGGAGCGGAATCATATATTTTTTTTGCCCTAACAAGGAGGAACTTCCGTACGTGCAAAGATGTCGTTGGTGGGTCCCAGCTCTCAAGGGCAGGCATAACGAGGTTCTTCCTTGCTTGCGAAGATATATGTGGTGGGTGCCAGCTTTTAGGGGGAGGAATAATTTTATTTTCGCATAATAAGGAGGCGGTTGCATGTGTGCGTCCATGCACCTGGTGCGTCCCCACTGTCAGCCTCTCAAAGTACAGTCCTCTTCCAATGACTCTCATTTGTTGACCATGTTGACCGCGCCGCTCTGAGAGCACCAAGGCGGTGGACGACTAGGAGTCCCTAGATGGCAATGAGCAGGTGATGGGAAGACGCAGTAGTGGAGTCGTAGACGGAGGTACGAGCTTTAACTGGTTCTGGTGCGGCGTGGTTCTACAGTCGGCGGAGAATAACAGGAGGTGTGGAGGGGTGGAGGATGGCTTGGCCGGTGGTAGGGTAGTGCTTCGCATCGAAGCGTGCTAAGCAGAGCTGCTAGTAGCCAGAGGCAGGAGAAGGTGATCCCGGCGGCGCTGGAGGAAGAAGACGAGAGATTGAAGATGAATGTCGGTTGTTGGATGCAAATCCAATGGCTATCGATGTCAGAATTATTTGTTGACTAAGTTGACAACGCCTTGCGTTGTCTTCGACCTATTGGCCCACATTTCAGCCTCCAAAAATGTCACACATATTCAACCCATTTTTTCAGAATTTACAGTCCATTCGCTGCCCTGGGTGAACAAATAATGTAGCGTCCATGCGACCCATTTTTTTTCTAAAAAAGTACAACCCATTTTAACTTTCTAGAAATACACAAATTTGCTGTCCTAGGTGAACAAATAATGTAGCGTCCATGCGACCCATTTTTTTCTAAAAAATCTACATCCCATTTGCACTTTATAGAAATACATGTTGTTGGCCTGGGTGAACAAATAATGCAATGTCCATGCGACCCATTTTTTTCATAAAAAATTAAAGCCCATTTGCACTTTCTCTAAATACACGATTTTGTTGGGCTAGTTCTAATTACAATGTTGGGTTGGGCGCAACAATGTTATCAAAACATAAACAGGGGCTGTGAATTTTGTTATAAATATATTTAAATAATAAGTGCTTTATTTACATTGGTCATTAAATCTTACCAAGCTTTTGCACACAATCACCTGTATTTTTGTTGACCTTAAGTAAAAAAACCAGGATTGTATTGTTACACATTTATTTTTGTAAGTTCATAATACATGGGATATTTTTTTCTTATATATCTAAGTATCTGTTAAATATATGATGATAATAAAAATAATATATAATAACATGTAAAATAATATAAATATATATAATATAGTTAGAAGGGAAACATAAGTCACCTGACGTTCCTATTCGTATATAGAAAAATAGAACAGACATTTGTGTTTTCTTCAAAAAATACATAAGTTGGGTTGCGAAAGTTTAAGAAAAAAATAAAACCTAGGATGGGAAGGCCATAGGCCAGTCTATACATGACGACCCTCAAACAAATACAAACCGACATGTCGTGGGCTGCACATGTCAAACAACAAAGCCTAGATTGGGCAGCCCACAACCCAGCTACTACTTGTTGGCCCACTGATAATAAAGGATACATGCTAGCTCCCCGATGACTAGCTTCATTGTAAATTTATCGCCTTTAGTAACTATGTTGACAAACTCATGGCCCCCAACGTCAGTATAGAATTAGGAGAAAGTACTTTTTTAATGAGGCACTTGCTTGCGTACGGCCATGGACCTGGTAGGGCCATAGACGTGCTATAGTAGTGGTAGATGTTGTGCCTAATTTTGAGCGAAAGTACTGGAGTAGCCCAGTGGCCAAGTTCAACACTCCAACCGCTGCTCTGCCCGGGTTTGATTCCACCTGATGCAGTGAAAATATCCACAAATTTTTGCCTCTGCCTCTGACATATGGGTGCCCATTGTCAGCTACGCACACCACCTCCAACACACTCAACATTGTGTGGGTATTTTGAAAATAGAACATATTTTTGACTATGCATCATAAGAAGATGTGCTATGCATGAATGTTGATTAGCATGATGTTACCTGGCTGATAGTACCATTTTTGACCATGAATAAGACTTCCAACATGATGTTATCCCTGTTTGAAAAGGGTGTGTTAATATAAATGCTCTACCTCGGAAACTTACAGTTTCTTATCTGAAACTGAAACTTGTAGTTTTTTCTTTGAGAATCACATTGTCTGCACTTTTATATGAAACTACATTAAGTGCTAGAAATAGATCTCTAGAGTTCATAAAATACTTCATATGCTCAATACTACAAATCTCAAATTCAAAAGACATTCATATATGAGAGTACACTCAAATCTGAAACACAAAACACAATTCACAACCTGCAAATACTGACAACCTAAGCTCCCCCTTAGAATATCTGGGGGGGAGTCCCCTCCTATTCCTCGGCGGCATACAGCCACCCTGTGGGACGAGGTGAACGGCGAGGGAGAGGATGGCGGGGAAGCGTCGTCGCGCCAACTGTTTTTCTCATCTTGCAGTTGGTTTCGGTCGACGAAGACTCCACCGGCTTGCTCTGCCACGACACCCTAACAAAAAACACCATGTAGATGCTCGATCCTTCAATCTCGGGTGGATGCTCCATCTTGGATCGATACTCCCACCACCGCAACCTCATGATAGGATCCGATGAATTTGTTTTCTCCAAGGCCCAGAGGAGCAGATTTATGTACTCCCGCGCGACTCCCTCCCATGTGTATCGCCTCCTTTTTGCTCTTTTCTAGATATTTGGCCATCACTTTTGCTGTCGCCGCTAATTGCTGCGGGTTGTCAAACCAAAACTATATCTCCAACATCCTAGCTATCTTCATAGGGTTGCCTCCTATGAGCCACACGTATCGGTTGTACTCCATCGATCTACTTCTCCACATCACCTTCACTCACTGGCGGTGGTTTTTGAATGGAAGAGGAGAGGAGCGGTGCTAGTTTTGGAATAGAACAGAAAAGAAGCGGCGGTGGTTTTGAAATGGAAGAGGAGAGGAGCGGCATTGGTTTTGGATTGGAACAGGAGAGGAGCGATGGTGGTTTTGAAATGGAAGAGGAGAGGAGCGATGTTGGTTTTGGATTGGAACAGGAGAGGAGCGGTAATGGTTTAAGAGGAGAGGAGCGGTGTTGGTCTTGGAAGTATTTTTTGTTTGTGTGCGAAAGAGCGAGACGGTGGCGATGAGAGTGGCGATGTACTCCCCGGCGGCAGTCACGCTGCAGTCCTTGAGTTCATCGAGTATCGCCTCTGCGCGATGGAGCAGACATATTCACTCGAGGCAAAAGTCAGGCGGAGGTGGTGGGCGAACAGAGTGCAGTGGGCCATTCGTGTAACGCCCTCGATGCGGCTATATCTCCCACGTGTCGAAGCACGACTTAGAGGCATAACCGCATTGAAAGCAATGTCGCAAGTGAGGTAATCTTCGCACAATCCATGTAATACATAAGGGAAAAGGTACATAGTTGGCTTACAGTCGCCACTTCACACAATTACATGAATAAAGCATTACATCATCCAGATACAATCAAGGTCCGACTACGGAACCAAAATAAAAGAAGAACCCCAAATGCGACACAAATCCCCGATCGCCCCAACTGGGCTCCACTACTAATCGTCTGGAAAGGAAACATAGTATCGACCAAGTGCCTCATCATATTCCCACTTCAGCTCAGTGGCGCCATCTGCGCTGGCATCACCGGTACCTGCATCTGTTTTTGGTAGAATCTGTGAGCCACAGGGACTCAGCAATCTCACACCCGCGAGATCAAAACTATTTAAGCTTATGGGTAAGGTAAAGGCATGAGGTGGAGCTGCAGCAAGCGACTAGCATATACGGAGGCTAACATACGCAAATGAGAGCGAGAAGAGAAGGCAAAGCACGGTCGACAAAAGTATGATCAAGAAGTGATCCTATAGCAACCTGCGTCAAGCATAACTCCAACACCGTGTTCACTTCCGGACTCACGGAAAGAGACCATCACGGTAACACACGCGTTGATGTATTTTAATTAAGGTCAACTTCAGGTTTTCTACAACGGACATTAACAAATTCCCATCTGCCACATAACCGCAGACACGGCTCTCGAAAGTTTATACCTGCAGGGTGTCCCAACTTAGCCCATGACAGGCTCTCGTGATCATCGAAGGAATAAACCTTCACCCAAGACACTCCGATCAGACTCGGTATCCCGGTACATCAAGACATTTCGACAATGGTAAAACAAGACCAGCAAAGCCGCCCGAATGTGCCGACAAATCCGATAGGAGCTGCACATATCTCGTTCTCGGGCACACCGGATTGTCCAAACTTCCGGTAGGCCAGCCCAGAGTTGCCCTGGTACCACCGTGGTGATGGTTTGGACCAACACTCTGCGAGCACCGCCCGGGGTAAATAAAGATGACCCTTGGGCTCCGAAACCCAAGGGAAAAAAGGGCTAGGTGAGGCAAATGGTAAAAGGCAATGTTGGGCCTTCTTTGGACAAGTTTTATTCAAAGCGAACCGTCGGGGGGTCCCATAAATCACCCGACAGCGTAAGGGACGCGAAATCCGGGAACATAACACGGTATGGCGGAAACTAGGGCGGCAAGAGTGGAACAAAACACCAGGCATAAGGCCGAGCCTTCCACCCTTTACCAAATATATAGATGCATTAATTAAATAAGATATATTGTGATATCCCAACAAGTAAACATGTTCCAACAAGGAACAACATCTCCATGTTCCAACGAGGAACAAACTTCAATCTTCACCTGCAACTAACAACGCTATAAGAGGGGCTGAGCAAAGCGGTAACATAGCCAAACAACGGTTAGATAGGAATGGTGTCAAAGGTTAGAGGTTCATGGCATTTTGGGAGGCTGACAAGCAAATGGTAGGCATCGCAGCATTGGCATAGCAAAAGAGTGAGCAATCTAGCATAGCAAAGATAGTAGTGATTTCGAGGGTATGATCATCTTGCCTGAGATCCCGCAAGGAAGAAGAACGATTCCATGAAGAAGACAAACGGACGTAGTCGAACGAATCCTCACAACTCCGGAACGAAACCGAAGCTAACGAGAGAGGCAACCCGGAAAGAAACAAACAGCATAGTAAACAACCATCACATAAACATGGCATGATGCACAATCAAGTATGATGCATGTCCGGTTTAATGAGGCATGGCATGACAAAGTGCACAAGCAATCCTACAAATTAAGTGGAGCTCCATATGCAACTAGTTGCATATTGACGAAACACCACGACAAGTTATTTAGTTCTCTCTTGTTTAAGCTACCCAACAATATTAAATGTTGATTAACATGGCAAGGGGTGAAACATAATGGAAACTAACTATTTAAGCAAGTTTAAATGAGGCCGGAAGAATAAACAACAATTCCGGAAAATCCTCATGAGCAATATTCAAGTTTGGTACTGTTCTGCCCTAAACACCATTTTAGTGTTGTTAAACAGCAAAATAAAGTGGACCATGTTAAACTAGGCATTTTTCCACCCCAAATACATATAAAGTTTATTAAATTGAGATTACGGTTAAATAGTTATGAAATAAATCATTTTAGCATGGCATTTAAGCAAATTTAATCAAACAACATTTTTAACATTTCAAACATGGATGAAAATGGCAAATTATGAAACTAGATGAAAAACTAAGCATTTTACATATATAAATTGTTTTAATCCGATGCACGGTTGTGGAGTTATTATATGCATGAAGTTTAGGGGCCAATCAGAAAGCTGGATTAATCTGGATAAATAGAAAAATTCGCAGACCGAGAAAAAAAAACAACACGGGCGAAATCTGCTGGGCTGGGCTGCTCACTTTGGGCCTTGAGGCGGTTCGGTGGAGAGACCGAGCGAGGCAGTGCCGGGAGGCTCTTTGGGTGGAGGGGCCCACGAGGCCCATGCGGGCGAGGCGAAGCAGATGAAGCGGTTCCCTTCGCCTCGAGCAGGGACGGCGGCGGCGGCTTCCGGCTCCGGCGAGGGACGGCGCTCCGGCGAGTGGGGCAAGACCGAAGGGCCGGGAACGGGCGGATCCGGCCCCGGGGGTCTCGGATCCGGTGAGGCGGCGAGCATCGGGGCTCCTTCGGCGGCGGCGGAGCTCCTGGCGGCGGCGGGGAAGGCGCTTGTCGCCGGCGAGGGCGAGAGGCGGCGACGAACGGGAAGGCGAGGCGAGGGGCGGGGCGACGGGCGGGGAGCTCTGCTCCGGCGAGGCCTTGCCGCGCAGCAGCAGTGTGGCGGCGCGGAAGGCGCCAACGAGGCGGCGGCGCAGCGCCGGCGGCGCGGGCGCGGCGGACGAGGTCCGGCCGGCGAGAGGGGACCGACGGCCTCGGCGGATTCGAGGCCCGATCTGGTCTGGCCGGGCCCATGGTGGGAAGCGTTGACCGGCGGCGGGGCTGGCGACGTGGCGGCGTCGGATTCGTCCGGCGCGGCGGCTGGACGTGTCCGGCGGCGGAGTGGACATGTCCGGCGCGCGGAGGTGGAAGAGGCTAGGGTTTGGGGGGATTAGACCGCGAAAATGGAAGGGGAGGGACGTTTTTATAGGTAGAGGGAGCTAGGGGAGTCCAAATGAGGAGCGGTTTTCGGCCACGCGATCGTGATCGAACGACCGAGAGCATGGAGAGGAGTTAGATGGGTTTTGGGCCACTTTGGAAGAGGTGTTGGGCTGCAAACAAAAGAGGGCTTTGCGGTTACCCGGTTAACCGTTGGAGTACCAAACGACCTCCAAATGGCACGAAACTTGACAGGCGGTCTACCGGTGTTATACCAAGGCCGCTTGGCAAACCTCGGGCCATTCCGAGAAAGCTTAATACCCACACACGACAAGAGAGAAGAAGGGGACGCCGGGTGACATAGGAGCGCCGGATTGCAAAACGGACAACGGGGAAAATGCTCGGATGCACGAGACGAACACGTATGCAAAACGAAATGCACATGATGACATGATATGAAATGCATATGATGACATGGCAAATGCAACACGCAAGCAAATGACATGGCAACAAAGGCGAATCACTGACGGACACCTGGCGCATCGGATCCGGGGTGTTACAACACTCCACCACTACGAGAGGATCTCGTCCCGAGATCTAGGATGGCACCGGAGGGAAAACAGAAGAGGAAGAGAAGAGGTAAAACTAAGTTGCTTCTTCGACCAATGAGTGAAACCACGAACCTTGAGAGGTTGAGCAATTTAAAAGAAAGAGTGCAACGGAGATGAACGAGATTGCAAACAATCCGGTAGGAAAAGAGGAACAAGGAGTATTACGAGAACTTGAAGGTTGAAAGACATGGAAATAAGAGCTTCATGAATGAAAAGAATATGACCACCTCGGTATAATGAGATAGCCAAGGAACAAGAATGACAGAATTTGGACAGCACTCCGGTAGAAAAGAGAAGAAAACTTGATAAGATGAAAAGATATTGAAGAGATGATACAACACTCCGGTTAAATGGATAAGAATGAAAAGAACACGATCCTAACAATTCGAGATGATTAGTGAAGAGAGCAACATCATAATGCCTCCGGAAGAAACAATTGAAGATAGATCATTGGAATAACAGAATGGAGAAGAAAATGACATCTTCTGCCACAATTTAATTTGGAAAGCATCCTTGCAAAGAAGAATTGAACGGAGTTGTTGGAAAATCAACAACGAGAAGCACAAGCTTGTTGTGGGCTTATGGCAAACATCTGAAAATGATGAGGTGACAACCGGCCACTAATGCAAACCATTGATTTGATTGAGAGCACCAAGGAGATGAAAACTTCTTCACCGAGAGGATAGGAGAAAACTCGGATCATTGATATGCCCCACAAATAGCAACATTCCTTAGGGAAGGCTTTAGGTGACATATGACACAAGATAACTCCAACGAAGAAGTTGATTGGTCGAAAAGATCTCTTGAACGAAGAGAAAATGATGGATTTAAATATCTCATTCTTGACAGCATGTGAAACATGAAACGCGAACTCAAAATTGTCAAGAGTGACATAACACCATCTCAAAAGATAAGGTGGAAGGAATTGCACTCCGGATTACCATATGAAGAAAGCTTGAGCTCCTTAAGAAGGAATCTGGATGAAAACTTTGAGAAGGAATTAAATCCTTGATGAACCACCATGTAGAGCCTCAATGAAGAACTCCGGTAATAAAAGGATGATACAAAGAAAGAGAAGTTGAAAACACAAGGTGAAGCCTTGCAATGATTAAGATGGATCTCCATGATAATTAGAGCTTGGAACTCCGGGAAAAAGAGAAGATGAAACAAATGAAACCGAGAATTTACTCATCATGAACAAACTCCGAAAGAAGGAATTAATCACTTGGATGAAACAATAATAAGAATTATTTTATGCATATCCTTCACCAATTAAATTGATGACAAGCAACGGATTTGGCATACTACTTATTCTCGTGGAAAGGATTAAGAGAGATATATCGAAACTTGAGAAGGTCTTCAACGAACCACCGGTTGGATTGGAAAGGACGAATGAATTAAATGATAACAAAAGAGGTGAAAACTTGAACGAACCACCGGTAGAATTGAAAAATGATCGAAGTAGGAAAGGCACAATTCACCGGGAATAATTGAAAAAATGAATGAAGATACTCGAGGGGATTTAAATACATGAGAACACAGAGATCGTGAACCGATTAGAGGATATTTAAACGATGCACCGGTAAGATTTGGAGAACGAGAGCTGAAAGCTTGAATGAATAATACTGAGATGATGGGCTTCAAAGAATGAAACTGAAAAGACTCCTAAAATGCTCCGGATGGGTGAAAAGATTCTCACAATCGAAAACAATTATGAGAGGATGGTAACAAGCTAGCACCATGAATCTTAAAGAGAATAGAGCAAGATTAAAGAGAAACTCTTCTTCGGTCTTCAAATGATGAGAATGACAACGAGAAACACCACCAAGAATTATTGAGGCACACCGGAAGAATCAAAAGCTAAGAGGTTGAGCCAACTATGAAAAGAATTTGAAAGATGGAGAAAAGCATTTGACTGATGATAACTCATTCTTACGTCAAACTTGGAGAAGAATTTAGGATAGCTCTCGGAAAATAGAAGAGTCAGGTAAGATCCTGGGAAAAGACCTGTGGGTTAGGGCCCACTCAAAAGAAAACACCGTTGAACAATTGCTTGAAAGGGAGGTTGCACCGGCTGATTTAAATGGCTTGAATGAGATAACACTCTCGAAATAACTTGAACGGATTAAGAATGGAAACACAAATCTTCCAAGATATCTTCAGTACTCCAGAACAATGAATAACGAGAAGTGAAAGATTAAGAGGTGCACCGGTATTAAAAAGCATTTGAAACAAGGAAAGGGATATGATTTATATCGAAAGCTTGAATAGGATCCACCGGAGAAGAAACAACAATGAAGGATGATGAACTTGAAGCTGTTGAGCATCTTCATGGGAAATCACCGGATAAGAACATTGATTGAAAAGAATGAAGAAACTTCATATGAATAAATGGATACTTGGTAAAGAAATCTGTGTCCTTGAAGAAAAAGGGTGGGTGGGCGGGAAAAAACAAAGGCAACTTGGAGACGGATGAAACAAACACCGTTGAGAAAACTTAGATTTGATCTTGCGGATGGAAAGAATGATGGGATCCACTTGAAGAGAAGCACACCGGTTGGAAAGGATTGACATGACAATCTCGATTGTCGAGAAGGATTGGTATTCACATCGGAGTATGAGAACACCATTTCGGAAAGGTATGGATTCAACATTTGACATTGAAGCAACTCGAATACCATAAATAAAATAAAACAAAGGATTGGCTTGCAGAATAAGCCGGAACAAACATATGATAGAGATTTCGTCCGAAGTTTTCGTGGTGGGGCCTACGGGCTCAATCGTACATCACCATCATGTACAAGGCGAGGCACATGACATACTGAAGCGTCCCAGTCGGCATAGCCAAGGACTCTTTAAGACACAACGAGACCATTTGTAAAACCAACCGTGAATAGGCGGACCACTAGGCGTCGAACCCCAATTTCATATCATACATCCGTCGGAAAGATATCCTAAGAGCTACTTGAATTCCCACCTATGAAACTCCCAAACTTTACGGTTATGCAATCTGTGTTGGGGATACGGGGAGCAATAAATCTCACACAAACTAACAATCCCTACATCCAGTTGTATCCATCCGTCAACACATAACCAAGAAACCTTGAAATCGTCTACCTCAACCTTGAAAAGCATCCGTTATACGAGTCATGGCAATACTCCGTACTCACCTCGATCTTTGGGTTAGCGGGGTTATCTCACCAACAACTACATAAAAGAGATTTTCGATGTCGGCGTACTAAACTCGGTATTCGAATCGCAGCGATAAAATTATGGCGACAACACCTCGGAGCTCAACTCCCCGGACACCGCCACAACCCCTAAATGTCGAGGCAACCAAGACAATGTTGTCATCATAAAACCATCGAACGATTCTAAGATACCAGCGTGATCCTAAAAAAAAATTGTGAAATTTGAGAAGAGAAGAGTCAAAACTCTACGTTAGGATACCTCACCAGAAGGTCGAAGGGACTGGGGAGTAAAAAGAATTCCTAACTCTCCGATATATATAATCCTAAATGACTCAAAACATTTTGTCTAGACACAACTCGGCCACTAAAAGCGATCAAGCGGTGGGGCTCCTAAGGTCGGGGATGGCTCGATTACCAACTTAGCGCCCTCGATGCGGCTATATCTCCCACGTGTCGAAGCACGACTTAGAGGCATAACCGCATTGAAAGCAATGTCGCAAGTGAGGTAATCTTCGCACAATCCATGTAATACATAAGGAAAAGGTACATAGTTGGCTTACGATCGCCACTTCACACAATTACATGAATAAAGCATTACATCATCCAGATACAATCAAGGTCCGACTACGGAACCAAAATAAAAGAAGAACCCCAAATCGACACAAATCCTCGATCGCTAACTGGGCTCCACTACTAATCGTCTGAAAGGAAACATAGTATCGACCAAGTGCCTCATCATATTCCCACTTCAGCTCGGTGGCGCCATCTGCTACCGGCATCACCGTACACACATCTGTTTTTGGTAGAATCTGTGAGCCACAGGGACTCAGCAATCTCACACCCTCGAGATCAAAACTATTTAAGCTTATGGGTAAGGTAAAGGCATGAGGTGGAGCTGCAGCAGCGACTAGCATATCGGAGGCTAACATACGCAAATGAGAGCGAGAAGAAAGGCAAAGCACGGTCGACAAAAGTATGATCAAGAAGTGATCCTATAGCAACCTACGTCAAGCATAACTCCAACACCGTGTTCACTTCCCGGACTCCGCCGGAAAGAGACCATCACGGTAACACACGCGGTTGATGTATTTTAATTAAGGTCAACTTCAGGTTTTCTACAACCGGACATTAACAAATTCCCATCTGCCACATAACCGCGGGCACGGCTCTCGAAAGTTTATACCCTGCAGGGGTGTCCCAACTTAGCCCATGACAGGCTCTCGCGATCATCGAAGGAATAAACCTTCACCCAAGACACTCGATCGACTCGGTATCCGGTACATCAAGACATTTCGACAATGGTAAAACAAGACCAGCAAAGCCGCCCGAATGTGCCGACAAATCGATAGGAGCTGCACATATCTCGTTCTCGGGGCACACCGGATTGTCCAAACTTCCGGTAGGCCAGCCCAGAGTTGCCCTGGTACACCGGCGGTGACGGTTTGGACCAACACTCTGCGAGCACGGCCGGGGGTAAATAAAGATGACCCTTGGGCTCCGAAACCCAAGGGAAAAAAAAGGGCTAGGTGAGGCAAATGGTAAAAGGCAATGTTGGGCCTTCTTTGGACAAGTTTTATTCAAAGCGAACTGTCGGGGGTCCCATAAATCACCCGACCGCGTAAGGGACGCGAATCCGGGAACATAACACGGTATGGCGGAAACTAGGGCGGCAAGAGTGGAACAAAACACCGGGCATAAGGCCGAGCCTTCCACCCTTTACCAAATATATAGATGCATTAATTAAATAAGATATATTGTGATATCCCAACAAGTAAACATGTTCCAACAAGGAACAACATCTCCATGTTCCAACGAGGAACAAACTTCAATCTTCACCTGCAACTAACAACGCTATAAGAGGGCTGAGCAAAGCGGTAACATAGCCAAACAACGGTTTGATAGGAATGGTGTCAAAGGTTAGAGGTTCATGGCATTTTGGGAGGCCGACAAGCAAATGGTAGGCATCGCAAAGATTGGCATAGCAAAAGAGCGAGCAATCTAGCATAGCAAAGATAGTAGTGATTTCGAGGGTATGATCATCTTGCACGAGATCCCGCAAGGAAGAAGAACGATTCCATGAAGAAGACAAACGGACGTAGTCGAACGAATCCTCACAACTCCGGAACGAAACCGAAGCTAACGAGAGAGGCAACCCGGAAAGAAACAAACAGCATAGTAAACAACCATCACATAAACATGGCATGATGCACAATCAAGTATGATGCATGTCCGGTTTAATGAGGCATGGCATGACAAAGTGCACAAGCAATCCTACAAATTAAGTGGAGCTCCATATGCAACTAGTTGCATATTGACGAAACACCACGACAAGTTATTTAGTTCTCTCTTGTTTAAGCTACCCAACAATATTAAATGTTGATTAACATGGCAAGGGGTGAAACATAATGGAAACTAACTATTTAAGCAAGTTTAAATGAGGCCGGAAGAATAAACAACAATTCCGGAAAATCCTCATGAGCAATATTCAAGTTTGGTACTGTTCTGCCCTAAACACCATTTTAGTGTTGTTAAACAGCAAAATAAAGTGGACCATGTTAAACTAGGCATTTTTCCACCCCAAATACATATAAAGTTTATTAAATTCGGAGTTACGGTTAAATAGTTATGAAATAAATCATTTTAGCATGGCATTTAAGCAAATTTAATCAAACAACATTTTTAACATTTCAAACATGGATGAAAATGGCAAATTATGAAACTAGATGAAAAACTAAGCATTTTACATATATAAATTGTTTTAATCCGATGCACGGTTGTGGAGTTATTATATGCATGAAGTTTAGGGGCCAATCTGTAAAACTGCAGTTAACTGGATAAATAGAAAAATTCGCAGACTGAGAAAAAAAAACAACACGGGCCGAAATCTGCTGGAACTGGGCTGCTCACTTTGGGCCTTGAGGCCGGTTCGGTGGAGAGACCGAGCGAGGCCGGCTGGGGAGGCTGCTGGGCTGGAGGGGGGCCCACGAGGCCCATCTTGGCGAGGCGAAGCAGATGAAGCGGTTCCCTTCGCCTCGAGCGACGGCGCGGCGGCTTCCGGCTCGGCGAGGGACGGCGCCCGGCGAGTGGGGCAAGACCGAAGGGCGAGAACAGGCGGATCCGGCCGGGTTTCGGATCGGTGAGGCGGCGAGCAGGGCTCCTTCGGGCGGCGGAGCTCTGGCGGCGGCGGGAAGGCGCTGTCGCCGCGAGGGCGAGAGGCGGCGGCGCTGAACGGGAAGGCGAGCGAGGCCAGCGCCGGGCGGGAGCTCTGCTCGGCGCGGCGCGCCTTGAGCAGCAGCAGTGGCGGCGCGAAGGCGCCAACGAGGCGGCGGCGGCACGCCGGCGGGCGGGCGCGACAGACGAGGTCCGGCCGGCGTAGCGAGGGACCGACAACCTCGGCGGGATTCAGGCCCGATCTGGGTCTGGCGGGCCCCTGATGGGAAGCGTTGACCGCGGCGGGGCTGGCGGCGTGGCGGCGTCGGATTCGTCCGTGGCGGCTGGGCGTGTCCGTGGCGGAGTGGACATGTCCGGCGCGCGAGGTGGAAGAGGCTAGGGTTTGGGGGATTAGACCGCGAAAATGGAAGGGAGGGGCGTTTTATAGGTAGAGGGAGCTAGGGGAGTCCAAATGAGGAGCGGTTTTCGGCCACGTGATCGTGATCGAACGACCGAGAGCATGGAGAGGAGTTAGATGGGTTTTGGGCCACTTTGGAAGAGGTGTTGGGCTGCAAACAAAAGAGGGCTTTGCGGTTACTCGGTTAACCGTTGGAGTACCAAACGACCTCCAAATGGCACGAAACTTGACAGGCGGTCTACCGGTGTTATACCAAGGCCGCTTGGCAAACCTCGGGCCATTCCGAGAAAGCTTAATACCCACACACGACAAGAGAGAAGAAGGGGACGTCGGGTGACATAGGAGCGCCGGATTGCAAAACGGACAACGGGGAAAATGCTCGAATGCACGAGACGAACACGTATGCAAAACGAAATGCACATGATGACATGATATGAAATGCATATGATGACATGGCAAATGCAACACGCAAGCAAATGACATGGCAACAAAGGCGAATCACTGACGGACACCTGGCGCATCGGATCCGGGGTGTTACAATTCGTGAGGGTGCAGTGCCTGCTGGAGTGGCGGGAGTATTCGTTCTCCCACCGCAAGAGGAGGCCGAATGGCGCGACGTCTCTTCCGCGCCATTCTCCATGGTTCCAAGCCGCTCGCCTCGTTTCAACGATGGCGGTAGGGTTTAAGGTAAGCTTCGCACTAACCTAATCTTTCGGTCTCTGAGTACTACACCAATCACCCTAAAATAGCTTTGGACCAAAAACAAGGTTGTGACACTGTTTACAAATAAACAAAAATAGATTAGTGCTTCTTTTAGAAAAGAGTACTCCCTAGAAAAGGGCCAATATAAGCTACTAGTATTTGATTAGAGGATTCTGCCGGGAAAGATCCGTCTACAGAGAGTGCCACCCATCCCACTGGTGGTGGATGCCAATGCTTATATGGAGCATGGTTAGTGTCGGTAATTTTTACTTGGCTCCTCGCACTCTGCATATATGTCGGTTCCATCCGTACATTTGTGCAGTCCCTCCAAAATATAGCTGAATAACCCTATTTGTACAGATAGTGAAAAAGCCTGATTACATTATAGTGGCACTAGTTGATGAAACATACACTAATAAATAGAGAAACTTCATTTTATTATTGGGAAAATATTGCTATAGTATCACAGTATGCCATGCTGCGAGGGCGAGATGGGCCCTGCGACGCCTCAACGGTAGGCCTCATACTGGAAATCGACCCAATTCTCCCTGATACACCTTCTGCCAGTGATGAACATCAGTGTGCAGTGGTAGTACAAGGAGGGGCCTTGAGACATTCCAATCTCTATTTTTGTGCAGATTAACTAAAATTAAGCACCCAGTTTGCAGAAACACTTAAACATTAACAATGGGACTAGCACTACAAAAAATAACACTTCCATAATGATACGTGTTTGTCACAGTAGGTCATGTTTTTTGTCATGCATGTACATCCATGACAACTTTATGACAAAATCAAGATAGTCATACCTGTGCTGTCATAGAAGTGTTCCGTGACATTACCAAAACTATCATCACGGAAGTGTCCACTTCCATGACGATAAATCGCGCATCACAGAAGTGCTTTCGTCAAGGGTGACCGACACGTGGCATCCACTGTAACGGAACGCTGTTAAGCTATCGGGTCCAGTTTTGGATCCGATAACACGTTAACAGCCCCGACCAATGGGGATTTTCCACGTGTAAAATCATCATTGGCTGGAGGAAACACTTGTCGGCTCACCGTTGGGACAGATGTCATCCACTCATTGGACCCAAGGCGCCTATGATACGTCGACACGTGGCACGACCCAACAGAGGCTCATTCCTATGAAAAGGCCGGCCCGTTTGACTTGGTCAAAAGGTGGCGGGCCGGCCCACGGAAAGCCTGTTAACGGTTGTTCGCATATAGCCCATTTATAGCCTGCTAACCCAGGGCCCGTTATGACCTCTACGAATTAGGCCCAGTAGCATCATCTGGGCCGTCCAATATAATTCCAACCCATTTTAACTTCTGGCCCATGTATGGCCCATGACGTCTTTCGGCCCATATGAGGCCCTTTGTAACTCTTGGCCCATTAACGGCCCGTGATGAAACTGGACCGTAATGAATAGTGTATCACTTTATACACATTAACGGCCCATTATTCCATTGGGTCGTTTCCAGCCCAAGTTATCTTTCGGCCTTCTCAGGGCCCATTTATTCATGGGCTCATTTCCAGCATTCGGTTACTTACAGCCCGTCACTATCATTTTCTGCTTGTGGGCCAAATTCAGCCCGTCGTTACAGTTGGCCCGTTTGTGGCCCGTTAATACATTGGGTCATTTTCATGAAAAAAAACTGTTGGGCTGTTTTCATAGAGTTATCAAATACGGCCTATTAACGGCCCATTATGGTCCACGAATAGTACAGCTCATGATTGGCGAAATGATGATACGCCCGTAGAAGGCCCATGGATCCTACGGCCCGTAGAAGGCCCATGGATCGTACTGCCCGTAGAAGGCCCAAGGATCGTACGGCCCGTAGAAGGCCCATGGATCCTATGACCCGTAGAAGGCCCATGGATCCTACGGCCCGTATAGAAGGCCAATGCATCCTATGGCCTGTAGAAGGCCCATGGATCATACAGCCCGCAGGAGGCCCATGGTTACAACAGTCCGTGTGTTGTCATGATTATTTTGGCCTAGTTACCAAAAATAGGTTATTGTGGCCACTAGAAAAACAAAGAAAATGAACTGCAGTGACTACAAGCAAACAATTAAACAAGACAATAAGGAAATAAATAAGCAAGCAATTAACGCTAGCCTATTACCGCTATTACACATGTTACATCCACTGGGCATCAAAGTTCGCCACCAGTGCAAATATAGGAACAGAGCAGCATATTACTTACACTGGCCATCAAAATTGGCCACCAGTGCAAATAAACGCGGCAACAAAACAAGAACATAACTGAAAGAACTTTAGAAGAGCTCAAGAAACGTTATCCTGGGTATCCACCATGCTGGCAATAAGCTTAGCAAGCTTATTAGCTTTCTCATGTTTGGCGCTAAAATCCTCCAACGCTTGCTGTTGCACCAGAAAGTATGCATCTGAATGCTCCAGGAACTTCCGTAGTCCTTCCGCTTCTTGTCGCAGCACAGTTGATCAATGTCTTTCAGCTTGTAGTTGAGACTCAAGAAACCGAACTGATTCAAACAGTGAGTTTGAATAGCTTGTGCAAGCGGTAATGGCTAGTAACTCGAACACTAAACCAAGATAGGACTTTGGGGTTATCTCACTGTCTTCAAGATAGTCTTCCTTAGCTGTTTTATCAGCTTTGTTGGAGACCAACAAGGATGTGTCACTATCCTGAACCTTATCTGCATTACTTCCTTTACCATTGCTTAATTAGGCACTCTTCCCCAATATTCTGTCAACATTCTAAAAGAAGAAACAAGCAGACACATAACAGGTTTAGCATGTACTAGTATATGAAACTCACTTCGGTGAACCAGTTCATTAGTAAGGTGGAGAGGATTAACCTACCAAGTATTCTATTGCCAAGTACTAGTACATAATAAAAGCATCAAACAAACATATATATATATATATGTCCTATGGTCACTGCATTGTCTTGCGAAATCAAAATAGAGACACGGTTCAAATCATATTAGTTCAAGACAAGCAGCAGTGAAAGAATATAAAGCATGGGAAACTACACTTCACAACAAGATTTCAGATGGGTACCACGGGTCTACATGTACAACAACACTATTGGCTCTGTTGCGATGCTAGTAATGTGCATGATATGAGAAGTCAATGGTATACACAATTGAAATTGAAATCAACAGAGCTATTGATAAAAGCAAACCTGTTAAAGAAACGTGCGTGAACATACCTGCTGTGTCATTGGAGTTTTGATTGGATCCTTCAATTTAAAAATAAGTTTGTATGAGTAAATACAGTGATACAAGAGCAAAGTAGTATGCACGGTAGAAATCATAGTTAAAAAAGGCGCGCCTAAGCGAGTGCTTAAGCGCGCCTAGGCTCTAGGCATTGGCAAAACACATTGCGCATAACTACGCTTAATCTGTGCATAACTGCGCATAAGCATGCGTGATACGTCTCCAACGTATCTATAATTTTTGATTGTTCCATGCTATTATATAACCTGTTTTTGGATGTTTATGGGCTTTACTAAACAGTTTTATATCATTTTTGGGACTAACCTACTAACCGGAGGCCCAGCCCAAATTGCTGTTTTCTTGCCTATTTCAGTGTTTCGAAGAAAAGGAATATCAAATGGAGTCCAAACGGAATGAAACCTTCGGGAGAGTTATTTTTGGAACAGAAGCAATCCAGGAGACTTGGGGTAGACATCAGGGAAGCTTCGAGGAAGCCACGAGGCAGGGAGGCGCGCCCTACCCCCCTGGGCGCGCCCCCACCCTCATGGGCCCCTCGTGGCACCCCTGACCGACTTCTTTCGCCTATATATGTCCATATACCCTAAAAACATCGAGGAGCACAATAGATCGGGAGTTCCGCCACCGCAAGCCTCTGTAGCCACCAAAAACCAATCGGGACCCTGTTCCGGCACCCTGCCAGAGGGGGATCCATCACAAGTGGTGATCTTCATCATCCCGGTGCTCTCCATGAGGAGGAGGGAGTAGTTCACCCTCGGGGCTGAGGGTATGTACCAGTAGCTATGTGTTTGATCTCTCTCTCTCGTGTTCTCGAGGTGATAAGATCTTCATGTAATGCGAGCTTTGCTATTATAGTTGGATCTTATGATGTTTCTCCCCCTCTACTCTCTTGTGGTGAATTGAGTTTTCCCCTTGAAGTTTTCTTGTCGGATTGAGTCTTTAAGGATTTGAGAACACTTGATCTATGTCCTGCCGTGCTTATCTGTGGTGACAATGGGATGTTCACATGATCTACTTGATGTATGTTTTGGTGATCAACTTGCGGGTTCAATGAACTTATGCATAGGGGTTCGCACACGTTTTCGTCTTGACTCTCCGGTAGAAACTTTAGGCACTCTTTGAAGTACCTTGTGTTGGTTGAATAGATGAATCTGCGATTGTGTGATGCATATCGTATAATCATGCCCACAGATACTTGAGGTGACATTGGAGTATCTAGGTGACATTAGGGTTTTGGTTGATTTGTGTCTCAAGGTGTTATTCTTGTATCAACTCTATGATAGATCGAACGGGAAGAATAGCTTTGTGTTATTTTACTACGGACTCTTGAATAGATCGATCAGAAAGGATAACTTTGAGGTGGTTTCATACCCTACAATAATCTCTTCGTTTGTTCTCTGCTATTAGTGACTATGGAGTGACTCTTTGTTGCATGTTGAGGGATAGTTATATGATCCAGTTATGTTATTATTGCTAAGAGAACTTGCACTAGTGAAAGTATGAACCCTAGGCCTTGTTTCGTACCATTGCAATACCGTTTACGCTCACTTTTATCATTAGTTACCTTGCTGTTTTTATATTTTCAGATTACAAAAACCTATATCTACCATCCATACTGCACTTGTATCACCCATCTCTTCGCTAAACTAGTGCACCTATACAATTTGCCATTGTATTGGGTGTGTTGGGGACACAAGAGACTCTTTGTTATTTGGTTGCAGGGTTGTTTGAGAGAGACCACCTTCATCCCACGCCTCCCACGGATTGATAAACCTTAGGTCATCCACTTGAGGGAAATTTGCTACTGTCCTACAAACCTCTGCACTTGGGGGCCGAACAACGTCTACAAGAAGAAGGTTGTGTAGTAGACAACAAGCTCTTTTCTGGCGCCGTTACCGGGGAGGTGAGTGCTTGAAGATATATCTTTAGATATTGCAATCGAATCTTTTTGTTTATTGTTTTATCACTAGTTTAGTTTATAAAACAAAACTACAAAAAAATGGAATTGAGTTTATCTCATACGCTTCATCTCTTTAATATCTTTCGTAAGTATGATGAAAAGGAAAATTGTGCTCAAGTGCTAGAAGAAGAAGTCTATAAAATGTTTGGTACTAAATCTTTGAATGATGAGCATGATTGCAATGTTGTTAGTATGAACTCTTTGAATATCCATATTACTAATGATGATTGCACTAGTTATGATGAAAATGTCTCCTATAAGCATGTCAATTTTTGTGGAGTGCGTTGGGTTTGCAAGTACATACCAAATATGGAAGATAGATATTGCAAGAGGCATAAGCATTTAGAAACTAAATGGTTGCAAGAAAGGCTAGATAAGAGTGCTGAAAATTTAAAATGTCTTTACCCTACTTGTGAACTTTGCAATGAACATGGTCATTTAAATCTCCGATGCAAATTGTTTCATGATCGAATCGTATCCAAAAATTGTGATGACTTGATTTCCCTTGCACATCATAATGAACTTACTTTGCTTTTCGGTTATGAAGAATTGAAACGTACAACTAAGCATATTCCAGAATTTAACCTCAAGAAATTTCTTGATATTGATCTACAGGAAATTTATATGTATTGTGCAGTGAATTGCATTGAAAATCCTTATATTGCCAATTACATAAAGAAAATAAAGCAAATAGAAGATGAGGAGAATACTAATGAAAGGGAAGAAACTTCCCAATATCCTCCTATTATTTCTTATGATGAATCAGGTAACGAGGAGGAGTCTTCTATTCAACCAATCTCATTAATAAGGAGCTCCAAAAAGAGGGTTAAACCCACACATGATGTGAAGAAGAAAAAGAAGAGACGGAGAAGCAAAGGTAGAAAGGTATCCCTCTCAAATGATGTTGCACCTACTACTCATTGTGATGATGATAATTGCTATACTATTGGTGCTATCCATACTATTAATGATGAGAGTGACTATGCTTATGATATGAAAAGGCCCAAGCTTGGGGATGCTATGTTTGATGAGAATGACATATTTGAGAATATATTTGCTGAAATTAATGTTTGTCCCAAGCTTGGGGATGCTATGTTTAATGAAGATGATATTTTAGCCTCCCAAGTTTTGATATGCAAATTTGTTATGATGATAGCATGCCTCCTACTTATGATGATTATATTGACGAAAGTGGGTTTGGAAGAGTGTCAACTTTAGGAAGTAATGATCCCACTATTTTGGAGGATGTTAAATCTTATTGTGATGAATATGAAAGTGGATTTGGAGAGGTCATGACTTTATTTAGTGATGATTCCACTATCTTGGAAGAGGTTTCAATCGATTATGATGAGAACAAAGTTGCTACTTATGATGATTATTGTGATGAAACTTATGCTATAAAAAGTAGTGATGATTATATTTATAAAACTTGTCATGATTATGATTACCCTTTTTCTAAACATTACTCTTTTAATGTGGAAATAATTTATAGTATTCGAGTTTCTTATGATACTCCCACTATTCCGAATAAGAAGAATTTTGCTTATGTGGAGAGTAGTAAATTTTCTATGCAAGTAGATCATGAAAAGAATGCTTTAAGTTCTGGTTATATTGTTGAATTCATTCATGATGCTACTGAAAATTATTACGAGGGAGGAATATATGCTTGTAGGAATTGCAATAATATCAAGTTCCCTCTCTATGTGCTTAAAGTTCTTGAGTTATACTTGTTTTGCCTTCCTATGCTAGTTGATTATTGTTCCGATAAGTTGTTTGCTCACAAAATCCCTATGCATAGGAAGAGGGTTAGACTTAAATGTGCTAGTCATATGCTTCATGATGCTCCCGTTATGTTTCAATTCTTATCTTTTATGTGAGCATCATTGAAATCATCATGCCTAGCTAGAAAGGCATTAAAGAAAAGCGCTTGTTGGGAGATGATACGTCTCCGCGGTATCTATAATTTTTATTGTTCCATGCTATTATATTACCCCTTTTGGATGTTTATGGGCTTTATTTTACACATTTATATCATTTTTGGGACTAACCTACTAACCGGAGGCCCAACCCGTATTGCTGTTTTTTTTTTGCCTATTTCAGTATTTTGAAGAAAAGGAATATCAAACGGAGTCCAAACGGAATGAAACCTTCGGGAGCATGATTTTTGGAACGAACGTGATCCAGAGGACTTGGAGTGCAAGTCAAGAAGCAGCTGAGGCCTCCATGAGATAGGAGGGCGCCCCCCTATAGGGCGCGCCCCCTGTCTCGTGGGCCCCTCTGGCGTCCACCGACGTACTTCTTCCTCCTATATAAGCCTACGTACCCCGAAAACATCCAGGGAGCCAACAAAACACAATTTCCACTGCCGTAACCTTATGTATCCACGAGATCTCATCTTGGAGCCTTCGCCGGCACTCTGCCGGAGGGGGAACCGACCATGGAGGGCTTCTACATCAACATCCTTGCCCCTCCGATGAGTTGTAAGTAGTTTACCACAGACCTACGGGCCCATAGTTATTAGCTAGATGGCTTCTTCTCTCTTTTTTGATCTCAATACAATGTTCTCCCCTTCTCTTGTGGAGATCTATTTGATGTAAACTCTTTTTGCGGTGTGTTTGTCGAGATCCAATGAATTGTGGGTTTATGATCAAGTTTATCTTTGAATAATATTTGAATCTTCTCTGAATTCTTTTATGTATGATTGAGTTATTGTTGCAAGTCTCTTCAAATTATCAGTTTGGTTTGGCCTACTAGATTGATCTTTCTTGCCTTGGGAGAAGTGCTTAGCTTTGGGTTCAATCTTGCGGTGTCCTTTCCCAGTGACACTAGGGCCAGCAAGGCACGTATTGTATTGTTGCCATCGAGGATAACAAGATGGGGTTTATATCATATTGCTTGAGTTTATCCCTCTACATCATGTCATCTTCCTTAAAGCGTTACTCTGTTCTTTATGAACTTAATACTCTAGATGCAGGTAGGAGTCAGTCGATGTGTAGAGTAATAGTAGAAGATGCAGGCAGGAGTCGGTCTACTTGTTGCGGACGTGATGCCTATATACATGATCATGCCTAGATAATCTCATAATTATTCGCTTTTCTATCAATTGCTCGACAGTAATTTGTTCACCCACCGTAATACTTATGCTATCTTGAGAGAATCCACTAGTGAAACCTATGGCCCCCGGGTCTATCTCTTATCATATTTGCTTCCAATCTACTTTTATTTGCATCTTTACTTTTTGCATCTATATTATAAAATACCAAAAAAAATATTTATCTTATCATACTATCTTTATTAGATCTCACTTTCGCAAGTGGTAGTGAAGGGATTGACAACCCCTTTATTGCATTGGTTGCGAGTTCTTTTTTTGTTTGTGTAGGTGTGTGGGACTTTTGAGGAGCCTCCTACTGGATTGATACCTTTGTTCTCAAAAACTGAGGGAAATACTTACGCTACTATCGCTGCATAACCCTTTCCTCTTCAAGGAAAACCAACGCAAGCTCAAGACATAGCAGGAGACAACCCAATATGTAACCTTACTCTTTTTGTGTGTCCACATGATTATTCTACTGTGGTAATCATGTTTTATAGCTTTTGTTTCAATAAAGTGCCAAGTAAGACCTTTAGGATAGCCTATGGTGATAGTTGTGTTGATCCTACAGAAAATCAGAAACTTTTGCACCCAGTAAATTAGTTTTGATAATTCACAGAAACGTGCTTTTGATCTGATTCGTTTTGCTCTTGGTTGGTACCAAATTGCTCAGGTGTTCCTAATTTGGTAGGATTTGTGGAGTTCCAGAAGTATATGTCTGATACAGATTACTACACACTATTCTGTTTTTGACGGATTCTGTTTTCTATGTGCTGTTTGCTTATTTTGATGAACCATAGAGAAGTTGGAATACTGTATATATTACACCAATATGAATTTAGAATGAGTACACAACAGTACCTAATTGGTGGTTTTATTTTCTTATACTAACGGAGCTTACGAGTTTTCTGTTGAGTTTTGTGTTGTGAAGTTTTCAAGTTTTGGGTAAAGATTCGATGGACTATGGAATAAGGAGTGGCAAGAGCCTAAGCTTGGGGATGCCCGAGGCACCCCAAGGTAATATTCCAGGACAACCAAGAGCCTAAGCTTGGGGATGCCCCGTAAGGCATCCCCTCTTTCGTCTTCATTCATGAGTAACTTTACTTGGAGCTATATTTTTATTAACCACATGATATGTGTTTTGCTTGGAGCGTCATTTTATTTTGTTTTTGTTTTGCTTGCTGTTTGAATAAAATACCAAGATCTGAAATTCTTAAATGTTAGAGAGTCTTCACATAGTTGTATAATTATTCGACTACTAATTGATTTTCACTTATATCTTTTGGAGTAGTTTGTCATTTGCTCTAGTAATTCACTTATATTTTTTAGAGCACATCGGTGGTTCTATTTTGTAGAAAGTATTGATCTCTCATGCTTCACTTATATTGTTTTGAGAGTCTTTTAGAACAGCATGGTATTTGCTATGGTTATAAAATTGGTCCTAGAATGATGGGCATCCAAGTTGGGTATAATAAAAACTATCATAGAAAGTGAATTGGATGCTATGGTCAATTTGATGCTTGATAAATTGTTTTGAGATATGACGATGGTGATATTAGAGTCATGCTAGTTGGGTAATTATGAATTTGAGGAATACTTGTGTTGAAGTTTGTGATTCCCGTAGCATGCACGTATGGTGAACCGCTTTGTGATCAAGTTGGAGCATGATTTATTTATTGATTGTCTTCCTTATGAGTGGCGGTCGGGGACGAGCGATGGTCTTTTCCTACCAATCTATACCCCTAGGAGCATGCGCATAGTACTTTGTTTTCAAAGACTTATAGATTTTTGCAATAAGTATATGAGTTCTTTATGACTAATGTTGAGTCCATGGATTATACGCACTCTCACCCTTCCACCATTGCTAGCCTCTCTTGTGCCCCGCAACTTTCGCCGGTACCATACACCCACCATATACCTTCCTCAAAACAGCCACCATACCTACCTATTATGGCATTTCCATAGCCATTCTGAGATATATTGCCATGCAACTTTCCACTGTTCCATTTATTATGACACGCTCCATCAGTGTCATATTGCTTTTTGCATGATCATGTAGTTGACATCGTATTTGTGCCAAAGCCACCTTCATAATTCTTCCATACATGTCACTCTTGATTCATCACATATCCCGGTACACCGCCGGAGGCATTCATATAGAGTCATATTTTGTTCTAACTATCAAGTTGTAATATTGAGTTGTAAGTAAATAAAAGTGTGATGATCTTCATTATTAGAGCATTGTCCCAAGTGACGAAAGGATGATGGAGACTATGATTCCCCCACAAGTCGGGATGAGACTCCGGGCTTTATGAAAAAAATAGAAAGGCCATAAAAAAAGAGAAATGCCCTAAAAAGAGAAAGGTCATAAAAAAGAGAAGTGCCCAAAAAACGAGAGAAAAAGAGAGAAGGAACAACGCTACTATCCTTTTACCACACATGTGCTTCAAAGTAGCACCATGATCTTCATGATAGAGAGTCTCCTATGTTGTCAACTTTATATACTAGTGGGAATTTTTCATTATAGAACTTGGCTTGTATATTCCAATGATGGGCTTCCTCAAAATGCCCTAGGTCTTCGTGAGCAAGCAAGTTGGATGCACACCCACTTAGTTTCTTTTTGAGCTTTCATACACTTATAGCTCTAGTGCATCCATTGCATGGCAATCCCTACTCACTCACGTTGATATCTATTAATGGGCATCTCCATGGCCCGTTGATACGCCTATTTGATGTGAGACTATCTTCTCCTTTTTTGTCTTCTCCACAACCACCATTCTATTCCACATACAGTGCTATGTCCATGGCTCACGCTCATGTATTGCGTGAAAGTTGAAAAAGTTTGAGATTACTAAAGTATGAAACAATTGCTTGGCTTGTCATCGGGGTTGTGCATGATTAAATACTTTGTGTGATGAAGATAGAGCATAGCCAGACTATATGATTTTGTAGGGATAGCTTTCTTTAGCCATGTTATTTTGAGAAGACATGATTGCTTTGTTAGTATGCTTGAAGTATTATTGTTCTTATGTCAATATGAACTTTTATTTTGAATCATTTGGATCTGGACATTCATGCCACAATAAAGAAAATTACATTGAGAAATATGCTAGGTAGCATTCCACATCTAAAATTCTGTTTTTATCATTTACCTACTCGAGGACGAGTAGGAATTAAGCTTGGGGATGCTTGATATGTCTCCAACGTATCTATAATTTTTTATCGTTCCATGCTATTATATTACCTGTTTTGGATGTTTATGGGCTTTACTAAACACTTTTATATCATTTTTGGAACTAACCTACTAACCGGAGGCCCAACCCAAATTGCTGTTTTCTTGCCTATTTCAGTGTTTCAAAGAAAAGGAATATCAAACGGAGTCCAAACAAAATGAAACCTTTGGGGGAGTTACTTTTGGAATGGAAGCAACCCAGGAGACTTGAAGTAGAAGTCAGGGAAGCTACGAGGAAGCCACGAGGCAGGGAGGCACGCCCTACCCCCTGGGCGCGCCCCCGCCCTCATGGGCCCTCGTGGCTCCCCTGACTGACTTCCTTCGGCTATATATGTCCATGTACCCTAAAAACATCGAGGAGCACAATAGATCGGGAGTTCTGCCGCCGCAAGCCTCTGTAGCCACCAAAAACCAATCGGGACCCTGTTCGGGCACCCTGCCGGAGGGGGGATCCATCACCGGTGGCCATCTTCATCATCCCGGCGCTCTCCATGAAGAGGAGGGAGTAGTTCACCCTCGGGGCTAAGGGTATGTACTAGTATCTATGTGTTTGATCTCTCTCTCTCTCTCTCTCTCTCTCTCTCTCTCTCTCATGTTCTTGTGGTGATACGATCTTCATGTATCGCGAGCTTTGCTATTATAGTTCGATCTTATGACGTTTCTCCCCCTCTACTCTCTTGTGATGAATTGAGTTTTCCCCTTGAAGTTGTCTTGTCGGATTGAGTCTTTAAGGATTTGAGAACACTTGACGTATGTCTTGCCGTGCTTATCTGTGGTAACAATGGGATATTCACGTGTTCTACTTGATGTATGTTTTGGTGATCAACTTGCGGGTTCAATGAACTTATGCATAGGGGTTGGCACACGTTTCTGTCTAGACTCTCCGGTAGAAACTTTAGGGCACTCTTTGAAGTACTTTGTGTTGGTTTAATAGATGAATCTGAGATTGTGTGAAGCATATCGTATAATCATGCCCACGGATACTTGAGGTGACATTGGAGTATCTAGGTGACATTACGGTTTTGGTTGATTTGTGTCTTAAGGTGTTATTCTAGTACGAACTCTATGATAGATCAAACAGAAAGAATAGCTCCGTGTTATTTTACTATGGACTCTTGAATAGATCGATCAGAAAGGATAACATTGAGGTGGTTTCGTACCCTACAATAATCTCTTTGTTTGTTCTCCGCTATTAGTGACTTTGGAGGGACCCTTTGTTTCATGTTGAGGGATAGTTATATGATCCATTTATGTTATTATTGTTGAGAGAACTTGCACTAGTGAAAGTATGAACCCTAGGCCTTGTTTCCTACCATTGCAATACCGTTTACGCTCACTTTTATCATTAGTTACCTTGCTGTTTTTATATTTTCATATTACAGAAACCTATATCTACCATCCATACTGCACTTGTATCACCATCTCTTCGCCGAACTAGTGCACCTATACAATTTGCCATTGTATTGGGTGTGTTGGGGACACAAGAGACTCTTTGTTATTTGGCTGTAGGGTTGTTTGAGAGAGACCATCTTCATCCTATGCATCCCACGGATTGATAAACCTTAGGTCATCCACTTGAGGGAAATTTGCTACTGTCCTACAAATCTCTGCACTTGGAGGCCCAACAACATCTACAAGAAGAAGGTTGTGTAGTAGACATCAATGCGCTTTGGTCAGTAAAGCGCAAGGCGGTGGCAAAATGCACAATTAACGCCTAGCGCTTTTTTGAACTATGATAGAAATGGAATCTTAAATTAGAACATTTGTTCTTCAGGTTTAGGCACTTGTTCTACATGAACAGAGTACAGTAAGACGCAAGAATATAGTACTTTAAAATAGAAAATGAGCTCATAGACCTTACCACATTCTTGGTTCGGGACCAGTACAGAACAAGGCGTTCCTAGTCATTGGCCAGTAAATGTGTCACGGGAGAACGTAAGGGAATTTGATGAGTTTCTTTGCCGGTGAAGTACGTTTCTTCAGTTAATTCCCATACTTCCACCAAGAATTCTTGAAGATAGTAGAGGTATTAGCACAGGTTACCTCATCCTGAGTTTCCAAATCGGTCCTTCTCTATGGAGAAAAATGGGAAAATTTGTTGTATTATAACCATCATGGAGGTAGGATGTATTGGACAAAGCAAAGTAATTTCCATGAATAACATTACTTACACATAACTCCTGGACAAACACCTGCAACTGGCACTTTCCTTCATCTTCAGTATAATATTTCCAAGATGGGAAGATCTTTGTCTGATTTAACAACATCAAATGTGATAGATGCTAAACTACGACTAGCTGGTTGTGCTTCCTCCACGAGAATAGGCGTACTAACCGGTGGAGTTGGGGTTCGCCGTGGTAATCTTGGCCCTTTAGGCACTTTGGAGCTGCCTTACTAACTGCTCTTGTTTGGGAGCTCTGTGGTGGAGATGGTGCTGTGTCAACAGGAACTGTGTTACTATCTGCTGGGGTTGGGGTTAGATTGGGTGAAGCCGGTTCTCTGTCCATCGCAGTAGGGGTACAATATGCGAGAGTTTGGATTATGTGTGGTAGGGCTGGTTCTCGTGCATGTACAACCGGGGTGCTATCTCCACCAAGAGGTAGCACTGTTTTATTTGAAGCATGTGTTTTTAGTCCGCTAGATACTGGCATCACCCGCTCCAATTCAAATGGCTGATAAACAGGAAACATAGTTGAATGTACAGACATTGTATGAGAGACACATGCAATAGATAGTGTGGAAAAAAGAGGGCATGAAATAGTTGGCATGTATATTGTTTAACTAAAACGGATAGCATGACATAATTTCACATATATGGTGTCTATCTAAACTGGATAGCATAGCATAACATAATTCAAAGATATGATGAATAACTAAACAGGATCGCATGACATAATTCACCTACATGTTATCTAAGTAATCAGGATCGCATCATTTAATTCACATATGTGATTTATATGCTAAACAGAGAGCATTCGATATGATGTCTGAACTAAGAACATGGTGTTGAATATTGTGTATATGATGTCCAAACTATGCAATGCAAGACACCATATGCATGATATGAGCAGTATAATGATACGTCTCCAACGTATCTATAATTTTTGATTGTTCCATGCTATTATATTACCTGTTTTGGATGTTTATGGGCTTTACTTTACAATTTTAAATCTTTTTTGGGACTAACCTACTAACTGGAGGCCCAGCCCAAATTGCTGTTTTTTGCCTATTTCAGTGTTTCGAAGAACAGGCATATCAGATGGAGTCCAAACGGAATGAAACCTTCGGGAGCGATCTTTTTGGAACAAACGCAATCCAGGGGACTTGGAGTGGACGTCAAGCAACAAACGAGGCGGCCACGAGGGTGCCCAGCGTGCCCCCTAGGGGTGGGCGCGCTCCCCACCCTCGTGGGCCCCTCGAGCATCAACCAACATTCTTCTTCCTCCTATATATATCCACGTACCCCGAAAACATCGGGAGCACCACGAAAAACTACTTCCACCGCCGCAACCTTCTGTATCCGCGAGATCCCATCTTGGAGCCTTCACCGGCGCCCCGCCGGAGGGGGAATCGACCACGGAGGGCCTCTATATCATGTCCAAGGCCTCTCCGATGAGTTGTGAGTAGTTTACCACTGACCTTCGGGTCCATAGTTATTAGCTAGATGGCTTCTTCTCTCTCTTTGAATCTCAATACAAAGTTCTCCTCGATCTTCTTGGAGATCTATTCGATGTAACTCTTTTTGCGGTGTGTTTGTCGAGATCCGATGAATTGTGGGTTTATGATCAAGTTTATCTATGAGAAATATTTGAATCTCCTCTGAATTCTTTTATGTATGATTGGTTATCTTTGTAAGTCTCTTCGAATTATCAGGTTTTGCCTACTAGATTGATCTTTCTTGCAATGGGAGAAGTGCTTAGCTTTGGGTTCAATCTTGCAGTGTCCTTTCCCAGTGATAGTAGGGGAAGCAAGGCACGTATTGTATTGTTGCCATAGAGGATAAAAAGATGGGGTTTATGTCATATTGCATGACTTTATCGCTCTACATCATGTCATCTTTCTTAATGCGTTACTCTGTTCTTCATGAACTTAATACTCTTGATGCAGGCAGGAGTCGGTCGATGTGTGGAGTAATAGTAGTAGATGCAGAATCGTTTCGATCTAATTGTCACAGATGTGATGCCTATATACATGATCATGCCTAGATATTCTCATAACTATGCACTTTTCTATCAATTGCTCGACAGTAATTTGTTCACCCACCGTAATACTTATGCTATCTTGAGAGAAGCCACTAGTGAAACCTATGGCCCCCGGGTCTATCTTTTATCATATAAGTTCTTCATCTAGTTTTATTTGCATCTTTTATTTTCCAATCTATATCATAAAATACCAAAAATATTTATCTTATCTTATTATCTCTACCAGATCTCACTTTTGCAAGTTACCGTGAAGGGATTGACAACCCCTTTATTGCGTTAGTTGCAACGTTCTTGTTTGTTTGTGTAGGTGCGTGGGATTTTTTAGGAGCCTCCTACTGGATTGATACCTTGGTTCTCAAAAACTGAGGGAAATACTTACGCTACTTTGCTGCATCACCCTTTCCTCTTCATGGAAAACCAACGCAGTGCTGAAGAGGTAGCAAGAAGGATTTCTGGCGCTGTTGCCAGGGAGGTCTTCACTCAAGTCAAGACATACCAAGTACCCATCACAAACTCATCTCCCTCACATTACATTATTTGCCATTTGCCTCTCGTTTTCCTCTCCCCCACTTCACCCTTGCCGTTTTATTCGCCCTCTCTTTCCCAATCTTCTCTCTCTTTTGCTTATCTTCTTGTGTGCCCGTTTGCCCTTATGGCTTTTCCTAGGAACATCGACCTTCATCTTAGAAGGTTGGAAGAGATTGAATTAAACATTAGAAGCTTTATGACTTTACAATTTGAGCATAATAGTTTCTTTAGAAAAGAGCTTAAAGAACAAAAAAGCTTTATGGAGTACATGAACAAAGAGCTTGATGATATGTCTAAAGAATTTTATGGTTTGAATTCTCAGATTGCTCGTCTTGAAAAATCAATAGCCCAAATTTCTATAAGCAAGCCACCTTGGTCAATAAGATGGCTGCCAAACCAGAACGGTTAGGGGAAAATAATGATGAAGATCTAAAAGTTATTGATGTATCCCCTATTAAATCCTTGTTTTGCAATATGAATCTTCATAATGATGGGACTGGAGATGAGTCAACTTTAGTTAAAAGGCGTCCCAATGATTCGGAGTTTTTAGATCTTGATGCTAAATTTGGAAAAAGTGGGATTGGAGAGGTCAGGACTTTACATAGCATTGAACCCACTATTATGGATTCCAAGGAATTTAATTATGATAATTGTTCTTTAATAGATTGTATTTCCTTGTTGCAATCCGTGTTGAATTCTCCTCATGCTTATAGTCAAAATAAAGCTTTTACCAAACATATTGTTGATGCCTTGATGCAATCTTATAAGGAAAAACTTGAATTGGAAGTTTCTATACCTAGAAAACTTTATGATTAGTGGGAACCTACTATAAAGATTAAAATTAAAGATCATGAGTGCTAGACTTCGTGTGATTTGGGTGCTAGTGTTTCCACGATTCCAAAAACTTTATGTGATGTGCTAGGCTTCCATGATTTGGATGATTGCTCTTTAAACATGCACCTTGTGGATTTCATCATTAAAAAACCTATGGGAAGGATCAATGATGTTCTTATTGTTGCAAATAGGAATTATGTGCCCATAGATTTTATCATTCTTGATATAGATTGCAATTTTCATGTCCTATTTTTCTTGGTAGACCTTTCCTTAGAACGATTGGTGCAATTATTGATATGAAGGAAGGGAATATTAGATTCCAGTTTCCATTAAGGAAAGGCATGGAACACTTTACAAGACAGAAAGTTAAATTACCTTATGAATCCATCATGAGAGATACTTATGAATTGAATGCCAAAGATGGCACTACTTAGATCTATCCTCGCTTTTATGCCTAGCTAGAGGCGTTAAACGATAGCGCTTGTTGGGAGGCAACCCAATTTTATTTTTGTTTCTTACTTTTTGCTTCTGTTTAGTAAGAAATATTTCATCTAGCTTCTGTTTAGATGTGTTTTCATGTTTTAATTAGTGTTTGTGCCAAGTAGAACCTATAGGATAACCTACGGTAATAGTTAATTTGATTCTGCTGAAAAACAGAAACTTCTACCTGCACGAAAATAATTTTACTAAATCACAGAAACGTGCTTTTGCGTTGATTCTTTTTTCTCTAGATCAATAGGCAAATTTCCTAGGACTTCCTATTTTCGTAGGATTGTTAGAGTTACAGAAGTATTTGAAAGTTACATATTGCTACAGACTGTTCGGTGTTTGACAGATTCTCTTTTTCGTGTGTTGTTTGCTTATTTTGATGCATCTATGGCTAGTTTCGGGGGGTATGAACCATAGAGAAGTTGGAATAAAGTAGGTTTAACACCAATATAAATAAAGAATGAGTTCATTACAGTAACTTATGTGGTGGTTTTTCTTTCTTGCACTAATGGAGCTTATGAGATTTCCTGTTGAGTTTTGTGTTGTGAAGTTTTCAAATTTTGGGTAAAGATTTGATGGACTATGTAATAAGGAGTGGCAAGAGACTAAGCTTGGGGATTCCCATGGCACCCCAAGATATTCAAGGATAACCAAAATCCTAAGCTTGGGGATGCCCCGGAAGGCATCGCCTCTTTCATCTTCGTCTATCGGTAACTTTACTTGGAGCTATATTTTTATTCACCACATGATATGTGTTTTGCTTGGAGCATCTTGTATGATATGATTCTTTGCTTTTTAGTTTACCACAATCATCCTTTCTGTACACACCTTTTGGGAGAGACCCACTTGATTTGGAGTTTATTAGAATACTCTATGTGCTTCACTTATATCTTTTGAGCTAGATAATTTTGCTCTAGTGTTTCACTTATATCTTTTAGAGCACGGCGGTGGCTTTATTTTGTAGAAATTGTTGATCTCTCATGCTTCACTTATATTATTTTGAGAGTCTTTTAGAACAGCATGGTATTTGCTATGGTTATAAAATTGGTCCTAGAATGATGGGAATCCAAGTTGGGTATAATAAAAACTATAATAGAAAGTGAATTGGATGCTATGATCAATTTGATGCTTGATAATTGTTTTGAGATATGAGGATGGTGATATTAAAGTCATGCTAGTTGGGTAGTTCTGAATTTAAAGAATACTTGTGTTGAAGTTTGTGATTCCCGTAGCATGCACGTATGGTGAACCGCTTTGTGATGAAGTTGAAGCATAATGTATTTATTGATTGTCTTCCTTATGAGTGGCGATCGGGGACGAGCGATGGTCTTTTCCTACCAATCTATCCCCCTAGGAGGATGCGCGTAGTACTTTGTTTTCAAAGACTTGTAGATTTTTGCAATAAGTATATGAGTTCTTTATGACTAATGTTGAGTCCATGGATTATACGCACTCTCATCCTTTTACCATTGCTAGCCTCTCTTGTGCCGTGCAACTTTCACCGGTACCATACACCCACCATATACCTTCCTCAAAACAGCCACCATACCTACCTATTATGGCATTTCCATAGCCATTCTGAGATATATTGCCATGCAACTTTCCACCGTTTCGTTTATTATGACACGCATCATCATTGTCATATTGCTCTTTGCATGATCATGTAGTTGACATTGTATTTGTGGCAAAGCCACCTTCATATTTCCATACATGTCACTCTTGATTCATTGCATATCCCGGTACACCGCCGGAGGCATTCATATAGAGTCATATTTTGTTCTAAGTATCGAGTTGTAATCTTGATTTGTATGTAAATAAAAGTGTGATGATCTTCATTATTAGAGCATTGTCCCAAGTGAGTTAAGGATGATGGAGACTATGATTCCCCCACAAGTCGGGATGAGACTTCAGACTATATAAAAAAAAGAGAAAGGCCAAATAAAAAAAAGAGAAAGGCCAAATAAAAAAATGAGAGAAAAAGAGAGAAGGGACAATGCTACTATCATTTTTACCATACTTGTGCTTCAAAGTAGCACCATGATCTTCATGATAGAGAGTCTCCTATGTTGTCACTTTCATATACTAGTGGGAATTTTTCAATATAGAACTTGGCTTGTATATTCCAATGATGGGCTTCCTCAAAGTTCCCTAGGTCTTCGTGAGCAAGCAAGTTGGATGCACACCCACTTAGTTTCTTTTGTTGAGCTTTCATACATTTATAGCTCTAGTGCATCCGTTTCATGACAATCCCTACTCACTGACTTTGATATCTATTAATGTGCATCTCCATAGCCAGTTGATATGCCTAGTTAATGTGAGACTATCTTCTCCTTTTTGTCTTCTCCACAACCACCATTTCTATTCAACATATAATGCTATGTCCATGGATCACGCTCATGTATTGCGTGAAACTTGAAAAAGTGAAACAATTGCTTGGCTTGTCATCAGGGTTGTGCATGATTAAATACTTTGTGTGATGAAGATAGAGCATAGCCAGACTATATGATTTTGTAGGGATAACTTTCTTTAGCCATGTTATTTTGAGAAGACATGATTGCTTTGTTAGTATGCTTGAAGTATTACTATTTATTATGTCAATATGAACTTTTATTTTGAATCATTTGGATCTGAACATTCATCCCACAATAAAGAAAATTACATCGAGAATTATGCTAGGTAGCATTCCACATCAGAAATTATGTTTTTATCAATTACCTACTCGCGGACGAGCAGGAATTAAGCTTGGGGATGCTTGATACGTCTCCAACGTATCTATAATTTTTGATTTTTCCATGCTATTATATTACCTGTTTTGGATGTTTATGGGCTTTACTTTACACTATTATATCTTTTTTGGGACTAACCTACTAACCAGAGGCCCAGCCCGAATTGCTGTTTTTTTGCCTATTTCAGTGTTTCGAAGAAAAGGAATATCAAAAGGAGTCCAAAAGGAATGAAACCTTCGGGAGCGATCTTCTTGGAACAAACGCAATCCAGGGGACTTAGAGTGGACGTCAAGCAACAAACGAGGCGGCCACGAGGGTGCCCGGCGTGCCCCTTGGGGGTAGGCGCGCCCCCACCCTCGTGGTCTCTCGAGCGTCAACTGACCTACTTCTTCCTCCTATATATATCCACGTACCCCGAAAAAATCCAGGAGCACCACGAAAAACTATTTCCACCGCCACAACCTTCTGTATCCACGAGATCCCATCTTGGAGCCTTCACCGGCGCTCCACCGGAGGGGGAATCGACCACGGAGGGCCTCTACATCATATCCAAGGCCTCTCCGATGAGTTGTGAGTAGTTTACCATAGACCTTCCGGTCCATAGTTATTATCTAGATGGCTTCTTCTCTCTCTTTGAATCTCAATACAAACTTCTCCTCGATCTTCTTGGAGATCTATTCGATGTAACTCTTTTTGCGGTGTGTTTGTCGAGATCCGATGAATTGTGGGTTTGTGATCAAGTTTATCTATGAGAAATATTTGAATCTCCTCTGAATTCTTTTATGTATGATTGGTTATCTTTGCAATCTCTTCGAATTATCAGTTTGGTTTGGCCTGCTAGATTGATCTTTCTTGCAATGGGAGAAGTGCTTAGCTTTGAGTTCAATCTTGCGGTGTCCTTTCCCAGTGACAGCAGGGGCAGCAAGGCACGTATTGTATTGTTGCCATCGAGGATAAAAAGATGGGGTTTATGTCATATTGCATGAGTTTATCCCTCTACATCATGTCATCTTTCTTAATGCGTTAACCATCGTAATACTTATGCTATCTTGAGAGAAGCCACTACTGAAACCTATGTCCCCCGGGTCTATGTTTTATCATATAAGTTTTCCATCTACTTTTATTTGCATCTTTTATTTTCCAATCTATATCATAAAAATACCAAAAATATTTATCTTATCTTATTATCTCTATCAGATCTCACTTTCGCAAGTTACCATGAAGGGATTGACAATCCCTTTATTGCGTTAATTCTTGAGGTTCTTGTTTGTTTGTGTAGGTGCGTGGGACTTTTGAGGAGCCCCTCTTTGGATTGATACATTGGTTCTCAAAAGCGAGGGAAATACTTACGCTACTTTCCTGCATCACCCTTTCCTCTTCAAGGAAAACCAACGCAGTGCTCAAGAGGTAGCATATAACCATGCCAAGGTAGAGCATAAGCCTCGGTGGGGGAATAGGACTAGTCATCAATCTCTGAATCCATCTCTGAGGAGCTATCGGGACCCAACAAGTGATCTGCTTCGACAGGTAGCACTGTCTGCTCTGAAGGCCTTTTTTCACTCCAGATTTTTCCATCTCCCACCCAAATGGCTGATTCACAGGAAGAGTAGTTTAATGTCAAACATTGTCGACAAATGGAAAATGGAGAAAAGGATAGGCAAGATATCATTCAAATATATGATGCCTGGTTAAACAGGATGGCATTTCACATTTCACATATATTATTGCTGGCTAAAAGACATGAGACAGCATAATTCCCATATATGATATAGAAACTGAACATGTGGCATTACATAACATGTCTAAACTAAGCAGATGACATATATGATGTCAAAAGTAGGCACTACAAGGCAACATATGCATGATATGACTAACATCATGATGCCAAGGTAGAGCAAACATCTTGGGGGTAAATAGGAGTGGTCAGCGGCGTCTGAATCCGCCTCGGAACAGATATCTTCCTTTGGATTACAATCTGGAGAGGGGTGGAGAGGGTTTGCCATTGAACCCACCATGGAGTGATGTCTGCATGACATTGTATTGCCATGCAAAACTCTTCTCTTTTTCTCTACATGTTCAGCATGACTGTGTACAATATCTGACATGCATACGAAAAAAATATGGTGAGATTATGTAAGGAGAGCATGCAGAAATTCAGAGTGATGGTAACAACCAGTGGATGGATCCAAAAATAATGATAGCAGGCTGATGATTGCTTTAATTTAATAAAAAGACAGATGATTATTGCTTTACTATTTGTTTCCCACCCAAGATGAACAACATAGGCATACCCTAGGTGAACCAGATATTAGACAGAGATACTATTCATTGCTTCCTCGATATGTGCCCCATAACTAATTTAGAAATCAAGTTTGAACATTAGTTTCGACCTAACTTGGAGTCCAAGAGGTGAACATGACGATAAAGTAGCAGGTAATTTTAAGCAATGCATAACATAAGCAGAAACAAAAGAGTGCGACCTCTCTTGTGGACCCATGTACTCCTCAGGTTCATCTGCTGAGTCGATGATGGTGATGCCGTTGCGGTGGGTGCCAGCGGCAGGGAAGGAGATCTGAGGCGGCGAAAAACGGTCAGGAGTCGTGATGTCTGGTTTGGTGGATGCTTCTGTCAATGAAGCAACTGAGGTGAGGTGGATGACGTCGCGGCAAGAGCAGGACAAACCACACAAAGTTCCCTTCGACACCTACCTATAATTGAAGCAATTTTGTAAGGGCTCATTTGGCTTGCATGATTCTAAAAACGCAGGAATAGGAAAAACACCGGAATAGGACAAGAATGCACATGGTAAACAAAGCATTTGTAAAAGGAGGATTTCTTTCAACTTGGGTGTTTGGTTTACAGGAATTGGAAGAGCAGAGGAATGCAAAGAAACATGGCCAAAATAAAGTGAAACCATATGAAAGCATCTACAGTTAGAATGTTATTCTGCCACTAATGCACTTGGTCTTGTTTTCATACATAGTATTTTAAAAAGTAAGTCCAGGTGGATGTTTTGCTTCATTCCTTTCAACAAAATGCATGAATAATTGAATAGTAGAGTGCCATTGGAGAATTCCCTATTGCTATGTTTTTCTATTGAACCAAAATAGCCCTAATGGATTGACATGAATGTATAGTAATAAGTGATGCAACAAGTGTACAATCTCTTTGTCGTAGCCGTGTCGACCTCAACATCATTGGGTTGGTTGCTGAAGCAGTTGAGGCAGAGGTGGCTGTCGGAGGTGTGGAGGAAGATCTCAGGAATCTGTAGACAGCGTCAAGGGCACTGCTCTATTGTGATGGATCGTTCTGTCGTTGGAGCAGCTCCGGTGAGCCGTAAGACATCAATGCTGAAGCAGCACAAGATAGACATCGTCAATCTCAAGTGGGATTCTAATAGCATCTCCAATAGATGATGTAAAATAGATGTAAAATTTACATCACCAAAAAACACCTGACTATAACAGATGAGGTAAAAACTGTTGACTCTAAACTTAACAGTCGAAACTGAAATTTATTGTGGAATCTGAATGTTACTGTCGAAACTGAACGCAATGGTAGCAGAGAGGCACTTGACATGTAGTTTAGGGAGGGCCTGTAGTTCATCTTCAACCTGCACCCCCTTGAGCCGCCAGCCACCACCGGCCGAAGCGCCAGCCCTAGCGCCGCCTCGCCGCCCAGAAACAACCCCCCACCATCGGTCCGTCGCCGCCCCAGCCAGCCCTCTAGCCCCCCCGCCCCCACCCTGAACCTAAGATAGATAGTGGGGTACCTCTCCGGCGAGCCCCCGTCCCCGCTACAGTTTGTTCTTCCTTAACTCCGGTGAGTCCCCCCACCCCCTGAAAATCGACTGACCCAAAAGTCATGAGCACTATGAACAAGTTTCTCCCACTTGACTTATTTGGCAATTATCATGGATGGAGCACTATGAACCTGGTGATAACACAAAGAGCTTAGTCACACATCACACAGAGTAGAATGCTTTCAGGCTAACACAAACTCAAAAACGAGCAAGATGTCACGGCCAACTGCTCAATTGGCTCAACTATAAAATTGATCTTCCTACCCACTTGATTATCCAAAAACAAATTGATCACCAAAATTGATTGTTGTAGCTGTTTCTGACTCTTGCCTAATGGATACAGCAAAAGTCTGAATCAAACAGTCTAGACACTTTTAGTCATCCAAATTGATTCATCAAACATCTAAACATTCGAAATCCCACAAACCAGCATCAAACTAGGGAGGTTAGGGAGTCCGGATGTCTGCCACGCGGTACTGTGACAACTTGAACCACAGAGAAACCCCTCTCCCGCGTGGTTGTTCTACAACCCTTGGCGCAGTGTATTCCCTCTGGCTTGACAGGTCAAAAGCCAACCAACATTCCCATGGCGTGGCAACCGAGAGACCTACTCCTATGATGCTTGCATGGAAGCTTCGCCGGTCCGCCCGCCCCAGCTATTAAAGCGCCCGGCCGCGAAAGCAAGTCCTATCCTCCTCCTCGTCAAACCCGCCCAACACCACTACACCTCTACCACCGGCCGCCACCATGGGCAACAAATCGGACACCTCCAACTGATGGCCGATGACCGGCTATCCGGGGAGCTCCGGATCCAGTTTTTTCTATCGCCTACGGTATCCGGGCCACTTATTGTGGAGAGCTCCGTTCAACATCAAGACGGAGCAGATATCCTCAGACGTCAACGAGGAGATCCATTTAATGTCAAGCCGGGAGGAGGAGGCACCCCTTCTCGTCGCTGCTACCACGGCTGATGATGAGTTCACGCGGTAGATGGAGATCACACTCCAACAGTCATTGAACAATCATGGTTCGATATTATCGTCCCCTCCGTGAAACTACGATGTACAAATTGGACACTGCATGAAGGAGGAGCCCTCCCCGCCAAACAGCCACGACGTCTAGATCGTACGTAGTAAGGAGATGACCTCCCGATCGCACCCCCACGTGAAGGAGGAGCCGCCCTCCTCGCCACCGCTAGGCGTGCAATAGGTGGCGGTCGTTTGGCACGAAAAAGGAGGATCAGTCCTCCGCGCTAGCGAATCCACACCCGTGCATGGAGTACTACCTCCAAGGTGCTAGATCCGGGGGTGTGTCCTCCTTCACGACCAAAAAATGCCTCTCTGAGGTGGTCCACCGGGAGCAACGCATTCAACTCAAAGAGCGGTGTTCGTGAAGAGCCCGGTGGTGCCTACTTGGGTACTCGTGGAGGCTTGGACCATCAGCCGGTCCAAGACGACCGAGCAGTCGGGCGCCCGTCGCCTGCGCCGGCTCAACGACGGGCTCCTTGAAGTGCGGCTCGTGTAGTCCGAGCATGTCACCTTCATCTGAGTCGTCGATGTCGCTGAAGACAACCGTCGCAAGGTGGTGAAGGATACTGCAGGGCGTCTGGGCTACGAGCACCCCACAGCGGCCCCGCGGGGATGCCGCGGTGCTTGGAGGACCTTCCGCCACTGGCACGACGATGATGACGGTAGGCATCGGAGCTACCGACGGGCTTAGAGGCCATGCTTATGAGGTCAGCTTTCGGTACCTCACCTAGTTTAGTTTAGTTTAGTTTAATTTGAACTTGTTAAATTTTGTCCGGTTGGTTGTAAATATCCCAAACTTTATTAAATTTCATCCGTTTATCTGCAATTTTGTTTGTTTTATTGCTCTATTCATTTGAATGGGCTAGACAAAAAATAGAGCGGCCCTTTCGGCTCAGGGTTAGAAGGGGGATTTCGCATGTCGGGATTTGGCACCTGGAGGGAGTTTTCGCGTGCGTTGTAATTTTGGGATAGCAAGACGCTGGTTGTGAAGGCGCCAGTTTTGGGAGCAAGATATCTGAATTTTCGGGATATAACAAGGCGTAGGTTGAATTTTAGGGACAAGCCTAACGTGTAATATTGTACTTGTACGTACCAAATCAATTCGCACTTCCCTCAACCAAAAAAATGAAAAAAATAAAACTATTCACACCACACAAAGAGAGAGTCGTGCCCCGTTTTACTATACAAATGCTATTCAAAGCTACTCCCTCCTTCCATCTAAATAGGGCATAATGCATTTTTCGATGCTAACTTTGAACAAATATTAGAGCAATAATATTTGACCTGCAACTTACACAAAGCACACCATTAAATTCGTTTGTGAAAGGAGCTTTCAATGATATAGTTTTCACATTGTGCCTGTCATGTACTATTAATCTTGTCAATAGTCAAAGGCGGTCTTCAAAAATGCATTATGCCCTATATAGATGGAAGGAGGGAGTATGAATCCATGTTATGTCCAATTAAATTTTTTCGCTTGTTGTATAATGCATGTAACCTACTCATACCAACATTTTAGTGCATTGCAAATGTCTATACTACCGCTGCAATTCGAACTGAATTTGAATTCATTTCTCTATTTCAATAAGAATCTACAATCATGATTGTTGCCAACTTCAACCATCATTCGTGTATTACCTTAATAACACACCACATGATTACTATAGAGATAGATATGAACTATGTGTACTACATGAACTCGAATTCTATTTTTTGAATACACTTGATGTTGATTCCAAATAATAGTACATTTGATGTACTAACTATATATTCATAATCTAAACCATGTTCCATACATACACCGTGTTTATCACACAAAGTATAGTGCCCCGCCCCCTACATTATGACAAGTATTTAGACCTGAGCTGCAAAAGCCCACATTAGCCCAAATTATAATCGATGTTCTATGTATTATACGTAGTACTAGCAAGATGCCCATGTGTTCCACAGAACATCAACATGATCAAGGGGAGGCCTAATTTGCTAATATGGAGAGGGGTGTGGGTATCTTTTTTTCAAAATTGCCATAGTTCACTTCCTATCCGCCAGATATAAATCAGGTGGCCTATATTGCAGGATGGCACGCACAGCATCATCAACAACTCCATTTTTTGTAAGAGTAGAGATAAAATATATTATATGTAGTATAACATGTTCATAACCACACCATGTGTATCACTGTTATATATATTCACACATGCGTCGGTTTAAAACACTATGATAAATTCTTCAAATTTCCGAATTCGCTTTTTATAATGAAGTATGATCTCTATTCATCTTTTACACCCACACAATCCTCTTATCTTTGTAGCTAGTGCTAACTTCCTCTCGTGCATGCACACGCTCGCATCCCTCTCACCCTCCCTCAGCATTCTCTAGCTCCATCGCGCAAATTCATCTTTTCACTTTAGGTCATTCACCCACAGTGTGTGTAGGCCCCCCATCTCCTTCTTTACGGCACACATCGATTGATATGCCTCTCTAGCTAGGTGTGCCTAGCACAAACACAAGCTTCCCCTCTTCTCTTATCACCATCCATGCCTCACTCCCACCACTCTTTTCATTGATCTCGTACTCGCACACTCCTTCCCCCTCGATATACTATGCCTCTCGTACCACCTCCTAGATGCATCCCTCTCTCTCTCTATCCTTCTCCCCGTGCCTCATTTGCTTCTAACACACACATGCATGTATACCAATCGATCTCCCAACATATATCTAGGTCGACTTTAACTATCCCCCCCCCCATCGATCGACGTACCTCACAAGTTATGTCTCTCCTTTCTCTAATAAAGGACGATTGATCTTCCTATGTAGTTACGTATGCTTACCACAGCCATATCGTGCCCCCTCATCATTTGTGCATGCCTCCTGACCCGTCTCTCACACGCACGTGCACAGACAGGCAGCCATCCCCTCTATTATTGATATTGCATGTGTGCCCTCCGTTTGTCTAGCAAGCCTATCCCACCATTTGTGAGAAGCAACTCCACTGCCACCCCCTCCAACACTCTAGCTCTGTCTCTCTCCCAACCTTATTCCTCTCCTACACATATGCATTGATGCCGATCGATCTCCCTTAATACATGAGGTAGATCGATCTCCCTTAATACATGAGGTAGGCTTCTCTCCTCCTCCACACATATACCAGCCATTGTACCTCTATAGTTAATTAGGCCTCCCTCCCCCCCCACCACTACACACCGATAGTCGAGCGCTTTAGGTAGGTATCCATGCCACAGAGACAAACTACAGGTGTCCCCTCTCACGTTCCAGTAGGCCAGCCACTCTATATCTTTAACGTGGGCACACACAAATTCGATGGCACTCTTTATTGATTGCGCGTGCACACACACACACACACACACATCATCCCTCTCTTCGATTCTATGGACACCTCAAGCCGATGATACGTCCACTCTCTTCTCGTGGATCGCCCCCTCTATATATATGATATATCCAGGACTCTATTTCACACACATTGCATATGTTACATTTTTTGATTGACCCCCCCCCCCCGAAAATACACTCTCACGAACCCACACACTATATGTCTCTACGTTTGTATCTCTCTCACACAACCCACGTAGGTGGTGTATGTGTACAAGAAGAGAATAGGTGCACCGTGCACGTACTCACGCTTCATGCCCAGCCACACCCGCGCGGGTACACGGTGGAGCTCATTTCTGTATGAAATGGCAGCCCACGTGCTAATTTGAACGCGTGTAGCGGTTGTTTACCTATGGAGGTCGTGTACCACGCGTGCACGAAACAAAGTTCGACTTGATGCATTGGCGCGTTATTTTTAAATAAAGTTATATCGCTCAATGGCATGTACACAGAATATAAAATGATTTTTATGGAGAAAATGGTACTCCGCTCCACTATATACAATGGAGCCTGCCTGCCTAGTTTGTCTCTCTTCATAGTATCTCACACAAGGCTGTGGTGGCCTCTCTCTCTCTCTCTCTCTCTCTCACCGATGGTCACTGATCCGGTGGCATCCCGTCCGCCGGCGGAAAGGGAGGAAGTGCATCGTTTCTCCATTCGACGGCGCCGAGGCAGCACGTCCCTATCTGTGGTACACGCTGTTCTCTCTGACCAAGCTCCGGCGCGGTAGGGCCTACACCACCTGCTCGCTGCCGTAGTATGGGCAGATTCCGCCCGCCGCCGCTCACCTAGTTACATCCCAACGACCTCCAGGTATCCCCTCAGGCCTTACTCCACTGCTCGTCTTCCCATGTCGCTGCATGTGGATCTTCCATAGTTCTTTGCCCAAAACGTACCTAGTCTGGCGTACTTTCCATATTGCAATCTCGTCCTCACACCGTTTTAGACAGACACAACCATGTTGTTATCTTCCCTTAGGACAAGGAATATGCTTGTCTTTTGTCGTCGCATGTGTCATCAACTGTTATTGGCAAGTAATTGTTTCCTTTCTACCTCTTTTTTGCAAATAGGGCTATCCATTTCTCCTCGTTGCTATTGCGACCTTTTAGTGAACTGTACAAATCACTTTTTTCTTAAGAGTGTTTTGTGCAGTTGTACTAAAATGTCACAAGGGCAACGCCTCTACATTTCAGTGCAACTGCACAAAGGGAGATAGGTTTTGCTCTATCCTCCTCTTCCAACTCCGAGCCTAATCTTCTCCAACTAGTTAGTCTTAAGAGAGAGTGCAAAGGTGACCGACTTCTATTTGTGTGTTTATTGTTTCATCAGGAGTGCTCTATTATCGTAATCACACTTAATATCTTTGGAACAGGGACGCTCAGCTCTATTTTAGTGGAACTGCATAAAATAATCAGAATGTTGCATCCTCCAGACAACTGCTTTTTTTCCCAACATGCCTTGTTGATTTAGACAGAGCTGGGGGGACGTTGCTGCCAATGAAAGCATGGATCAATTTTAATTTAACACCTTCTGACAACTTTGTCTTTAGTTGTGATGTAAATATTAGCTCTGATATGCTAATAATTGAGATGTATTAGCAAGGTAGTTAGTTTTTTATTCTTTCCGAAAGAGCATCGATGCAAGACACACGAAACAAAAGCTGAAAGCTCACACCATTTTATAATTTCATGTTGCTAGAAAATTATTTGTATAGTACGTCAATTATGTAAACAAATGCTGGAAGCTTGATAGCATTGCCAGAAGCCTCTTCAGCATCCGGGTCCATGTGCCATGCACAAAATTATACTCCTTCGTTCCTAAATGTTTGCCTTTTTACAAATTTCAAATGGGCATATTTTAGAGTGTAGATTCACTCATTTTGCTTCGTATGTGTACTCCCTCCGTTCCTAAATATTTATCTTTCTAGAGATTTCAACAAGTGACTACATACGGAGAAAAATGACTGAATCTACACTCTAAAGTATGTCTATATACATCTATATGTAGTAGTCCATTTGAATCTCTAAAAAGACAAATATTTGAGTAGTCACTCGTTGAAATCTCTAGAAAGACAAATACTCCGGAGTATATTTAAGAACCGAGGGGGTAGTGCACAACCGCATGGGAGACTCAGCCCGGTCGTTGCACCACATTAATAGTGAGTAATGAGCAGTCAAATCATAAGCCCCACCTTTCCCACTGTAAGTTGCTCGGAAGAAGCAACCATCAATACGCTTTTCTTTGAATTCACTCATACTACTCCATGTGTCACTGTTTATAGAGCACACTTCAGAAAAAAGAAAAAATCTCTGGGACCAAGGCGCCTAGCGATCGGCCTAAAAAATAGCATTGGTAGTTATGGCACGACGTCTGTTACTAGAGGTAATAATGCGTACACACATGCATGCATTTACTCCACTCCGTAGTAGTACATCGAGAGAAAATTTTGGACTTGATTGCGGTTACCATGCCCTAATTAATTGAGCATTAAACCAAACACATCTAAAGTCTCTCTGGTGGTGGAAATGCATTGAGAGAAATGCATCATAATGAAGCGCGCCCTGTAAACTGTGACGGAGGGAGGAGTAGTATGAAGGTGCAAAACCAAGTACGCGTATGGCCAGTCGGTCAACACACCTCCTCTTGGCATATCACTGACATGTGGGGCCGGAGTGTGAGCAAACCGATCTCAATTGATGGCAAAATGGCCAGCTCGCCGTTCCTTGAGAGAGATGAGGAGCGAGAACACACAGACGGGCTCGCACAGAGGCCAAGATATATTCGAGCATGGTTGATCGATATCATCATTACATGTTGGGCTGCCGTTTTCCGCCCTTCTTCGGAATAAACGTGTACTTTATCAAAGATTAAAAAAATAAGAGTACACACGCTCCACCATGCGGTTCTAGTAGTAGTACTATTTGTACTACTAAACCTTGCGCTTGGCTCTTCGCCTCTTCATGAAGTCGAACAATGATGGTACTCCACATGTTGGGCACTACAGTGTATGCCTCTGACAATTTGACACCGAATGGACTGATGCATGTCCACCGCCTGGGCGAGGGTAGGTTGCATTAGTCAAAAGGCATAAGCGAGCTTCACCTTGTCCTATAAGCTTCCCTTCATTCAGCGAGTTGACGAGAAACACCAAAAAGTAGTGCTAGTCCATACTCCCTCCTTTCCGGTTAATATGGCTTAATCTTTTTTGCGGATAAATGAGAGAGCTTTATTCATATATAAGCATTCTTAGGACGACCAGCCAAGACACTGGTCACTAGGAAGCGAGGTACCCCGCAAAAAAAGAAGTAGGAAGCGAGGTGTTTCATCAAGCCAGCTCTCGGCCACATTCAAAGTGCAGCAAGCACGGTTCACACAAAGATCTTGCCAAGGTTTGTCAATTGTTTACATGCTGAATAACAAAAAGAGGAAATATTACCGAGCTCCTATTTGTAACAGGATATGAGCCAGAATTAAGCGAGAATTGTGGCGTGTGTTCCGTGCAATCAACTTCCATTATCACATGCGAGAACCCTCGAAGAGAACCAAATGTGTTGAAGATTTCTTTATCACATTTTAAAAATATAATAAGAGTGCAGACGCTCCTCCATCCGGTTCTTAGTACTAGTATAGGAGTACATACCTCTATAGACTATAGTAGTAGTACTAGTACTAGTAAACTTGGCGATTGGCTGTTCGCCTCTTCGGGAAGTCGAACAATAATAGTACTAGTATAGTGTATGCTTCTGGCAATCTAACACCGAATTAACTATTGCACGTCCACCGCCTGAGCGAGGGTGAGCTTGCATTAGTCAAAAGTTATTCCTTGTCCTACGAGCCACCACGTGCAAGCTTCTCCCGTCCTACAAGCTTCTCATCATTCGGCAAGTTGACGGGACACAACAAAGTAATGCTAGTCCATACTGCCTGCTCTTCGGTTAATATGGCTTAATTTCGAACGAGATAAGTACACTGTCTATCACTGTATATTTGTAAAAATACGGTCAGTGGACTTCATAATACGCCCATTGCGCTTAATATATACATTTTCCAGTGTTTATACGGTGACTAGCTCACCCTGGCTGAGTATGTGTGTGTGCATGCACGTGTAGGTTGAGCACTTGAGCGTGACCGTGTGTGTTCCGTCGTGTGCTCGGACATGCATGCATTAGGGCGCCGCGCGTGTTTTTTCATCCATGTGTATGTGTGACTGTTGCATACACATAGGGGGGGGGTACATATAGGGGCCACTAAGGAGCAGTCAAATCACAAAATAAGTTAGTCGCAAGAAGCAACCATCATTTCACTCTTCAATGACACGTACGCAATATAAAATGGTTGATATGGAGAGAAAAAGAAAACCACTATATATACACTAGCAGGAGCCTGAGCTACAAGCCTACTTTCTTGGGTTGCTCTCTTCACAAGAATAGAACAATGGTGGCCACACTGCTGGTCATATATCTAGCCTGATCCCGCAGCAGAGGGAAGGGAACAATGTTCTGCGTAGACCCGGTCGACATCGGCGAGGGATAAAACCCACAGTCGGTGCGTCCCAATTCGAGGTCACCGCGGTATGGGCCGATGCCGCGTCCCAACCGCCCTTCTAGCTACAGCCCGACATCCCAGGTAGTCCATCTTCCTTTTGGAGCTGGCTTGCTCCACTACCGAAGCTCCCCACGTAGCTCCATCTCCATGTCGATCTTTCTCTACTTCTACCGGCTTCTACTTGTGACGAGTTTATGTCTCATGAACTAGTGCCAGTACTATTATTCTAATCACTCTTCTTCAATATCTTTGCCATCAGGGATGCTCCGCTCGATTTTAGTGGAACTGCACAAAACCATCGTACGATCCGAGGGTGCCAGCCGTCTTTCCTTCGACAGGTTCCACCTGGCCAGGAAATTAAATCCTGTTTAGGGTTTAGGGTTTAAGTCGTAGTGACCCCATCAGTTGTTTTTATTTCGTACACGCTCTCACAACTTTTATCTTTAGTTGTGAAGTAAATATTGGCTATGATCTATGAATCATTGAGATGCATCAACATGCGTGTTAGTTTTCCTTTGTATTTGATGGAATGTTGTAACAGGGCAACCTTGGAATAGGAATGAAAATGGAGTGGAAAGTTTCTATTTTTCCGGAAAAAATGGAAACGGAGAGAAACCAACGTTTCGTTTCGTTGGATCGCGCCATCAAGCAAACCCAATGTATAAATCACGTCTGTCACGTTCGTGTCTCACCCTCCTCCACGGCTCGACCCCACACGGTCGCTCGGCATGCCACTCACTGCAAACCGACTATACATTAACTTTCCCGCCTGCTTGTCAACGGATCGCTCCATGGAGTACTAGCACTACTGGAAGAGATTGACGAGTTGGGGGAGGACAGCTAGCTGTAGCACGGACTCCCAAGAACTTTTTACATGCATGTTGTGGCTGGCTATTGCGACCTTTGAATGCGGAGCAGTCGTGTGCACCAGAAAGCGGCGCGGGCGATGCTCTCTTGGCCGGCGTGCCGCTTCAATGCTGGCGCCAGTGAGAGGTCGTGTCCGCCCTGGCCGGGCATGAATGCAGCACTGAACATTTCGGGCGGGAAGCACGCGCGCTTGATGAAGAGGGTTCGGGTTGGTCAGGAGCGGCCGTGGCAGCGGTCCGGACGCCCGCAAACAAGAGATGTTGTATCTTAATTTTGCTGCTTATATAATTAACAACGTAAATAATGTGCCAGTTGGACAAATATGATTGGTGATGGAGATGGAAATGGAATTTTACCTAAACACGGATATGCATGTCTATGTCTATGTGTGTGCGCGCGACGACTCTCGTGACCTGGAAGCGGGGGCGTGTTTTTGATCGAGTTTTCTTTCTTGGTACGTTAAAAAATTGTCAACCAGTTTTTGTCTCTTTTTTCCAGGAACACACATATTCTATCTAAACCCACTGCTATGGAGAGCTTTTTTTTACTCCATTGTAGCCTCTTGTTTGATAGAGTTTCTCGCGTCTCGCTCTCTCTCCCTCTCCATATCAAAACAAGATGACAGTGTCCACTCTATCTCTCTCCTCACTGGTGGTCAAAGATCCGGCTAAATCCCGTCCGTTGTGGGAGGTGAGGAGGTGCAGCGTTGACATTGTCACCGTCGACGATGGAGGAAGCCGATGCGCCACATCCTCTCGGAGTTGGCGCTGGCGCGGACGAAGGCCCTCCGCGCCGTTGTTCGCTACCGTCGTGTGGGCAGATCCTGCCCGGCCGCCTAAATGACATCTCGCCCACCTGAGGTATAACTTCTTGTACTGGTCCAGCTCCCCAGGTCGCTGCGTGCGGGCTTTCTTCTATGCGACTACTCCCCAGCTACCCATGTATAGTAGCTAGGGTTCGTCAGTTGGTCCAACATCACCTACTATTATAGAGGAAAATGCCACTCGAAAAGTTATCCTGATTTATGCCTCGGTGGAGGTATACATGTTGTTTCGACAAAAAGTACATGGTGGTTATGCGGTCATTGTCCATATGCTCCTATTGCTGCTGCTAATCTAATACTATCACTGGTTAAATGAAGAAATGCTTTTTTTTCGGGTATCCTGGTTTAGTTTCCATCAAGATAATAATGATGCTTCTGGTTGTTGGTGTACTTTTCATTAATTCTTATTGACAATTGAGATGTCGTTGTTAATCTTGTAAAACAAAGTAACAATAATATATCCCTTTTTAATATTATTGGAAATAGCGATGTGTATCTCCATACCCGGGCATGTATTCCTCAATTTTAGTGGAACTGGACACAATTGGATGGCCATTGTTGTTCCGCCTCACTGTCCTCTACCTCGTGGTTCTTCCTTCCTCGAGCTTGATTACTGAGAAGAAATAGACCACAGTGAGGATTTGTCGAACTTCATAGGTGCCTCACCCAAACTTGATGCCAAATGGATGATGCATCACCACGATGACCTATCGATGCTCATGGTTGCATCTCATGGTTGCGTCGGCTGGTGAAGCTGATCGATTCTCAATGAAAAACAAGCTGTCTTCCATCAGTGCTCTTTGCTTGTTACGCACAAAGATGATATCCTTCGTCAGTTCACCTTGGTTGCGTTGGAGACATAGTCGTCTTTCATGTTGGTGCAATTTTATCACACAATTGGCTATGAACCAAATGTTTCCTCGAAGAAGGATCGACGTTGGTACTAAGAGCATAAGTTTTGTATTGATTTCTAAGCCTTCTCACAACTTTGTCTCCAGCTCCCCTGTAATTTTATTTGTCCAGCTATTAACTTTGATTAAAAAAATGGTGTGGACTAAAAACCCAGATGGACGTAGTAGCCCTCCATTTTTATTTACTCCGCATATTAGATTTGACTGAAGTCAAACTTTGTAAAGTTTGACCAAGTTTAGGACGAACACAACAAACCATAATTATTAGAGAGGGCAAACTGTACATACTCTCAAACCTTTCCGATAATTGAAATTAAAATTCTTTATTTGTACACACTCTCACACGTTTCCGATAAGGGAGGGTAGTGTACCGCACGTGAAGGACAGGAAGTGCGACCAGGACGCGTGGATCGTTAGTTCATTGGAAGTAGTAGTAGTTTTCTTCACTGTACGTTAAATAAAGAGCTTCGTTTCGTACTTACACAATTTAAAACGATTTTTATGGAGAGAATAAGAAAACCACTCCACTATATATTAGTCGTATACACGAGTACTATATGGACGCAACTTCATTGACTTTGGTGCACCTGCCTTTGGGTTTATGATAGGTGGGCCCAAAATGTGGTTGGCCCACCTGTCATATAGCCAAAAGCAGGTGCAGTTAAGGCAGCGGAGCTCTGTCTGTACTACAGTATATATATAAGCTAGAGCCTCAATCTTTTTCGCTAGGGTATGCGCTCTCCACACTCTCGTCGCACTACATATATATATATATATACACGCTGGAGGCTCAGCGTTCCTTTGCTAGGGTTTGCTATATTCACAATCTCTCACCCTCTCTTCACCAGATCTAAACAAGACTACGTTGGCCTCTTGTCTCTCTCTCCCCCCTCACAGCTGGTGAAGGAGGCGTCCGGATCCCGTCGCGCCGGGAAGGGGAGGAGGTGCAGCGTTCACTCTATCTCCTTCGGCGAGGGAGACAATCCACTGCCGGCTGTGCTATTCTCTTTCACCCAGCGCTTGTGCGGGAGGGCCACCGATCCCTTCTTCCTTGCTGCCGTACATAGTGTGGGAACATCCGGCCTCCCGCCGCCAGCCTTGCCACATCTCGACGACCCTAAGGTATAAGTTTCTTTGAAACCATCCTTGCTCTAGCTGCATGTGGATCTTTTTCGATCTGTAGTCGAATCTAGGTCTTGGTTCAAAGAGGAAAGAAGGGTGCGGTGGGGTGGAGCATGAATCTAGGACATGGTTCATTGAGGAAAGGAGGGATGAAAATTAGTATAGACTGGCTATCCAGCCGCTTTGTTGGTCAAAAAGGGAAAAATGGAGTAACCCAGTACACACATCTGTAAGGAACCAATCTCTTTGTTGAAAAGGGAAAGAAACTGGGGGATCGGGTAGTTTGTGCAGGACTAGATTTGCTGCCCTCAAAGAGAACAAATATGGGACCAATGCAGATATTCTGCTTGGCTACATACTCTGCATCACCCATTTATACACATGGACGCACGTGGTGTTGGCATGTCCCATACAACTATTTTGCTGTTGTTAATCTAAGAATGCCGCCGGAAAATTGAAGCAATGCCATTGTTAAAAGTAAATAACATTTTTAACGAATATTGTTTTAAGAGAATGTCTCTGTTAATATGAATCAGTGCAACCATTTGAGAAATGTTGCTATCCTACGTTGTTTTCCATCAAGATAAGTTAGATGCTTCTTTCTGTCACCGTTTGTTTCATCCTCCTTTATCGGCAAGTAATTGTTTCCTTTTTTGCCTCTATTAAAACAGGGGTATCTATTCAACTTGTTGCTATTGCGATATTTTGCTTCGCTGCGCGAAACACTTTGCTTGATTTCAGTGCAACTTCACAAAACGAGATTGGATTTCCTATTCGTGTTGGTAGATTCGTTTTTTATCATGGTCGTCTCATGAAAGGTCAGTACAAGCTTTCATCCACATGATTGTGCAGTGTGCTTTAAGATGTTGTGCTACTTGTATTGGTACTATTTAAAATAAATGTTGAATTGAAGCTATTGTATTGCTGTCTTTTCCCATTAAGTAGTGAACAAAAATTGGACCAACCCAGACATGATGCTCGTTGCTTTGTTAAAACAAACTCTACATCACCCCCTTTATAAGTAGATGGAAGCACATATTGTTGTTGCGCCAACTCTCCCCCGGAACGGTTTATGCTTTTTTTTAATCTAATGCCGCTGGTAAAATTAAGCAATGCCACTCTCAGAATTAACTACTGAATCTTATTTCAAAACTGCAACACTTGTTAGGGATTGGTGGGATTACCATTTTTGTGGCCGCATGTTTCATCCTCCTTTATTAGCCAATAATTGATTCCCTGTTTCCCTCTGTTTAAAGAGGGATATCTATTCAACTTGTTGCTATTGCGACATTTTGCTTCGCTACGTGAAACATGTTTTAAGAGTGTTTTGTGCAGTTCAACTTGAATGTCACACCGGCGACTTTACTTAATTTTGGTGGAACTGCACAAAAGGAGATAAGATTTTCATATATGTGTTGGGATTTCGTTCAAATCCTCCTCCCGAACTGTTTCAAATCTTGGTAAGGAATGGTCAGTACAGACTTTCATCCACATGATGGTGCACTGTGCTTTGAGATGTTGTGCTACTTGTATTGGTACTGTTTTGGATAAATGTTGAATTGAAGCTATTGAACTGCTGTCTTTTACCATTAAGTGAGCAAAAAATGTTCCAACCCAGACATGATGCTTGTTTCTTTGTTACAACAAAACTCTGCATCACCCCCTTTATAAGTAGATGGAAGCACATGATGTTGTTGCGCCCACTCTCCCCTGGAACTGCTTATGTTTTTTGTTAATCTAATGTTGCTGGTAAAATTAAGCAATGCCACTCTCAGAATTAATTAACTACTGAATCTTAGTTCAAAATTGCAACACTTATTAGGGATTGGCGCCATTACCATTTTTGTGGCAGCATGTTTCATCCTCCTTTATTGGCTAGTAATTGATTCCTTTTTTGCCTCTGTTAAAACGAATCAGTCGCATTGTTTTAGGAATGGTACTATCCTGCTTTGTAGTTCTTTCTACATGTTTAACCAAGGTATTTTTAAGATAATGTCTCTGTTAAAATGAATCAGTCACATTGTTTTAGGCATGGTACTTTCTGCTTTGTCATTCTTTATACATGTTGAAACAAGGCATTGTTAAGATAATGTCTCAGTCAATATGAATGAATCACACTGATGGAGAATTGCTACTCTCCTGCTTTGTTTCCCATTAAGATAAGGTAGATCAGTAGATTCTTTTCTTCTGGGAGTACAAGTCATCAACCGTCATTTCTCAGTAATTGTTTCCCTTATACCTATTGTTGCTTACAGGGATATCAAAATTAAAGCTCGGTTTTATTCTGACTTTGATTTTAGTTGAACTGCACAAAAGGAGCCAATGTGTCCAAGGCAAACTACTGCATTACTTGGTCCAGTTGGTCATTCCACTTTGCAGAAAGAAGCAGTCAATGTTTGCACTACATTACAGAAGGAATGATCGAGAAACTTTACAGAGTATTAGTAGACGCTGGTGACATGACTAGTCTGCAGAGAGCATAGGCAACTCTACAACACGTGGAGTGCACTGGGCAAAAAGTGCCCAAACAAGTACAAGAAGCCATGATAGGACTCCATGATCATATGCATTACATATTTTGAATGGAAAAAGCTTGTCAAAGTTTAATCATTGATGTTAGCAAGAAGACGTTAGTTTAATATATTGGAATTGGAAAGCCTTGTCAAAATTTGCTCATTGATGTTAGCCAGAAGACATGCATTTGATATTTTTGAGTCGGACGCCCTTTGCCGTGAGCAGCGTCAATCATTTTTTCCTATTCCTGTGTTTAGTTTAGAAGTAAATAGTTACTCTACTGAGATATTCCTGTGTTAAGAGTTTGCTCTGAATATTGTCTATGTAATGCCAGGCCTTGTGTTTGATTGCAAAGTTGAGCTTCGAATGTTGTGGCATGCGACATCACGAGCTGTTCACCGTGCCTCTAGAGAATAATGCTTTGTATTGTTTTGCATGTTGATCAAATGCCAGTGATTTGCTTGTTAAGAAGATCATCCTCTTCTGTTGTTTTCGTTCTTAAGAAGTTCATCATCTTATGTTTCATTCATACCCTATACGACAAGTCGGGTAGGTTAGACGTGACCATATGACCTTCCGACCAACTCATCATCTTAGGCCGTGATTGGATCATCGTTTTCCGACCAAAACCGCTTGTAAAACTGACGCTTGTAAATAAAAGCAGATGGTCTCGGGCAAAGCGCTTGGTTGGTAGATTTCGACTAGTAAAACGTACACTGGTCTCTCAAATTACACGCGTAACCTGCCGGTTTTACTTACATACCTCGGGCCCTTGGTTCATTATGCCTGTATTTTACGCGTTGTTTCCGATGACGAGTAAATTACACTTGTATCTTAATACAGGTGCGAAATAAACCAGAGCTCCCAAGCGTGGCCTTACCATTTCATGCCGTCTCAGTCTCTCGAAGGTGCTCATATGTGTCCGATGATCCTGGCTTCCTGAATGAGCAGCGGGCGATGTATCAGACCATCCGTAGGGCCCGCGAGGCCCTCTCTGTCGTCCTTTGAGTTGTTGTGCTCGCCGTGGCACCGAGCATTGTTAACATGGTAAACGAACATGAGGACTTAGGAGATGACTTTATTTTGACTGGATGACAGTAGGGACCCACTAGGGCCTTAGCCGTACGTACGCAAGTGCCTCCTTATTATGTACAACTATATTTTTTTGCTTCCTCCTGGTTTGCAGACATCACGGTCCCACACCATTGTCAACCTTGTAGTCAATATAAACGAGAGAATTGCACAAGGTGCGGCCGACAGCTGGGACCAAGCAGCTCGAGCAGTATTTGTGTTTTTGAGGCGTGAGCACTGCAGAGTTTTTCTTGGCGATGTTTTCGTTGTTGTTCAGAGGAGAGCAGGGTATTAACTGGGCGGGCTGTGGCCTGTCTAGCCCAGGCCAGATATCCAGCCCAGATATTAAAAAAATTTCAAGATGAAAATGGCTAGCCCAGCTATACGTTTTTTCAGGAATACCCAGGCAAGGTCAACTTGTTATTCTCCGCCCCGTTGGGCTGCAAATCTTTCCTAGGAGGGATGCATTAGGCTTAAGAGGAAAATGGGCTTTAAAAAATAATAAATGGGATGTCATTATAAAAACTGGGTAGTAACTATAAAAAAATGCACCAAACACGAGATTGGTTTATAAAATATTATTTATGGATTTTGAAAATCTTAATTTTTAATTGTTGCGTGCGCAATGTTTTTCGTTGGATTTTTATGTAATACAAATTTGTATTTAATCTGACTAGAAATTTCGGGATAAAAATATTTCGAATCCCATCAAAATGTGGGAAATTTTATTGAATTCTGTCTTGAACGGTTGGTTGAAATTATTAATCGTTGTTCTAGCTAGAAAATGAGCTGTACTTTTAACAAACTGTAAATGGGTTGTAGTAAATTCCATTAGAATTCAAAAATGGGATGTACATTCTTACAAATCGCAAATGGGCTATAAGTTCGCTGCCACACACTTGTGGGCCTACTAAGTTGATGCGTCCCCTAAAAAAGAAGTTGACGTGTATGCAAGGCTTTGTCAACTTATTATAGTCAACACACGGTTCTAGCAGTAGTGGCCATTGGATGTCTATCCAACGGATGTCGTGCTTCTTCTTCAATCTCGGATATTCTAGCTTCGGCCACCCAAAAAATGATTCCTCCCCCTAACATCTAGGGCGCACCGTTTCGAAGGCTAACATGTGGGCCTACCAAGTTGGCGCATACCAAGGGCTTTGTCAACTTAGTCAATATAAACGATTCCAACTGCAGTGACCGTACGATGTCCATCCAACGGCCGTAGTGCTTCTTCAACCTCTGGTCTTCTTGCTCCAGCCGACCAAAGCAGCACCGATCGTACTGCCTGCTCCTGCCTCCGGTGGTCGGCTGTGCTGCGGCGGAGGCCTCACTGCCCCCTACTACTCCCACCGCTGGCCAGGCCATTCCTCCACTCACCCACACCCCCTGTTATTCTGCGGCCACGGCAGCCTCACACCGTATCCAAACTAGTGAACCCTCGTACTCCTCTCCGCGTGGGCATCCACTACCGCGTCTTCCCCGGCTCCGCGTCATCGCGTTCCTAGGCCTCGCCGTCGTCCACCGCCGTGGTGCTCTCGGCGCGGCGTGTTCAATGTGGTCAACGACCGACTTCCATCGGAAGAGTACTATACGTGGAGAGGCTGACAGCTGGATCCACGGCAACCACAAGGAAGTGCCTCCTTATTACACGTAAAATAATTATTCCTCCACCTGAAAGCAGGGACCCACCGGATGGGCCACCGTATTTCACAAAAAAAACGTTTCCCCCCTAACTGCTGGTACCCACTGGACGGGCCACCGTATTTCACAAAAAAACGTTCCCCCCTCTATCATCTCGCACCCACCGGAAATGCCTCCTTATTACGCACAAAAAAAATGAACTCCCCCTGCTAACTGGGACCCTCCTTGGTGGGAGGCTGACTTGTGGGCCTACTACGTTGAGGGGATGGCGGGCTTTGTCAACTTAGTCAATATGAACGATTCTAGCTCTAGTACCGTATGATGTCCATCCAACGGCCGTAGTGCTTCTTCAACCTCTAGTCTTCCTGCTCCAGCCGCCCAAAGCAGCGCCGGTCGTGCTGGATGCTCCTAACTCCCGTGGCTGACTCTGTTGCCGCGGTGGCCTCACCTCCCCTACTATTCCCTCCGCTGGCCAGGCCCTGCGGTGACGGCAACCTCACACCGCAGCTGTACCAGTGAACTCTCGTACTCCTCTCTGCATGGGCTTCCACTGTCGCGTCTTCCTCGGCTATGCATCGTCCCCTTCCTAGGCCTCGCCGTCGTCCACCGCCCTGATGCTCTCGGCACGGCGTGGTCAACATGGTCACGGAACGACTTCCATCGGGAGAGTACTGTACGTGGAGAGGCTAACAGCTGGGTCCACGGCGGCCACAAGGAAGTGCCTCCTTATTACGCGCAAAATAATTATTCCTCCACCTGACAGTAGGGACTCATCGAACGAGCCACTGTATTTCGCAAAAAAAAACGTTTCCCTCCTAACTACTGGGACCCACCAGCTACATCTTCGCACGCAAGGAAGTGCCTGACAGTCGGGACCCACCTGGTCGAAGCGTACGTAGCGTTGTCATTCTAATCGCGAACATGTACGTACATACTGGTCGATGTAGAGGCGCGCACGTGTCGTAGTAGAGGCACGCACATAGCATGTACACGTACGTACAACGGCCAGCGTGCAAGAAAGAAAATATGGCCACGTATGTACATACAGGCGGGGTCTCAAACGCCTACTCACGCATACGTACGGCCAGGGCTCGTGTACATGGCTGGGTCGAAACGGAGAAACAACATTGTCGTCGTGTTCATGGGGAGCCAACCGGCTGGGTCGGAACGGAATGCGTCGTCGTATTCATCGGGAAGGCTTGGATGGAACAGCCGATGGAAACGAGGCCCGGCGTATCGTAGAACGGAGGAAACGGCCTTGTGTTTGACCGGCCACATTTGAAACGGGATCATGTTCATCGGGAGGGGTCTGGCGTACCGCATAACGGAGGAAACGGACTTGTGCTGGACCTCCTACGGTCGAAATGGGGTCCTGTTGATCGGGAGGGGTGTGGCGTACCGCAAAACGGAGGAAACGGACTTGTGTTGCAGCGCTTCACGTCGTCTGAGGTCGCGGGAGGGTGTGGCGTACCACAAATGGGACTCCACGGATACTCGCTCATCTCCACCGTCGACCTCCTCCGGCCTCCACGGGCTACTGCTCATCCACCGTCGACCTCCTCCACCTCCACTGCATCGCTCATCCACGGCCTCCTGCTCATCCAACCTCCATCGCTTGGCCGATCCACCGGCCATTTGCTCAACCAGCCCTCTCCACGGGCTCTGCTCAACCACCCTCCACGGGCTATTGTTCATCCACCCTCCACCATCTACTGCTCATCCAGCCCTCCACGGGTCATCTGCTCACCAGCCCTCCACGGGTCATGTTCATCCAGCCCCAACCGACTCGACGATCGTGGTCCCGTTCATCCAGAGGCAACCCCACGGGTCCTATTCATCCACCCCCACCAAGAATCGCTCATCCAACCCCCCAACAATGCTCATCTGTTCATCCAAACGCCTCAAAAACGCCACTTGCTCATCCCGAGGCAAAGATCGATCGGATTCGATTAGCGGCGATAGCGGCGAATCGCCGATCGCCGGGTTCAATGAACGCGTGATCGCAGCGCAATCGCTTAGGGTTCGATTAAGCGACGCCTCGGGTTCGGAGAGCCCAACGCCACGCACTCCACGCCAAGATATGGTACGAGAGAACGCGATCGCCGCCCCGACCACCAACCGTGAATCGAACTCCCCGATATTTTCCTCGCCCTCGCTTCTACCATGGTTTTTCCGTCATGGACGGCCCAAAGAATGTCATCACCGCTTCTCCGCCCGCCTGTGACGAAAAGCCCATTTTCTGTCATGATTTTTTGTCATAGAGGTAGGATCCCGCCACATCTACGATGATACCGGGTTTTGTCACAATTATCGTCATAGAAGTGTCATAAGTATGACAGAATTTTTTTCGCTCAACCCAAAATGTCACGGATGTGTCTTCTTTTTGTAGTGTAGTTGATGAAACATATACTAACAAAGAGAAGCAGTTTCTTTATATACATTGGAAATGAAATGATAGAGAGGACACTCGCTCTATTTTAACTCTATTATTACTTCATTTTATCGGTAGCACTAGGGTCAAGCAGGTGGCATGTGAGGTGTACCGTGTGTTGCAAGGATGAAAGCCTCGGGTGCTTAGGCTGGGATGCTAAAACTGGCTCTTTCACTCCCTATCTTCCCCCCTGATGTTTCTGTGGTAGCATTTGGGTTGTAATCCAAACTTGGTTGAGCTGGTGCTGTGTCCCCCTAGCTTCCTAGCTTATGTGGCGAACTTGTCTCCTGCTAGTACCCAGTCCGTTCTAGTAGTAATTGCATAACTGCCCGTTTACACTGAGATGTTGTTGGATAATGGTTCACTATGGTTGGGTTTCTTTAGTGAAATCGGTGGAAACCCCTCTTTTGATATATAAAAAATCAGTGGCACTAGCGGTGCCAAAACATTGCCTCAAATTAATAGTGCCACTAGATTAAGGTGCAAAATAGTAACATTAATGCTTTATCATGGCAGTGCCAAAACAGTAGCACAAGAGCAAAGTCAACATGCAGGATCTTTGGCAAATGGTCGGACAAAAAAGGAACATCCCTCGTGATGGGAACCATATCTGCAGTCAACGCCATCGTAGAAGGGATGACACCAGTCACCAACATGGATGATTCAATTCATGGGACCTTTTGTGCAGTTCCCCTAAAATGAAGCAATGTTTGCATCATGCAGTTAGCAAGTACTTGGTCCCATGAGCTAGCAGCTTCTTCTTCATTGGTTGCAATAAAATTGAGCAACATCAAGGTTGGTCGTGAAGCTTGTGGAATGTTCAACTATAATTCGGATATCATTTTGTGCAGTTCAACTAAGATCAAGCGTGAAATGTATATCTTTGTTTGCATAAAAAGGTGGAAATGACGGTGACTAACAAGTGATGAAACATACATCAAATGAAAAGAAGCATGTTCCTTATCTGAATGGCGATCCTACAAGGACAGTAGCAATTTCTAAAGTAGCAACATTGCTAGATATTAGTGTGGGCATTAGGATTAACTATGACAACCGCTAAATACGACATTACTTTAATGCTGCCATTGCTTCATTTTACCAGCAGCATTACATTAACAGCTACTAAAGAGTTGGTATTTGGGCACGGGAGAGTAGGTGGACCAGGAGAGTTGCATTTTGAACGAAAAGAAGCAACTTATCTTAATGAGAAATTTAGCAGGACATGAAAAACAGTGCCATTGATTCATATTACTGGAGGCATTACATTGAAACCCACATTGGTTTAACATGTCCTTACTTCAACAGTGGAACTGCTACATTTTACCAGTGGCATTACATAAGAGGGGCTCAAGGCAACAAACATCGGAACATGATATTTGGGTTGGTCCCATTTTTGTTCGGTATAGCCACCTTATACTGTGTGAGGCTAGCAAATCTAGTGCTGGACATACTCGGTTGACTTGTCCCCCAGTCCCCACTTTCTTTCCTTTTTCAACCAATAGATCAATTTATATTGAGTTTGTACTATGTTTCCCTTTATTTCCCTATTAGACCAAGAGACCAGTTGGATAGCCAATCTCTGCTACTTTTCGCCCCCATTATTTCCTCTTTCAACGAAGTCCTAGATTCAGGTAACAAATCTTCCCCCACCCCACCCCCTTTCTTCCCTGTTTGAACCAAGTTGCGCTAGATTCAACTGCATGAAGTACTTTTACCCCTTAACAGTAAAAATTTAGGTGACTTTCGAGCAGCCGATCAATCCTATCTACGAGGGGGCCTAAGAAATAGTAAAAGATACAAATGCAGCAGTGTTAGGAGCTGGGGTAGTAGAGCAAGGCTGGTTTCGAAGGAAGTTATACTTTAGGGTCGCTGGGACGTCGCTAGCTAGGTGGCGGGAGGCCGGATCTGCCCACACTACGGCAGCAAGGAAGAAGGGTTCGGAGACCCTCCTTAGCTGACGTTGTGTGGGAGAGAACGAAAAGGCACGCTGATCGGGATATGCTGGCAGTGGGTAAGAGCTGAGGACGACTGCATGAACATTGCACCTTCTCACCTTCCCCGACGAAGGGGATCCGACCAGATCTATGACCAGCGGTGAGCGAAGAGAGAGTGTGGCCACCGCTATCGTGTTTAGATCTGGGGAGGCGAGAGAGTGTGAAGAGAGAAACACTAGCAAGCAAGCGCAGAGGCTCCTGCCTATATAGTGGAGTAGTTTTCTTTTATCTACCAGAGCCGGCTTGACCTCATCAATGACTGTTGAGAAGTCTTCATGAACGTGCCCCGGAGGCGCAATTGTCGTCATTTTTATCCGAAGCACCGGATTAACATATAACACGAAAAAATGCCACACGACAAGAAACCGTAAGCTCACTGCCCCAAGGAGACAACATGAATCCCGACGGTTAAACTAGACAAGGATGAAAGCTCAAAGTAAAGACAAACTTGTAGAAAAGGGGTCAATCGACAGATGTCCTAATTAACATATCCTACTTGACCTAGATGGCTGCTGAGTAGTCTTCATGCATGTGACCCCAATGACCAGCGCCTTGGAGGAACGCATTTTTCGTTGTTTAACCCTCTTAGTGATCTGAAGCACATGACACCTAATATTGCAAGATGACAAGAAACTGTTTTTAGACTTCTCATCAGAACTACGACCTAGTAAACACAGCCTGCACGATATGTAGACGATAGCCAATCCAGCCATCTACTGGAGTCTGGTCACATGCATGGACGAACTGATCTCCTATGTCGTGCAGGGATCATCCAAGCACTGACGTGTTTACAGCACTACTCCAATACTATCACTCATCTCTCTCTTCTATTAACATAGACGACTAGCAAGGACGGGGGAGTGTGCCTATGGTCGGTTCTCAATTGCTGTCCCACATGTGTGTGCAAACGCAATATGACGCGCGTTCCATTCGGAGGGCGGTGCGCCAGAGCGACCAACTGTCTGGGGTGCGATAGGAATGCCACGGGCATGTTGCATACATGTGTACCGCCGTTTTCTTTAGGCTTTGCTCCATGGCACAATCCATGGATATAAAATTACATTTAAAAGACGAGGGCAGGGCTTTTCCTGTGTGGTAGGCACGGCAGTTCCCCCTAGTCGGTTATACAGAGAGGCGAGAAGATGAGGGAGTAGGCTGCTGCAAATGTAGGGTCTGTGTGATTTGATGGCAAATTACTGCTGGACAGGTGGGGCCCTGTGATTTGACTTTCCATTATCATTATTACTGCGGCGCTACGACCGGCGTGAGTCTCCCGATTCCTGACCACCTCCATGGTATACAGGTGTCAAGTACTATACTACCTAGCTACTTACTCCTTGGCAAATGCAATAAATACTATGAAGAAAGAATTAGAGAGAAGTAAAAAAATTACTCTTATAGCCAACCTTATAGCTAACGTTGTTGTATGAGTGACTAAGTGATGACTATGTATGACATGCCAATATCAGATAGCCTAACGCACCTGGACGGAGGAAGTAGTTTCATGCATGCGAAGTAGGCACAAAAGGCTCATTTATAGCCGTCTGAATCTCCAAGGGGGTGACCGCGAGCGAGGTGACGGTCATGGTAGGCACGACCATGATACGGGCTGCTGACATCCCTTGGATCTGAGATCGAACGGTCGCATGCTAAGTTGCTGAAAATTTGCCACATAACCCTCCAGGATAGTATATTCACCCATAGGTCTACAATCGCGCCATGCAACCGTTTGATCTCATTTCCTAGGGCTCTCAGAAGCCTGTATCATGGGAGCATGGACAGCTTCGTATCACATGTAATTTTCCCGACGCTTGACCTTTGAACACGCATATGCATGAAGCCGGTTAATTGGGTTGACATCTAATTGGGCCCCCATAGTACTTTGCATGAATCCATTTATCCACCGGGCAAGCCACTACCCTGCCGATCGCATGCCCCACTCAGAATTTTTACAATTGGAAAACTGCTAGCAGTTCGCTCCTACTCGTCCCCGACTGTCCTTTAACATTACGGCAGTTCACTCCTAGTCGTCCTGTCCTTTCACATTACAGCAGTTCCACTAATTCTAACCCTCCTAGTGGAAGGACTTAGTCGTGGAGCCATCACAACTAGGAAACTTAAAGGGGTTAATCGGGACAAAGGACATGGGGTTTATACTGGTTCGGCCCCTTACGGTGAAGGTAAAAGCCTACGATCTAGTTTTGAGTGGGATTGATTATGTCTCAATTACCAGGGAGCGAAATCGCTTAACCTGGCTCTCGATCTAAGCTTACTTGCCCTGAACCGCCACCGGGTCTTCCCTTTATATACAGAGGTCGACACCCAGCGGCTCACAGAGTCCCGGCCGGCTCATAAACAGTGTCCGGCTCGGTCTCTAACTATTCTTGCCTTACAATACAAGCCACGTACATATGGCAGTTTATCTCTACGGGCCTTAAGTCGCCTTCGGGCTTTGGGCCCTTAACTGAACCGCCATCTTCAAGCTTGGTCTTGGGCTTCAAGAGTACTCATAGGTATAACCCGGCCCCTCCTGGGCGGGTCATACCTAATAGTTATATCCCCAAGATTAGGCCCCAGATTGATTTGAACCGGTTCATGTCAATCTTCGACACTTAAGAAAGATCTTCTGCTCTTGGCTTATGAAAATTTTGTAACCCTCCATGATGTCATCCTTTGGACTTGTGGTAACCCGCCATGACATCATCTGCCATTAATGCACATTTTTTCCAACATATCTCAATGGATCCTTATCTTAATGACCATCCCGAGAATCGAGGCATCCTTGTAGCTGGATAACCATGTTTTCGGCCTCCTCACTTTTCGCGCCCACTTATCAGTCTTCCCTTATAAATATACACGACCAGGGCTTTCCTCATTCTCCTTCTCCTCATCTTCTTCCTCTCGCAACCCTACAGCCTCTCGAGCTCCGCCGCCGCTGCAGTGCACCTCATCTTCTTCGACCTTGGCCGCTGCATCAACCTGAGTCAGTCTAGAGAACGGCGGCGACCCTTCGCAGTAGATTTGCAGCTGTAAGTCTTCTCCTTCCGCACCTCAAATCTGCATTAGGGTTCGCAAGTTCCTCTGTGTTCTTCGTGGTTCATCACGGTTTCTTCGTAGTTCTTCCTCCGCGGCCTCATTTGATCCAAAAGTAGTATGGAACTTATGCGGTAGTTGTTTCGCATCCATTTTTTATACTAGCCGATCCCTTTTTCTTGCAAAGAAGCCTCATTAGAACTCATGAACTCATTTGTACCATGTTTGTAGGTCTAGAATATTTTCTTTTTTGAACAGCCGTTTGATCCAAAATAATTGCTGCAACCTGTGAAACTAGTTTATGCAACACTTAGGCAAAAATTGTATTTATTAGATCCATCTAGCCATGGCGACTCTTATCGCCGGCTTAAAAAGGCAATGCTCAATTGATACTGTTGACCGCCCATGGCGGTTTAGATAACTTAACCGCTTATGGCGCTCATGGCGGGTTAAATAATCTGACATAATTAGCCTTGTACCATTAGGCCCCTTTATAAGCTGCCATCTTGAGTATGCACTGTAATGTTTTTCTTCGGCTTAAATTTGAATCGGAAATTTTTACTCTTTCTTAGGCTTTCACCACAATGGCACTGAAACCACCCACTTCATGCAGCTGGGTCAAATCCATCGTCACAGACAGTACGCTTGATGACTTTGTGAAGACTGGCTATCTGCCGAAGAAGGAAGTTATGTCTTATCGTGCCCCTGACCCGACGGAGGAAATTCCCAAGCCCAAAGCGGGGGAGGTCATCATCTTCACTGATCATATGAACCGGGGTTTTTCACCACCCGGCTCAAAATTCTTTAGGGACGTCCTGCACTTCTTTGACCTCCTACCTCAAGACATCGGACCCAATTCCGTATCTAATATTTGCAATTTTCAAGTGTTCAGCGAGGTATACCTTGGAGAAGAACCCAGCTTGCTACTCTTTAGAGAATTATTCTACTTGAACCGCCAGAATGAGTGTGCCAATGGACAAAGCTTGGAACTTGGCGGTGTCTCAATCCAGCATCAGAGAGACATGATTTTTCCTTATGCCAACTCACCAAGTCATCCCAAAGACTAGAACCAGACATGGTTCTATTGCCAAGACACTTCTCCGGCTGATGAAAATCCTCTGCCCGGCTTTCGTGCTCTGCATCTGGAGTCCAAACATCCACTTCCTGATAATATAACAGCCACCAAATGCAAGACGCTCGCCCCCACCCTGGCTAAAATCAAGGCTCTTCTAGGGAACGGGCTAAATGGCATTGATTTAGTCCGGGTTTGGCTTGCCTGGTGAGTCATTCCATTGAGCCACCGCCCCGGCTTGATATGCACCTACACAGTCAAGAAAGATGACCCTCTACGGCACTGTTCTGACGATTTGCCTGACCACGTCATCAACGACATGAACAAGTCTCTCCTGAATGAAAGCTAGCAGACTGCGGTAAAGTGGGCTTAAGCCCTTTCTACGAAGCTAACCTGGCTCTAGTGGTAAACCACCCATCTGAATGAATTATCTTCATCTTTTGATACTTCAGCTGTACTCACACTTTTGCCGATTTTTCACAGGCTGGTGATAAATTCTGGAAGGTCAAATATGATCACGAGGCTGCAAAAAAGGCCAGGAAGGCCAAGAGAGCAGCCAGAAAAGAGGCTGCGAAGAAGAAGGGCAAGAAGGCCACCGCCTCTGACTTGCTTCGACTAGAAGATACTTCTGAGTCGGAGGTAGCCCTTGACTCTCTTGGCTCCTTTTTTAACCACCTTATTGACACTGATTAGCAGTAGGAGGACACGGGAACAAGCCATGGAAAGGATGAAGAGGTAACTATCATTTCCTCCGACTCTGAGCCTTTGCCGAGACAGAAAATCCGAAGAGTAACCCGGAAAGTAAGATTTTCACATCCTTAGCTTATCAAGATCCTCAATTTCTTTTGAAGCGACAGATTCATGAGAGCCGGAGGAAGACCCGGACCAAGAAGGATGCAGAACTCTCCTCCGGCTTACCTAATACACCAAGGAAGCGTCGGAACGAGGTCACTTCCGATTTAAATCCATGTTATCCTTTGGCGGGTCTCACTCGTCAACCACTCAATTCTTCTGACTCGAATTATCAGGAAACTTCACCTTCCTCCGGCGACTCAATGCAGTCCAATTTGCTGGCTTTCAAAACTGCTCCAGGGTATTGATAACCTACTTATCCTGTATTCATTTCAATTTGTTGTATTTACACCGACCTTTTGATCTTATGTAGCGGAAAAGCAAAGCCCAGCAAAAAGGTGAAGAAGAACAAGCCGGCCGAAGAGCCGATCTTCAAAGAGCCAGAACTTGGAATGGCCACACCTGAAGCCTCTACTCATGAGCCACCACCTGAACCAGCTCATGACACGCCAACACCAGCTGCTGACCCGCCTCCCGAACAAGCCGCCGATGGTTCTGAAAACCCGGAAGTTACTAGCCCGGCCAAGCCAGACGATCCGCAAAGTATTGATGTTGAGATTACTAAGACCGGCTTTGCTGAGCCGGGGAGGCCAACCGTGCTGGCCAAATGTTCCGCCAAGGAGGAGCTTTTGGAATGCTGCAGGGTCAAGCTTGATGTTGCTGATTATACTCACATGAGTATTGGAGAAGTTTTTCTGGCTCTATGAGCCAAGTATTGATATGGTGAAGCAGATGCACCAGAAATTTGAGGTACAATCCCTTCTCTGTACTAATTTATCCTTATTTTGCCAGCCCCCAAGTCTATTGCTTATGATGCATATGCTATAGACTTAGAAACAAGGTAAATAACATTAGTGATATATTTGGATAACATGCAAGAAAACCGGCTTACTCCATAGTCCCCAAGGGCCGGCTTAATAAGCATGGTTGAGCCGGTCCTTCATATGCTTGTATAGAATAAAAGACTTGAAAAAACTTTAACAGCAATATGCATTAGCCCCCAAGTGCCAAGTACTCTTGCTTGCAAAGTGCTTGGGACTTACTCTCATGAACCGCCACTTAAGTAAAATTCTTCGGTAGACATTAGCCCCCAAGTGCCAAGTGTTGTTGCTTGCAAAAGGCTTGGGACTTAATATTGTATGATAATAGTCATGATTTTGACCCGGTATTTGTACAGGCCACCACCAGTCAATTTGAATCAGAAATATCTAACCTGAAGAACCGCCTGGAAGCACAAGAGACGGAAACCCAAAGAGCCAACTCCAAGTTTGAATTTAGTATATCTGAACAAGAAAAACTGAAAAAAAGACTTCGAAATGGAGAAAAGGGCCTAGGCTGATGAAAAGATTGCTTTGATCAATGGAGCAAACAAAACAGAGGCGGCTCTTGAAGAGGCGATCGGTGAATTATCCGGCTTAAAACACCATGTCTCTCAGATGGTCTCAGAAATCTTTGGTAAGTCGCCCTGCAAGTGTCAAATATTTGAATCTTTCTAGTGATCATATAAATTGTCATTAACTCACCTGACATTATTATGCAGGCCCCAGGAGTTCAAATCTTAATCAAGACATGCTGATAAAGCTGAAGGCGGTTTATAAGCTGGTGGAACAACTCTACACCGGGTCTCAGCGTGCCTTAGCCACAGTGGCCCTGTCAAATGAAGTGCCCACACTCCTGGTGGATGTGCTAAGGAAACTCTCTGTGCTGTCCCAGCGATTCACTGAACTAAGGCGATCGTCCGCAAGAGCTAGAGCCGTGGCTGCCTTAAGTCGGGCTAAAGCTTGGCTACCGGAGTTAGACCCGGCCGACATCACCATTGGTTATCCAAGCCTTAAGGAGGATGGCACTCCCTTTGAACAGGAAGACTTCGCCACTTGTGTGAAGGAGATACGCCCCGTGGCCACCCCGATAGCTGATGAAGCGGATCTCACCAAGTACCAGCCAGGTTATGATGCGGAGAACCGGAGAATTCCAACGCCACATTATCAAGTGACCAGCCTGATGACCCCAATCCGTAAGCATACCTTCGCCCATGAAGTTGACCCGGCCGGACTAATTGATGATGAAGCTAGATTTGAAGCTTTGAATGGCATTGACTGGTCATCATGAACCTTCCAGAAAAGGGAACAGGGTGAAGAAGTGGAGAGGGCTGACCCGGACGCTTCCGGTCAAAACGATAATTAACCCGCCAGGCGGTTCATACCTGTGATCTGCTGAAAAACAATATTAATCATTTGGACTCGGGGAGTGTCGGGCGCGATGGGGCGCGACACCTATGGGGCCAGGGACGGCCCTTCGTGAGTTCGCATGAGAGGCGGAGGATCGCGCGGAGAGCAGATCGAGGCGATCTTGCGCTGGGATTTTACCCACTTCGGGCTGGATGGTCGCGTAAACCCTCTGCTGCTTTGTGTTGTATTTGATCTTGCTCAAGAATGTGAGCGTATGGTGGTGTGGTGTTGCCAATGGAACTAGCTGGATCCTGGCGCTATAGTTGCCAAGGATCCGAACCTCGAACCCCTCACGTTGTGCATGGGCCTCCTTTTATAGGGCAAGGGTCACGATAGGTGTCAACGTGGGTAGAGGGTAAAAGCGTAAAAGAGGTGGTAGTTGTAATAAAGGAACAGTGGCACTCTGATTAGCGAGCGAAGGATTCTACCTACTTTTGACAGAGGGGACAAGAGCATTAAATGCCCGTGCCGTCGACCCCAAAAGCTCCCGCCTTGCATCTCCGTTTGCCACGGGCGATGGAGCCACCACCGTGGAGTGCCACCGCACCTCATGCAAGACCATCATCCGCCACGCGTCTCTGGAGAGAGCTTAAGGCGGCGTGGGCGGATGAGCTGGAGGCGGAGCACAGCGTTTCTCCGGCAAGCACCTTGCCGGGTCTTGATCCCGCGGGCCGGGAGCTTGTCGGGCTCTGTGACTTGCACCGCCCCGGGCCCTCGCCGAGATAGCGTATAAGCGCCGGCGTGTCTTCTATGATGTAGTCTTCTAATCTCCCGGCGATGCTCCACTCGCCAGGGCTTGCATGAGTGACGTAATCTTGAGCACGAGCGGCCTTCCCGGCAAGCTCCTCTTGCCGGGTCTTGATTTTCTATCTTGTACACTTTGTTCTTGAATGGCTTGGTATGGAGCGAGAATGGTCTCCGGCAAGCATATAGGTGGATCCACCACGGGAGCTGCGGTGCCCGTGCACAAGTTGGGGTCTTGAGGTACCCCTACCTTAAATACACCCGACAGAGCCCCGGCCTGGGCCATGCACGTGCGGCGCCGTTGGGCGAGCAAAGGCAATCTGCAGGCACCACGGCTTCCTCGGTGTCTTGAGCACGCTCTGCATCTGCCGCCTCCCCTCCCGTAGCAGCAGCGTCGATTGCGGCGTCGTGGGGAGATGTTGGCGGCGCATGCAGCCTTTAAGGCATCCACCCGTGATCGTGGTGCGGGCGGGCGCCTCACCCGTCGCTCGGCTCCAGCGTTTTCGCCATGCGGCCCTCATGCCGGGGTGCGTGGGCGGAGGTGGAGGCCCGAGCCGTCCGCAGACGGAGAAAGCGAGTCGGCCCGCTCCTCGGCCTTCTTGCTCCCTGATTGGTCGGCCAGGCGGTTGAGCCCCCCACCCCCCCCCTTTAAAAGAGGCGGAAGGGGAGCACAATGGCCGCACTCATCCTCTTCTTCC